>QLOH01000132.1:1200000-1817401 GCA_026901365.1 Sesbania bispinosa
TGACACGTAATACAAAAGATTCAAGAATCTAATCGAACGACCCAAGTTGACCCAAAGACAGTGTGTGACCCAAAGACAGTGTGTGGCTTCTATTTTGTTTTGTCTTTTAACTTTGTTCTGCTCCTTTTACTTTGAGGCGTCGGAAACGTGACTGTGTTTGTGGTATGGGTGGGCCGTCAGCTCCAGTTCGTATGATCTGTTAGCAACTGTCGTTTTACATGATCTCCTGGTCGTTTCCACCACGGGTCACATTTTGCTAATAATATCTTCTTTTCCCTTTTTTTTAAAAGCTTACAACTTTATTATCTAGGCGTGTGCATCTCATGCTACCACGTGGCTTAAGTTAAATGTTGCACTATCTAGATCAAGATAAAGTGGCATGGGTTATTTGCAGAACTTGTGGTGACGAAGATGATTGCAGTTAAAATGCTTGCTTAGAATAAACTCGAATTCTGGGCATATAAAGTTAGAAACAGTATTTTCTTTTTTTTGTAATATATTACATTTTTTAATGTATTTTATATGTCTATAGATGTCAAATTAGTTTTCTCAGTTGAGTCCAATTTATCTCCTAGGTCGTATCCATTCCTCATTCAGGGTCTATTTGGTTCTAACTGAGAGAGGGGATGTGAGGGATTTTAATGAAGGGGAAAGAGGGGTAAGGTGAGGGGAGATTAGATGATATTTTATGTTGTTTGATTCAAAATGGGAGGTGGGAGAGGGGAAGCCTTTGTTGTTTGGCTCACAACGGGAGGGAAAATAAAACTAATTTACTTTCATACCCTTTGATTTTTATAACATTCAACTTTATTAATACGAAAAAGAAATATTTAAGTAATTTTGATTGTTTTATTTTAAACCATCTTCCCTCCCCTCCAAATCCCCCACTTTTGGAGGAGTGGCAAAATGCTATCAATTTTGGCCTCCTCCCCCCACCTCCCCTTTTCTCCTGAAAAATTGAACCAAACACAACAACCCCCTTAAAATCCCTCCCCTCCCCTTCCCTCCAAATCCCTTCGACCAAACAATACCTTAACGTCAATTTGTTCGATTTTCATACTATTACTAGAGAATTCTATTCCTTGATTTAGTGTTACTTATGAATGTTGATGTTCATTGACTCTATAGACCATTTAATCCTAGGGATTCAACTTTTATTCTAGTTAGGAGTGGAAGTAGGACTAATCAAACTAAACTTTGTAAGATCAAAATTTGGTCTACATTATATTTTCATGGCCCAAACTTGACTTATTACTTATTAAGTTATTTTTTAGGATTAATTGTTCTGACATATTTAAAAGCCTGGTTTTACCTATTAACCTGTTTAAAAGTTAAATTCATAACTTTTAAATAGATCAAAATATCTATATGTTAATATGTTAGAAGTGGAAAGTAGAAGAGCGGTTGAAATAATTTACTTTTAATTATAATTATATATAAGTCTTAAGAATATTGGAAAATATATACTCAAGTTAATAAATCAAGTTTATTAAATCTATAAATTAATTAAAAATTTATAATTTCATTTAAATACAAAAACCATGCTTTGTAAAAACTAGCTTTTACAATAAAAATAAAATTAAATCAACATTTAAATACCCCTAAGCACATTTTTCATCATGAGAAGAAAGCAATCCATTTGTTTAAAATGGTTTTTTTTAATTACCAACGGGGGTTGGTTCAAGTGCTACATGCTTAATTCCCCTTAAGTAAGGTCTCGGGTTCGAGTCTTGTGGATGGAAAAAATCCCCGCTGGGAGAGCTAGCCCCACCATGATGTGGATGTTCCCGGCTCGAAAATGTCACTTTTTCATTCGTTAAAGTTTAAAATAAAGAGATAATAAGGATATGTGTTTTTATAAAATAATTTGACTTATGTGCTATTATTTAATTAGTGTGATATCTCAAATTAGGACTTGGATGCATTCTCCAATAATGTTAACTACAAAGGGTCCGTTTGGTTTACAGTTGAGTAGAATTGATTCTAGAAATGAATGATTGAGATGGATGATGCACGCTTTACGAAGTACGTTGGCCAGAAGTGATTTAAAATTAATTCTGCAGAATTGATTTTGGATGAGTCAAAAGTTAAACCAAAAGGGCTAAAAATAGATAGGAATTAATTATTGTATCCCATAACTAATTCTTTGCTAATATTTAGCTAATTAACATTATTGGAGGTTCGGGATAGATGGAGAGGATCCTCATATATGAAATTACGTGTTTCTTTAAGTTTGTTGTTTATGTGGGATGCAAAAGTGCATGTTAATATTGTATATTATGAAAATCCATGAAATGTGATTAAGGTGTGATATTTTGGATTGCTTATGTTGGTTGTGATGTGAATTTGTGATTTATAATGAGCGAGCTGCACTTGGTGAGCATGGATTGTGATGATGAGGGTTTGGAGGAAAGTCCATGAGACTATATATAGTCTCACGTTTATCACCATGATAGCCAAGGATCGCTACTTTTGAGTTGTGGGGTGTAACTAAACCCCTAAGACTAATTCTCACTAATTACTATCCAATATATCTGGTAGTATTTGAGAGTGTTTTGGTGAAATATTATTGAGACATGATCAAATATTTGATGAGAAAATTGATTGTTATGGGTTATTGACACCGTGCTACTAGAACACCGACTCCCTTTGGTTTGAGAATTCCTCCATGGAGATGATGAGAAAGTGGATTTTGGACCCACTTACATACATGCATACTGGATAGACTTATATTATTTCGGTGTATATAATCACTTTGATTTAATTTGAAAAATTATTTATTGTATCTTACTTTTGTTTAGTGTATTTTATGATAGTTTCATCTCATTTTCTAGTGCTGGTATATAAGATACTATGTATCCTTTGCCCTCTTCTTTTTATTGTTTGTCTGTTTTACATTGTTATGTTACATGATAAATGTTCTTATGGATCCTTTTGATGAAGGTGATCGTGGGAGTCCATTTGCAATACAATGGAATTTGCATATCGAGAATCGACTATCAAGGTTTAATTTCTAACCAGTTCACTCATAGATTCTTCATCAGGATATATGGTTATGCACTTTCCATTCCACCGTCATAAAACTATGAGGCTATTGTATGGGAGTAGGGATTGTTGTTGAGAAGCCACTAACTTGATGTTCTTTTAGCATAAAGGGATTGTATAATTGTTGCCTTATGCATTAATGCATATTTTGCTTAGTTTGTTTTGGTTATTTTTGGCTCCTAACCAGAGAGGCGGATGCACTTGTACCATTATGGGAGAAATTGCCCTGGGATTTAAATTTATATATATATAACCCCAACATTTATGTTAATCACCTCAGTTTTACTTCACTTTTTAATCATAGAAATAACAAGAGATAATTAGACATTAAGAAAAAGATCATTCAATATTTTTAAAATATCAGACCTTCTAGAGAAACATTTATAATGTATGTTCATACTCTTAATAATATCACATTATATTATTAATATGTGTTGCCCCCATAACTTGAAATTTTTGGGTCCACCACTGCTCCTAATATCACCTAACCTTATTGTCTTGATGCTTTACATTGGACATCCGCTATGGTACTTATGCCGGTCAATTTTAGGATGGACCCTCAATCTTTTGATCTACGGTAGATCCATCAAATTTAATCACAGTTAAAAATTAAAAATTACTATTTTCATTAAAACTGGGTATTTTAATTTATCACACAAAAATGCCTTTTTATTTATGCTCCTCTCTTCCTCTTTCCCAAATCTTGTCCCATGTAGATCAGCTATGATTGTTTGTCCATTTTGTGGAATTGAAGTTTCAGCTGGTTTTTTTTTTTTCTTTTTTGTAATTTATGCTCCATCTCTTCATCATTCCTAATTCCTGCTGTGACGTATTCTAGCTAAACCTTGTTCGCGTAGTAATATAATTGAAGCAAGCTACCATAGAAATTGAGAGGCATGTGAAATGGATAGCTCCAAATGAAGGTTGAAGGGGACCAATTTATCAAAAAAAAAAAAAAAGTTGAAGGTCACAGTGTTGAAATGAACTTAAGGGGTATAGGTGAAACTATGAATAATGATAGTTTATTTTATCTCGTTATTATCGTTTGAATCTTCATTATTTATTAAAAAAGTAATATATCTATAGATTAGAATGATTGGTCTATGGTAGACCAAAAGATGGAAGGTCCATCCTAAAATTGGCCTACTTATGCCACCATGTTTGCTTTATATTTATGTATATATGTTAGTTTTATCTTCTTATGTTGATTTTGATTCTCTTGCAATATTTTTTTTCTATTAGCTTTGTTGTTAGAAGAAATTTTAAGTCATTTATGAAAATTTTTCTCTCAAATTTGTTAATGAAGGGGAAATTGTTCATGTATGAGAATGTGTAAAGTGAAGAAAGTTGCAATTAATGCTACATGATATAGCCACGTGTCACCATCTTATCAAAGAGCCTTTTGAAGGAAAATATATAGCAAAACAAATGTATGTTAAAGGACTATATACGTTTGGATATCAACTGAAAACCATTAATAAAAGCTTTTCCATTTAGGGGATCACACTCTTTGAGCAATAAACTATTTAACCATAAAGTTAAAAAAATCCAAACTTTGCTGCATTAATCATTCCGAAAATACAAATGCTATATGTGTGGAAAGCTAAAAACGAGGACCGTAGAATACACCCAATCTAACCATAAACTATAAACTAACTACCAAAAGTAAAATATGTTTGTTTAACACATATACTTCAATAACTCTTTCAAGTCAAACTCAAACCTTTACCTATGTTTGCCATTCTTATATTAAATGGATTCACCTACAGTGATAATGATGAAATCAATATGAAACAAGATCCCAACCTCATATCTAAGCTTAAAATATGTGGAAGTCCGAGTTATTTGTACTAGTGACAATGGTTTTGTGTGGCACTTTGTCACAAAATTTTATGTGAACAATAATGGAAATAATGTCGTCAATTCTTGATGTACAAGGGAGAAGAGTGTTGCACGTACATAAATGAGAAATGACGAGAATTTGGGGGTGAGAAATTTGTAGGTGGGGAGGATTAAGGATTTACAAACTATACTTTGAATGATTTTTTGGTCAGACATGGGTGAGAGTCCACATCAGATGTCATGTGGCATTTAATGTACCAGATAGGCACAATTATTTGCATTAGTGGAGATATGATAATGACATGGATGAGTGACCGATAATTAAGAGCAAAATTTGAAAACTTATAATAATTGAGTTTCATTAGTTTATGGACTAAGTTAAAGTTCATAGTAAAAAGTAGGAATACCAAACAGTGGTTGGTCACAGTAGAAGTAGAATGTGACCCAGATAGACTTTACCTGTAAAGTTAGGGGTTCGAATCCTGAAGTCTCCCGACCTGAGAGTTAAACCCATAACAATGTTTATGGAATTCCCGATCAAAGACCAAAAATAGTAAATAATAGGAACAAATTCGAGGATTTAGCTAACATTATGTATGATAAATTGATAAACAAAAGAATGTCTTTTTATTTTAAAAAAAAAAGTGGAGACTTGTATTTTTATAGAAAAAAATACGCAGCTAAATACATTGTTTGATAAAAAAGAGTCATTATGAAGCTTCTTAATAAAGAGTCATTAAGAAGATTTTTTTTTATAACTTCTTTGGTTAGAAGTATAGTTGTGTAGTAAAAACAATTTATAGAGTGACATTAAAGAGACTAAGATTCATGTGTAAAGTTTGATTTATTTATGAAAGTAAAAGAATTGAACTCTTCAACTTGCATAAATTCATATAAGTGAAAAGAGATGAAATAAATAAATTGTTATTATTACACCACTAGTCGTGTACCCGTGCAATGCACGGGACATTTTGTCGTATTAGTCTATTAGACATACAATAATAATTTGACAAAAAAAAGACACAATAATTTTTTAATAAGTAGAATTCATAATATATGAAAGTTAAAAATTACATATTAACGTGTATGATTATTTTTCTCTATTCATCTTTTATTCTTATTCCTGCCTCAATTTTTTATTTGCATAATATATCCTAACAAACTTAAGCTATACTTCCGTTTCTCCTTTATTCCACCCCAACATGTAAATTTTTTTATATTGTCCTTGTATATCCATTAAATCCTATTTTAAATTATATTTATAAAAGAAGTTAAAAACTATAGTAACTTTTAAATTTGTTTTAATTTATTGATTACATAATATTTTCTAAACAAATGATTATCTAAACATTCTAAAAGTTTCAAAAGTACATTTTAAAAAAAGGAACTATTATTCTTTTTTGTAGATTGTCAAAAAAAAATTTATATAGGGAAAAGAGTATATAAACACTCTTCACTTTTACTCTTTTGTAAATATGCACCATGAACTTTTATTTTGTCATAATTAATCCTTAAACTTTCATCATTGTTGCAATATGTCATTTCATTAACATGAAGTTAAAAAATTAATAAATATAATCTCAACCCTTCAAAATTGTGTTTAAAATATTGAAATTATATAAAATAGGCTAAAATATGTTTCTGGTCCTCCAAAATATCTCGATTTTCCCATTTGGTCCCCCAATTTTTTTCCCAAGTGATCCCCAAAAATTATAATACATTCCTATTTGGTCCCTCTGTTAGTGCACCGTTTATTATTTCCGTTAAATGTTTGCGTGACAACTTAGGTGGACAAAATAAGCGTACATGACATGCATATGTGTCTTCTTATGTGTCCTACATGACAAAATAAGCCTATGGGTGGTTAATCAATGCCTTTTTGTGAGTCACATTGATGAACTCTATAATTATTTTTTTCATGAAAGGTGGTGATACAAGTCATGTAGGACACTTAAGATGACACATATGCATGTCATGTATGCTTATTCTGTCCACCTAAGCTGCCACGCAAGCATTTAACAGAAATAATAAACGGTGCATTATCAGAGGGACCAAATGGGAATGTATTATAAATTTTGGGGGACAAAATGGGAAAATCGGGATATTTTGGGAGACCAAAAACATAATTTAACCTATAAAGTAAAGTTCCAAAAATTAACAAAATAGAAAAAAGAACTCTAAATTAAAAGAACACATGGTCATATTTCGCTTTTAAAGTTTCAAATATGCTTGAAATTTAACATAATTCAAGAATTAAAAAAATGAAAATTTTACACTTTTAAGTTTTTTAATATTTGAAATACAAAATTTCAAAAGATTGAGATTGATTATGGTAATTATTTAACTTGATATTAATGAATGGACCTATTGTAATAATGATAAGAATTTAAGGGTTAATTGGGACAAATTAAAAGTTCATGGTGCCTATTTGCAAAAGAGTAAAAGTTCAAGGTGGTTTTTTACTTTTTTCCCTTTTATATATTACATTTTTAATGGGATAACTAACTCTTTTTAAAGGTTGATAACTATTTATCCTATAATTGCTCCCCCTAACCCATTTATCTAACTGAAAATATGTCTCACCACTATTTTTAATCATATTCTCTACTAGGGGTGTAAGCGGGTCCGACCCAACCCGCAAACCCGATTGACCCAACCCAACCCGAATGATATTTAACGGTTCGGTTTGGGTTTCGGTTCGGTTTGGACATTTTCTTTTAAACCCGATCTGGTTCGGTTTGGGTCTCATGTTTGCCTATCTTGAACCCGATAGATCCAAACCAAACCAAACCAAGAAAAGAAGCCTTAATCTTATTTCTTTTTCCTTCCCAAAGAGAACAAAAATAGGTGCAACTGCAGCACAAGCAGCGGTGGTTCCCCAAACCCTATTTCATCTACTCCTCTCATTTTATGTTTCCCTATTTCTTTTCTTTTTTTTCATTTTATATTTTTAATTTCATTTCATCTTCCACATTTTTAAAAAAAAAAAAGGGAAAATGTTCATGACCCGTTGACCCTACCCAACCCAACCCGAACATATTCGGGTTGGTTCGGGTCGGGTTACTCACCCAAAAAATACAAACCCAAACCCAAACCAAACCAACCCAACCCACCATCATTCTATTGGTTCGGACTTGATGTCACCTCAAACCCGATCCAACCCAAAATCTGATGGAGTTTGCTTCCATTGTCTTCTTCAGGTATGGGCAGGTCATTATGATCTTCAACAACAGCATCCCCTACATGTTCACCTTCAGCAGGAACATCCATACCCCCCTCATTGGTCTCTTCAGCTCCTACATTTTGCTCATTAACAAAACCTTCTTCATCATTGCCAACAAGATTTTCAGCTGCTTCATTTTCCTCATGAACAAAACCTGATTCATCTTTTTCTTTAACATTTTCAGCTCCTTCCTTCTCACCTACATCAGCCCTGCTTTTAGAGAATGTTGGGTTTTCCACCACAGGGTGCTCAATAAAAACTTCAATCTCCCCATCATTACGCATAGAAGCAATGCACATGTCAAGAACATCTGTATCACAGTCCCACCTCAGCTCCCTCAAACCATCTTCCAGACTTTTTTCTGGGGATAACCAATAACAATGATCTATCATGTGATAATGGTGTAACTTGCATAAGTCAATGATCATGAACCTATTAATATAATCTGAATCAAGGTCCTCCCAAACATCCACTTCACCCCCTATGTAATCAAGCTCATTGTCTTCATTCCTCATCAACTTTCCTCCATGGTGCATGATCACTGTTACTAACCTAGACATCATGTACAAGTACACATTACAAGTAATATTACAACCTTGATTAAAGCTTTTTAAACCCATAAACCAGTAAAACATAGACAAAAAAGATTACTAAAAGAGATATTACACTTAATGGACCACCACAAAACCATTAAAAAAGAAACCTTCTCTCACGGGACCACACATCCATTGCATTAGAAATTATCTTTTACAGTAAAAAAATCACCGGCTATGAGACACAAGAAAAACGAAAAGCAGAGGACAAGAACGCACCTTTCAAACTGTTTGATTGCGATATGAATGAGAACCTGAAATCACCACACCTTCTCCTCACCAAGCAAACAGGCCACGCAGTAGAAGAAAACAAGTACAAATGGTAATGGAGTTTTCTTGCAGTTAGGGTTTTTTTACCTTGGAGGTTTACTGAAGCGGGTGGCAAGGCAAGGGAAGGTAAAAAAGGTGGGAAATTTTAGAATCAACCTAAAAGATGTTTTCCCTACTTTCAATTTGGTCCCTGTATTTTGCCCAAAGGTTCAATTTAGTCCTTATCCTTCAACTGTGGTACACGTGGACTGCCAGCGTGGACTTCAACGTGCCACATATGTACAGCTAACGGCGTTAATTGACTCCCCTTAACAGAAGGACTAACGTGAAGGGAGGTTTGCAGTTTCAGGGTCTTTTTTTTAATTTCTGCCCATTCAGGGACTAATATGACAGCGACTAACGGTTTCAGGGACTGAAATGGCGTTTTACTCTATAAAAATTATAAAAGTGTAGCAAATACTTAATTTAATATAAATATTTATTTTTGGTATTATTATTCCGACTCTTAGCTTTTATCCTACACTTTTTTTAATTGGAATCCTCACGTGCATTTATCCTACATTTTTATTAACTCAAAGTTAACTTAATCATATTTATTAACGAGTAAACTAACACTTTCACCCTTGACTTTTATAGTGTCTTGCAGTTTTATCCATGACTTTTTGAAAATAACACTTTAGTCCCTGGAACATGCACTTTGGTCCTTAACTTTATTAAAAATTATATCTTTTAGTCTCTGACTTTATAAAAAATATGCACTTTTAGAGACTAAAGTGCATTTTTTAATTAAGTCAGGGATCAAAATACTATTTTAGAAAACTCGGGGACAAAACTGTAAGATGCGATAAAAGTCGAGGATATAAGTGTTAATTTACTCATTTATTAACCCCGTAAAAAAATCATATTTATTAATAATTAATTACATTGATTAATGGGAATTATATTTATTTAATTCCATTAATTAATTAATTAAAAATGGAATATCAATCACTTGAGCTATCAAAATTCCTCTGGGCAAGGTTAGAAGTTAGGACTCAGAATCTCCCATCTAGATTTTTATTGATAGTTATTGAAGAGAGATGTATAAAGAAGTAAAGATGGGCAAAAATTGGTGGCGTGTAGCCGCGTGATAGGTTGATATTTTGAAGGGAAGCCTTTCCCTTTTTCTCATTTGATGGCGATGGCGATATCGATGTCTTCCTTCCATCATCTATACTATCTTTGAGTTGAGTTGAGAGACTGACCCTCCCAATCCCCAATCCAATCCAAAGACCAAACATTACAAGGGTAAGTTAAGTACAGCAACCCTCCCCTCCACTCTTATCTATCACATGTAAAATCCCTTTTCATTTTTCACACATATTTCTTTATCTTGTTCAAAATTGAGGAATCTCAGGTCAGAACCTCACTCAATGGACACCAAAATGGAGGAACCTCACGTTGACGGCTCTCCACCAGAAATCGGATATGGCCATTACGGGTATTCTACCTTCTCGTTTCATATGAATTTTTTAATATTGTTGATAACGGGGAATTTATTTTATTTAAAAATAAAAAGCTGATTATTTTATTTTATTTGTTGTAAATTTAAGGTGCTCACACTATAAAAGGAGATGCAAGATCATAGCGCCCTGTTGCAGTGAAATTTTCGATTGCAGACATTGTCACAATGAATCTAAGGTTATTCTTTCCTTTTATACTTGTAATTCCTGCACGACGTCATTTTCATTCTCCTCCCTCATTCTGTGGAAGTAACTATATAACCATTTGTGAGTTGGATTGAAAAATATATATGTACATAATTTCAACGGTTTTGCCAACAGAATACGATTTATGTCGATCCTGTTAACCGCCATGATGTTCCTCGCCATGATGTGAAGAGGGTAAGTAACAATCATGACCTTATGAACTTCTAACTTTTCTCTGTAATCATTATTTTAATACTAGACATTTCAATCCAATCTGAATTTATGGCTACCTCTCCAACTCTGGCCTAATTTTGATTGGTTGAGTGGAGCGCGACAGGGTCTTGTATCTAATAGGTTGTAGGTTCGAGCCCCTAGCTCCTTGGGAGTGAGGTAAATGTTTGTTAGTTCTACATTGACTAGAGATAAGGCTAATTAAGAATATATATAAGTCTTGGGCAGTTCTTGTCTTATAAGCTAGTTTATTCCGTGTTATTGAGCCGCCACCCGCAAACTTCACCCTCCACAATGAGGGGGTGTGCTGGCTAAGAATATATAAGTCCTGGGCAGTTTTGCTAGCTTTTGGGATTGGGTTAGGTTGCTTTGAACTTGAGCATCATCCCCTCACCTTAAATTTTTTCATTAAAAAAAAAGAAATTGCATCATTTTAAATATAATAAAATTTTATCATTTATCTAATTATTACGACATTTTCATCTATATTAGTATAGAAGTTCAAATGTTAAAAAGAAAAAAATTGCAAAATACAGCTAGAAGTGTTTGTGCTCCCTGGTGCTAGCTTGACTTTTCTTTTACTTTTGGACTTCTTCTGTTTTCAATTGGCTTTCATCTTGACTGGAAAATCTAGCATCCATTCATCATGCAACCAGAAAAAGGAAGCACTGATGAGTATTGTTTCTGCCATTCATTTTTCAGGTTGTCTGTTCCTTGTGTAACACAGAACAAGACGTAAGTGTCATACTGCCTAATTATACATTAGAGTAGAGTCTCACAATGAACACAATTTAATCCCTTTTCCCCCTTTATAATTTTTTTCTTTGTAGGTTCAACAGATGTGCATTCACTGTGGTGTTTGTATGGGGAGATATTTCTGCTCCAAATGCAAGTTCTTCGATGATGATGTCAGCCTCTTATTTTATTCCTAAAATTTTGAGCCTTCTCTCTAAGTTTTGCATAACTCTTAAGAGTTATTTGTATATCCAGGTATCAAAAAATCAATACCATTGTGATGAATGTGGCATCTGCAGGTCCAAACTTTTGCCATTCCTTTTAATTCTTTATATTAATTGTAACATTTTTGGCAACCATATCTACAATTTATCAGATGTATTTTGATACTATTTTAATAATTACAGAACAGGAGGTGAAGAGAACTTTTTCCACTGTAACAAATGTGGTAAGCTTCTGATTGAACATTGCTTCCCTTGAGCAATAAACCCTTTTATCTGTGGCTGTGCCAATCCACTGTTCAAACTGAGTGTTTTTTTAATTAAATGCCTTGTCATGTTCTCTTCCTGTCCCTAGGATGCTGTTATTCATCATTGTTGAAGGATTCACACCACTGTATTGAAAAGGCAATGCATCACAATTGCCCTGTTTGCTTTGAGGTAATATTGGTAGGACAGGACCAGGATTGGATACCTTTAGTTAGTGTTCTTTTAGACTGTACAAATCATTTGATCCAGTCTTTTCATCTGTGCAGTTTCTTTTTGATACAACAAAAGACATTACTGTATTGCCATGTGGTCACACCATACATTTGGGATGTGTGAGAGAAATGGAACAGCATTTCCAGTTAGTTACAAAACTAAAGGGTCTTCAGTGACTGTACACATGTTGAGGAATTGCTTCTCTAATCTCTACCTTGGTTTAAATATTTGCACTTTGCAGGTATTCATGCCCTGTTTGCTCAAAGTCTTTCTGTGACATGTCACGCGTGTGGGAGAAACTAGATGAGGAGGTAACTTCATGATTCACAATTGTTTTTTTTTTCTTGAGTAGTAACTTGTTCATTTATCAGAAGAGCATTCTCCTTTGTTAACTTTTTCTCTATTTGGTCACAAACTTTCAGGTTGCATCAACACCTATGCCTGAAATGTATCAAAATAAGATGGTAAATAAATGCTAATATTTTTTGTCTATAGCTGCAACAATGGTTAGCTTCAAAATCTTCATTCTGTGTGTTATATGTGGCAAGGTTTGGATTCTTTGCAATGATTGCGGGGAAACATCTGAAGTAAGTTTTCATTTTGTGGCTCACAAGTGCCTTAAATGCAAGTCCTACAACACAAGAAAGACACAAGCTGCGCCTGCTTCTTGCTCATCGAGAATTGAAGAGATTGTTAGATGATTCACTCTTAACATCAAAGTGCTTGTTTGAAAATTGAAACGGTCGTTTAATATCATTTTTATTGTTAGCGTGGGAATAAAAGCAATTGTGTAAGATAACTAGCCTCCCATGACATATAAGCAGAGACAAATGGTAATGGCAAGGTTATCATTAATATAACACACACACACACAAAATCTCCCAATATAATAAACTATGGGATTTACTGAAATTCAAAGCTCTATTTAATTATCACAACCAACTCAGTCAAGAATTAAATAATGTGATAATTAAAAGCTCTATTTAATTATCTTAACTGTTTTGTCTTGATCTGGTTCAAAACTCTTGTTGTTTAAGGTTATGCGCACAGACCAAGGAAATGATTGATGTGTCTTGATTTAATAACATCTTTACTAAAATAATCTTATTTAATAGCGGTTGTAAAGTGCTAAAGAGAGGATTAGTTAGTGGGTATATAGTTGTAATCTCACTAAGTCATTAAAATGCCTTGAAAGTATAAAGAGAGTATTTGTGTAATAAAGATTTGTGTAGTTAAGAGAGAAAAAATAAGAGTAGTTGTTAATTGATGTAAGTAATTAACTAAGGGTATAGTTGGACAAAAATAATTAATTTTTCTTGAACATCTAAAACAACAAAAGTTTTGAAACTCAGAAGTACGCTAAAACAATAGTTTTGGAACGGATTTAATTACCTAGGGACGGATTTAATTACCTAGGGACTTCATAATTATTCCGTTGCTAAATGTTGCTGTAGAGGCAAGAGACACGAGAGAGGATCCAGATCCAATAATATAAAACTTTTTGAGAAATTAATTATATTGTCTATAGAGAGTGAGTGTTCTGTTGACTTGATGGTTTGGTTATAGGGTAAAGCATTGTAACTGGTCAGATGAAACTAACCATGAAAAAATTATAGAAGATTAGAAGCATATATTAAGCTTTTTAATTAGGTCCAATTAGCGTATGCCAAACAGCCCCGAAAGAAAAACGTACAATTATTATTTTTTAATGCACACTATACACTATTAGTTGGGGATGGGGAAACCTTGGTTCAACGAAGACCAAAACAATGGAGAAATTAAATTTTTCAAAGAAAACCCAACAAGATGGTCAATAAGATTATATCTTTTTTGGAAAAATATAGAAGAGGTTCATACATGTTTGCTCATTAGCCGCATAGGAAATTTTTCTTATTATTCAGGTGGTTGAGTCTGCGGAAGGAAGCTAGGGTGGATAGTTTCTTCCCCAGTTGGTGATGTTCAGCAAGTATAATTAATGTTTATTTAAAACGAGAATGCGAATACATATACATGACTATTTTGTCCCATTCAAATTGCAAATAATATATATACACACACACACTCATTCTTAAGCTATATTGCCAAAAAAGTTTAAGAACTCAGAATAAGGTCTAATTAGGCCTTGAGAGTTTAATTATACAATTAAAGTGATATACAAAGAAAATGAGAGTGATTTATTCATATTTAGAGATAGCACGAATGATGAAAGGCATCTTTTAATTAACGTGAAGATATGTGGACAAAGAAAAAACGTGAAAGATACAACATTTATGATAGATATGAGAAATGATGCTCTTGAGATAATATAAGGGAACACCTCCAAGCCTAGTTCTACCAATGCATGTTCCACATATTTATAACACTTTCACACTAAAAATAATTAGTGTTGGGGAATTCAAACTTAAATTTAACTAGTTTTAACGTGAAAATACACATTTAGTAGCTTGTAAAATGGACTTCGAAGTATAACATCACTAAGTAGGGAAAAGTCATCACTATTGAGCTAAAATAATGAGAAGTTTATAGAGATATATAATTTAGATGAGATTATATATTTAAAATTTACTATCAACATTGTGTATATAAAAATATCAATATATTGTTCTCATCTAGAGATTTGAGATGGGTAAACTATAAAATCTTTTGAGCAGTTGGTGATGGGAGACCCTAGAGACGACTCATCAATATTAATTAATTAAAGCATAGTCTAGAGAATAGTATATACGGATTATACTTGTGAAGCGTTATCATTTTTATTATGTTGTATAGAGAGAGTCGTGGTTGCTCAAATGAATTGGTTTTACTATATAGTGTGTTTCATGTATATTTCCAGTAATCGAATAATGAATTATAAGATTTGCTCGTGATTGAGTTATATCATGTAGGCATCCGAGTTCAAGGGATATAGATTGTGTCTAAAACAATTATATTGTGTAAGAAACTAGGAGCTTAATGTTGAAAACTATTAACTGGTCGTGTTGGCATCCTCTCTTGCAATATTGCCTCTCCTAAACAATAGTTAGCTAGAAAACAACTACAAAAATTAACTGCCAAATATGTTTATAGCCATTCCGTAGCTATTTTGCAGTTAAATTTGCTGGAGAAATATACACAACTAGAGAGGACCTGGATCCCTGCCAAACAGCCCAAAAGAAAAACGATTAATTTATTTATTGAATGCACGGGCTATAGGGAGGTGAGGGGCATCTTGTTGGTTCAATGAAGACCAAAACAATGGAGGAAAAATTCCAATATATAAAATCCAGCATGTGATCAATAAGATAATATTTGTCTTACGGAAAAAAAAAAATATAGAAGAGGTTCATGCATGCTGGCTCATTAGCCGCATAAGAAATGTTCTTATTGCATTGTGGTTGAGCCTGAGGAAGGAAAGGTGGATAATTTCTACCCCAGTTGGTGATGTGATTTTCCAGCAAACATTTTTTGTTTAAACTTTAAACAAATACTTAACAATTTTGTCCCATTCAAATTGCAAATAAGATGTGTATACACGTACACATGCTCGTTCTAAATTAAGTTATGAAATGATGATCAATTACGTACATATATAGATCTCTTCATCCACTACACTAATTAACATAAATTTACCCGTTAAACAATGCTGACACCTTCAACATGTTTACACAGCAATTTGTTGATTAACATATTAAATTTACTTTTACATTACCTAATGCTAGCTTTTTGTTTTGTACTCAAATTAATGTCGTATGAAATGAAAATGAAAATCAAAGTCAAAACTTAACCTGCACTCTTGACATCATTATGACCATGTCCACGACAAGGCTGCTAATGAACACTACAAAGACAAATTAAAATCCTTGCCTTAATTAAGAAAGACCAAAACCCTCCCAAAAGTTGTAATTTTGGACTTATTTCCTATATGAATATTTCCATAAGGTTAAACAATTAATTGATGAATTCGTAGTTGATGGGGTGACAATTAAATTAAGATAAAATTTGTGATAAAAAGAAAAGTTCAAAGAAAGTTTCCCGTTATGTCCTGACCAAATCCACAAGCACTTCTATATATCCTTGGCAATGTATATATAACCCTAGAACATGTGCGAAATCTCTCCACCACCACATCCAAGAACTAATAATCTCTGTTGCAACTCATCACATTATTAATTCTACTTTCAAAGCTCAATTAATCTTTTTGATCTGAAACATGCAGCGTCAAGGCCACATTTCGATTACAATTTTGCTATTATCGATAACCATCCTATTTCATTCGACCTTAGCTAGAACTCTTGATGAACCTGGTATATATATATTGCAATCATCTCTCTCGCTCAATTTTCCGTAATTATGTTAGTTTTGGATCATATAACCTATCTATACATGTGTACATTCATTAAGCTTTCACAAGCTTAATTCTATGATAAAAATATTTGGGAAAGAGGTACATGTAAATATTATTTGTAAGCTTTTGCATTAATCTTTTTTTAAATAAAAGGAAAAAATATGATAAAATTAGTACATATATATATTTTAAAAAGCTAATTTTGAATGATGAGGCGTGTGTTAAAAACTGAAAAGATAGACCTTGTTTTGGTGTGTTGATCTAATTATAATGTTTTTGTGCAGAGTATGGGTACAATGAAAAGAGTGGAAAGGGGCCCCAACACTGGGGTGATCTGAAAAAAGAATGGGCAGCCTGTAAAAAAGGGAAAATGCAATCTCCTATTGATTTGTCCCATGAGAGAGTGAAAGTGATCCCAGAGTTAGGAGAGCTAAAGAGGAGTTACAAGCCTCAACATGCTATTGTCTCCAACAGGGGTCATGATATTTCAGTAAGTACAAATTAACACAATTAATCTTCACTCTCACATATATTTAAATCTTTTAATTAATTAATATTGCACTATATATATATATTGTTGTTATATGCAATGGTTATATATAGGTGGAGTGGGAAGGGGATGCTGGCTCAATAGAGATCAATGGAACACATTTCTTCCTCCAACAAAGCCATTGGCACTGGCCTGCCGAACATACCATCAACGGCCGGAGGTTAATTAATTTCCCTTTTACTCATAATCATTTCTTTGCCAGTGTGGATAAACTACTTATCTAAAAAGAAAAATAGAATAAATAAATAAATAAAATAAATTCTTAATTTTTTTAAAAGTTTTCTCGTTTAACTTTTTATAAGTAATTAATTTTAATTTATGAATAAGTCGAATTCATTTTATCTTTTTTATTTATTCTATAAATATTTCTAAAAAAATTTATCCAAACTGTCATGTTCTTTTGTATCAAGTACATAATTCAAAATTTTTAATTTTTTCACTTTTTTTTTTTTTATTTTCGTCTAGAGTAGTGTAGTTCCATTGTTTCATACCAAGCTCTAATTTTTGTCATTAATTAATTAGGTATGACTTGGAGCTACACATGGTTCATGTTAGCCCACAGCCAGATGGGACAAACAAAACTGCTGTTGTTGGTCTTTTGTACAAGTTTGGTTCGCCCGATCCATTTCTCTCTAAGGTACATACGTGCGTGGAATTAATTAATAGTTATGAATTAATAAGAATAAGAGAGGAAAATTAAAGCAGCTATGTATATTTATGTTTATAATTATACATTTCAGTTGGGAAAATACATAAGGGAGATTCCTGATGAGGACGAAGAGAAAAGCATAGGGGTGATTGATCCCTCAGAAATTAAGATGGGGGGCAAAATGTACTATAGATACATGGGATCACTCACTGCACCTCCTTGCACTGAAGGTGTCATCTGGACCATTAATAAGGAGGTATATATAGTAATATTTATTTTTTCTACATATAGCCCTTCTCATTAATTATTTCTCAAGTTTACCAAAAAAAAAAAAAAAAACAGAGAATGTCTTCCAATTTTCTTGGCCATAATTAATATGTACTTTTTATTTTATCTCATTAGATAAGAACTGTTTCAAGGGGACAAGTGAAGTTGCTGAAGAAAACCGTACTCAAATATGTAAGTAAACCGACTCTGAAGGACTTTTATTTTTTATAAGGGAAGACCTATTACTTGTTGTGGGCTTGGGCCGAAGCCCACAATAGATCCTCTGAGGAGGGGAGAGAAAATTGAGAATGCAGTTTACTTTCGACCAAAAAAACAAAGAAAAAACTAGAGTCATAAAGTTTAAATTTGAACGATTTTTTATTTTTGTCAAAATTTGAACGAATTTTAAACCATTTTTTGAATGAAATCTTGCTAAGAATGTTAATATCAATATATAATATTTTTATTCTGGGATCTGAACTTAAGTCATCATTTAAAAAAAAATTGAAAACCTTTTATTTCTTAAAAATTTTATTTGAACTTCATCTTCAGTTCTTCATCTAACCCTTTGTTATGTACTCTGCCACAGTATGCAAAAAGGAATGCAAGGCCGGTGCAGCCCCTCAATCAGCGAGAGATACAACTCTACGTCCCAAAGATAAAGAATATACCTAAATATTAATTTATATATGTATTATTGTTCTTTTTTTCTTTTGGATTGGTTTGGTTCTATATTTGTTTTCATTCCATTCATATAAATAATGATGTGTTTTCCCTGGTGGAAGCACATAAAAGAAAAATAAACATTACTATTTTTTTGTTAATAATTATTTTTATCAACTTGTGGTTATGATCTATATCTACACTATAATAAATTTGTCCACTATAATTGTCATGTGACATTTATTGGTTAATTCATTTCCCTCCAAAATGATAACACCTTAATTTTCATGTAAAGTATATTGGGAATTTTTTAAAGAAGGACATAGTTATTTTCTATTTTATGTGCAACTCACATAGTCATGGCAACAGGGCGGGTCGGGGTGAGTTTTGCTCTCTCTGTCTTTGTCGCCGTTGCCATAAAAGTCGGGATGAGTTTGGGGGCGGGTTTAATGAGAGCGAGTATGAAATTATGAAACATAACCCCATCCCTGCAGGTACTCGTCGGTAGGGGTGGGAATAGGCCGAGCCGAGCTAGGCTTTCCATGGCCTGAGCCTGACCTGCACCTTTAACCCATAGCCTGAGCCTGGTCTGTTTGCCTGACATAGACTTTATTTTATGGTATGAACCTAGTCTATTTAAAGTCTGACATGGCTTGAAAGTCTGTTTAAAAGCTTGTTTTATAGCAAGGTACTTGAATATATCACAAACATGTATATGAATAGACTTATAGGCTCAGTTTTTAACATACTTAAATGTTTATACAAGCTAATAAGTATATAATTATAAGGAAAAGTAATAAAAAATCCGCATAATAATAATAGCAATATAAAAAATTAGTATTTTATTTATATTTAGTTAAATAGACCAGTCTGATAGGCTCAAAAGGCTTTTTTGATGGCCTGAAGCCTGACCTGTTTTGCTATATAGGCTTTTGAAAAAGTCTTGGCCTGATCTATTTTATAAATTAGTCTGGCCTGGCCTGGCCTGGGCCTGATGTAGGCCGGGTAGTAGGCCCTTGACGAGTGGCCTGGTCTGTTCCCACCCCTACCCGTCGGGTTCGGGGAAACCTGTAGGGATTTTACCTTATATATTTTTCATTTTTTCTTTATTTTTATAACTTAAATACATATTTTTAAATAAGTCATATATATCTAATATATTCTAATTCAAATAATATGTAAATATAGACATTGATAATCCTAAAAAAAATAAGAAACTTAAGAATTATATTTTATATATTTTAAGGAAATATATAAATTTACCTTTATTATTTAACTATTAGTATAATTAAAATTATTAAGTTATTATATTGGGGCTGGTTCGGGGGCGAGGCAGGGTAAGGGGAGGGGGCGGGTTCTTGCATCCCAAACCCCGCCCCATTAAAGGCAAAGCAGGATCGGGGTCGGGTTTTACCTAAACGTGGTCAAAGCGAGTTTCCTGGATGTCAAAGTCGGAGCGATGACGGATTGGTACCCGCGGGTTTGAGTTTGATTGTGATGCCTAAATGCATAATCTCTGTACTCTAGTTATTATAAGAAAGGCTTTACATATCTTGCAATTTATCCATTATAATAAATAATTTCTAAAGTGTAAAGTATTACACTGCCATCTCAACAATTTACTTACCATATTAGAGCCCATTTGTTTTGAATTCTAATGGTACAAAACCATGGTTTTGTAGAATTGATTTTAAATCACTTCCGTTCAACATACTTCGTAAAACGTGCATCATTTATTTCAATCATTCATTTGTAAAATCAATTTTACTCAACTGTAAACCAAACAGACCCTTAGTCTACCAAATTACTGATATCAGTGTAAATTTTTGCCACATCATTATACTCCCTCCGGTCCTTTTTATAATGCATAATTAACAGAATTATACATACCAATAAAAATGATTAAACTTAGGTAATTTTATTGGAATTTTAAAAAATAGTTTAACTTTCTAATTTTATCCTTATTTAATATTATTAACTAATTCCACCACCATTTGATAGTTAAAAAAACATTAAAGTTAATAAGGGTAAATAAGAAAAAAGATAATAAATACTTCCTTAAAAGTGTAAATTGCCTTATAAATAAGATCGAAGCGAGTATTTGATGAAACACGGTGGCATCACAATTTACAATAATAAAATTCTTTGGTTTCTCTCTCACAAATCAATTGGCTCATTTACACCCACTTAAAATCCTTAAAATTCTTTTAATGTTTTTTATAATCGTCCTCTGCCATCATTACTTCAACATTGTACGTTATTGTGTTAATGAAAGTTACAATGACAATCAAATCATCACCCGCCCTTAAATCACCATTTAAATTACATGAAATTATACATTTTTTATTATTAAAATTATATAATTTCTCTAAAATATTACTTATTAAGTTATTATTACAGATAATTAATTTTTATGTTAATATTTAGTAATTTTGATAAATTACAATATTTATTATATTACATAATAAAAATATATATATTTTAATTAGCATTAACATGATAGGTAAAGTCAATTAATAAAATAAATAAGATAGTTATTAATTATAAGAAAAAGTTATAGTAACATGAGGCATATTTTTTTAATTAAAAGAGATTTATAGTAATTAGTAAATTTTCAAAGACTTATTATTATTATATACTTCGACAAAAAAAAATTGTTATATACTTATAGAAATTTGAAATATAACTATAATTAATATAAGTATAAAATTATGACACCCATGTAGCCGGTAAAATGGGCTAATCTGACCTAGTCACCCCGAAAAAGCCCACAAAAATATAGTACCCCGACACTTATTTTAAAAGCTCAAATAATTTCCGAGATTTTTATCCCAGTCCGATAAAGCTCGCTACTTGTAAAAAGGGTCGGGTAGTTCGAAAAAATTGGACTACCTACAAAAATCCCTAAAAAATGTAGTGCTCGGATACATATTTTAAAAGTTTAAATAACTTCTGGGCATTTTAGTCCAACCCGATAAAATTATTATCCACATCGGGCTAGGTAACTTGAATTGTCTGCTCTATAAGTAACATTGTTAGATTGGGGCCTAAAGTTATTGATTTGTGAGTTTGATTCTTGGGCCGCCCTATTCAAAACATAAAAAATATTAACTTAAAATACTTTTAAGTTTTACATAAAATTAAAATTAGTGAATATAATTTACTAAAATTATAATTACTTTTTCCCGTTTTTCTTTCTGTTCTGCCCTACCTAGATGACAATAAGTCGAGAGGATAAACTGTTTTTGTTTTTGTTGAAAATTTAATATAGCTAGAAGAAGAGTGAAAAGCCTTCAATCTAGAAAACAAATGGGAATGGCAGCATGCATGAAATCGTAAGTAATTATATAACGTCGTTACGTCGTAGGGGTGTTGATGCGATGAGTTGGAACGGGTTTTATCTGTCCCAGATCCGGTCCTAATTTTTTACCGGGTCAATTATATGGATCCGAACCCGTCCATAAACCCAAGAGACCTGATGATGTGCGGGTCTAAGTAACACCGGGTCTGAATAGGACAGGACCGGGTTGACCCGATATATAATCTAAATATAATCATGAATTGATTATATAATAATGTTCAATAGAAAATAGTTCATACAATTAATAAATATATTGCATATAATGTATGCAATATTTTTTACTTTTTTAAAGTTTAAGACATTAATAAACCAAGAATAACATTATATCACTATATAACTTTATGTATATAATGTATTTTTAAAGGTAAATAAAGGAACTTAGACTCAAAAAACCCTATCTAAAATGAAAAAAATAAGGTTAGGACTTTACATAATAGAAAATCATAAGTAATAAAGATTATATTTGTATATAAAGGGCGGGCCGGGTAACCCGAAGGTGAACCCGAACCCGTTCTCAACCCGATACCGGGTTAAAAAATGAGACCCAATTTAGTTCTATTCTTTCTTATAGGATAGGAACAGACCCGACCCAAATAAGACGAGTTGAGACGGGTCAAAGGGACGGATCGGGTCTTGAACACCCATATAACGTCATTTGTGGATGACATTATATATTGACCCCACCTGCAGGCTGAATTTGGGGATACAGTCTTTGGGAAAAAGTGGTGGAGCCCATATAGTAATAACCGAGTCAAAAAGGCATACATCATATTGGCAGTGAGATGCATGTTCGCTTCACCTTTGCAATTATGATACTTACAGTCAAATTTTGTATACTATTCATATAATAGTACTAATGATCAGCATATAAATAATTAGTAATTAGAAGTATAAATGTGATAAACAAAATTTATAGTATAACTAGTAGTTTTGCCACATTAGCATTGGTTCAAATTAAATGTCAATATATTATTTGTCTATCAGAAACCATGATATATATCCTATTGTCCACATCCTTGGAATCAATCAAACAGAGATTGACAATTAATGTTGAAGACTCTTACCGAGTATTAAGAAGAAAAAACAAGAGAAAACAATGATAAATATTTCTCTGGTTTTGGATAATGCATTAATGCCAAACACAATTAAATAGTGTATCAATCTCATTTAATATTGATAAATGCTCCGGGACCTTATTAAAAAAAAAAATCTCTCATTTTCAAAAATAATATCCTCTCTTTTATTAATTTTTTTGGTGTGTTATATTTTATCGGATTAAGTTGAAAAATCCGAGTTATTTGATTTTTTTTTAAAAAATTGAACCTTATATTTTTGTAGATTTTTTACTAATAGCATAGATTTTTTTTTTCTTACAATCCGGCCTAATCAAGCTAGCTCAATTCACCGAATCCACCAAAAGGCATTCGAGTCATGGCACAATGAAATGGTCATATTCATCGTCGAGGAAAAAAAAGAGCTGAGTGTTTAATCTTTGAGGAAATCTTCCATATATGGAAGGTTACACTCAATTGAGTATATTTGATTTAATTTTTTAACTTATTAAGATTCATCTATTTTTATAAGTCACATTAACATTTACATTACTGTGAAACTAATTTTTTCAATTACAATCTTTTCTATCCATAAAACTTATTAGAGAACTTATTTAAAGGGAACAAAATATAACACCACAACTCTTATTTTTAATATAATAATTATATTGAGAGTCAAAGTTTGGATATGTGATATTTTTTAACATCAATTTAAAAATACACATATATAATTGTCTTCTTTATCTCCTTTCATGTACACTGCTGTAAAAATTTTAGTCATGTTTGTAATCCCTTCCTTTCTAACATGCAACCTGCCGGAACCAGGATTGATGCGAGAGGGCAACAAGTGATAATTCTCTTACAAAACATGCTAACACCTTGAATTAATCAAAACTATTCCATGTTTCAAAACTACAAACAGTTAATTTCATTTAAAGGTGTTGTGGGTTGATATCTAGAAAGCGGACGCCTTAAAAGCAACTGTATGATTACTGTTTATTTAATTTATAGATTCGTATATTATAGTTCCAATTTATTTTACTTTTATGATCTTTTCCTTTAGTTGTGGACCCCAATGTCCATGATATATATATATATATATATATATATATAAAAGAAAAGGTTCAATAGATGGTATGCGCGCTCAAACGTTCGCAGTTTGCATTAGGGGCGTTCGTGGATTGGATTGGATCGATTTTGAGGGAAAAATCATCCAATTCAATAATTTCGGTTTTCTCATTTAATCATCTAATCGGTTTTGATTTTTTTTCCAAATCTAATCTAATCCAATTTTAATCGGTTTGGATTGGATTGGACTTCGATTTCTCAAATAAACTAAAAAATAAAGTTATGAAAGTAAAACTATGACATCATTACTTGTTTCTGAAATCGTTAATCATTTACCAATTTAAAGCCAAAAAGTTATGCTTTACCAAATTGTTAATGTTTCTTAAATAAATAAGTTGTACGTAACTTTAAATACTTAGTTAGATATGAGGGTGGATCCCAATTCTATTGTCTATATAACAATATTCATTTATAGTAAATTCAATATGATAAAAACATGCAATTGTCTTATCCTATCTTATAACACAAATTACTTGATGGCTTTCAATCCCATGATTGAACGTTATTTGTTAAATATAGTTGCATAATAATAACTTTTTACATTATCACAGAAAAATAGTATCAATAATGATAATATATCAAAATGTTTAGAGAAGTTTGAATCGGTTTGGATTGGATTGGTTCTCACAGGTAGATCCGAAATCCAATCCAATCTAATAAAAAATTTCGGTTTTTTGCGGTTTGCGGTTTGTTTGGTTTGCGGTTTTTTGGATCGGTTATTGCGGTTCCAATTAGATTGGATTTGAACACCCCTACTTTGCATGAATGATGAAGGGTAAATTTGGAGCAATATTCTGTAAAAGAATTTTTAATATATATATATATAAGTTAATAAAACTTTTATATTAAATATAAAAATATTATTAATTATTAATTGGTGGTAGGTAGCAATTTTATAAATACTTTTTTCTTATAAAATATAATTTTTTTTGTTAAAATTAGACTCATATTTTTTTTTTTTAAAAATAGATATGTCATCTAAGATATCTATCTCTTTAAAATATGTCCATATATTATAATTTGCTTTAAGTCTACAAATATATTGAGTCAACTTTATGTGTGTGGGCATATTTAGTGAGAGAACTTGCTTAATCTAAGGGTGAAAGGCTTAAATCACCACCATACAACATGCATGAATGGTTAAGATTAAAAGTTATTTAATGGTCATACGATCACTTAAAAAAGTTATGTGACTTTGTATTTTAATGTTGGCCATTCATGGTAGGATCTAATGATCATGATTTAACATTAATTCTCACTCTCACATTAAGCAAGCTCTCTCACTGATAAATCATTATAGAGACTTTTATAGATGATTTGAATTAAGGATGACAATTGGACCCGGATCCAATGGGTACTTGCTAAAATTAACTACAATGGGTAGGATAATTACCCAACAAATGAGTCTGGGTCTAGGTCTAGGTAATGAATCGCACTTTTTAATAGGTATGAGTGAGGGCATGGATACTATGGTACCATACTTTACCCATACCCGCACTTATATATTTAATGTAATTTATATATATATATATATGATTAATTTAATATATATTATTAATTAATATTTTTCTAAAAAAATTAATTAATGTAAATATATACTATAGTAAAAAAATATTAGTATATATTATTAATTTAATTAATTTAAATGTTATAATTTTGTATTCTTAAACACAAAAATAACAAAACCTGAACTAATTTCCATTTTCTCTCCCATTATTTTTATCTCTCATCCACTTCCACACACTAGAGTTATTTTATAGTTAAACTATGATGGTCTATAGATTATTTTTCATTTGTGCTAGAGTTATTTTTTAATTAATTTTCATTTTTTAATTAATTTATTATAGTTAATAAAAGTGCAAAAATGAGTAAAGATATTTAAGTATCCAAGAATAAGGATAGAAGTATTAAAATCATTACGTACACAGAAATGGGACCACATACGAGTATTTTTTAAAAAACATTGAGTATAGGAATGAATTATATATATTACTCTACCTATAGCTATTGTGATCGAGTAAACTAGCACTTAGGTCCCTGACTTTTGACCCGTCGTGCACTTAGGTCCCTGTCTTTTGGAAATTGATCCCGTGGTCCCTGGCTTTTAAGTCCGTCGGGCAATTAGGTCCCTGACGTTAATTCTCTGTTAATTCTTGCTGACCTGGGCTGTTTAAGTGATGACAGGGTTCCATGTTGGCTGAAACACAGTCGTTTTTGATATTTTGATAAGTTTTAGGGATTATTCCCAACGGCCTCATCTTCTCCCTCTTCATCATTCCCCTTTCTTCCTCATTTCTCTTTTCCTCCACCATTGTTAAGCTTCCTTCCTGCAGCGCGCACCCAGGCTTTGTTCTTTCTGTTTCCTATACATTTGTAAGCTATGAACAGCGAAGGATCCAAATCATCTCAGGGATTTCAGAGGTTTCCAGGGGAAAGGAAATGTGTGTGTAATCTCAGAGCAATGATTAGGGTTTCAAAAACCGAGAAGAACCCAGGAGGGTTATTCTATGGATGCCCTAAATTGAAGGTACTGTTTCATTTGTGATATTATTTTGATTGGAACCCTTTTCCCTTTCCCTTTTCATTCCCTTTTCGTGTATGTATGATTTTGCAGTAATGCTTTTATTGCTGATATATTATGTAGGTTGCAGAGAGATGCAATTATTTTATGTGGGTTGACGGTGAAATTGTAGCAGAAGACTGCAATAGTGAAGCTACATCTGCAAAGGGCTTTCATGCAACAGAGAATGATGAAGTATGGAAGTTAAATATGGCAAGGATGCTGAAGAATTTGGATATTGAAATTAGGAGAATTAGGTTGACAAATATGTTGTTGTGTATGGTTTTGGGTTTTTTCTTAGGAGTTTGGTGGAAAGGGTAGTCTTTGTTGTTGTGGGATTTTAGGGTCCAGGGGGTTGAAAGTAATTTCATCTATGTAATGGAAGGTTATCCTTAGTTGAAATGAATATGACTTTTCTTATTTATTTATGCAGTCCATAATTTATATCAAAGTTGCCATAATCTGTGAATAACATTTTTATAACTGAACCAAATCATAAATTCAAAAGATAAGTAGCAACATACTATAACTTAAGTAGATAAATAACATAAGAAGTCTGAATTCATATATAAGCAAGATGCAGTAAGCATCTTTAATTGTTCTAAACACAGCAGCATCTACATTTGTCCAAAACAAGGATTACAATCACTTGCTCATCCAAAATAAACTTAACCACCAAATTACATTCCAAAAAAGTCACTAATAGCAAAATAAAGGTAATGACAACCTAGAGACTAAGAAATATGAAAATGCTTCCTAAGATTCCATGTTCTTGAAGCCTGGAGTTGGCATAAACTGAAGTGGATCTGAGGAACCATCCTGGGGAATTGCTGGTCTAGTTGGGGATGGACTTTTCTGTCCTCTGATTCTGGAACCCTTGCCTCTAACTAGCAGCTTGGCCCTGATGGGTGGTGGCTGTGAGTTGGGTGGGGGCTGTGAGTTGGGTGGGGGTTGTGAGTCAGTAAGCCCAATCTCTTCTGGTATGGGAGCTTCATTAACAGTAAAATCAGCAGCAGTATCATGTCCTTGGGCTGTTACATTAGAAGGGCCACTTTGATCAGTATTTTCCTGGTTTTTTTGTTGGGCTTGTAACTCCTCCATTTTCTGTTTTTTTGTAACTGGACAACCCCTCTTGTTATGCTTCTTTCCACCACAAATTGAGCAGGTAAAATCAGGTAACTTTCTCTTAAGTTTAGAACCTGAGGCTTTCTCATTCTCTCCATCCTTTCTTCTTTGCTTCCGGGGTCTGCCTGGAGCCCTCTTCATTGGTGGTGGCATTGGTGGGAGCTGATCTGTTTTTTCCCAAAATTGTTCTCCTTGCAAAGGGTTGACATGGTGAGCATAGGTTGCAGTAATGGATGCCATTGTCAACCACCCATGGCAGTGATCCTCTGGCTTTTCTCCCTTGTCTGCCAATGCTGCAATTGCATGCATGCAGGGCATTCCTAAGAAAATATGGTGAAAACCAAACTGTTATTGCAATTCATATAATTATGAAAATTAGATATAATGTAAATGTACCTGTGAGTTGCCAAAATCTACAGGTACAAGTGTGAGTGCCCAAATTAACAGCAACTTTAGTGGGCCAACATTGCACTTCATATTTATGCATGTCATCATCACCTACTCATTTATCATTAACAAATAATGGAATGTCAAATTATCATATCAGTGAAATAAAAAATGTGGTAATAACAGAATTAAAAATGTATTACCTGCCCAAATTGGAGCCCATCTATTGCTTTCCCTTTTCTCCCTTTCAAGCCTGCTTTGTTGGACTGGTGTTAGGTGACCATTGTGTTTCTCCAGCTTCAATTTGTTTGATGTGATGGTGGTCATAATGTAGACTCTGACCTCCTCAAGCATGGTGATGATTGGTTTAGTCCTTGCAGCAACTATTTTTGAGTTGAACACTTCACAATTGTTATTGCATATGTTATCCACCTTTGGCCACTCACTGAAGTGAGACTTTGTCCATGATTCCTTTGGCCACTTGTTTAAGTACTCCCAAGCCTTGTCATTAATCCTCTTCACTTGCAACATCTTTTCATTGAATTGGCTCACAGTGGTGGCCCTTGCACACTCCCACAACAATGTCCTCAAACCCTTATCTCTCCATTGTTTTCTAAAATTTTGCCACAGGTGCCACACACAAAACCTATGTTGGGCCCCTGACATTACCTCTTGCAAAGCTGGAATGAGGCACTGCAGTTAAAATAGTATAAAAAAATATCAGGCAATTTGGTCCCTAAGTTTAATAAAAATAAAGCAATTAAGTCCTCAACTTTTGTCTATAATCATGCAATTAAGTCCTTAACTATTTCTAAAATCATGCAATTAGGTCCCTAACTTTAATATAAGTAATGCATTTTACCTTCTGCATATCAGAAATGAAGTTCCACTTGTGTTGACTGATATGACCTAGATCATCTTGCAGTAGCTGCAGAAACCACATCCAGTTGTCCTTGTTTTCAGTATCAACTACTGCATATGCAATAGGCCATATGTGGTTATTTGCATCCTGGCCTACTGCAGACAGTAACTGCCCCCCATAATATCCCTTGAGGAAAGCACCATCTAGACCTATTAATGGCCTGCATCCTGCCTTGAATCCAGCCTTACACCCATGCAAACAGATATAAACTCTATGGAAGATTGGAGGGCCCTCCTCTTGTGGAATGGTGTCCATCTTAACAGTTGAACCCGGATTGAACTTCAACAACTCAACACAGTAGTCCCACATCTTGGCAAATTGAACCTTCTCACTGCCTTCTATAATTTCTCTAGCCCTGGTTGTAGATCTATATATCAAACTATCTTCAAGTTGAACTCCATATTTTTTCTTGAAGAATTCATATATTTCTCCATGTTTCATGTTGGGGGACTGCCTAAGCTTCTTAACTAGTTTCCCAACAACCCAAGGCTGTTGAGCTTGTGAGTTTTTGAAAACCCTGCAGCAAGTGTGATCAGCATTGAATGTCTTCACCTGGAAACAGTTCCTAGCATTACTGTATGAACAATAAATCTGCCACTCACAGGTGCTTACACTGCATTTAGCCCTTGCCCTTGTCTTGTCATTCTTCACCCAATTGAAGACTCTCCCAAGCTTTATATTAAAATCTTTAACTGCTTGTTTGAACAGGTCTAGAGTAGTAAACTCATTCCCAACTCTAATCTCACATGCCCAAATGTTGCATTGCTGTTGAGTTGTGGAAAGGCTTCCCGGTCACCACCCTCATCATCACTGTTCACAGGAGTTTTCAACTCCTCAGAATTCCATCCACTATCATCTCCTGTTTCAAACCCTGCAGCACCATAACTACTCCTATGGCCCACATGATCCTCCTCAACCTCCCAGTCAGAGTCACCTCCTTCAATTATCACTGCCCTTTTTCCTCTTAGCACTTTCTCTTTGGCACCCTCAGTTGCAGTATCTTTTGCTTTCCCCTTTCCTTTCTTTTTCTGTTTTCCCTTACCATTACCTTTGCCACTCTCATTTGCAGGCTCCTTACCCTTTCCTTTGACATTCAGTTGAGATTTAGTTGGAGTTGAACCTGGGTTTCTGTCCATGTCAGTTTGTTGGGCCTCGGTCTCTTGGGCCCCACTCTCATTTACAGGATCCTTACCCTTTCCTTTGACATGCCCTTGAGATTCAGTTGGAGTTGAACAAGGGATACTGTTCATATCAGTCTGTTGGGCCTCAGTCACTTGGGCCCCAGTCCCTTTTGCACAACTCTTCACATTTGGACCATTCTTAGCAGGGCTTTTGAACCGCAACACTCTTTTTGGCTCTGTCCTACTTGGACTTTTTACTTGTTCTTGACCCAAATTTGGTAGTGGACCTCTCTTTGCTGGACTCTTGAACCTGGGACCTTTATTTTCTGTTTTACCTATTTCAACAGTAAACCACAATTATCAGTATGTGAAACATTTAGTCCATCAAAGTTACAGAAAAAAAATTGAACTCACCACTTGGCAAGGTCTCTGGTACAACCCTGTCTCTCTCTTGTACTCCATCACTGCTACAACCTTCAGCCATCTTTTCACCATCTGTTTGTCATATAAATAATAATTCAATATTCCATCACATGTTTATAAAAATACAAAAAAAACACAGTTTATTACATACTGGCATTTAACCTAGAAGCATCACCATCTTCCTTGTCTGCAAGATCACCTCCCTCATCACCCTTCTTCCCTGCAAGATCAGCTCCCAGATCACCCTCATTCCCTACAGATCCACCTCCCTCATCACCCTTCTTCCCTGCAAGATCAACTCCCAGATCACCCTCATTCCCTGCAGATCCACCTCCCTCATCACCCTTCTTCCCTGCAGACTTTCCCTTCTGATCACCCTCATCATTAACAGAATTAATGATTTCCTTTAATATGGTTGTTATGTCCACAACCTCAGGTTCCTGCACTGGATGCTCAAAATATATGTGAAGCTCATTCCCATGCCTTTGAGCTACCTCCACAGCCTCTAGTAAGTGAGAATCTTCCTTCAATATCCTCAACCCATCCCTAAACCTCTTAGAAGGATCTAACCACCACACATTACTCAAACAATTGTACCCTAACTGCTTGCTGTAGTTCCTAAAGCAAAAGACATCCAACATGTCTGAATCATACTCAGACCATACATCAACTTGTCCAAATTTATATCTTACCCTTCCCCCTGCCCCTTCCTCTTCAAAGTTCCCTCCATGGTGTATGTGGATATTTAACCTCTGCAGACAACCAATTTCAGATCATATTTAACATAATGTCATATAATACATATTCCTTTATTATTTTATTACTATAAATGATAAATAATTTAACTTATTACACGTCATCTTTATAATACAAAAACTGTATTTTAATCAAAGATTACACATAGCAATTGGGACCACCTGACATTAGGTACCATTATCACCCTTGAAAAGATTGAACAGAATATTCACTGCACATTACAATGGCTATAACATACAGAACATACAACATTACCTTCACAATGACCCTACCCTAAACTTGATTGATTTCTTACTACCCATGAAATTAAAAATCCCCAAATCAGACATCAAAAACCCTAAACATACACAAACGCTCCACCAAATGGATGGAAACAACCCACACAACAAAAACAAATGAAAGACAATAGAAACAGAACCCTAAAAAACAAAAACCCTAACACTCTACAAATACTAAGCAAGAAACAATGATTACCTTTGTCTCCATTGCAGAAATCTACCAGAACCCACAACGAACACCGAATTCCCTTCAAAGCCAATGGAATTTGCAGAAGTCTTGGAAGACAAGGAGACGCAGAAAGGCGGGAGAAGAAAAGAGTTTTTTCAGAATGAAAAACTGTAATTGTGAGTTGGCAACCCAGTCAGCACTATAAGAGCCCAGGTCAGCAGGAATTAACAGAGAATTAACGTTAGGGACCTAATTGCCCGACGGACTTAAAAGCCAGGGACCACGGGATCAATTTCCAAAAGACAGGGACCTAAGTGCACGACGAGTCAAAAGTCAGGAACCTAAGTGCTAGTTTACTCTATTGTGATCCCTAATTTGAATATACTTATTGGAAGTTAAGATAAGTTCGATTAGTACTTGGAAAGCAAAACAAACTGAAACACTTAAAAAATTATTGCTTTGAGCTTTTAACCATGCCAAAATCAAAATGTCGTGATTAGTGCTAATATGTAGGTATAGGTCCAGAAGTCAAAAGGCTACTTCATCGACTGCAAGAACGCTCCTTTTCCTTCTGTATTTCTACGATGCATTCATGAATTCACGTTATTGGCCAGAATCAACGGCACTACACAGGAGAGGAGATGCAACACACCCATACCCTACCAGTCTCTTGCACTTACTTTTCAACTGCATATAATTTACATTTTTTTTTAAATATAAAACCCACAACTTTTATTTATCTCTCCAATTTTAGTTTGTTTTATTCTCCTCCTATTTTATTTCCTTTTCCATCAGTGGCGCTCAATGTTTTTCTGGATTGTTTCTGTTCTTGAAAAATCATAACCAATTCATTCTTAAATTATTTACAATAATAACATACCCTCTTCAAGAAAATTCCCAATAATAACATTACTAATTATACTTTTTTATACGTGACTACACTAAGTTTGGATACACTTTACAATACAACTTCTACAAGAAAAAATAAAAATAAATCAACGAATTTAAATGAATTTAACTTTTTTTATAAGTTAAAATTAGTTATTCATAAATAAATTAGATATGAGAACTTTTTAAAAAAATAGGTTAAGACTAATTTCAATTTATGAAAAAATTAAACTCATTTGATTTTTTAATTCATTCTATTTTTTCACTTATAAATTCTTCTGTAACAGTGCATTCAAACTGACTCTACATATATGTTTTATAGAAAATAATGTAGTAGAGTAATTATGACCCATAAAATTACCCTAAATATTTAATATATATTTAATTTTCATCAAAATAAATTTTAAATATAAGATATGAATAGCTAGATTACGAGTTTGTTTGGGTGAAACTTCTGCATAAGTACTTCCAGGTGAAAAAAATAGCATGAATCAAAGAGGTCAAATGCATTTAACTTCTCCATAAGTTAAAATTAATTACTTTTAGAAAAGTTAAATGTGAGAGCTTTGGGAGTATGTGGTCTACAAAGACTAATTTTAACATACGAAGAAGTTAAAATCATTTGACCTCTTTGATTTATGTTATTTTTTTTCACCTAAAAGTATTTCTTCAAAATTTCTACCCAAAACAAGGCTAAGTGTAAATCAAAGACACTATTAATATAGTCTAGGAGTATTGAATGACAGGGTCAGTAATGTAATCTTATTTGAAACAGTGATACTTTCTGTCTGTCTGTCCCGCAAACAAATGGAGAGACCATTTCCTCGAGAGCAGGGGGATTCCTTGACAATTCACAACCTTTTCCTTCTCTCTCACTCACCCCTTCCTCTTTTTTTTTCTTTTTTTCCATTATTATTATTTTTAAATTAATAAAAAGAATTTCTCTACAATCATTATTAAACCAACCAGCACCGAAAATGGTAAAATACCATAACCATATCAACACTGTTAGTAGCTTAATTAGGACTCACTCAGTTCAGTAGAGTATAATACTACTACAATACAAAAAGATTATCCTCTTCTTCTGTTCACACTCAAACCTCTTTCCTTAATTTTTTTGTTATTAATTCACCTAACTGAACACTAGCTAACTCTTCTGGAGAATCAAACATGACACAGTAACAACTCTCCAGAGTGAGAGCAAAAACAGTGAGCAACAAAACTCAAAAAAGTCATTTCAACAAAGATGCTCCAAACAACCTGCATTTTGCTAATCTTTCTTCTGAGTTCATTTTCACCACTTGGAACAGCAATGCTGAACCTAACTCTTCCCGGAGCACACCCTGACCCTGACGCTGTTGCCCATGAAGTTCATAGGTATATACTTACTATACTCTCCCCTGTTCTTACTCCTCTGTTTCTCCCCTGTTCATACTCCTCTGCCTCTCCCCTGTTCTTGTGTGTGACCCTACATCTTAATGTACTTTAATTTCCTACATTACATGAATTTAAAGTGAAAAGGTTAGATCTGGACATCAGGGTCATGTTCTGTTCCTCATTCACTTTCCCTTTTCATCTTTGAGATTACTAGTTATGCTGTGTGTTGTGAGCTGTAACTTAGCTTCAGATTCACCAACTCTGTTCTGTAGGAAGGTTAATGCTTCAATTGCAAGAAGGGAAATGCTAGCAATGTCACAGAAAGATGAGTCTTCTTCATGTTTCACAGGGAACCCAATTGATGATTGTTGGAAATGTGACCCAGATTGGCCTAACAACCGTCAGAGGTTAGCTGATTGTGCCATTGGGTTTGGTCAGTATGCAAAGGGAGGAAAAGGTGGTGAATTTTATGTTGTTACTGATTCTTCAGATAATGATGCTGTGAATCCCAAACCTGGAACTCTGAGATATGCAGTGATACAAAATGAGCCACTGTGGATAGTGTTTCCAAGTAACATGATGATTAAGCTGTCTCAGGAGCTGATCTTTAACAGCTACAAGACCATTGATGGGCGTGGAGCAGATGTACACATTGTGGGAGGAGGGTGCATCACTCTGCAGTATATAAGCAATGTCATTATACACAATATTCATATCCACCATTGTCATCCCTCAGGTAGGTAACTTGTTTTTCTCTTGCTTAATTGTCAGACTCACATTGTGCTTGAAAGATAGAACTGCAATGTGAATGAGGATGACACACTTGGAGCTAGCAATAGTTTTGTTTGGAAAAATAGAAAAAAAAAGGACTGTTTGTTTTTATGGAGATTTTTATATTATGTTTCTTTTCAAGAATTCCATTTATTAATTTGGTGAAGAGTGGTACCAACACACTCTCTAATACATTCTTCCCAACACACTCCATGTGATTTGTTAAAATTCACATGAGTCCCACCAAATTATGTGAGTCTCACTTCCAATATGGTGGGACCCATGTGACTTTTAACCTATCACAAGGAGTGTGTTGGAAATAGTGTGTTAAAGAGTGTGTTGTTAGCACTTTCTAATTTATTTTATGTTCAAAATAGTTTTAGGAAAAATACATTTCTTTAATTAAAGAGTTATAAAATCAAAACATATGCTTACTTTTTGTTGGTTTGAGGAGGAGAAAAATTGGAAGAAGAAAAGTTAAAGAGAAAAAAATATTATATTTATTACAATTGTTTTCTATCATTTAATTGTGAAAAGACAATGGTAGGATCCACAAACATTTTATTTTCTGACATGAGGAAGAAAATAAGAAAAAAGACGTAATTTTATTGAATTAATAATTTTATTCGTTTATTTATCCACCCATTATCATATTATAAGGATATAAAAGTCATTTAATTTATTCCAATTTCACAACTCATTTTTCTTTTCAATCTCTTTTCTTCCCACCCCTCAACTCCCAAAAAAATTTGTTAAAGAATTTTGTTTCCTTAACATAAATGCATTTTCTTTTCACTCAAATAAAAGGAAAGAAATTTTTATATTTTTATCTAAATCATATATAAACTCATCACTTTTTTTATTTATCATCATATTTTCAATCAAATAATATGATGAGTGATATGATATAATAAAAAAGAAAAATAATAGATGTTGATACTATTATGGAATATGATTGTATATGATTAAAGAAACCCTTTCTTAAGTCCCAACCTATTCAAACATTAGTTACATTAGCCCCTAGATGGATGCAAATGGTCACAACATTCGGTTACATGATTAATATTCGAATATGTTAGAACTATGTGGTAGAAATAGCATTTTTTTTTTTTGTTTGGCAGGTAACACAAACGTGCGGTCAAGTCCAGAGCACTACGGGTACAGAACAGAATCAGACGGTGATGGAATATCCATATTCGGATCCAAAGACATATGGATCGACCATTGCACCCTATCACGTTGCAAGGACGGTTTAATAGACGCTGTGATGGGTTCAACCGCTATAACCATATCCAACAACTTCATGTCACACCACAATGAGGTGATGCTATTGGGACACAGCGACGATTACCTTCCAGACTCAGGCATGCAGGTAACCATCGCTTTCAACCACTTTGGTGAGAAGCTCGTTCAGAGGATGCCACGTTGCAGAAGAGGTTACATTCACGTTGTCAACAACGACTTCACTCAGTGGGAGATGTATGCTATTGGAGGGAGTGGGGAACCCACTATTAACAGCCAGGGGAACCGTTATACTGCACCTACTAACCCTTTTGCTAAGGAAGTGACAAAGAGGGTGGAGACTCAACAGTCCAAGTGGAAGGGATGGAATTGGAGGTCAGAGGGGCACATTATGGTGAATGGAGCATTTTTTGTAACGTCAGGGGAAGGTCTTGAGGTTAAGTATGAGAAGGCTTATAGTATTGAACCTAAGTCTGCTGATCGCATTTCTCTCCTCACCATGTCTGCCGGAGTTCTAGGCAACGCCAGGTAATGTTTTCTCAAATCGAACATGTTTGGATTCGGTTAACCGATATTTATACAAAAGCACAAGTTACTGTTTGGTTAGCACTAAAAATCATATAGATTATGCGGATAAAATTTTACATTAATTCGAAATTATTTGATATGTCATTGAGATGTCTCAAGATTAACGCTATATATACATTTAAAATATATAAAAAATCCAACCATTTGATTATCAAGTTATTAGTGTCAAAATTTTACGAAATCTGACACATAATCAGGATGATGAATAAACATAATTCAACGGTTGGATTACTAAAAAAATATATTCAATTTGTAGTTATTAGCGGTGTAACACTTGATGTAACTTATACCGGTGTAATTTGAACCCTCCTCATTTAACTTATCCATAAGTTGAAATTAGCTACAGAGAATTTAAATGAGAGAGCTTTTGAAGTAGATGGACTACAAAGACTAATTTCAACTTATGGAAAAGTTAAATACATTTGACTTCTTTGATTAATTTTATTTTTTTCACCTAGAAGTACTCCAAAAGTTTCATCCAAATAGGCCTGATTCTAAAATCAATTTCTATTCAATTGTAAACCAAACGGAAACTAATTCTTGGATACGACCTAGTTTTGATTAACTTTCTTTAGAAGAATTTAGATGAAAATAAAATAAAATGAATAAAAACGGTGAAATGATTATAATTTTTTTCATAAATTAAAATTGGTTTTTATTTTCAAATTTTCTGAAAGTTAAATAAAAAGGCTTATGGAAAAGTTGTGCTTAAAAGACTAATTTTAACTTATGAAAAATGTTATTAGAAAAGTTGGATTTAAAAGCCTAATTTCAGAAATTAGATTCATTTAGAAGTTTATTCAAATTGATTCCATTCCGTTTCATTGCCTTTGGATTTTGCTTTTTTTTTCTTTGTACTTGAGATTCTAAGTGTGAGGATGAACAGGGACAACAATCTGGGAATGTGGAGCAGAGGACCTAACGGTGATGGTGATGGTTATGACACATATGAGTCTGGGCCAGAGTACACGGATGATATGTCGAGGAGTGCGAGAGTGGTGCTGCCACCTTCACCTGCTTACTCTTGTGTTGCTGTGCTTCTTGTCTTGTAGAATAATACCGTTAACGTTCATTCTATGACAATTCAAGAATTCAGCGTCTTCAATGTAATGTGACGCACATTGTTTCTGTATTTCTCTTCATTTGAATGAAAAAGAGCCTGAGATCATCAAGTCTAAAAGATCAGGCACCATTAAGACTGTACATATTCTTCCTTTTTCATCACCATTATCATTTAAGTTCTGTTCTGAATTGCTCAAATTTTGCAAATTCCATTAGCAATGAAGGTTTATATCAAAGAAATGGTGGTTTGGGTGATAAGCAAATTACATATGAGAAGAATAAGGCCCTAATCATAAGTTCATGTTATTTGAACTTGAAAGCACATTTCAAATTTGAACTGCATGAAAAGGAAAAAGCAGCATTGGATAGCTGCACTACACCACTAGCCACATACAGTTCAAATTAACTATGTTATGTTTTACTTAACAAGCAATGCAATCTACTGCATTTGCATGGGACGAAAAACAGACATTGGATTTTCAAAAATAGTTATGAACAAAAAAGAGGAGGGGGAATATAAATGAGCACGGAACAAAACTATCTTTAGATTGTACTCTCCGGAAAATTTAAGCAAGACTAGATACAAAACGAGCCAAAGCTTCATGTTTAAAAGCCATATTCTCAACGCTCTATGAATGATTTGTTCATAAGTTCAACAGCATCATCCATGAACTGCATGAAGAAAACAACCACATTAGTCCTGAGCCAGTTCATCGCATTTGACATCTTACCTTTAATATAAACAAATTGAAGAGTCAAATTATAAATCTACAATACGAGCAACCAGGCCAGGCAAGATAAATAATCACAAACATAAGCAACATTGACATTTGATATTAGAGATGATTCATGTATTTTCCGTTTCACCAAAAGCAAATGTGCTTGAAACCAATTCTAGGCATTTCCAGGAAAAAGACATTGTACATAAAATTTGTAACATAAAGCATGGATTTATGAGCACAGCATCTGGCAATGTCTGCACAATACTACAGTGAAAGGCAGGTGAGGCTGACCTTTAACAACACCATGCTTTATAGCAATATTGAACTTTAGAATTCAATTCACTACAGTGCTGTTGGTCTTTATGACAAGGAGGTAGTATTTGTATAATGCAGAACACAAACATATCGTTCAGCACAATTATTTGACAGTGATATATGTAGTTGTTATCACATGGTGCAACACAAACCATTATCATCTCAATTTCTAAAAGTATAACAGCACAGATATGGCTAGTAAGTTAATGTTCAAATATTTTTTATTTCAATTCAAGATTTGAATGCAGTATATTGGTTGAAAAATGCGTAAGTAATTCTATTTTATTCCATAATTCATCAATATCAAAAGCAAATAACCTTTAAGTTCAACTGAACCAAGTGCCATTTTTTCCCTTGTATGCATGAAAAATAGAAAAAGGACTTCACCTTTCCAAGCAACTTAAGTTCTCGCCCAACTGGTTCCAAAAATTTCAGGTCAACACTGATAGGCCAGACCTGTCCAAACAAGAAGCCAAAAACAAAAATGTTGAACAATATCTCTTTGCCAAAATAAATATTTCTGAAAAGCATTACCCCAAAAGAGAAACGTAAATATTAGAGAAAATGTAAACATAAACTACAAGGGGGAAAACATGAAATGAAACAGATAAGAGAAGAATGAAAGACCAGTATAATTGAACATAGCACACTTTTAAACTACAAAAAGAACAGGACAAAGACCCTTGACTTTAGTCCATTTGGTATGTATGCAGGGATGAAGTGGTAAGGAAAGCATACTTTCAAATTACAAAAAGAACAGGACAAAGACCCTTGACTCTAGCGCATTTGGTATCTATTCAGGAATTGAAGTAGTACAAAAACTTCAACAATAAAAAGTTGTTTTCCGAGTTTTCTATACAAATCTCTGAAAACATGAAATAAAAACAGAAAACATTTTCTCAAACCAAACAAGCCCTAGGATTACTATAAGCAGAAGTGAGAAGAATATGCCACATTTCTGAGCTGTATGATTACTGTTATTGATGTTATTAATATTGTGGTTGCAGTTCATGGGATCAGCACCATTCTCATTGCTCAATTGTCAGGGATTAAACAGTTTAAACATAAACAAAAGAGCATCAAGAGAAGAAAATATATGCAGCAATCACAAACACCCAATAGAAAACAACCAAATGAAAGAGTAATGAATACAAGAACCCAAAGAAAATTAACAAAAATCTAATAGAAAACAACCAAATAAAAGAGTAATGAATACAAGAACTAAAAAAAGAGCATTAACTACGTTGCTACTTTAAATGGATAAAGATTTCCAACGGTTGAGATTTTGGCACCCAATAGTCCCTGGACATGTCCCCCAATGTTTATACATTATTGGAAAGAATTCAGCAAGGATTTTGCCAAGTAACACTCAATCATGTGTAGACCGACCTTCTCTTTGGTTTTCATGGATTAATTAGTTTTAAATGCACAGCTAGACTTTCTATTTGCAACTAAGGATTCAAAATATTATCATAAGGTTTTTCTTCTTTTCAATGGCTCATTGCTAGGAACTATGAAGCTCACTTGAGTGCATTCTAGCATTACCATCAATCAAGTAAATGATTTTATGTATTCTTTCAAAAAGAAATTACTTTTTTCTTCCCTTTTTTATTTGAGGGGCAGGGGGTGGAGATGCTCCCCCTACAATAACGTCACTGTTCGCCCCTGGCAATGCAAATTGGTCCTAGTATATTGTGAAGTAACATGGGAGCCAATTCCCTATTATAGGAGCTGGCTATCAATGTAACAACATATATCATTCAGTTACATATAGGACCCCGAGTGTTAAGTTTTATGATCTAAACATTGTTCTTCTTATATTTTGAAGTCCTTTATAAAAGGAGTAACGCTAAATCCTTCTAAAAAACCAATATGGTTATAATCTTGTGCCAAAAAGCATATGAATAGGCTACGCAGATTTCATATAATTTGATTTCGAATACAAAAAATGTTTTTTAAGAGCAAGAAGAAGATGAAGAAGACGTACCTTGAGGCCAAGTAGTTTGATGGGAGTCATCTGACCAGGTACGATACACTCAGGACCAGCTGCTTCCACTATAGCCTCCTCACCAAACCCACCCCCTATAGGGTCCTGATGCTGCAAAACCCCAAAAATTGCAAAAAATAAAAAATAAAAATGAAAACTTGGTTAATGAACAACCACTATAGGATGCAACAAAAACATTGATGAAAGAGAGAGAGAGAAAGAGACCCTCATGACGGAGATGGCATAATCGGAAAAGGGTGTCTGAGAAATGCGAAGAACTGGAGAATGATGAATTTTGGGGACTGGCTTCATAGATGAAGATGATGCTCTCCATGGCACATCCTTTTGAAACTCTCCTTTTTTTGACATTTCCAAGTTTTACTTGTTATTAGTTGCACCTTCTCTTCTCCAATCTCCTTCTTCTTCTGCACACTTCACAAACACATAATAGGATGGTAGACAGATGAAGTGAATGAAGCTATCTATTCTTGGACACAAATATTGGATTTTTCCCCTTCACTATCTTCAATTTAATAATCTATTTCTTTTCCTTTTTTCTTTTTTTTTTTTAGCTTGATCCAAACCAATACGCGGCATGTCGTTTCATCCGCAGATAATATGATCTCTTAAAAAGAAATTGCTGAAAATTTAAATTCATTTCCATGAAAAATATTCCTAGGAATATTATTCTAAAATATACCATTTCAAGATATATTTTAAAAATGTTTAATTGATATTTAAAATTTTTAATTCTTTTCTGAAATTATTAAAATTAAATTAAATATTTATTTAATTTATACCATAATTCTTAAAATGTTCTTACTATACAGTTATATCACTACTAATTTTTTTCTCCTTTATCCGTCCCCTATTTTCACCTTTTCATCAATGATTTAAATTTTCTTTGCGCTATTCCCGCAGTCAACTTTTTTCTGTAGCTAACATTTCTTTAAATTTAAAAGGTATTAACATTTCTGTGTTATTTTCAGAAATTATATGTAAGATTGTCTTTCTTTTTCCATGAATTTTGCTTCTTGTGAAAAAAGGATTATAAAAAAATATAAACAACACGTTCTTTATTAATCTATTTTCTAAATATTAACACATTCTTTAAAATATTTATTTACAAGACAACCTTTTTTAAAAAAAATGAAACAATAATGAAGAAATATATGAAAAAGTTCATTTACAAGGAAGTGCTATTATTCAACCAAAAAAAAGGAAGTGCTATTAACTCGGATAAATAAAAAAATTGCATGCCACTTTTGCCAAGGTGATACTGAGTCAGGCCAGGCCCTTCCAGCACCAACCTTTGACTTGAAGGATTTTTTTGGTTTTACAGCAAAGCGACTCCTATCAAGTGCAAATCAAACACAACAAAAAAAAGGGTACTATCTTGTTTCCAGAAAGAAAACAAAATTTCTGTATTTCTCTCTGTAAGGGGAAAAAATACATGAAAATACTTCACAAGACGTTCTTAAGCTGCAGACATCGCTAACAACGCCCAATACATTTTAAGTTACACTAATCACTACTTTCTTCAATTTGCTGATTATCCAGCTAAGAAAATGGAGAGGAAAAAGAAATTGAACGTGAAAGAAGAAGAAAAAATAATAAATATTGGTAGCAAAATAGCGAGGAGCACATATAACCCTGCACCTATCCAATTCACACTCCCAGTTACGGCTATGAAGTAATTTGGCTAAGTCGTGACCATATCCGCCCCATTCTGTGCAGCTGCATCTGCAAGTCTCTTCCAATTCAATTCCCGCTGCTCTTCCACCTCTGTGGCTTTAGCCTCTCTCTCTGCATACTGCCTCTGGCACTCTTCAAACAATTCAGCATCCATTTCCAGGAACATTTTCCGAACATTCACAGTCAGTCCGTTAACTGCCTGATTCCAATGACACTGGATATTTTTCTCCAAGGCTTCAAATATTATGGGTAATACTACAGTCCTGTTTTGGGCAATTAAGCTAACAATGTGCTCATTATTCCACAAAAAGAGGGCTCGTTCTGCAACCTGCATTGTAAGTGTGACTAAGCATAGACATTTGAATGGATCATTTAAAACTAATTACATTGAAAACTGAAATATACAACAACAACAACAACAACAACAAAAGTCAAGGTGTTTTTTTGCAGAGTTAGATCAGACATATAGATTAAAAGACACTGTAATGTTCTATCATAAATCATGTCTAAAGACAGACTATTGAAATCCAAATCTTTTCAATGGTTTAACTTATAATTTTCCTTGGTCTTCCTCTATCTCTATCAAGAGTGGATTTTCTTGAGTTGAAAATTCACATCTTTTCATTCCTGACTTTCTCAAGTTTTCTCTAATGTGTGAAGTGTTACTCCAACCTTCTTTCTGGTATTGTCATTCTTAATCCTATTTTGTGTAACACAAGTAAAAAGGGGGTGCAATGTAGGGAACCATAGTCAAGGGAGAGAGAAATCAATGTCATCCTCAATGTAACTAATTATTGACTTGGCAATGGGTGGGGTGTTAGAACTTTTGGAGAAAGACTATGGGCCAGTTTGGATGAAACTTCTGCAGAAGCATTTCTAGATGAAAAAAAATAGAATGAATAAAAGAGGTCAAATGCATTAAACTTCTCCATGAGTTGAAATTATTCTTTGTAGCCCACCTACTCCAAAAGCTCTCTCATTTAACTTCTCCATAAGTAACTAATTTCAACTTATGGAGAAGTTAAATTCATTTGACCTTTTTGATTCATTCTATTTTTATCTCCTAAAAGTTCTTCTGCAGAAGTGTATCCAAACAGGGCCTAAGCCCTCTCCAACTGCCTAGGCTATTTCCTTTTTCCCTTTGCATTCCTTTCCTTTCCTTTCCTTTCCATTTGCCATATTCAGACATTGCTGTGACCTTCAAACAGGTCTGGGATCTGTGTTAATACAATGAAGTTCCATCTATGCTCTTCGTTATTTTCTCTGGTACCTATCATATACAAAGCTTTGAAATAGGAAACAGTGAAAAGAAAGTGGTATTTTTGTAATTAAAAGTGAAAATAACAAATGGAACCATAAAACATTTTCTCAAACCAATCAGACCGTTAAAGGAAAAAGCTCAATTCCCAGCAATCTGGATTCTGATAGGAACAGGCTCAGAATGTAGAAGAAAATGGTGTTTATTAATAGCAAATCTCTGTGACACCAAGTACTCAAGACACCTGGAACTGTCCCTAATCCCTATTCCAAACCATTTCTCTCTCCCCTATTTCCCTCTTCCCTATTTCTCTCTTCAATATAGATAGATAACCTATCATCTCTAAATTCCTAACTAACTACCTGTAAATAAGGGGGTTATCTATCAGATGCTCAATCGAGTATGCTGATTATCACTTGACATACGATTTGCCAAATAAAACCACAGAATCAGTTGACATACGATTTTTTAATATCCCCGATCCTGTAATGGCTAAAGACCATATTGACGGGAGAAAAACACCTTATAGAAAGAATTAAACAAAAATCACCTTAAATATCATTAAGAAAAGAAACCCATATCATGGCAAATGCACACTATTTTCATTTCCAAACAGGAAAAAAAGGGCATGTGTGTTAGACCGGTAATGAGACAATACTGGCAAGATTTGATTAGTTTCTCTCTCTCTCACTCTCTCCAGGATTTTACATTTTTAGAGCCTGTTAGGTTAGTTTTCTTGTTTTTATTCTCAGCTGAAAGGATTAAATTATATTTACAAAATGGCTCCATATTTTCATTAAATTTTGTGTTTTCAAAATTTTCTTATTGAAATTGAGAAAACTGAAAGTAAAAATAAAGAAACAAGCAAAATACACTATTAGGCTTCTTTAATTATTCCCTAAAATACTTTAAGCACGTGGAAACATTTAAGCTGATACTGCAGCTCAATGATCCCGATGAAAAAGAGAAGGGAAATATTCTTTAAGCTTAGAGATTGAATCAATATATAAGAATTTGAACAGAGACCTATAAAATTTTTAAATTCAAAAGCATTATAATATAAAACATAGGCTAAAATGCAAAGCACCTGCTTCAACTCATCTCCAGCAAATAAGCCCCATGGTTGTAATTTTTGCAAATAACCTGCTTAAACTTCTATTCACTAAATAAGTGAAAGAAAAAAAGGAGAGAAAGAAGGTCAATTGAGGTAGGGTTGCTGCAGCTTTGACTCAACAAGTGAGCTACCAGGTAAAATTTCTCTTAATTTAGTGATTCAGAGTCAGACTAAATTCCTTTTTCAGTTACGATTTGAAACTTTGTGGCAATTTAGGGAGTCACCATAATTTAGGGATATTTGCCAAATGTCAAGAGTTCTGAATGGGCTGCAGAGGGTCAAAGTTAAAGCAGAAGCTATTTACACTTAACCCAACAATACTGCCAACTAAGCATTTACAAGAAACCAAGAAGCCATAGTTTCGACATTTAACATAAAGTTAATTGAATGCAAACGGACAGTTGAAAAACAATTACAACTAGCAGCACCTCATTGAGAACAAGGCCAGTGAAGGAAGGGATGAGTTGAAAGAAGGGCTGTACTTTGCCCCTTGATTCAAGAAATTAAGAATTTTCCTTTGATTTAACAAGATGAATTGCATATGGCCATTTATGGTTCAAATCAAGGGTTGGTTTTGACATTTTCGGAGTCACATACAAGTCACATGATTAATGGATTTAAAGTGAAAACAACTTATCTGATAAATCAACTCAGATTAGCACATTTTCTTTTGTGTCTGAATTTGTTTCTCTACAATCCGACATTTCAGCGTTATAATTTTTAGAATTTTATTTCTTCCCAAACTTGGAAGTTATAGGAATTAACAGACAACAATTTGCAGATGGGTCTGAATTTTAATTCTCTGATATATTTTGTTTGCTTAGAATCTCTGCTAATGGGGTGTTTTGTTTCTTGTTCTAGTGCAGACCATGGATATCAAATCGCAATTCAGATCTTGAATCACTGAGCTCATTTTTAAATTGTTAACCATAAATCATATCAAATTATAAGATTCAGAAATACATTGAAAATTAACTTAAAATATACCACATAATTAATGTATAGTGCTTAATGTATTAATTTTAAATTAGAAATTGACAAAACTTAACCATGAACCTCACAAAACAAAATCGTAAGTTATATGTCATATGTGGTATTGCCAAAGAAGGTGCATAGAGAAAGCAAGCAACTGTATGAAGCTCCTATGCGAGCAAGTGATTGAGTGAATAACCATATGAACCCTTGTTTCAGAAGAATGAAAACAAAATAATCAAATGCGATAGATTCAATAGTGCATCTTTAGTTTCTTTTCATTTAAGATTTTAAACTCGCTGGACTTTTCAGTTTCTTTGACGAGAATCATTGAAAGAAAAGCAATAAATGGAAAGAATTAACAAATCTTTGAATCATGGGAATTATATAGGAGATATGAATAGCACTGGTTCATGCGTATATCACATGATTCAAAGTCATTTGCAATTCATACATGATATGAATCACTGACTTATTGAATTGTATTGAACCGTGTGATTTACAACGTGAAATATGTGATTGTAACAACTATGGTGCAGATATTCTATAGCATATTTAGCAGTATTTTCAGGTTTTGGTGATTTAGGAGCATCAGGAAGATTTTTTGTTGACTGATGAGCTTATCATGGGCCTCCAATAGTTGTTTATTGCTGGAGGGAGAAGAGGAATAAGAGTATGTTGGGAAATAATGCGGGAAATGGAGTGGTGGAGTTTGTTATGGAAGCCTCTAACAGAATGGACACGTGGCAGTGAGATATTGGTGAAGCAAGGCTGGAATCTGCAATGGGGGGCTGTATATGAAGGGAATGTGGGGAAGTGGGGAGGCAGGCAATCATTTGGATAGTTTTGGGGTGGCTCTAGTCACAGGGCAGAGAAACTTTCCTTCCCTGAGTTATTCTCTACTATTGTAATTTCTACATATTTCAATTGTAATCAAGGCTTTGTTCTCTGAGTTTTCTCTTCCTTTTAAATAGATATTCCAGTTCCTATCATTGACCAACAGTCAACAGCTTTCACATCCCAAGATTAGAACTACTCAAACAGACTCAAATCATCTGCCTCATAGCTCATAAGTAGTCAATTTCCTAAAAGGATTAGATTCACCAGAGCATGTTCAGAGGTTTCATTGTGTTTCTAAATCTAACAATTCAATACAATTTACGATTCAAGAACAATTTGATAACAATGGTAGAGAAGATGTTAGGTAATGCTAGTCAGCTTATATGCATATACTATAGGCCAGTTTGGACTTTGGATAAACTTCTCTAAAAGTACTTATGGAAGAAGAAAAAAGAATGAATTATGAAGGTAAAATGAATTCAACTTCTCCCATAAGTTGAAATTAGTTACTTATGGAGAAGTTAAATGGGAGGGCTTCTAAAAAAATTGAGTAACAAAGACTAATTTCAACCTATGGGAGAAGTTGAATTCACTTTACCTTATTTATTCATTCTATTTTTTTCTCCCATGAGTACTTCAAGAGAAGTTTATTCAAATTGGCCCCATGCCTGCCTTATTGAAATATCCCCCATTTCTATTTCCTTAAGCATGAAATAGAGGTCATTTAGAACAACGCATTGACAATGTTTATGATAGCTTATGATAACTTTGTAGAAAACAAGTTCATTAAGAGTGCTTTTTCCCAGCCCAATGATCAGATGACTTGCATGTGATTCCCATACTATCAAAGTTAACCCCGGATTTGGATGTTAGGTGGACATTAGATTATAGGGGAATGTGTTTATTTTCTTACACCACAAAACAGCAACCACTTCTGTTGAAGTCAAAATTCAGATTCAACTTTTAGCTTCTCTTCCATTCTTAAAATGTCATCACATACACCTCACTAAAATATAAAAATAAATATAAATAAAATAAAAAATAACAACAACAACAATAATAACAATGGTAATATTAAGAAAGAAACAAATTTATAACTAGATTTTTTATATAGTGCATAATTCAACCAAGCTACAAACTTCCTATTCCTCTTATAGTTATGAAACAGAACATTTACAAAACAATGCAAATGTAAGCCATCAACCATAAAATCTTTATTTTTTAATGTGTTGGTTTTAGTTTTAACCATTAAAAAGATACAGTCTACCCATACAAATTTCATAAAGTAAAAGAGTCAAATAGTAATCAACACTGAAAAACCAAAATCCACAAACCTGAAAGTGAGAACTATTGAGGCAGCGGGCAACCTGTCTGAAAAGAGGAACCATGCAGCGTTGGAATTCCGCAGCTTGTGTGGCCTCCAACACCTCCTCCAGTTCCCCAAGGAAGAGAACTTCCTTCTGACAATTGGTGACGGGCCAGTACTTCAACAAACCCCTAATTACAGTATCCGCCAGCTTGTAATCCTTCTCCACAAACTGAGAGATGCAGTATGACAACTGCTGATGGTACACAGCAAGGGGCTTAGGTTTATGCAATGGCAAAAGCGCCCTCACAAGAAACAGCTTATGTTCCTCCTTCATGGGCAGTGCAAACCCATTAATGATGCTCCCAAGAATCTCTAGAAGCTCCCCAATCCCACTATGCCTCTCCGTCTCATATATAAACCGATAAAAGATGTTGTTAATGGCCTTCCTAATAAATGGCCTATGAACCATGAATTTTCCATACACACGATGCAAGATGGTTTTTAAATACTCACGCTCTCGAGGGTCCTCGGAGTCAAATAAATCAAGCAATTTCAGCACAAAAGAATGATCAATATACCGTTTAGCAACCTTGGTATCAGTATCAGAGGAAACCACGTATCTGAGAAGAAGCTCGTAAACGAGCTGCAAATGGGGCCACGCTGGCTCCAAACACGGTTCCTCCTCTTCTGGATCGGTGGTCTCCTGCCCCGTGTTCTCGTGCGACGCCGGCGGCAAGCACCGGAAAATGTTCGCCGACACCATTTTAATCATCTCTTCCTGGCAAACCTCCGTTATCTTCCCCGAACCCGATTGAATGAAATCCACCAACTCCATCAGCGTTTGCCTCTTGATTTCCTTCTCCCGCACCGATTTCAGTGTGTCAGAGAAATCCAATACGTGGCAGCAAATCTGCAACTTCCGTAGGAACAGGTTCTGCCTCTCGGATACCGGCACGTCGCGGAACAGAGGGAGCGGTTCGATGGTTCCTGACGTCGGAGGCACCGTCACCACCGGATTGACGACGTTGTTTACCGGAGGACCGAACCCGTAGGTCGATGGATCGCTTTGGTCCGATTTGGAGGGCTTCTTTTGCCCTCCCTTCATGATTCTCTTGAACATTTTGCTTTTCGTGAACCCTAACCCTAAGCTAACGAATTCCGAAGATGATGAGGGGATGGTGGAAGATGGAAGTAGCAATAACAAGGTCGCAGGATCTTCCTAATCCATGAATGCTTTTGCTGCCACGATTTTCGCATCACAACTCAAACGACGACGGATCTGAGGAAACAAAGGAGGAGTTTCGAGTACTGCGACGTGCTCCGAGAAGATCGGAGTGGGGAATGATCGGAGCTGAATCACCGGAATTACGGCCGGTTGATCAATCGGAGATGCGTTCCGGCAATAAAAAATCGGGCAGGTAGAGAGAGAGAGAGAGTGAGTGTGTGTGCGTGCGTGTTGGTGTTTGTGTGAGAGAGTTGAGTAAAAAACTCAAAATTAAGGAAGATAGAGAGAAAACGAAAGGATTATGCATTTATACAATAATCCATAATCCATTTTAGAAACAGTGTCACAGTGATTCTTTAGTTTAAAGAGCATTTTCCCAATTTCATGGTCTACTTGAAATCTTGATTTCAAGTTCAGCTTTTTTCGTTGAGCTTGTTTATTTTCTTTTCTTTTAATTTTTTCCCATGTTTTGTAGGCCGTATATTTGTTTTTAAGAATTTTGCTATAAGTGTTCATGCTATTATCTTAACACGTGAGATCAGTAGCATTGGATTCGTAGTAAAAAAACGGCCATAGTAAAAAATTTACATGAACTAATAGATTTAAATTTTCCTGTTACCGAAACAAAAACTTATCATGTGTTCATTAATTAAAGCAAGAAATGGATAAATTCCGTGAGATTATTGAAGCAAAAGCACGAGTGTGATGTGGGGTGTGCCTGTGTGGTACGTGGCTTGTCAGCGAAGAATCAGGATTTTGAAGTACCCACCTGGCAGATAAACTATCAAAACTATCATAGTTGTTTTTCATAATTAATCATTACTTAAGAAAAATAAATTTTGAAACGTAAATAAATAAACAATAAAACATAATATTTTCTTTTTCTTTTCCTAGATCATTATATAGAAATACATTTCCAGTGTATAGTAATTTTTAATAAAAAATCTATCAATGAGTATCTTCAGATTTTTATTAAAAAATCATAGTCTTTATTGTATTAATGACATTAAATATTATATATTTTAATAAGTTTTTTTTTAAGTGTAAAACACTTATTAACATTTTCTCTTAATCATAATCTCAATGTAGTGGTAGAGGTTTAGGTAGTTTTTTTTTTATGATTAGAGGTTTAGGTAGTTTAGCATAAGATCTTAGGTTCAAACTTCATGTAAGCATAAAAAATAATATTGATTTAGAATCATATAATAATTCATAATACATTCTCTCTTTGATATGATTTTAAATATAATAATTAATTTCGCTAAAGTAAATAATATATACTTTAGAAAATAAATGTATTATTAAATTATTGAATAAAAATTTAATAATTCATAAACTAATATATATACACATATATATTATCACAACTTTTTTCAATAGTGTACTTGCTCCTATACTGCCAAAAAAAAATAATCTTATGTAAAAATATGTTTTTTGTCTTGTATTTTTTGTCAACTTTGGAATTTGTTCTTAATTTTAAATTTTTTTATTATATTCTTATACTCTTAAAAATATCTTAATCATAGCCCTTAATGTTAATTAGCTCTATTAAGTTGCTAAAATGTTTAAGTGATTTCCACATTACTCTTTAGTGTTGAGTTTCATTTAATTGATGTGGATGATGATTTCATTTATTAAATAATTAAATTCAGTATGAACTTAGTTAATAGAATTAATTATGTTTAGGAACTATGATTAAGGTGTTTTAAAAATACAGGGATAAAAAATGAATATTTTAAAAGTTAGGGACGAAAACTAAGTTAACAAAAAGTAAAAGAACGAAAAACATATTTTATCCATGATCTTATTTTCATTAAAATATAATTATTTGACACGTGATCAATTTTTCCTATTTAAAAATATCTTTTTGAAAAAAAACTAGAAAAATAAAATAATTATTGTGGAGGGGAAAACTAGATCCTCATTTTTTTACATGAGCACTAAAACTTTATTACTCTCTATACATAAGAAAAATACTGACGGAAGGATTTCCTCCTTTTAATTCCTAATCATAAGGTAAATTATTTTGTTATTATAAAAAGATAAATTACAATTCTCTCATTCAATTAATATATGTCTGTTGGTACCAAAACTAATTGGGTCAACCATGTCTAAATGAGCCAAAGGATTTATGTTAAAGGTAATTGAAGTAATCAACTATTTTAATTAATTTAGACATTAATTTATAATAGGTTTTGAGTATGATATAACAAAGTCAATCATATAATAGATAAGCAGATATATCCATAAGCCAGTAGCCATATTCAGAACGGAAAGTATATCTATACATAAAACAGTGTAGTACAACAATTGTACCATAGTGGTGCACTGTTTTATGTAGGTTTATCATGACCTTATTCAAAAATAGGATCCTCTTTCGTTATTGGACCCCCCAATAGGAGAAAGAAAGAAATCACAAAATGCATGTGTCTTTATCTCTCTTACTGAAGGTGTCCAGTTCTAGAGAGAAAATGCACTCCCATATTCAAAAAGTCATTAATACATTTTACTAAATTTAAAATTGCTAAAATTCTTCATGAATAGGATGACATGAGAGAATTAGAGAAATTGAGAAAAAATGATTTCTCATTCTGAATGAAGAAGATTACAAAAATAAGCTTATATAAAAAGATAACCAAGTTAACTATCACTAACAACCTAACTAACTGAAAAATGATTACTAAAAACAAAAGGCATAAACCGATATACTTACTAAAAGCTAAGCTAACTAATTAATAACTTAATTGAGTTCTAACATCCCCTCAAGCTGGAATGTGTATATGAAGCATTCCAAGCTTGGAAATGCAATGATGAAATTGGCCTGAGGCTAAAGGTTTAGTAAGAACATCAGCAACTTGAGAATCAAAAGAAATAGGCAGCATCATGTGAAGCATCCCAGATTGAACTTTGTTTCTTACAAGAAGACAATCTAACTCCATATGTTTGGTGCGCTTAGGGAACATTTGATTAAAAGCAATGTGAATAACTAGTATGTTAACTCAACCTCAGATTAGGATCGAGAAACCACTTGTTATTTGTTGCTTTTCTAAGATATGAGAGCATTGCCTAAGAAAAAACAGAAGCCACTCACATATATATGGGTATCAGGACATGAAACACAATGTAAATCACAAAAATCAATCAACTTAAATGTAGAATCAACAGGAAAATACAACCCTTTAGTAAGGGAAGCTTTGATATACTTGGGAACTCTGGTGACAAAAGTGTAGTGAACATCAGTAGGGCAGTCAAGGAATTGACTTAACTGACTTGCTGAAAAGAGATATATGTCTAGTACTTATCGAATATAGAAGTTTGACAATCATCCTTCTATATGAGGTAACATCATATAATAGTGAACCTAATTGTTTGTGTAACATGCTGGAGCAATCCATAGGAGTACTAACAAGCTTGGCAGCAACCAAACATGTATCCTTCAAAAGGTCAAGTGTATACTTCCTCTAATGAAGAACAACCTCAGTATTGAGCCGTGCAATTTCAATTCTAAGGAAGAACTTCATATTTCCAATATCTTTGATGTTGAATTTGGCATCTAAAATCTGTTTGATTTATGTAATCTCAGCTAGATCATTTCCTACAATCACCAAGTCATCAACATATACACGAATAATAGTGAAATGATTAAGATAACCTCTTTTAGTAAAAAGAGAATATTATGCCTTTGATTGAACATAACCAGAATCAACAATTGTAGTGCACAACTTTTCATTCCATTGTCTACTAGCTTGTTTTAAGCCATATAGTGACTTTTGTAACTTGCAAACTAATGAAGAATCGGTAAGAGCAAGGCCTAAAGGAGGTTCCATATAGACTTCTTCCCTTAAATCACCATGTAAAAATGTTGTATTGACATCAAGTTGGTAAAGATGCCAATTGTGAGCAGCAACAAGACTAAGCAATGTTCTAATGGTTGTCATTTTTACCACAGGCTTGAAGGTGTCCATGTAATCAATTCCAACTATTTGGATATACCCTTTTGCAAAATTGATTTCAAATCAATTTCATTCAATGTGTTTTGTAACTCATGCATGATTCATTTATATTCATTAATTTTAAAATCAATTCTACCCAAATGTAAACTAAACGGACTCTTTACAGGTGGGATAGTGAACAAAGAAGTACTTCTCATGGGGAGGTTTTCATGATGGAAGAAATGATTCTATCTTATTTTAGAAAACTCAAAAAACATCGCAATACATTCAAACTTGCATCACCGTCATTAAAACTAATATGTAGCTGAGTAGCTCTTAGGGGTGTTCGCGGATTGGATTGGATTGGTTATGAGGGAAAAATCATCCAATCCAATGATTTCGGTTTTCTCATTTAATCATCCAATCGGTTTTGATTTTTTTCCGAATCCAATCCAATTTTAATCGGTTTGGATTGGATTGGATTTCGGTTTCTCAAATAAACTAAAAATGAAATTATGAAAACAAAATGATGACATCATTGCTAGTTTCCAAGATCGTTAATCTTTTACAAATTAAAAGCCAAAAAGTCATGTTTTGCCAAATTGTTAATGTTTCTTGAACAAATAAGTTGTAACTTTAAATACTTATTAAAAAAAAGTTGTAACTTTAAATACTTAATTAGATATGAGAGTGGATCTCAATTCCATTGCCCATATAACAATATTCGCTTATGGTAAACCTAATATGATAAAAAACATGCAATTATCTTATCATATCCTATAATATACAAATTATTTGATGGCTTCTAATCCCATAATTGAATGTTATTCATTAAATATAGTTGCACAATAATAATTTTTTTACATCATCACAGAAAAATAATATCAATAATGGTAATATACCAAAATGTTTAGAAAACTTTGGATCGGTTTGGATTGGATTGGTTCTCACGGGCAGATCCGAAATCCAATCCAATCCAATAAAAAATTTCGGTTTTTTGCGGTTTGCTGTTTTTTCGGTTTGCAGTTATTTTGGTTTGCGGTTTTTTGGATCAGTTGTTGCGGTTTCAATTGGATTGGATTGGATTTGAACACCCCTAGTAGCTCTAATGTTCAATCTATTTGCATCTTATGTCTGCTGTGAACATTGCCTCCTTCAACAGCTCTCAATGTAGATCTAGTGTTCTATGTAGGTGATGGCGAGAAAAAGAATGCCTGGAAAGATAAACCAAAGATCTAGGTGTGATTTGGAGGGCTAGCAAAGAAAATGGCTATGATAAGAGGCTTAAGGACTAAACTGTTATGAGTCCTGCGGAGGCAGCTAATAACATGGAACTTGGAAGCTGAGTTAGCAAGTTAACGTGACAATGGCTGTTTGAAATTTTTAAGTATTTAAGTCGAATGGAGAAAGTTTCACATGAATTAGGAGTAAGTTAAGTGAGCATAATATTAATAAAAAGATATGAATTCTCATTACTTCATTTTGGGTCCAGATCTTACAAGTTTTGTTTTTTTTTTCGATTTTTTTTTGGTCTAAAAATCTTACAAGTTTATAATTGATTTTGTCACTTGGGATAGTTTAGATAAACTTCTTTTTATTGGAAAAAAAAAAAGATAAACTTCTTTAAAAGAAGTTTTAGGAAAAGAACATATAAGGTAAACTTTAACTTCCTGTAAGAGTTGAAATTAGTCTCTTCAACTTAATTTTTTTAATAACTCTCTCATTTAACATTTCCATAGATAAGTAATTTCAACTTATATAGAAGTGTTATTTATTTTACTTTATTTGTTCATTCGATTTTTTTATTCTATTAGACCTCCTTCTAGATAGATTTATCCAAAATGACCATGTTAATGATAGACATTTCCCTACTTTTGGTCTCCCTTAACTGCCTAACATGTCATGTCAGCAAAATGATGCTATCAAAGTCTCTATTAGACAGGGCTAGATTCTGCTGATATGAAGATTCAGGAAGAGCTCAAGACTGAGTAACGAATTCCAGGGTATGTTTTGTCCAGAAAAAAAAAAAAAAAAACGAATTCCAAGTGGAATATAAATTCTGTTTTCACTCTCTGATTCCTCCCTCCCTCAACTGCTTAACTCTATTCTCTTTTCTTCTTCTGATACCTCTTGCACAAGCTTCCAAAGTCTATAACTGCTAATACCCCACCCTCCACTGGATTAAATCTACTTATCTAATATTACTAGTGTAGATAAAAAATGAAACAATAATAAAAAGTATATATACAAGAGTTTATTTAAAAGGATATGCTATTACCATTCCTCCGATAAATAAAAAGATAGTATGCCACTTTTGCCAAGGTGAAACTGATTCAGACCAGGCTCTTCCACATCCAACCTTTGCCTTGAAGGTTTTTTTTTTTACTGCAAAACGCCTCAGATCAAAGTGCAAATCAAACACAACAAAAATAGGTACTATCTTGTTTCCAGAAAGAAAACAAAATTTCTGTATTTCTCTCTGTAAGGGGAAAAAATACAAGAAAATATTTCACATAACATTCTTAAGCTGCAGACATCGCTAACAACGTCCAATACCCTTATAAGTTACACTAATCACTGCTTTCTTCGACTTGCTGATTATCCAACGGAGAAAATGGAGAGGAAAAAGAAATTAAGTGGAAAAAAAAAAAGAAACCAATAAATATTGGAACCAAAATAGCGAGGAGCACATATAACTTTGCACCTATCCAATTCGCACTCCCAGTTACGCTATGAAGTAATTTGATTAAGCTGTGACCATATCCACCCCGTTCTGTGCAGCTGCATCGGCAAGTCTCTTCCAATTTAATTCTCGCTGCTCTTCCACCTCTTTGGCTTTGGCCTCTCTCTCTGCATACTGCCTCTGGCATTCTTCAAACAATTCAGCATCCATTTCCAGGAACATTTTCCGAACATTCACAGTCAGTCCGTTAACTGCCTGATTCCAATGACACTGGATATTTTTCTCCAAGGCTTCAAATATTATGGGTAATACTACAGTCCTGTTTTGGGCAATTAAGCTAACAATGTGCTCATTATTCCACAAAAAGAGGGCTCGTTCTGCCACCTGCATTGCAAGTGTGCCTTAGCATAGACTTTTGAATGGATGATTTAAAACTAATTGCATTGAAAACAGAAATATATAACAACAATAACAACAACCACCAAAGTGTTTTTCACAGGGTGAGATCAGTCATGTGGATCAAATGATACCATAATGTTCTATCATAAGTCATGTCTAAAAAGAGACTATTTAAATCCAAATCTCTTTATGGTTTAACTTATAATTTTCCTTGGTCTTCTTCTACCTCTATCGAGAGTGGATTCTCATATTGAAATTTCACGTGACCATATCATGTTAAAAGTTTGTGTTTGTCTCTATTTATAGATGTTAAATGATGGGGCCCTATCAAAACTTGTCAATATTTATGAAGAAAGAGATAGAAACAAAATTTTAACATGACAAGGTAATGTGAAATTTCAACATAAGTGGATTCATTCCATTAGACTTGCCTTCATCGAATCTACCCTCCTTACTTGTACTTCTATGGATCTTCTTCAAAAACATGCCCAAATCACCTAAAGACGAGATCTATCATCTTTTCATTCCTAACTTTCTCTCTAAAGTTTTCTCTAATGTGAGAGGTGTTACTTACTCCAACTTTCCCTCTGATATTTTCATTCTTAATCCTATCTTGTCTTGTGTAACAGCCTATCCATCACAAGTAAAAAGGGGTGCAATGTAGGTAATCATAGTCGAGAGAGAAAATGCATCAGCATTACCATCCTCTAGGTAACTAATTGTTGAGTTGGCAAGGGGTGGGGAGTGCGAGGGGATTCTGTTGTAAGGGGGTATATGATCCGGTAGTGGGAGTTGGGGGGGGGGGGGGGGGAGACTAGGCACTCTGCAACTGCCTAGGCTATTTCCTTTTTTGCTTTGTATTCCTTTTTTTTCCATTTTCCATATCCAGACATTGTTATTTACCTTGATACAGGTCTGGGATCTGTGTTAATACAATGAAGTTCCATCTATGCTCTTTGCTATTTTTTCTGGTACCTATCACTGTACAAAGCTTTGAAATAGGAAACAAATTGAAAAGAAAGTGGTATTTTTGTAATTAAAAGTGAAAATAAGAAATGGAACCAGAAAACATTTTCTCAAACCAATCAGACCCTTAAAGAAAAGAGGTCAATTCCCAGTAATCAGGATTCTGATAGGAACAGACTCAGAATGTAGGAAAAAAATGGTGTTTATTAATAGCAAACACCAAGTGCTCGAGAGACCTGGAACTCTCCCTAAGTCCTATCCAATCTCTAGACTGACTCCTGTGGCCTCCTACTCTGTTATTTATAACCTATCATCTCTCACACTCTAACTAACTCCCTAACTACCTGTAACTAAGGGGGTTACCTATCAGACTCCCAATTGAGTATGCTGATTATCACTTGACAGTTAAGATTTGCCAAATATAACCACAGAACCAGTTGAGATTTTTTAAATAAAAAATTAAAAACCGGGAGAAAATCCCCAATCCTGCAATGGCTAAAGACCATATTGACAGCAGGGCAGGGGAGAAAAACGCCTTATTCAAAGAATTAAACAAAAATCACCTTAAATATCATTAAGAAAAGAAACCATATCATGACACATGCACACTATTTTCACTTCTGTAAGTACTAGATGTTTGTGGTCAAAGACCATGTAAACCTTCAAGTTTTCCTCATCTCATGAGCTTAAGCTCAAATTACCATTAATGAACCAGAACAAAATTGGTAAAGCTGAAAATAGGAGGGAATTTAGTGATGCTGGGCTTTGGAATCATAAACAGAAGAGCCGATTGACTCCTCCCTCCGTCTTTAATTTCACAAAGCATCACCTAACTTGTGTCCAATAAGGAAATAAGAGCATTGAAGGGAACAACTATATAAAATATTTTAATAATAAACACCCCATGGTTCTCCTCAGGTAATGTTAACTACTTCCAAGCTGCAGTACCAAGATGGCAAGCAAAGTATATCGATTGAAAATTCAATTCCATCAAATTCTTTCTCCAAGCAAATTCATTGAAATTCACCTTAATGAAAAAGAAATTTCCACTTGATACATGCAATGGAAATATTTAAGGTCAAAGCAGGATTTGGACTCAAGATTTCCATGGCAAAGTACACAAGTAATCCTATTTCCATTTCCTCCCGCATTTCCAAACAAGAATGAAAGGCATTTGTGTTAGACCTGTAAAGAGACTGGGAAGCTCTTCAGAATTTTACATTGTCAGAGCCTGTTTGGTTAGTTTTCTTGTTTTCATTCTGAGTTGATAGGATTTAATTATATTTACAAAATGGCACCATGTTTTCATTCAATTCCCTGTTTTCAAAATTTTCTTATTGAAATGGAGAAAAATGAAAAAAAAAAAAAAAAAACACAAACAAAACACACAATTAGGTTTCTCCTTTCATTATTCCCTAATACATTTCTTCTTTTATTTTATCAAAAAAGAATAGTTTAATGTCTAAGAAGAACCAGTGTTCAACCCATGGTGCAAACTTAAATGCACTACCCTTAATTCCATTCATGTTAATAAAAAAATTATATCGGGACAAACTTCTAGAATCTAGAATTTTTAACAAGAGACAAAGATCTAAACCAATAGCTTTTGAACTGAAAGAAAAAAATGCAACGTAGTGAAGTACTCCTCTGCACATAACATATAAGCTGATACTGCAGCTCAATGATGCAGATGAAAAAGAGAAGGGAACAATTCTATAAGCTAAGAGATTGAATCAATATACAATGTAAGAATTTGAAGAGATACCTACAACATTTTTAAATTCAAAAGAATTATGATTGTAATATAAAACATAAGCTAAAATGCAAAGAACCTGCTTCAACTCATCTCCAACAAATAAGCCCCATGGTTGTAATTTTTGCAACTAACCTGCTTAAACTTCTATTCACTAAATAAGTGAAAGAAGAAGATAAAAAAGGAGAGAAAGAAGCTCAATTGAGGCAGGGTTGCTGCAGCTTTGACTCAACAAATGAGCTACCAGGTAAAACTTTTCTCAATTTAGTGTTTCAGAGTCGGACTAATTCCTTTTTCAGTTATGATTTTGTGGCAATTTAGAGAGTCACCATATATTGGGGATATTGTGCCAAATGTCAAGAGTTCTGAATGGGCAGCAGAGGGACAAAGTTAAAGCAGAAGTTAATTGCATTTAACCCAATAATACCGCCAACCAACCATTTATGAGAAACCCAGAGACCATAGTTTCAAAATTTAATACAAAGTTAATAATAGAATGCATACAGAAAGTTGAAAAAAGTTACAACTAGCAGCACCTTATTGAGAACAAGGCGAGTGAAGGAAGGGATGAGTTGAAAGAAAGGTCAATTGCGCTTTGCCCCTTGATTTATTGGTTCAATCACAATGTCCTCTAGGTTCAAGAACATTTTGGGAGTCATATACAAGTCACGTGATTTATAGATTTAAAGTGAAAACAAATTATCTTTAATTTTTAATGTGTGGGTTTTAACCATTAAAAACTTACAATATACACTTACAAATTTCATGAAGTAAAAGAGTCAAATAGTAATCATCAGTTGAAAGAACAAAAATGAATTGATAACCCCTATACGTGAAAAAAAAAATATATGGACGTGAATAACTATTTATTTCTGTATGTTATGGTCAAAGCTAACTAATTCAGATAGAATAAAATGTATCTTTCCACATTTGAAAGATACTATTTTTTTTCCGCTACAACTGAGACTATCCACAAAACTAAAAAATTTGGATTCTATACATGAATACAATCATAGTAGGGTTTCGGACCTAGAGGATATGACAGTTAAAGTATAGTAACCAGGCAGCTAAACCTTATATTACCCTTAGCTTATTATACCATATATGGGCCTAGTATACATGTATCTTAATAAAGAAAGAAACAGTTGAAAGCACAGCAAATTTATAACACAATTATCCAAACGAAAGAAAAAAGCATGTAATAATCCGAACCTGAAAGTGAGAACTATTGAGACAGCGGGCAACCTGTCTGAAAAGAGGAACCATGCAGCGTTGGAATTCCGCAGCTTGCGTGGCCTCCAACACCTCCTCCAGTTCCCCAAGGAAGAGAACTTCCTTTTGACAATTGGTGACGGGCCAGTACTTCAACAAACCCCTAATTACAGTATCTGCCAGCTTGTAATCCTTCTCCACAAACTGAGAGATGCAGTATGACAACTGCTGATGGTACACAGCAAGGGGCTTAGGTTTATGCAGAGGCAAAAGCGCCCTCACAAGAAACAGCTTATGCTCCTCCTTCATGGGCAGTGCAAACCCATTAATGATGCTCCCAAGAATCTCTAGAAGCTCCCCAATCCCACTATGCCTCTCCGTTTCATATATAAACCGGTAAAAGATGTTGTTAATAGCCTTCCTAATAAATGGCCTATGAACCATGAATTTTCCATACACACGATGCAAGATGGTTTTCAAATACTCACGCTCTCGAGGATCCTCGGAGTCAAACAAATCAAGCAATTTCAGGACAAAAGAATGATCAATGTACCGTTTAGCAACCTTGGTATCAGTATCAGAGGAAACCACGTATCTGAGAAGAAGCTCGTAGACCAGCTGCAAATGGGGCCACGCTGGCTCCAAACACGGTTCCTCCTCTTCTGGATCGGTGGTCTCCTGCCCCGTGTTCTCGTGCGACGCCGGCGGCAAGCATCGGAAAATGTTCGCCGATACCATTTTAATCATCTCTTCCTGGCAAACCTCCGTTATCTTCCCCGAACCCGATTGAATGAAATCCACCAACTCCATCAGCGTTTGCCTCTTGATTTCCTTCTCCCGCACCGATTTCAGTGTGTCGGAGAAATCCAACACGTGGCAGCAAATCTGCAACTTCCGAAGGAACAGGTTCTGCCTCTCGGAAACCTGCACGTCGCGGAACAGAGGGAGCGGTTCGATGGTTCCCGACGGCGGAGGCACCGTCACCACCGGATTGACGACGTTGTTTACCGGAGGACCGAACCCGTAGGCCGATGGATCGCTTTGGTCCGATTTGGAGGGCTTCTTTTGCCCTCCTTTCATGATTCTCTTGAACATTTTGGTTTTTGTGAACCCTAACCCTAAGCTAACGAATTCGGAAGTGGTTGGTAATGATGAGGGGATAGTTGAAGATGGAAGTAGCAATAACAAGGTCGCAGGATCTTCCTAATCCATGAATGCTTCTGCTGCCACGATTTTCGCATCACAACTCAAACGACGACGGATCTGGGGAAACAACGGAGGAGTTTCGGGTAATGCGACGTACTCCGAGAGGATCAAAGTGGCGTATGATCGGAGTGGGATCACCGGAATTACGGTCGGTTGATCAGTCGGAGATGCGTTCCGGCGATCAGAAAAACGTGGCCGATACACACACAGAGAGAGAGAGAGAGAGAGAGAGAGAGAGCGCGTGTGAATGAGTGTGCGCGCGTGTTGGTGTTTGTGTGAGAGACTGCCAGTTAAAAACCTCAAATTAAGGAAGACAGAGACATTAGAGAGAGAAGGAAAGGATTATGAATGCATGACAAATTGACAATAATCCATTTTAGAAACAGAGTGTCACAGTGATATTCTTTGAGTTTAAGGAGCATTTTCCCAATGTCATGGTCCCAATTGCTAAGTCAAATCTTGAATTCAAGTTCAGCTTTTTCCGTTGAGCTTGTTTGCCTTTTTTTTTTTTCATGTTTTGTAGGCCGTATATTTGTTTTTAAGAAATTAATTAATGTTCATGTTAGTAACTTGACATGTGAAATCATTAGCATTGGATGAGTAGTAAAAGCAATAGTATTAACTTGCATGAACTAATCTATTTAAATTTTATTGTTACCAAAAAAACCTTATCATGTGCTCATTAATTAAAGCAAGAAAATGGATAAATTCCGTGAGATTATTGAAGCAAAAGCACACAAGTGTGATGAGGTACGTGGCTTGGCCGCGAAGGATCAGGAGTTTGAAGTACCCACCTGGCAGATTACATATTTTATAGTAGTTGTTATTTCATAATTAATCATTATTGGGTTTAATGTATATACACTAAAAGTGTAAAAAAATGTTCACCTATTAATTAATAAGTTTAATAATATATGAGATATCTTGTTTATTGAATAATATAACAGACTCAATGATATAAAACGTATTTACATTATCAGTGTGTATTAAATTTTTTTTTTGTTGGTAAAGTGGGAAAAAACAAAACAGCAAAAGAAAAAGAAATTAAATACAAGCCAAATCCATGGACAATAAGTCCTTAACTACTACTGTAGGGTACTCCCAGTAACGCCAAGGCCATCCATCTCTTGCTCATATTTTAGCCAAGTTGTCCGCAATAGAATTAGCATCCCTATGGATGTGAAGGATAGATACCACCCAATCTCTACTAAGAAGACCCTTAACCAGCAACACCACTCTGGCCAGGGGATGAAAATTAAAATTCGTGATACCATTGAGGACCTCAACAACCTCTAGAGCATCACATTCACACACCAAATGGCGACAGCCCAAGCTCCAAGCCAACTCCAAGCCATTTCGGATTGCCAGCATCTCCGCCAATTGGGGCGTTCCTTTTCCTTCATTAGATGAGAAGCCAGCTAACCACACACCATGAACATCTCTAATGACACCGCCTGTACCCATCAAACCCGAAGAGATTCTACTGCCATCAACATTCAGTTTCACATAGGAAGGCTCCAAAGGGACTAAATCACCTTATCCACATCAACATCCATATTCTCACAATCTTGGACCAAGCTCCGAATCCGGTAGACAATTGAAGAAGCTGGCCAGATTTTCTGCTAAAAAACATAGTTATTCCTCCACTTCCAAATCCACCACATAGCAGAAGAAAAAAGTATAGCCTTATCACCTTTAATCATATGGCTAACCCACCTAACAACGCAAGAGAAATCGAAGAAAGGAACCTGAATGAACCACAGAGAAAACCAGACCTCCTTGGCAAAATATAATCTCTAAGACAATGTAGAGCATCTTCCTCATACTTAAAGCAACAAGGACAAGTTTCGGAAGCGGCTAAATGACGCCTATAACGAAGCTAGTTTACAGGCAGAGCACCCCTTAAGATCGACAAGCCAAAGCATGAATTTTATTTTTTCAGGAATATGCATCTTCCACAGTTTCTTCCACAAGCCATTATTATCACCAATCCCACCATCCATTGCTAGCCAATTATAACCGGAAGCAGCTGAAAACACACCATTTAATTTTCTGCACCCTTCCAGCACCATTTATCAGCAGTATCTTGCACCAACTGGGGGTGTACCTGCGCAATCTAATTAGAAATATCCGAAGGGATATGAGTAAGCAATCTAGAAATATCCCAACCTTGATTGGTAATAATATCCTTCAACTGAAACATCAAGTCAGCTGAGTGGATTATATCCACCAAATTAGCTAAAGAACCAATCCCAAGCCAATCATCAAACCACACTGACGTCTCACCAGAACCAATCTTGAAAGTTAACCCATCTTTAAAATTTTGCATAGCATAAACAATCCTCTTCCAAATACAAGAGTCCCCCGCAGCTGATTTTGCAGAAAACATGGAAGAACCTTGCAAATATTTATGATGCAGCACATGAACCCATAAGCAATCTGGTTCGTTAATCATCTTCCATGCAAGTTTTCCAAGCAAGGAGGCATTAGTTCTACTAGCAACTCGAACACCAAGGCCACCAGAATATTTAGGCAATGTCATAGTATCCCAACAAACCAAATGCCAAGCTCTAGACTGATTTTGATTATTCGACCAGATGAAATGTCTAGTCACTCTATCCAATTCACCACAAATACTCACTGGAAATTTTAAAATCCGCATATTATAAATCAGAATAGTAGAAAGAACAGACTTAGCCAGACAAAGCCTACTTGCTTTATTTAATAAAGATGATTTCCAAGAAGCAAGTTTGTTCCTAACCTTATCCATGACATGTCTAAAGTGAGTTTTTGCCAACCTACCTTTGACCAAAGGAAAGCCAAGATAGGTACCCATATTTGGAACAATCTGAATAGCAAATAAATCAGCCAATTGAGATTTGATTTGAGAAGAAACACCTGTTGAACACATGGCCCTGAATTTATAAAATTTAATCTGTAAACCAGACGCATTAGTAAATTTTTGCAATGTCTCAGAGACAATAAGCATCTGACGAGGAATTGCCTTACAAAAAAACAACACATCATCAGCGAATAACAGGTGCGAAATGAGGGGACCACCAGCAGAAACTTGCATCGGCTTCCAATTATCCATATCCACTTGATTCTGGATCAAAAGAGACAGCTTTTCCATACATAACACAAAGAGATAGGGAGACATTGGATCACCTTGACGAAGGCCTTTAGAGGGAGAAAATTGATCGAGCTTGGAGCCGTTCCATAAACTGAAAGCCAGATAGACCTCACACAAAACATGATGAGCTTCACCGTGGCTAAAGGAAAACCAAAATCCTTAAGGGTTCCTTCCAGAAAATTCCACCCCACACTATCATATACTTTTTCCAAGTCAATTTTAAAGGCAATCGACCCTTTCTCGGCCTTGGATCTATGCATATAATGGACCACTTTCTGCGCAATTATAGCATTATCAGTCGTACCTCTACCAGGAAGAAAACTACTCTGAAGAGGGTCAATAAGATTATTTAAAAACGGCCTCACTCTATTTACCAACACTTTGGTCATAATCTTGTAGACAACATTACACAAACTAATAGGTCTAAACTCCTTAAGTCTTGTGGGATGATCGACTTTTGGAATCAGAACTATAAGAGCTTCTACTAAGGCAGAGTCAAAAGAACCATAGGAGAAGGCATCACTCACCATCTTGTAAACATCATTTCCTACTAAATGCCAATATTTTTTGCAGAACACTGGTTGAAACCCATCCGAACCCATGGCTTTATAAGATTTCATATTCATCAGGGCTTTTTTAACTTCCTGAAAAGATATAGGAGCTAATAAAGCATTCACACCTTCAGCACTCAACTTGGGGTGATTAAGGAAATCGAGGGGGAGGGGATTATCATTGGATTGCAGGCTGAATAAATTTTGATAAAACATATTAGTCTCAGCTTTCAGAATCTCATCATAAACACACCATGAACCATCTTGGAGAAATAACCCATGTATCTTATTTCGTTTCCATCGAATAACTGTTTGCAGGTGAAAAAACCTAGTATTTCTGTCTCCAGTCTAACCCACTTCTCTCTTGACTTCTAAAACCAAAATTTCTCCTCCTGCCTAAGATCATTATACTCCCGCTGCAAACTAGATTCCAGCTGAAGTAAATCAAAAGAATTCCTAACCTCCAATTCTCTTTGCACTCCTCTAAGCCTAGATTCTATTCTTCGTTTATTACGAAAAATATTTCCAAAAATATTTTTATTAAACGCAGTAGAATCTTCTTGAACTTTGGCCAACTTTGCTGAAATATTTCTATTATCCCCAAGCCATGCCTCCTTGACCACATTATAGTATTCCTTATGATGTGTCCAAGCATCTTGGAAACGGAAAGGGAGAACTGGCCTTTGACTAAGACTCCAAGAGCAACAAAGAAGAATAGGAGAATGATTAGAGTGAACCCTGCATAAATTCTCTAAGAAAGCTTCATGAAAAAAAGTACGCCAACTGTGATCCACTAGAGCTCGATCCAACCTCTTGGCCAATTTAAATAAACCATTTTCCTTCCTCACCTAAGAAAATTTAGGACCAATATTACCAATATCCAATAAGCTACATTCATCTATCATTTCTCCAGAATTTTGAAGCTTGGTTAGAAGAATAATTACACCCAGAAACTCCTGAAGCCAAAAGAACTTCATTGAAGTCCCCCAGAAGCAGCCATGGAATTTGAATTTGACTTCAAAGATTTACAAGATACTCCCGCATTCTTTCTCTAATTGTAGGAATCGGGCTGCCATAAACAACAGAACAAGCCCAACTAACAGTAGCATTTGCCAGTTTAATAGTAGCAACCTGACTACAAGACTCAATAATAGAAATGGAAAACGGACAAGCCATCTGAACCAAAATCCATATACCCCCTGCATGACCAACAACTTCCACTATACAGGCTGGAACAAAACCCAATTTCTTCCAAAATTGTTGGACACGACAAAATTGACAACGAATTTCCATCAACGCAACTATATCAGGTTTGTGAGTAATAATGAGCTCCCTAATATATATTTTACCAACAAGACTCATAACCCCGCGGACATTCCAAGCAATAATTTTACAATCAGCAAAATTCGTAAGTAACTAATAGGATAGAGAACCAGTAATCAACCAACCTTATCCCATTTCCATAGCAGGAGAGTGATCCACACTATCTAAACCAATGACTTTTGGCGCGGCTTCCACGTCCACACCCGCAACAAAACCATTGGAACTCCTATCCAACGTGTCCAACGAGCAATACCCTCCCGGGCAATTGAAGAATTTCGGTTATCAGGAGGCTCCTCTTCATACATAATTCTCAATCGATTGGGACCCACCACTTCAACATTCATAGTGGTACAAATATTAAATGGATGGTCAAACTTCTTTTCCTTACCAGCGCTAGTCTCCTTATCCTCGTCCGTTTTTTTAATTTCAGAACCCAATTTATTGGGCTGCATAGCACCAATTTGCAACCCATCTACACCCTTTTCAATCCGGGTAGTAACTCTCTCAGACATATTGACTCTCGCTTTGGTCGCATTATCCAAAAGCTTCTGGACATCCACATTGGGTTGTTGGCCCATTCTCGGCCTCTTCTTTCTGACCCAAGACCTGGCTTGTTGCACGTAGACCTGGTCCACTCCCGCAATGATAGATGCACTAGTACTTGTCTTCCCATTCTCATCATTAGGATCCATGTCCAGCGCAGCAGATTGGTTATTTAAACCATTATCCTTTTTGTCTCCAGATTGAAAATGACCTGCTTTGATTCCGGACTTCCCCCTCTTTCTACGCGTCACGTTAAGCCAATCACCATGCAATGATTTGGATGTCTCCTCTAAGTCAACCCTAGGTACGTTAGAGACTACCATGCAGTCATGATCCTTATTAGCGTTGTCAGCATTCATCGGAGCTTGTTGCGATCCAGACCCACTGTTATCAACTCCCCGGGACTGTTCGAAAGGTTTGGTAGGGCAATTATGACCAACATGACCATAACAACCACATACCGTACAGACAATATGTAGACCCTCATATTCTACTTTATACCAGGTACCACCAACGTTGATCTTCCATACCACCGGTTGGCTCAGATCAATCTTCACACACACCCGAGCAAAACGCCCTCTATCAATTCTCAAAGTGTTTTGATCCACCTTAACAGGGGTTCCAAAAGTATAGGCGAAAGCCAAGAGCATGCTTTCATCACAGTACAAAACATTAAGCCCCGGAAAACGAACCCAAACCATTGTGGTGGTTATTTGCGCCTTTGACGATACAAACTCTGGGTGCCAGACCGATACTGCCAAGTAATGATCAAACAACATCCATGGTCCCCCTCCCATCACCTTGTCACGATCTGTATCACAATCAAATTTTACTAGAACGTACCCATGATCCATGTCCAGAAGTTCGAACCCCGCTACAGGTTTTCCATAAAGATGTCAACCTATCTCTTATGACCTTAAATCCAATCCTTTTCCCCAACAATTTTACCAGCTGCGCGTCCCTCCATGGGGTACATAATGAGTGAAAATTGTCATCATCAATAACCACATTGGGAAGAAGACGGTTCCCCTCCTCTAACTCTATCCGAACCATTATTAGTGGCAAGAAGGTCCTCGTAGGCTCTATGATGACTCTCATGGTTAGCTCCTAGATCCTTATCCTTAAATGAGATTGGCTTCAAAGGACTATCCGGAGACTTCTCCGGCGGTCTCGTGGCTGAAAAACTGAAAGTACTCATGAGAAGAAGCAAACCCTAGCAGAGGAAGCTTTTTCCCCAAGCCTAATTCTTTAATCTCGCACTTATCAGTGTTTATTAATTAAACTCATCATTATTTAAGAAAAAAATTAAAATGTAAATAAAAAATTAAATATGATAGTTTTCTTTTTCTTTTTCTAGATCATTTTATAAAAATATATATATATATATATATAATATAACAATTTCTAATCAGAGTCCTGTTAACAAGTGTCATGAGATTTTATTAAAAATCATAATTTTTAGACATAAATAAATTTTTGACCCCTCAAATTACATTCACTTTTTAGTCCTTCCCCATTTTTTTAATGTTTTGAGTCCGTTATTAATTTTCTGTTAATTGAATTAGTCCATGGGATTAAGTCTAATCTATTAAGTGATGATGCGGCCAGTTAAGTGCCACATCACACTAAACCATTCGTCTAGTTTTTTACACACTAGATTTTTTATAACCAATGTTAGTTAAAGAGAAAGGTTGTTCTCCATGAACGTCATTCAGAGTCGCATTCATAGTCACGCCTTCATCTTCCTGCAATCGACAACACCATCAAATTCACCGAGTTAACGAGGAACAAATTAAAAAACATAACCCCAAGAGTCAACAAAATGGAAGACACATTATCTAGATCAAAGTCAAAGACTTTCCCCTATAAAATGCAACCAAGATTGTGGTCTAGGAAAATTTAGGGTGAGGAGGTGGTGCCCCAATCCAAGGCAGGGAAAGCCTCCGGGCTCTTTGAGTACTTACAAAGGTACTTACATTTTACCTCACCCCAAGGGGACGAGTGGGGGTTCAAATGCAACCAAGATTGTACACTTTTCATTTGCCCAGAATATTACTAAGTGTGACAAACTCTAACTCAATACTCAAAATGGTAAAGAAAAAAATCAAAGACAACAACAACATTGGGAAAGTGATAAGAAATATCACCAACTCCACACAATGTTTGATTACTAAGAATTAAGAAAGTTGTTGGGTATGTTGAGTCTCAAAAATATCATAAGGAAAATTATGATGTTTTAGATAGCTCACTTCTCAAGTTTTAATGCTTAACAAATTTGGGTTAAAATACTTATCATAGATACATAAATGTTTAATGACTTATCTATGATTTCAGCAAGCCATTCTGAACTTATAAAGACTGTCTAAAGTGCTTTCAACCTGTCTAAAGTGGAAAAGCCTTCTGAAGGTTTAACCTGTCTAAAGTGTTGAAGCCGTCTGAAGTGCACAACTCGTCTGAAGTGTTGAAGCCGTCTGAAGTCTCATTAATGACGTGGCACTCTTTGCTGAAGTATGTGAAGACATCTCTGAAATTCTGCTGAGTCAAGCGTTCTCTACTGCACGTACCTTTTCAAACATATTTATGGCAAGGAACACAGAGACCTTTCCTGGTATATTTGAATTTCATACACCACTGAGGAAATCCCTGCAATGCATCCTTTGCAGCAACAACAGTGGCAGCTTTATGGCAGCAGTAACCTGGTACTGTGTGTCAGAAAAAATCAGAACTCTCAGAAGCATGTCTCACAACGGATTAAATAGCATTTAATGTTATCTCTAAACGGTGGTATTTCAACGAATTGAAGATTGGTTATAAATAGCCCTTCATGAAGATCATCAAGAGAGAGACTGCATATACAAGAAAGTCTAAGAGATATCACGCTGCAAGTTTTTCTGTAAAAACACTCTGATTTCATATTCATTGTACATCATTTGTATATCCTGAGTATACCTCAGTTTTTATTGTACATCGTCTCTGTTTAAGCTTTAAACTTGTGTAGTTTAAAAGCTTAGACATATCTCTTTGTAAAAATTGTCTTTGAGCCTAGAGAGACTTGTCTGTGAAAGAATACTTGGTTGTAGAGCCTGAAGAGGCTTGACTGTAAAAGAATACTTGTAATCTTGGTGAAGATTAAGAGAAAATCCAAGTGCTAGTTGGCATTGGGACTGGACGTAGCTCACAATGGTAGTGAGTGAACCAGGATAAATTCCTTGGCTAAGTTTTCTATCCCTTATCTCTTGTCAATTTATTTATGCTAACCAAAGGGTGTTGAAAATTGTTCTGATAATTTTAAAAAGCAAGAAACCTTTTTAAAGATCTTTTCAGAAGCCTTCTTAAGAAACTTCAGACAGCCTCTTAAATCTGTCTGAAACTGTTGTAAACTTAATTGTTTGCGAAAAGCTTCCACAAATTATTAAGAAACACTATTCAACCCCCTTCTAGTGTTTCCCTGTGTTTCTACAGTTGGTATCAGAGCTCAATTCAGGGTTGAGCACCTTACAAGTGTTTGAGGATTAAAGATCCAGATGGAAGCTGCCAACAACAGACAGTACATCACTGAAGGAGCCTCTATCATAAGACCTCCAACATTCAATGGAGTGGACTACCACTATTGGAGGGATCGTATGAAGTTATTCATTGTGAGCAACAACATTGATGTTTGGGATGTGGTCACTGATGGAGACTATGTGCCTATACATAATGGAGTGCCAATACCTAAGGTTGAATGGACCTTAGAGCAGAAGGCTAGAGTTCAGTTAAATGCTGAAGCCAAACTCTATTTGATATGTTCTCTGAACAAATCAGAGTATGAGAAGGTTCATGGATGTTCATTTGCCAAGGAGATTTGGGATACACTTGCAGCCGCCCATGAAGGGACTGAGACTGTCAAGCAATCCAAAATCAGCATGCTTATACATCAATATGAGATGTTCAAGATGGAAGAATTTGAAACCATAGATCAAATGTTTGGGAGGTGTCAGACTATAACTAATGGACTCAAGTCTTTAGGTAGAACTTTTGAATCTGGAGACAATAATAAAAAGATTCTGAGAAGTTTGCCAAAGTCCTGGAGACCCAAAGTTACAACCATTCAAGAGGCCAGAGACTTAAACTCTCTTAGAATGGAAGAACTGTTGGGATCTCTCAAAGTTCATGAGCTTGAACTTGGGGAAGATGACATCAAGAAGAAATCTCTGGCATTAAACTCCAAAGCCAAACACCCTAGGCATGGCAGCATTAAAGCCATGCAAGCTGAGGAAACTTCAGAAGCAGATGAAGATTCTGGAGATAGCTCAGAAGATGATGATCTTGCTCTTCTCAGCAGGAAAATCAAGAGGATGCGGCAGAACAGAGGAAAGTTTAGAAAGAACCAACCCTCAACCTCTAAATCAGGTAAGTCAGGTAAGGATTCTCAAAATGACAAAATTATATGCTATGAGTGTAAACAGCCAGGTCATATGAAGGCTGAATGTCCAAGACTGAAGAAGAACAACTTCAAAAAGAAGAAATTCTTCAAGAAGAAGAAGGGTCTGATGGCAACATGGGAGGATCTTGATGAGTCTACCTCAGAAGAAGAGGAAGACACTTCAGAAGAGACCAACCTGTGTCTCATGGCCAGCCTGCCCTCATCAGATAGCTCAGAATCTGAGGTATTTCCCTTAACTCTTCAAGAGATGTATAATGACCTGATGGAAAGTTCCAAGGAACTCTTCCAAGAGTATAAGAATCTGTCCAAGGCCCACACAGAAATGTGCAGTAAATATGAGGCTTTTGAGATAGAAAATATTATGCTCAAGGAGAGAATTCTTGTGACTGAAAGCAGCAGTTCACAAACTGTCTCTGAAGAAAACAAAAAACTTCAGAAACAAGTTGAGGAAATGACAAAAGACTTAGCTAAACCCAAATCTAACAAGAAAGGACCCAAAAGAATATGGGTACCCAAGAACTTGATCATTCCTGTTGCAGATGTGTTTAACAGGACAAAGGAGACCCCTCAAATGGTACCTGGACAGTGGGTGCTCACGACACATGACAGGGGAAAGGTCTTTGTTCCAAAACCTTAGGCCCAGAGCAGGAGGTGTTGTCACCTTTGGTGGAAATCAGCAAGGGAAGATCACAGGAATAGGGATTGTAGGTATCTCTCCTCTATCCCTTATTAAGAATGTTCTTCTAGTAGAGGGACTTCAGCACAATTTACTGAGCATAAGTCAATTGTGTGACAGTGGATATGTGGTTTCCTTTACTAAAGAAGGATGTATAGTCAAAGACTCTCGTGATCAAATTCTTTTTACTGCTAAGAGACACAACAATGTGTACAAAATTGATCTAGAGGATTTGGCAAGTCAAAATGTAAAATGTTTTCTCTCTGTTGAAGATGAAAAACAGATTTGGCACCAAAGACTTGGGCATGCCAGCTTGAGATTGATCTCAAAGTTAGCAAAACACAACCTTGTTAAAGGACTGCCCAAGCTTTCTTACAAATCTGACATTTTATGTGAAAGCTGTCTGAAAGGAAAACAAACAAGACACTTTTTTCAGAGTAAGGATGTTGTTTCCACTAGCAGACCTTTAGAATTGTTACATATTGACTTGTTTGGTCCTATTAGAACATAAAGCATTAGTGGTAAGAAATATGGTTTGGTCATTGTTGATGACTATTCTAGATTCACATGGGTGTTATTCCTAAGAAGCAAGGATGAGACTTTCATGAATTTCACAATATTCTGCAAGAAGGTACAGAATGAAAAAGGATTTTGTATATCTGTTATCAGAAGTGATCATGGTGGAGAGTTTGAGAATGCAAACTTTCAACTGTTCTGTGATGAGAATGGGATCTCACACAATTTCTCTGTGGCAAGAACACCTCAGCAAAATGGGGTTGTTGAGAGAAAGAACAGAAGCTTGGAAGAAATGGGAAGAACCATGCTCAACTCATGCAATCTACCAAGATCTTTCTGTGCAGAAGCTATTAACACAGCTTGCTACCTTCAAAACAGAATATTGGTAAGACCAATTCTGAAAAAGACTCCTTATGAATTGTGGAAGGGAAGAAAACCCAACATATCATATTTCCACACCTTTGGCTGTGAGTGTTTTATACTCAACACCAAGGGTGATCTTGGAAAATTTGATGCAAAATCTGACAATGGAATTTTCATAGGATATTCTGAAACATCTAAAGCCTATAGAGTATATAACTCTAGAACTTTAACTGTAGAGGAATCAATCCATGTTAAATTTAATGACAAGAAAGAGACTGATAGGGAATTATCAGATCTAGAAGATGACTTTGCAGGTATGGAGCTGAATAATCATGACAGCATCAAGGATGAACAGGTGTCTAAAGCAACATCTGTCACTGAACCTCTTCAGACCAATGTTGAGTCTCAGACTGATTTGATATCACCTCAGAAACCTGACTGGAGATACAAATCACATCATCCAAAAGAGTAAATCATTGGCAGCACTTCAGAAGGAGTTAAGACAAGATCAAAATTCAAGAATCTAAATTCTCTTGCTCTCCTGTCTGAAATTGAGCCAAAGAACATTGATGAAGCTCTGCATGATGAAGGGTGGATTCTAGCCATGCAAGATGAGCTAAACCAATTTGCTAGGAGTGATATATGGACACTTGTTCCTAAACCCCATGGGAAAACAATTATTGGAACCAAATGGGTGTTCAGAAACAAGCTGTCTGAAGAAGGAAAAATGGTCAGAAACAAAGCAAGATTGGTGGCTCAAGGGTACAATCAACAAGAAGGTATTGACTTCACTGAAACCTTTGCCCCTGTTGCTAGATTAGAAACTATTAGGATTCTTCTTTCTTATGCTGTAAATAATGGCATCAAACTATATCAAATGGATGTCAAAAGTGTCTTCCTCAATGGTTTCATTGAAGAAGAAGTTTTTGTTAGACAACCCCCTGGTTTTGAAGACACTGCTTTTCCTGATCATGTTTTCAAATTGAAAAAGGCTCTTTATGGTCTGAAACAAGCTCCAAGAGCATGGTATGACAGACTGAGCAGTTTTCTTATCAAAAATGGTTTTGAAAGAGGAAAAGTAGATACCACCCTTTTCAGAAAACAGTCTAACAAATATTTTATACTTGTCCAGATATATGTTGATGACATTATATTTGGTTCAACTGATTCTTCTCTGTGCAAGGAGTTTTCTGAGTTGATGCAATCAGAATTTGAAATGAGTTTAATGGGAGAACTAAAATTTTTCTTGGGACTTCAAATTAAGCAAGATTCTGATTGTATATGAATCCATCAAGAAAAATATACAAAAGAAATGCTTAAGAAGTTCAACATGAGGGATTGCAAACCCATGTCAACTCCTATGCATCCCTCTGCATCTTTGAGCAAAGATGACAAAGAAGAACCAGTGAATCAAACTTTGTACAGAGGAATAATTGGCTCTTTGTTGTATCTAACAGCAAGCAGACCTGACATAATGTTCAGTGTTTGTCTCTGTGCTAGATTTCAATCAGATCCAAGAATTACTCATTACAAAGTTGTTAAAAGAATTTTTAGATATATGAAAGATACTACTAATCTTGTTCTATGCTATAAGAGGACCAAAGATTGCAGGTTAATAGGATACTGTGATACTGACTTTGCTGGGGATAGAATAGAAAGAAAGAGCACCAGTGGAGGATGTCATTTCTTTGGAAATAACATGATCAGCTGGTCAAGCAAAAGGCAAAGCACCATTGCTTTATGAACAGCAGAAGCAGAGTATATATCAGCAGCCAGTTGTTGTTCACAACTGCTATGGGTTAAGTATCAGCTTAAGGATTTTAATATTCCTATCTCTGCTATACCTGTTCTTTGTGATAATACCAGTGCAATTAATTTATCCAAAAATCCCATTCAACATTCTAGGGCAAAGCATATAGAAATCAAACATCATTTCATTAGAGACTATGTTCAGAAAGGTGTTTTTGATATTCAGTTCATTGACACAGAGCATCAATGGGCAGATATATTCACAAAACCCCTGGCTGAAGATACATTTAAGTTCATACGCAACAACTTAAATATACACGCATTCTCTAAAAATTAATTATGTCTAATATTATTATGTTATCTGAAATTTTTTTAGTGCGTCTGAAATTTCAATGTGTCTGAAACAGTGACATATCTGAAATTTTAGATTATCTGAAATTTATTTGTGTGTCTGAAATTTTCACCTATCTGAAGTAACTGGCTGACGTGGCTATCTGAGACGGTTGAATTCCTTCTTTTAAAGTTTTTGTCTCTTCCACTTCGCACGTTACCCGAAGTCTGCGCAACCGGTACATGGCATCATTGCATCATGGGTCTATAAATGCAGGAGTAAGTGTGTCGAGGAAGCCTTACACTCTCTTTCCTCAATACTCAGTTTGATCTTCTTCACTGCTTAGGCAACTTTTTTCTCTCAAAGTTTCCCTGCAACTCAACAATGGCACCCAAGAAGACCGCTGGTTCTGGTGGAAATGTGGTTAGATCAAAGGGAGTGAATCTTGACGAGCTTCGCAACATTGGCATGGATTTGGTTGAGGAATTTGATGCAGCTGGGTGGACTTCTTTCTTCGACCACATTAACTTTCAATGGCATGAACAAAGCGTGGTGGATTTCTGGTCTTCTGCTCGAGGAATACCTAATTCTAAGGGAGTGTATGAAAGCATCAAAGCCTTTGTTCTAGGGGTTTCAGTTTTTGTTGATCAAGGCATTCTCTCCACAATCTCTAATGTTAAGGCTGAAGGTGCAACCTTCATTCCTGGGTGGGAAATGAAGAATGGTGGGCACAAGTTGTTTACAAAGATGTTGTATGGAACAGAAGAACCCGAAAGCCTGGATTCCAAGTTCTTGCTAGAAAAGGTCAGAGTTCTTCATGCTATCCTAGGGTGTGCAATAATCCCTAAGAGTGGAAGCAGAAACCATGTCTCAGAATTGGAAAGGTTCTGTCTGATTCACCTGCTTCAGAAGCAGAAAGTCAATCTCCCAAGCATTATCACGTTCCATATGCAGAAGAAGATTCGAGACTCTGCTGAAAATCTTCCCCACAACACTCTCATCATGAAGGTACTTATGCATTTTAAGGTACCCGTTGAAAGATTATGTGACCATAAATCTCCTGTGTTCTTTGGTGAGTCAAACTTGAAGAACATGGGAATCAAGCTCACTCCACGACCTCCATCTCCTACTCTGAAGGAGAGTGTTCTTTTGTAGAAGGCCTCAAGAAGAGGAACCACTCTTGAGATTCTTGAGAAAGAGCTTCAGGGGGATATCAGAAAAGATGAGTTCAAGCCTTCCAAGCCATCCCCTCATCTGAAAAGGAAGAAGCTCCCTGTCAGGAGTTCAGCAAAGGTGTCTCTAGAAGCTATGGACTTGCACACTCAAACATCTGAACCTGTTCAGAAGGCTTTGCAAAAGTCATCTGAAATTGTGGGTCAGGGTTCTGAAGGTGTAAGAACTCTTACTCCTAAGCCTACTTCTGAAACAGAAGGAAAGGCTCATGAGGAAAAAGTATCTGAGATTGTTGATCCTGAAGCTTTAGCAACAGCACCTCTGGCTTCATGTCCTTTTGATCCTGAGCTTATTCAGGTAGCAGCCCTTGCTACAGCTTTGGAAAATGAAGAAATGGAGAAGAAGGTTGAGCAAGAAAAGACTGATTATGCTCTTGCAGTAGCCTCTCAGCTAGCTGTTGCTGAAGATGAAAGGCTAGCTTCCACTGTTCAAGAGACCGAGAAGAGAAAAAGATCCAGTGCACAGCAAAGAAGGAGAACAAAAACAAAGTTATTTCTGCCAGCTCCTGAACCCTCTGTTAGGATTACAAGGAGCATTGCAAGTCAGCTGGAGGAAATGGATGAGGCTGGCAAGTATCAAAACTTTGTCAAAGCAAACATGTATTTCAAGAGAAGAAGAGAAGAGAAGCAAGCTGAAAAGGAAAAGGAGAGGGAACCTGAGAAAGCTAAACCTCCTTAGAAAAGGCTCAGGGTAAGGTTTGATAATGTGACCCCATCACCACCTTCATCACCTGAGAAGAAAACAGTAGAGGAGAAAGAAGAAGAAGCACTTCCATCACCTCCCTCATCACCACCTTCTTCACCTTCATCATCTTCAGAATCCACTCAGTCTGAAGACCCCACAGATAAACATCAGCAAGGTGACAGCTCTGAAGTATGGAAATGAAGCATGCTGCCTGCGCATATAAGGCTAGGACCCAAAAGTAGGGACTTCTTCACAGAGCCTACATTTGATCCTTATGCTTTTCCTTTCACTCAGCACCAATATGATGAAGCTGCTGAAGTACCCCATAAAAAGTATGAGGAACCTTTCAGTGAGAGGGTCAGAGTCCCCAAGTTCCCCAACTTATTTGAAGAGCTGCAGTTTTTCAGAAATGAACCCTCCATCTCTCTTCACCATGGCCTTATCAAGCACACTGCTGATGAAGAAAGGGCAAAGTATCAAGGAAGTTCAGATCAGTTTTACTCAGGCCATATTGAAAAGATCAGAAAGGGTGCAGTTCCACCTGCTCATAAGTGGGCTCCACTTAACCCATTCTCTGATGACTCCCTCAGGTTGTCTAATGATGAATGGTGTTTTGTCAGGCAACTATCTACTGAAGCTAAACTTTTTGAGAGGGACTACTTGAAGTCAGTAGGCATGGGAGGCTATAGGCCACCTAGAACAATCTCCATCAGGCCAACCACAGAGATTCTGGTGCAACCTGACAGGATTGTTCCTAGGTATCCCCTGGAAGAAGGCCCTACTGACAATTTCAAGGAACCTAAAGCTTATCCAGTTCCCCAGAAACCTTTAACTTCAACAGAATGGAAGGAGCTACCTGCTCGGATCAAAAGACAAGGTGGTGGTTTAGATCACTGCTACAGGGATAGGGTATGGTTATCCTACTGGAAGATCAGAGAGGATGTTGGATCCTCTTCTGGATCTGCAGGACCAGATGATGACTCCATCAAAGATTATGGTGTCTCCGCCATTGTGCAGTACCAGTATATCAGAGGCATATTCCCCAAGTCTGAACCCTTTAATGAGGACTGGAAGCTAATCTGCCCTATCAGAACTTTCTTCTTTCCTGTGAGTCATCCCGAAGATTATGGGTTGCATCCAGGATTCGATCAGCTCAGATTCGTTTACAGGCACATTCAGATCATTCTATATGAAGTATAACTGAATCTTGAGGAAGAGAACATGAAACTGAGGCATCAAGTGAAGAGCTTGGAGAAAAGAAATGCTACTTTGTTGCTAAGCAAGATCAAATCCTTCAAGAGCAACAACACATCAGAACTGGGCAAGAAGAATTGAAGACTGCTGTCATTTCTCAGATTGACAAGGCAAAGGAAGAATTGCTCTCCTTTATGAAAGAGGCCTTGCTGAAGAAAGATGGATAATCTATGATGTTTAGCCATGTTTAGTGTTAACTTCATTTTGAGTGCTTAATTTCTGATATGTGAACTCTTTTGTTTGTTAATATATTCTGTTTGTTCTCATGAATACTGGTATCTCAATATTGTGATTATATTACTGTGATTATTGTGATTATATTACTATGATTATTTTGAAGTTATGCTCTGAAATTCCCTTTTGATTGATGACAAAAGGGGGAGTATTAAAACTAACAAAATCTGAAGTAATTACAGGTCTCAAGGGGAGTATTTGATAAGAGTTTATCCTGAGAGATCTTTATCTGAGGGGGAGTTATTTTTTTAAGTTTATTTTATTTTAAAAACTCCTTTCAGATTTCTTTATTTTAAACAAATTTGTCATCATTAAAAAGGGGGAGAATGTTGAGTCTCAAAAATATCATAAGAAAAATTATGATGTTTTAGATAGCTCACTTCTCAAGTTTTAATGCTTAACAAATTTGGGTTAAAATACTTATCATAGATACATAAATGTTTAATGACTTATCTATGATTTCAGCAAGCCATTCTGAACTTATAAAGACTGTCTAAAGTGCTTTCAACCTGTCTAACGTGGAAAAGCCTTCTGAAGGTTCAACCTGTCTGAAGTGTTGAAGCCGTCTGAAGTGCACAACCCGTCTGAAGTGTTGAAGCCGTCTGAAGTGAGCAACCCGTTTGAAGTGTTGAAGCCGTCTGAAGTCTCATTAATGACGTGACACTCTTTGCTGAAGTATGTGAAGACATCTCTGAAATTCTGCTGAGTCAAGCGTTCTCTGCTGCACGTACCTTTTCAAACATATTTACGGCAAGGAACACAGAGACCTTTCCTGGTATATTTGAATTTCATACACCACTGAGGAAATCCCTGCAACGCAACCTTTGCAGCAGCAACAGTGGCAGCTTTATGGAAGCAGCAACCTGGTACTGTGTGTCAGAAAAAATCAGAACTCTCAGAAGCATGTCTCACAACGGATTAAATAGCATTTAATGCTATCTCTAAACGGTGGTATTTCAACGGATTGAAGATTGGTTATAAATAGCCCTTCATGAAGATCATTAAGAGAGAGACTACATATACAAGAAAGTCTAAGAGATATCACGCTGCAAGTTTTTCTGTAAAAACACTCTGATTTCATATTCATTGTACATCATTTGTATATCCTGAGTATACCTCAGTTTTTATTGTACATCGTCTCTATTTAAGCTTCAAACTTGTGTAGTTTAAAAGCTTAGACATATCTCTTTGTAAAAATTGTCTTTGAGCCTGGAGAGGCTTGTCTGTAAAAGAATACTTGGTTGTAGAGCCTGAAGAGGCTTGACTGTAAAAGAATACTTGTAATCTTGGTGAAGATTAAGAGAAAATCCAAGTGCTAGGTGGCATTGGGACTGGACGTAGCTCACAGTGGTAGTGAGTGAACCAGGATAAATTCCTTGGCTAAGTTTTCTATCCCTTATCTCTTGTCAATTTATTTATACTAACCAAAGGGTGTTGAAAACTGTTCTGATAATTTTAAAAAACAAGAAACCTTTTTAAAGATCTTTTCAGAAGCCTTCTTAAGAAACTTCAGACAACTTCTTAAACCTGTCTAAAACTGTTGTAAACTTAACCGTTTGCGAAAGCTTCCATAAATTATTAAGAAACACTATTCAACCCCCCTTCTAGTGTTTCCCTGTGTTTCTACAGGGTATAACAAAAAAGGAAATCCAACGTAATGATACCAAATGGATTTTACTAAGGCTTTTGGAATGATAATTTTGTTTATTTATGGTAAACATTTCAACATATGACTGAAATATTACCGGCCTATTTTTATTGCCCATTCCCATTGCCCAATATTTATTCTTTGCCAATTAAGGAAGCCTTCTTTTTAGTTCCAAGCCCAATTGCCAAGTTCACAGACAATTCTCTTGTATTCATCTTCAACCATAAAATCAACAAATCAAATAAAACCAAATGGATATAACCATGAACATTTTCAATAAGTAATGAATTAAGGGTATTCAAATGATTATTCCCAAAAGTATTTTTATCAAGTAACAAATCTGCCCCAATATGCTTATTATTTTCATTTGCGATTTTAACCAAATAATTATTATAACATGCAACATGGTTTAAATGACAAACCGTAAGACTCCATCTTCACGTGCTTGTTCTCATAAATTTGGCTTCCATTTGTGAGATAAATATATAAAGGAGCATTAGGAATGATATCAATGTACTTCCACCTCAAACATGGTAATTTGTATGGTGTTTCCTTGGGAGACACCTCCTCTTGCTCCTGTAAAATAAAATCACCAATATAAGAAGAAATAGCATTAGACTTTAAAATCTTCTTGCTTTTTTTTTCTTTCTTTTTCTTTTTCACACTCTTTTTCTTCTTTTTCCCTTCTCACTTTTCATGATTTTTCTCTTATTTTCTGTTTCAATTTCCTTTTCTTTTGCTTTCTTTTCTTTTCTCTCAAGCTTTATTTTTTCTCTCAATTTGAATTGATCTTCACAAACCTCTCTTGGAGATAAAGGTACAATGGAGATTTTGTATCTTTCATACCTAAGAGAATGCTTGTTGGTAAGACCATCTTGATTCGGATTTTTATCATTTTGCCAAGGCTTACCAAGTATCAAATATCATTCCTCCACGGGCATTACGTCACACAAAATAGAATCTTTATATTTCCCAATGTTGAATTGGATTTCAACTTGTTTGCTCACTAATATGTCTTCATTCTCACTGAGCAATTTAAACTTATATGGATATGGATGAGTTTTAGTGTCTAAATTTAGTCTTGACAACAATCTAGCACTAACAATATTAGAACATCTCCCACCATCAATAGTAAGAAGACAAACCTTCCCTTGGATAAGACATATTGTATGAAAGATACTTTCCTTTTTGATTTCTCTTATTATGCTTTCTAGAGTTAGAATCTTCCTTTTGGTGATGCCTTTGCAGATTTGTACTCATGTCATCTTGCCTTTCCATCCTATCCATTATCTCTCCGAAAGCAATTTGGAATCGCTCAAATTGTTGTTGCATGGCCTTCAGAGTGAATTTCGTGTTCGGTGGATGATAAGTGCGTAGAATTAGTAGTTTTTAGGCATAATTTTAGCACTTTGGGATGATTATTGTTCTTAATTTTGCCCCCAATTGCCCTCTTATTGCTTTGTTTTAATTATAGTTAATCTTTAATTTACTTTGGAGTTTTGATGCTATTTTGATGAGCAATATGACTTTTTGTAGGTTTTGGGAGTGGAAAATAATTGGAAGAAGCAAATGGAGATAAAGGAAAAGCTAAAAAGTTCATCATCTGAAGGCGTGCTCAAGCGCACATGAGGTGCGCTCAAGCGCACCATTTCCTGAAGAGTGTGATCCATTATCTGAAGGCGCGCTCAAGCACGTATGAAGTGCGCTCGAGCACACAACGTTCTCAAGTTTCTGTTCCGCCTTCTGAAGGCGCGCTCAAGCGCGCATATAGTGCACTTGAACGCACCATCTTTTAAAGCCACCCCTTTTGCTGCTGAATGCGGGCTCAAGCTCACATGTAATGCACTTGAGTGAACACTTACCCTCTGAATTTCTGCACGCACTATAAAAGGTAAAGTGAGACCTTTTGAAGAGACACACTTGGACGACTGAACATAGACCTAATCCTCTTCTCCAAGTTTTCTCATCTCTCCCAAGAAGCTCTGCTAGGGCAAGGGATTTTCTCCCTTGCATCTCATCCTTTGGGTAGCCCTCCACCATGAGTGGCTAACCTCTTCATCTGGGATTGAACAGAGTCTTCGAACTCCGATGTATTTCGTTTAGTCCTTTGTATTTTACTTTCATTTGACATTGGTAGTTTCGTTTTGTATTAACACTTGATTCTGTTTTAATTAAATAGTTTCTTGTTATCAAATCTTAGTCTTGACTAGAAGGTATTTCTTTGATTTTGATCTAAACGTTTCTACTTGGTAGATTTTATATACTAGGAATAGATATTTATCTATCGATTGCTTGAATACCCGCTCGTAAAGTTGGGATATGTGTTTGATATGCGAGGAATCAATATCTAAATATATTATTCTTAGGGTCTCTGGGTGCGAGGGATCGACCTAGGCGACTTTAGAGTATTGCATCAATGTCAATGAAACAGTAGGTACAGTAGCTAACAGAATACTGAGGAGGGAGAACGACGAGTTCAATCCCTATTTTACAAATCTGTTTTCAAAACCATTTTACTGCCTTTGTTTAATTTATGAACTTGTTTTGCCCAACTTTCCTAAAAATCAAAATGAAAATTTCAATGCTCCTTTGCAAATACTTAGAGAACTAAATTGTGTTGAGTTAATAGTAGTTTGAGTTCCTTGTGGGTATGACAACCCTTACTTTTAAATATATTATACTACTGCGATATTGGTAAGTTTGCTAGCACCGCAACAGTGTATTTCCTTCACTTGGTGGTTCTTCCCTACTTGTCATTTTGAATGTTACAAAAGAAATTGTTGGCGGATAAATTCCTCACCCAATTCCTCATGTGTTTATCTCAAAATATGATACTCAACCCTCGTGTATCACTCTTGATTAGGCCTTTTCACACTCAGTTGCTTTCTTTGAGTTCTCGGTTGAACCAAAAAGAATACTCAAGAATGCTAACCAAATATTTCAGGCACAAAATAGTAGAAAAAACATATTGTAATTGACACAAATTTTACTCTAATAAATATGACAAATAGAAAATAATTGGAGAAGACTAAAGAAGACACTTAAGAATTTTATCAAACAAGTGGTGTGCAACAAATTTAAAGAATAGATGCTTTTTTTTAAATTGCTTTCTTTCTTTCTTTCCTTTTTTTATTGTTTAACTTCAGAAATCCAATTTCACACAACAAACACTTTTTTTTATGTCATTGGAATTTAAAGTTCATACTCGCACAACCAACACACTTTGGAAACAAGAAATATACATAGATTCTTTACAGCAAAATTTGCATGAAGAGCAGGTGGAGTAACAGAATTAGCGACGTATCTCGAGCTACAAACCTCATAATTCAATGTTTCAAAATAGAGGTGAAAGAACACAAATTTGACTCATGAACGCGTAAATTAGGAGATATGATCCTGAGAAAATTGGACAGGATTGATGTGTTGATTAGGATTCCAGAAAATGTGTGTAGAATAGCCACAGTGTGTAGAAGCTAGTCTCAATTTCAACCATAGAATTGAGGTCCAATACCAAATGATATGAATCCTCTTGCCATGATTCAATACAGATCTTTCTAGTTGGAAAAATTAACAAGAGAAATAGGAATAATAACCAAAAGATAAAATGGATTGAGATAAGAGATTGTAAAAGAAAGGATGTGGAGCCACAACCTAGTTTAGGTTGATAATCCATGGGTGAATTCCACAAAGAAGGATTCTTGATAAGTTCTAGGGTGGTTCTTTCAAGAACTTAGGAGAAGAAATTCTCTCATAAAAGGGAAAAACCCAATTTCTGATTCAAACTAAACTTTTTTTTCAAGTACAACCAGTCTTTATTTATAGACTAAGTGGACTACCAAAAGTTGTAACTCCTAGGAAATAAAAAAATACTCCACCATCATGCAATTACCATGTGTGGTTAAATGCAAGTTACATTAATTCCTAGAATAAAGTAAGTACTAAGGAAAATAACCCACTAGTAATTATAGTCACTTACAGCACTGCTAGAAAGCATTAATATGACTCAGGGGATATATAAGGTCACCAGAAAAGTCACCCCAAAAATGTATACGAAAATACAATTAAAAATAGAAAAACTAGACTTAATATATTTCTGGAAAAATATGTTTTTCATCCTTATAGTTTCGGTCAACTTTAGTTTTCGTCCCTGTGCTTTAAATAAGGAAAAATATGTTATTAGTCCCTGAACTTTTGGTCAATTTGGGTTTTAGTCCCCGAACTTTAATTCCTTATTTTTATATCCCTAAACTTTCAAAAACCCGTAACAGTAGTCTCAGCCGTTACTTTGGTCCGTTAAACCTGTGACGTGTCAATTACATAACATGCCACGTGTTAATTGCCTAGCATGCCACGTCACAGGTTTAACGGACCAAAGTAACGACAGAGACTACTGTTACGGGTTTTTGAAAGTTCAGGGATATAAAACCAAGGAATTAAAGTTCAGGGACTAAAACCCAAGTTGACCAAAAGTTCAGGGACTAATAACATATTTTTCCCTCTTGTGTTTTTTGCCCATAAACTTTCTAAACCCCCCAAATTGTGGTACATGCTATTAGTGAGTTCTATTAACCTGATGAGCTAGCTAACAGAAGTTACATGTCAGTCTCAATAGTGAGTTCCAAATAACTGAATCATCTAATTAACCTTTTTTTTATTAATTTTTAATTATTAAAATAGCCCTAATTACCAAATTAGCATTTTCACCTCAACAGTTTTACCTGATAAAAAAACCTAATTTAGTAATTAGGGTTATTTTAATAATTAAAAAATTAATAAAATATTAATTGGATGAGTCAGCTATTTGTGGCTCAATATTGAGACTGACATGTAATTTTTGTTAGTTTGCTCATCAAGTTAACAAATCTCACTAATGGTCAAGGACCATGGATTGAGGGTTTAGAAAGTTCAGGGACAAAAAACAAAGGATTTAAAGTACATGGACGAAGACCAAAGTTGACCGAAATTATAGGGACAGAAAACATATTTTTGCCTATATTATTTAACCAGCCTATTATTAATAATCCAAAATCAGCCCATGTGTATGTGCATCTTAAACATCTGAATTGGACTCTCAAAATGTTTTCTTCATGTTGAACCAAAACAAGTGAACACTTTGGTCTTCATTTTCTCACCAATTGGGCATGCTAGTCGATTTGCAACCACTTGGTCCATGTCATTGGTTCTCTTAGCCCTTGTATGTCTTCAATGTTCAATTGTTCATGCTCCCCCTATGTCCTCATAAATAAAAAAGATCATTTGGAATAGAATAAAAATGGATTAAGAATTAAAATTATAAATATTTATATTTCAAAATAACAATTATTCAAGATAATGGGAGAGATTTGTGGGAATGTTAAAAAAAATTTGCAAGGAAGGTGTGTAAAAAACACTTAAAGGAAAATAATGAGAAAATACAAAAAAATTAAAGTGACACGTATCTTTCTAATTAGGGATGACAATGGGTACTATAGTGCATGTCTCCATACCCGCATTTAGAGAAAAAAAAAAATACCTCCTAGACATCTATATATCCACTACTTGCACTTTAATTAAAAACCAGAAAGTCAATAGAATTATTAATTAAAAACTATAGTTCAATTAAAAAATTACTAAACATCATTTGAATGTATTCGTAACACGTCTACAGCATAATCATTTCAGTAAATAAAAATACAACATCAATGTTCAATATAAATATACCAGATACTCTATATATAATATAGCAGATGTTTTAATTAAAATAATAAATATATATAATTATATAAGTTATTATTTAGTGAATTTTTACCCGTACTTGAGCCCATACCTATTTAGTGAAATTTTACTCTATCCATTACGAGTAATTTTTATCATTGTTTTGAAAACCGAATCAGACCGGTCGAACCCTAAAAATCAGTGCTCTTCAGAACCGGTCAAGAACCAGTGAAAACCGGTATAAAACTCGTACCAGAAAATCGGTCGAACCGGTCATTTTCTAAAATTTTCATTTTTTATTAATTTTTGTTTAATCTTAAATATTTTAAAATAAATAAAGACATGTGTTTAAAGATTACACATAGATATCGATTATTTTACCAATTATTATTAATTTTGTTGGTCTTATAAGACTTATAATAAGGTTATTTATATTAATTTACGACTTTATATATCTTAATTTCTTATAATTTTATGTTATTTTATTATTGAAAAATTTATATAATATTTAAAATATATGTTTAATTTATACCTGTTCGACCACGGTTGAACCATTGAATCGTGAACCAGTGGCTTCACCGGTTCAATCACCGGTCCAGTTTTAAAAACATTGATTTTTATGGGTACTCGATGGGTTTGGATTCAATTGCTTTCCCTACCAGAGAAAGTTGGTGTTATATTCTCTAGACTGATGTATTAAGATTAAAAATTGAAAATAAGTTTAATTGCAATTTAGTCCCCATAATTTCATCTTTGAGTTGGGAATAACGCATGTTTTCAAACCATAAAATTAATAGATTTTTAGTTTTGAATTGTTAAAATTTAATTAAAATTTTTTTAAACTAAAAAATTGAAAACTTACGATCACCCTAAACGGAGTCTAAGGGAGTTAATTGTAACAATTATAATAAAAATAGAAATCAAATTAAATTGCGCATTTGAAAGTTTGGAAACTGAAATTGTACAAATGCATAAATATTGAATAAAAAGTGCAATTATTGATAAGAGTAGATAAAAAAGAATATCCTAATATGTGATACATATTGAATAATCCCTAAGAATTTACAAACAAATACATATCCTAATGAAATGACAGGTTTTGCACGTTAAAGTTCTCTTTATGGTTTTGTGGTTTGAAATTAAGTGTGGATATGTACAAAGCATGTTGTCCTTACCTAAGCTAAGCATATTGTTTCGCCGATGGTAATGAGTCATCAACGTGATGGTCACGGTTTGGTCCCAACCACAAACAATATGATTCTCGATCGATGTCCATCTTGGGCAACAAGAGTGATGAGGCTATTCATCTTGTCTGCATGATCTTCGCCAATATTCATGTTAGGTATAGCTACGGTTCACTTTCTCGTCTAATGTGGATGTGCATGTTGCATTCGGGTATGATATGAATTCCTACTCACTGGAAATGCGGTTGTGCATATCAGAATCTTGACGTAAAGACGCACACGACACTTGCTGCAGCGATTTTAAACGCACTTAAATACAAGGCTTAGGACAACAGAGATTACTTTCATGAGATGTAAACAAATTAAATGAGAAATTTTTTTTTTTTTAAAAAAGTTTAAGTAATAAACAATTATTCTAGCAATAAAAATAAATTAAATTAAAACTATATATATTTGAAATTTTTAATTCTTCAAAAAATTTAAATTATTCAATTAATAAAAATATATATCATTATATTTAATGTTAAAAATATAAGTATTGATTAAAAAATAAAAAAATTTGTTTAAATTGTATTACTAATATAAATGGAAATTAATATTATTTTTATAGTGACACAAAATGTCTTGCCATTTTATATATGTTTTTTTTTTTCATATATACACATAGATTTAATGATCAATTCTAGAAAAACATAATACATGAACACAAAAGATATAAGTATCCAGAAGTTCAATGATGCAAGATACAATTAATTAACACATAATGCTAATCATCTCATCACCAATTTCACCCTCCAATTAAGAAGTCGGAACACTAATTCTTCAGTCACATGCAATTCAATGATAGTTTTTTTGGGTAAACATTCCCAAGAAATCATCCTTCAGTTGGACCTCCTTACAATTTTCACCACTCACACCAATAGCTACCTTTGTGTCAATTTCATGAGCAGTCAAGCTACAAATGAAATTTTAATTAAGAATCGCACAAAACATTTATAGCATTTCATAAAGAAGAAACAAAAATTAACTAACACATGACAAAAAAAACCCTCCAAAAAATACTTCTAATGCATGCATATCTATTCTTGAAGTTTATTGCCTCTTGAATGTCCGGGTTCCACGGGAACCTTGTTGGGTTCATTACAATTTTAGTATTAATAAAATGAATTTTTTTGGAGTTTCTAAAATAAAAATATTACTTACATCTTTTATAGTGTAATTCATTTTTAATACCCTTAAAATATTTTTCATATTTCATAAAATTCTTCACTTTTCATATTACAATGAATTCTTGCTTTTCCTTTTTAATATATTCCAATTGTTAAAAAATATTAAAAAAAGGAAGAGACAAATTTTATTTGACCACATATTAAAATAAAATAAAGTTTTTACTAAACATGTGAATATGTTGCCAAATAATAAATATATAATTTTTGTTAAAAATCAACAATAAATTATTTATTATTCAAATAATTCCTAATAGTGAAAAGTTATTTTTTTAAAAAATACTCTTATGAAAGTTTTTTTTTAAAAAATAGGCAAAATAACATTGAATAAAGCATTAGGGGTGCTCTAATCCAATTAGTCAATTACAGAGTATCAAGTATAGGAATTACAAACCAAAACAAAGAAGAAAAAAGAAGACAAAGAGCCCTATAAGGACGCTAGTAGAAACGTATTCTTTACAAAGCAAAAGCATAAAGCTGTACTTCTCCTCTATAGGTGACCAATCCCAATAACCAACATCAACACCAAAAAGAGACCATTTACACAATAGAACAACCACTTGCAACATAATTTCTGCATAAATGACCAGAAGCTTCCCAAATCCAATACCAGAAACATAGAATGAAATATTCAGCGGTAGCAAATAAAACATCCAAGATGGCACACACCACAAAACACACCAGTCAGCACCTAATAAATACCCTCAGACACACAGAATTGAAAACAGCAACTTGGATTATCAGACCACAACACAAATGAATATGAGAAGGATGGATCTTTAGCCTTAATCCACTTCCATAACTTTAATTTAATTAATTCTAAAATAGCATCACTTTTCATAGATACATCTGAAAAAATTGTCTCATTTCTAGCAAGCCATAAGGACCATAATGTTGCCATCCAAATCAAAGACCACCGTACTTTGTTATGAGCACTACAATCTGGCAGCCCAACAAATTGCTCAAAATTCACTAAACAGGAATGGTGTTGGGCAGACCTGATTCCAAACCAATGCAAGGACAACATCCAAATATTACATGCATAGTAACGTTCAAAGAAAATATGAAAGTTGTTATTTATACTATATTTTCTTTTATATTTGTTCATATTTCATTACGCATTGTAATAATATGTAAGTTTATATCATTATAATATAGGCTAATATGATGACCCAAAACTTCTGGGCCCAACCAACACAAATTGGCTCACCAATGAAGCTAAAAATTAAACAAAGAGAGCGAGAGAGTGCAATCACATTAAAATATTTTTTTTAATGAATAGTAAAAAATAATCACATTTCTTCATTTTCACTCGCATCAGAATAATAAAATATTAGGAAAGAAGTACTTGTGTAAATATATGTGAAAGAAATCTGTGTGTACATGTGGAGTTTGATAATTAATTTGCTAATAAAAATGTAAAATATCAGTTTGTACTTTTATCTCAATCTTGTACACATTTTTTTTCTACAAAATTATGTACTGGAAATTAGATTTTCAGTACATAATTTTTCAGATTGAAAACTATGTATCAGAAATCTAGTTTCTGATAAATAATTATTAAGAATTGTGTACCTGAAAATTTAATTTCCGGTACATAATTTTTTAGATTTTCAAAATTAAAATAAATGAAAATGGTAGAATGATGTGACTACTGTGTAGCAGTGAATGGGTAGAAAAAAGGGGAATTCACGATTGTTGATTAAGCTGGCAAAATGGGCTAGCCCGCAAATATGTAGGGCTCGAACACTTATTTTAGAAGCCCGAATAACTCACGGGCTTTTAGTCAAGCCCGATAAAGCCTGCTACCACAAAAAAACCCGCAAAAAGTCGATAGCCCACGAAAACCTGTAAAAAAACTAGGTTACCCGCATTAGGCTGGGTCAGGTAGCATGAATTGCCAGGTGTAGGTGTTGATGAGGGTAATTTAGGAACAATAAATATTTTTAAAAAAGTTGGGTGGTGCGAATAGTAAAAAGAGGGTGTGAATAGCAATTCTATAAAAAGTGTGAATTATAAAGCGTCAAATTTTTTTTGATAATATAAAGCGTCAAATTAAAAAAATTGTTGGAATATAGTAGTATGGATTGATTGAGTCTTTCGACAAAAAAAAAAAAAATGGATTGATTGATTCTTGTGAGTGTGAAATCATCTTCTAGTTTCACGTAATATATCAAAAAAATTATTAAGTTTTAATTTATAAATACAATTTTTTAAAATATGTTAACAAAAAAATTATATACTTTGGAATTTGGATAGCACTAAAAAGTCACAATAATTTAATAATTTAAAAAACATATTCCAAAACAGTTAAAAAGCCAACGAGACTACTATATTATATATTAGTAATAATTTTACAGTGTCAAATTTAATCATGTCCAAGAAAACACACTTCACTTTCTACTTGTTTTCATCAGACTCCTGGCATTAATTGTAGCTAAACCTTAAACACACTTCACTTTCTATTATTTGTCTCTGATTCCTGTAAGCCACTCGTGGTGGCAGGAGTAGCCCCAGTGGTGCTTAAGGTTACGTTCCCTTCGGTTTCAGAAACAACAGTGCTAGTTTTTGCAGTCTCCATGTGAGTCTCTGCTGCTTCAACTTCTTCCCTGAACTTCCTATAGATGTCTCCTTTGTAAAATTTTCTAGTCCTTAGAACCAAAATGAATGAAACAAAACAACCAATCAGAGTTGAAGCTGTGATTATGAAAAATGCCATCTTATAGCATTCTACTCCTACACAAGTTAGATCCTTCCCTTCTTGTCTTGTGAGACCCTTTGCCTCCAATTGTTTCAAAGCCTCTTTATCATACAAATAACCAGTCACTCTCACATTTAGTATGTAAGATCCAACTGGGCTTGCCACAGCTCCAAAATTGTATAAAGTGGAGTAGTATTTTAGGCCAAATATTTCTGATATGATTGCAAACATTAATGGCCATTGAGCCCCAAAACAGAACCCAATAATCACTGAAGCAAAGTAGAGAGAGTTTGGGACACCAAGGGCTATGAGAATATGGCCAACACAAGAGAGAAGCATGACTAGAGTGAGCATATATGGACGAGGGAATTTGTATTTGGTCAAAAAGATTTCAGATGCATAACCAGAAACAACTCTTCCCAAGTAGTTCCATATGCTTACTAAGGACACAAAAGTGGTGGTGCTTTACTAGGGTATCCCAATGAGTGCCCAATTTGTCCAAGATTATCAATGGCTGTTAATGTTCCACCAACACCAAAAGTTGTTGCAATGAAAAGAATCAACATGTCAATACTAAACAGGGCTTGCAAAATGGTGTAGTCTTCTCCCCTGTTTGGGGGTTTGAGCATTGCTAAACAAGAACTTTTTTTGTTCAAGTTTGTGGTAGCTGGTGGTTCTACTACCTGTGATTCTTGCTCAGGTAATGCTATATTTTGAGGTGGAACTTCAGTGACTACTTTCAATTGAGAAGGGTCGGTTAAAGTTTGTGACTTGGCCTTCAAGAGGTTGAATTCCTCTCTGAAAACCACAGCAAGTGGGAGAAGGAGTAAGAAAATAACCCCAAGGCCATCAGCAACATATTCAATCCTTGAAAAACTGAGCTTGTTCTGGATAATGATCAATACCATAAGAAACCCAGCTAGGCCAAGTGAAATATATAGAAGGTTGTAGAAAACTTTGCTCTCCTTGGGTTGTTGAACTGTGTTCAATTTCAATATCCTAATTGTTGGAAGGAAAAAACAGGAAACAGCAGCAGGGAGCCAAGCAATAAGCAAGATAAGAGCTTGCGTGTTGTCACCATAGAGAGCATGGTATAACTGTGTGATTATGGCACCACTTAGACCAACATAACCCTTTAGAATGCCTAAAACGCTGCCACGGCTACCTGGAAATTCTTGACACAAGTGACTAAAGCACCAGTTTTGGCAAAAGTTTGAGAATTTGCCCCAATGCAAATGTAAAGACACATTTGCCAAACTTGGGGTTTGGGAATGTGACCAGTGACAGAAAGCCATATCATGAAGTAGCCAAAGAAGTTCATAATGACCCCAATTAAGAGTACCACCCAAGGTGGGGTGACCTCATTGATTAACCCGGATATAACTCCAACATTGGCACCAAGGTCTTTGAAGAAGCTGAGCAAGTTGAGAGTGGTCTGGTCATAGCCTAAAGAGGTTTTCACCTCATTAGAGTATAGACCAAACATGTAGGTTGCCCCAGCAACGGCCATGATTAGTAAAGAGGCAAATAACATGAACCAACGGCCGGTGAGAACATGGTAGCTGAAGGTTTTCATTCCTCTCCAACTACCAAGGTTACTGCTAGTGAACTCTGTTGTCACCATTTTCCCTGGTGTATTTTGGGATCAAACACTTTGTTGTGGTACTTTTCGTGGAGTTGTGGATCAAATATCAATGGTGCTGGGGTGAGGCTATGCACAACCATGTATATATATAGCATGGGTGTATATGGATAAAGGGTTAATTAAGACTTAGTAGCTTTAGAATAAATAAAAGGAAAATTGATAAGTGAATATTAAGGTGGATATTCTTATGGAAATTAAGAGATAAGAGAGAAACTAAAGATGATGAAATGGAAAAGAGTAATGATTGATTCATATCCCAACCACCCATTTTACATCCCTTATATATTTATCTTTCTATCACATTAAAGCACTCATTATACCTATCATTTTTTGGTGTAACACATTGTTGGGTATGAGTGAATCATTTTTCAATGGAAATTTTTTTTTCATACTCCACTATCTCTCATTTACGGATCCAGATCCTTTGTAGTGATGCATGTGCTGCAGCAAAATTAGCTACTGAATAGCTAGGAAATAGATGTGGAATCATTCCGTAGTTAAGACTGGTAGCTATTTCCTAGCTATTCAGTGGCTAAAGTGGCTAAAGTGCGCGAGAGGATCTCAAACCACATTTACACTTTTCCTATCTTTCTCTTCTTATTTCTCATGACATTACTAATCATATTTTCACTTTCTCTTTATTTTATTCCCTTCTTTTTTTCTATCTCTCTCCTCCTTATACTTTGGGGTATGAAAAATATTATCTAATGGAAAATGAAAAAAAAAAGTGGAGAAGGGGATGTAAAAGAAATGAGATATACAAAAATCATTCTTGTAAATAAATAAAATGACGTGTGAAAAGAGTATGGAATTTAAAAGAAAATCTTGGATGCACACCCTAACCATGTTCACACAAAGAGAGGGGTAAGAAAAGAAGAGAAATAAGTGATGAATGTGATGAGTAATGTAATATAATAAAACGAGTGAGATAGAGAGAGAGAAATCAAGGGACAAAAGAGTTGTGACATTATTCGGGTGTATGTGTGAACTACTACCGAAAATGAAAAGGAAAGACATGGAAAGAGAAAGATATAATGAGAGATGTGATGCAAAAAGAAGTGTAATAAAATTAAAAAAGAGAAGGGTGAAAAAGATGAGAAAGAAGTTGTGGAAATATTATTATTAGTGAATTATTTAAAGTAAGAAGTTGGATTAAAATTTTAAATTTTTATTTAAATCTAAGAATATTATAACAGTATAATTTTAATTAATAATTTATTTAATTAATTATATTCTTAAAATGCATATAAAAGTTTTTTGGGTTATATGTGTTTTTAGTCCCTCAAAATATAGTGAAATTTGGTTTTGGTCCCTCATTTATTTTTTCATTGGTTTTGGTCCTTTATTTTTTAAAATCACGTGATTTTAGTCCTTATCGTTAGCTATATTATGTACATAGTAATATTTCTTGTAGATTTTGTTATAAAATTTATTTCAAATTTTCCTACCGTTTTCAAAATTCAAAGGAAATTTATTTAGATTCTAAAATTACGGGAAATTTAGTATAAGTTTTTCTATAATAAAGTAAAGAAATTTTATAGCAACATTTTTATGTAAAAAATTTGTTGTTTTTTGGAAGTTTACTACATATAACCTTTCTAGAGAAAAAGTTGCAAGAAATTTCCTGTGAATTTTTACAAAAAAAAATCCTAGTGGAGCAGCGAAAGTGACTTAACGGAGTATAGTTACACAAAGAGCACTAAAAACACGTGATTTTAAAAAATAGAGGACCAAAACCATTGAAAAAATAAATCAGGGACCAAAATCAAATTTCAGTATATTTACAGTGACAAAAAACATATTTAACCTTTTTTTTATCTATTTTTTACATTGATGTTAATATCATTAATATAACTATTTTTTAAAAAAATAAAAATAAAAAATAAAAAAAATTATTTTTATTTTTTGATTAGTTGAGTATATTTTAACTTTTAGATGTGAATAATAATTTTTGGAATATTGACTAAATAAAAAGTACATAAGTTAATTATTTTAATTATAATCATATATATTTCAAAAAATACTTGGAAACACGAAAAAATTGTGATGGTTTGACTCATGGAGACGCAGACACCGTGAGTTTATGACAAAATGAAAAAAATAATTAGTGTCTGTTTGGTTTAACGTTAAAATTTGGTAAACTCATATTTACAACCTTAAGAGTTTGTTTGTAAGTTTTGAGGGGAGGGAAAGGAAATGGTTAGAGAAAAAGGAGGGAAAGAAGAGGAGGGAAATACTTTGTAATATACTCAAATTCACAAATACAAAAGGGGAAGGACTTTCAATAAACCCTTCCCTTCCCCTCCAAAATTTAACTCACAAACATATCTTTAAAATAATTGTTTTAGAAAATCTAAACTTAAATTTGCCCAATTTTAACACTGAACCAAATACAATTATTGTCTTATAATAATTGTATGCTAAGTAAGTGATATAAAGTGAGAGAAAACGACAAGCACTACGCGGTGCAGCCACTAACAGAGAAGAGCTGCAAACACAGTGAGTGGGAAAGTGGGGAATGGGGAAGGAATGGATAGCCATCAGTACTTCTTTTTTTTTCGGTCCAGAAAAGAGTAGGAAGGAGATCTGGAGATGTCACCTCTAATCATACTATTCACTCGTCTCACAAATTAAATCAGATGGTTCAAATCAAGGAAAATGAAGGAACCAGAGAGTTTCGCCATCTTTACAGTTTTTATTAATAAAAATGTTTTATATACACTTTAATTTATAGAGATCGACCTATAAATATAATTTACAAATAGTTAAAAAAAGGAAGTGAAAAATATAATAAATTATATAAAAGCAAAGAAATTTTTTGACCTATTTTATATTATTAATTATTAATAAATATTGGATTTCAAATTTAATTCATATCAAACTTATATAATAAACTCAAAGTTAAATAACAAATCAATAAATTTAAATACATAACATGCTATTTTCATGTAACATACTAACATATAATTTTAAATAATAAGTTAAATATACATAAAACTTAAAAAAATACTTTTGCATCCATGAGTTACTAATAGACCCTGTTTTTTTTTTTAATAAGCTAATTATACCTTATTTGTTTTAAATTGTGACAGGACAAAATTATGGTTTTGTGGAATTGATTTTAAATCACTTCCATCCAACGTACTTCGTAAAATGTGCATTATCCATCTCAACCATTCATTTTTAGAATCAATTCTACCCAACTGTAAACCAAACGGACACTTAGTTTCTAGATAAAAAGAAAGATCATTTGAAAATTTACTGTGAAATGTGTGGAAATAGTTTTTGTGCCTGCAACGGAAAACAACAACTATGACTATTTGCTGTTTGTTTCCCAGTTAACACAATGAAGAATGAATTTCACATAATTGTTTTAAGTATCCGTTTGGTTCTCAGTTGAGAATCGTCATAATTAATTTTGTGAAATTGATTTTAAAATCGTTTATGTCCGACGTGTTTCGTAAATCGTGTATCATTTATTTCCTGCCATTGATTTTATAAATCTCCCAAATGTAAATCAAACGAACCATCACTTTCGTCCAATATACTTCATAAAACATGCATCCCTCATCTCTTTTTTTTTGTTCAACTGATCAATATATTCCTAAAGAAAGGCCCGAAGGCTAGAGAAAACAAGGCCCAAGGCAGCCAAAACAAAGCACTTAGGGACAGGGCTGCAGCCTTGGAATTAAGCTAAAGGTGAGATCTAAGGATAGATTCTTGAACATGTACTTGACGTTACAAAGTAGTAAACTAAACCCTAAGATGACAAATCTAGAAACTGACTATAAGTCTTCTAACTAGAGCAAGCATGCGCTTCCTTTTGAAGAATTCGGCTCAGCGGAGGGTGGGGGTTAAGAACCCAATCTACAGACAAAGAGCCCCTGATTGCTGCTCGGGCAAGAAAATTTGCTGCCTCGTTTCCTTCTCGAGGAGTCTGGGTGAAGCCGCACAGCTCAAAGGAGGGTTTCATGGTGAGTATATCGTGGATAATGTTAGCGATCTGACCCACTTACTCTTCCTCCTGGCATGCAGAGATTACTTTAAGATTATCTGATTCAAAGATACACTTTCTCTGTTGAAGGTTGTGGGCCAGAAGTACCCCTTCTCTGATAGCAAGAGCTTCTACAGTCTGAGGATTTTGGGCAGGAACCCGTTTTGCAAGTCCCGCCTGGACGAGTCTAGAAGAATCCCTGATGATTATCCCGATAGCCGCAAAATGCTTGTGTGGATCCCAGTTGGCGTCTACATTGCATTTAAGCGTCCCTGGTCGTGGAGGTCTCCAGGAAGGTGTTGCTTTGGTAAGTCCATTTCCTCTGCTCCTATGATTTGCTGCCTAATTGGTGATACTAGACCCAGCATTGTAGAATTCTGATGTTTGAGCTTTAGTTTGATGAATTACTGCTATATGACTTAATGCTTGGCCCCTGAAAACATAGTTGTTTCTACTTTTCCAAATATTCCAACACATTAGACTCAGATAGGCTAGCATTTTTTGAGGTTGATGGCTATTAGTTTTCAGAGCTTGAAACTGTGATAGTAGCCAGGTATCAAACCTATTAACATTTGTTGGGGAGGGGTTCAACTGTAGGCTTGATCCGAACCATATTGGTGAGACCCAAGGGCATAATAAGAGAGCATGTTCAGTAGTTTCTGGCTCAGACCCACAAATTGTGCACATTCTATGTTGGGTTATCCTTCTTCTGAAAAGATTTTCTTTAACTAAAATGGCATTGTTAGCAACTTTCCATATGAAGAATTTCACTTTCTGTGGGGTTTTTAGATCCTAGATAGATTGCCATAACTCCGACATATGAGTGTGAGAGGAAGATGGGGAGAAACTGATTTGTATATGGTTTTTGGCTCGGTGGTACCCTGTCTTAACTGAGTACTCTCCTGAGGCAGAATGGGGCCATAGAAGTCTATCCTCTGTCTGAAACCAGCTAATTGGGGTATGTATTACCTGAATTGCATAGTCAGCTAGAAGGGTTTCTCTAATTTTTCCCACATCCCATCTTCTCTGGGATTGATCCATCAAGTTAGAAGCTAGGATTTAGGTAATGCTATTCAAGTGCCTGAGGTTATTTCCAGAACTCAGCCAGTTATCATTCCAGATATTTATTTTTCCTTCATTTGCCACCAACCATTTTCCCTCCCTCTTTAGAAAATCCCTCCCTAGGATAATGCTTGACCAAATCCATGATGGTTTCCTCCATTTCTCTGCCTGCAGGATATCTTTTTTAGGGAAGTAGATACCCTTTAAAACTCGTGCCCAGAGTGCTTGAGGGTTATGAATAAGTCTCCACGCTTGTTTCCCCAAATGAGCTAGATTCATAGCTTCAAATTCTCTGAAACCCAGCCCCCCATCTCTTTTGCTTTTGGTGACATCCTTCCAAGCTTTCCAGTATACACCTGTGTCTCCTTTATTACCCCTCCACCAGAATTTAGCTACTAAAGAGTTCAGTTCTCTGCAGAAACCTTTTGGGAATTTGAGGATAGCCATAGCATAGGCTGGAATTGCGTGGATAACGGCTTTGATGAGAACTTCTTTTGCTGCTGGATTTAGAAGCATTTCTTTCCATCCTTGAACTTTAGCTTCCATATTCTTCTTTATCCACTGAAGTGTAGCATTTTTTGAACGACCCCAATAAGGCGGAATACCCAAGTACTTCCAAGGGTTCTGCCAAGCTTGAATCCCAAAAATTCCTTCCATTTGCTGCCTGTTTTGTTCCGTCATACTCGAACCACAAATTAGGCCTGATTTTGTTAGGTTGGTACGTTGCCCTGAAGCTCACAAGTATAAATTTAGAATTCGTTGCACTTCATACGCTTCCTGGGTAGTTGCAGAACAAAAAAGTAGGGAGTCATCAGCAAAAAGTAGGTGTGTGAGAGAGGGGCAATTCCTGGACAACGTTAAACCTGTGAGCTTCCCTGCCTGCAAAGAAGAGTTAAACAAAAAAGATACTGCCCACAGCCAGTATAAATAAAAAAGGGGACAGTGGGTCCCCTTGGCGAAGTCCTCTCTCTGGATGAAGGATTTTGCTGGTGAAACCATTAATTTTTATCCTGTATGAGACTGATTTGATCAGTTTCATGACCCAATTAATCCAGTCTCACAGAAACCATATGCTGCAAGACTTTTTTGCACAAATTCCCATTCAAGGCGGTCATATGCCTTGCTCATATCAAGTTTGAGGGCAAGTTTGGTAGAATTTCTGGGGTCCTTTCGTTTGAGGAATTGGAAGACCTCATGGGCAATGATTAGATTGTCCTGTATAAGTCTGCCCTTAATGAATGCACTCTGTTCAGGGGAGATCAGGTTGTGCATGCTGTCTTTAAGTCTATTCACCAGAATTTTGCTGATAATTTTTGGGGTGAAATTACAGCAGCTGATAGGTCTAAATTGGGATACACTTTCTGGTTTGTCCACCTTTGGGACCATGACTAGGAGAGTTTCATTGAATTCCAAGGGTAGATTTCCTCCATGGAAGAAGGATTTAATAGCCTGGATAATATCCTCTTTTATTGTCTCCCAGTGGGATTTAAAAAACAAACCATTGAGGCCATCAGGGCCAGGTGCCTTCAAACTTCCCAGGTCATTAATGGCTTCTTTAATTTCTGCTTCAGTAACCTCCCTGCACAATTTAACATTCAGCTCTATAGATGTTCTTGAGGGGAAGCCCTGTAGGCATGCATCAATGTCATGGGACCCCGAAGAAGTGAAAATCCCTTGGAAATGTTCATACAAAGCTTTCATCACCTCACCATGGCCTTCTACCCAAACTCCATTTTCATTTTTAAGTATGTGCATTCTGTTTTAGTTCCTCCTTTGGACAGTTGTTGCATGAAAGAAGCCCGTGTTCTTGTCGCCCCATTTAATCCACCTAAGTCTTGCACGTTGGCCCCAATACTTTTCCTCTTGACTCCATAATTCTGCTATCTTCTTCTTTATTTTTTGTGCCTCCTCCCACTCTTCTATGCTACTGGTTGTGTTTTGAATCTGTCTGAGTCTGACTTTAAGCTTAGGCAACTCCTTTTCTGCATTCTGAAAGGTATTTGTGTGCCATTTTTGTAGAGCTTTAGAAGAGTTTTCTTTTTTCTTTTTTAACAGATCCCAAGGGTCATTCCTGTGAGCAATTTCTGTCCAGCTTTCACTAACTACCTTCTTACACTCTACATGGTCATCCCAAAGGGCCTCATACTTGAAAGCCCTGTTGCTCCCTGTTTGAGGCTTGATATCCAGCAGAATGGTTGAGTGGTCAGTTGATATGGCCGGGTAAGCTGTGGCAATAGCATTTGGGTCCATAGAGCTCCAAGCCCAGTTGACCAATACCCTGTCCAGTTTTTCCTTAACGATTCTTCCCTGTCTTTGGTTGCTAAACCAAGTAAACTGGTTGCCTTTAAGATCTAAATCCACTAGGCCCGCTTCATAGACGTATTCCTAAACAGCTGCATACTCTGGTGGTTACAGGGTCGGATTCCATCCTTTTCATGCGTTCTGAGAACTTCATTAAAATCACCTATGACACATGTGGGGTGGGTGTAAGTATGAGACCTCATGAGTAGGGGCCAAAATTCCCTGCGCTGACTAGGAATTGGGTGACCATAAACAAACGAACATTCCCACAGATCTCCAGACTCTTTCACTGTAACATAGACACTGATTATATTAGGACCCGCATTGTAGACTTCCAATTCAACATTATTGTCCCATAATAGACTGAGCCCTCCTGATAGGCCCTAGGCTTCAACACATAAAACATTTTTAAATCTTAGCTTGTTCTTTATTTCTTCAATTCTGAATTGGTGTGCTCTAGTCTCCATAAGGAAGACGATGGTCGGGCTAAACTTTTTACAGAGCTCCTTGAGCTCACTGCCTGTCGCGGTGGCCGCCACACCGCGACAGTTCCAACTAAGGATTTTCATGGCTGAGTTGGGGGCTTGATAAGGCCCGCCTCCTCGGCCATTTGAGATGAATCTTGAACCAGTGGTGGGGGTAACAACAATTTCTCCCTTGAGAATGATCTAAACCATTTCCGACTTGGTGTTTCATTTCTGTCCTTGGGTCTCTTTGAGCCAGATTGAATGACTGTATTGTGCTGCTGGAGTGTTCATCGCTCTTGAAATCCCACAGATAACATGGTAAGTGAAACTGGACTCCCCTTGGAGATAAAATCCTGATTCTCCTCAGGCTCTTCTGGTGGGAATTCTACCCAATAAGGGGTATTAGTTGTTGAAGGGTGTAAGTGGCCATTGCTTGAGGTTTGCTGCATTTTCTATTATCATGACCAATAACACCACAGTGGTAACAGAAGCCTTGGAGCTTCTCATATTTAATGAATACCCAGGTTCTAGGAAGATCCCTCCTTGGGATCCAAAAACCAGTAATCAGGGGATTTGTTATGTTAATAAGCACTCTAACCTGGATGAAAGGTCTTAGGAGGATACCTTCAGAATATGGGTTTTCTACCATTTGCACTTTTCCAATCTTTCCTACTATTTTTGCAGCATTGCTTATGTTCATGAGCTCTAGGGGCAGACCATGTAGTTGAACCCAGAAGCTAACATGGTCATAGTTTACCTCAAACATCGATGCTTCCGAGACCTAGTATTGTAAGCTCAGTAAATGCCTCATAATGAACCAGGGGCCTTCCTCTAAGATTCTCTTAGCAATTTTCTTATCTGAGAATGAGAACATAAACAGATTAGGTCCCAAATCAACAATATTAATCTCCTCCTGGACCGCCCAAGCTTTGGATAGAATTTCTTTTGCTGCATTTCTGTTTAAGCTCTTTCCTGAGAGGATTTTTCCCACTAAAGTCCTTTGGGCAGTCTTAGTAGCTTCCTGCTCATTGCTCTCCAGTAAGATTTCTACTTCCTCTAAATCTGAAGGTTGAGTTATTGATAATGAGGACTCATTCATGGTTAAAAGGGTGGCCTGGAAAAAGAGGGGATGAAACAGTGAAATGGGGAAATGGAAACAGGGGGCCAGGGGTTAAGGAAGGTAGGAATGAAAGGTAGAGGGGATGGTTACATGAGGGAGAAAGGGTTTATTGGCTAGGGTGGTTTGCCGTGAGATTTGGGTGGTTGGGTCAGGATATGACCAAAAACAGACTCTCATACAAAGAGAATGGACTCCGACCAGCAGAGAGAGAGCTCCTATAAGAGGAGAGGACACTATGGCTCGACATCCCCTCATCTATGTATAAGCATTGATTCGTAAATCAATTCAACCCAACTTAAAACAAACGATATGTACCTAACAAGTTCTTTAAAGTTTAGACCAACAAACACATATTAGGTTTCAAATTTTGCTCTATGCGTCAGGGACAGATCCAAGGGGGCAAGCATGAGCTTTGGCCCCACCTCCCCCACTCTATTGCACCACATTATAGATAAAAAATATTATTAATATATATGTAATAAAAAAAATAAAATAAAATGAGCGTGATACATTTAATTTTTATAATTTAAATTTTATATTTAATATTTATTATTAAAATTTAGCCCTTTTAAGTGTTTTTTATAAAAAAAATCATTTGATACAAACATTATTATTGATGAATATTATAATAAGAATATACCATATGTATAACTTAAATAAAAGATATGACAATTTTGACTATTATTTAATATTTATTATTAAAAAAAATTCAGCCCCCTTATCTGAATCCTGAATCCGTTCCTACTATGCATGCTTTCCATGAGAAAGTATATGGCGCTTTTGAAATTCCTTTTTGATATAAATGAGAAGGGGAAAAAGCTAAACTAAACTAAGAGAACATGAAATAAAACTAAATTCTAGGAAACGAGGTTCCTTTGCCTTTCAATTATTAACTAGGCTAATGATGTTTATGTTTTTAAGGCTCAAGACTTAATGCATGTGTATTGGGTTGATTTATTATATTTTAGATTAATATATATATATATATGTGTGTGTGTGGACGGATGCAAGGGGACAAACATTGGCCTTGGTCCCCCTCCCTCACTATATTACATATACACTACATATAAAAAAATAAAATATTATCATATATATGTAATAATTGAAAATAAATTAAATAAAATGAGTGTAATATATTTAATTTTTATAATATAGATTTTATTTAATATTTATTATTGAAATTTAATCTTTTTAAGTGATTTCTATCAAAAAAAATTATTTGATACAAATATTATTATTCATAAATTTTATAACATGAATGTACTATATGTATAACTTAAATAAAAAATATGATGAATTTGATTACTATTTAATATTTATTATTAAAAAAAATTTTCAACCCTTTCCTATGAATCCTGGATCCGTCCCTATATATATATATATATATATATATATATATATATATATATATATATATATAGACATTTAATTTGGAAGAGTTTTTAAAATTAAATCCCAAATATACACATTTTTTGGGCAATGTAGATGGATGTGGATTTTAGATGATACCTAATGAGGTCAATGAGAAAGAATGAGGCATATAGGCAAAAAAATTAAGAAAATGGAATGAAAAATATATTTGAAATCAATCTCTACTAGGTACTTCTGATAAATGCGCGCATATAGTTCTTATTAATTGAACTATATTTTTTTATATGACACCACGAGTTTGGAAATAATTCTACTCAAGTCGAATAATTAGACCTTTTTATAAACAATCCAAAATCATTAATTAAGTGGAACATAATTCTACTCAAGTCGAATAATTAGTTTTTATATTTTTTTTTATTAACAGGGAACCTATACGCATATTTCACCCTTTTTACATTATTACCTGTTTAGGCGTTAAAATAATAAAAACATATTTTCCATAATCAGTTTAATTTTATTTTCTCAAATTGTGAAATACAAATATCATTTTTCTATTAGCCACAATCTTGGTCCAAAGACTTTTGGCATTTTGTAATCCACCACCTGGTTCTTGTGTTGATCTTTGACAGCAATTTGGATTTCTGTTGCAACTTGTAACTCATGCAGATGTATGACAATGAATGATAAGGAGACCAAATGAAGTACGTCAGATGCTACGTCAGTTCATTTTCTGGAGGAACGCCACGCCATGTTAATGTTAGGCATTGTGGTGAGTGAGACTCAGAAGTCAGAAAGATGCTTTTGTTGGTTGGTACACGAGGAATGAATTTGCGTTCATTTTAAAGTTTTTTTTTTTTTTTTACAATAAAGGCAATGATCTTATGTTAAAGTTTAAAGGTTAAATTTGTTAAGCTATAAATATTAATTAAACATAATATTTTATATTATAATAATATATATAATAAATTTCAAAACTATTAAAAACTTAATTATTAAATTTTAATAAATTATTATAAATTCACATTTTTAATCTTTTAAGATCATCTCGTTACCCATCTTTCTTGCAGTCTTGCTCTACAAACTCTCTTTAGAAGAAAAAAAAAGTCTCTAGGAATGTTTCGAATCCTCTCCGGTGGCGTAGTTGTGGGAATATTTATTCATCGGTTATGTTAGGATCAGTTTGATTTGTATTTTCATTTTTAGTTTCCATATCCTGTTTTCATTTTGTTTTCGATTTTATGAAATTTTACAATGGAAATGTTGGAAACGATGATTTTTTGTTTCCAGCATTTCCAGTTTTTCCTTTGTAAAATTTCAGAAAATAGGAAACAGGAAACGAAAACAGAAAATGAAAATGCAAACTGGGCCTGTTTGGTTTGAGGAAACGTTTTCTGTTTTCATTTTGTTTCCTGTTTTCTGAAATTTTACAAAGGAAAAACTGGAAATGCTGAAAACAGCAAATTTTTGTTTCCAGCATTTTCAGTTTTTCCTTTGTAAAATTTCAGAAAATAGGAAACAGAAAATAGAAACAGGAAATGAAAATGCAAACCAAACAGGCTAATGCCTTAAATTGTTGTTTCCTAGCATTTTGGATTTGACACGGTAATGGACTCTAAACGCACATTCATTTTTCAAATAAAGAAAAAAAATTGATGTTTGATTACTGTGAATAATAGTTGCTTTTGCCTCTAAATCCAATTGGATTGCTTTTATGTTTGGATTTATATTAGATTTAAAATAAAAAATATTAAACACAAATTACTTCATTTTAAACTCGTTTTCAATTAAAATTATTCAAAATTTCAAATATACATTACAACTAACAAAATGTATTTTGCAAAATTATGTAATCTAAGACGAGCTAGCTTTTAGCTGATTGGAAGTTAGAATAAAGAATATTTTAGGTTTGTTGAATGTTACAAACATGGATTGGGCTAACGCTTCTCTCGATAATGTTGGCTTGGATCCACGATTATAACATGATTTTGATAGAAACCAAATGAACTATTAGTAAAATGGACATTTAGCATGTGTTTGGTGTCACTGAAATAAGGGAGAAGTGAAATGGGATGGGTGGAATAGGAGAGAAATACACCTAGATATGTTGTTTGGTGAGTGAGTGGAAATGTGGAGAAATAGTAAAAAGAGGTGGGCCCCATGCTGAAGACATTTCTCTGCTAAAGACCCGTGAAATGCAGAGAAATTGCTTCTCTTTATTTCCCAACCCCAACTTCCTTCTTCTCTCTACACAGCCAAAAACAGGTCTTCTTCAACACTCTGCTCGCCGTCACCCCTTGTTCGTTGCGAGCAGCCACCGCACGCGAACCTTTCCCTCTGCCGAAGCTCACCACGGCCCGACCACCGTCAGCCGCGGAGATAAGTACCTCCGCGCGGCCGCATCCCGTCGCACGCGGCCAATAACTCTGCTGTTCATGGCCGCCCCCACCTTCTCCTTGCGGCCAGCGACGCCGCTGCGTCCTTCCCTTTGCGCCGCTGTTGAGCGGCCGTGTGCGGCCTCCGTCGCGCGACTCTCATTCCCTGCATGCGGCCAATGCCGCTACCGCTGCAGTCCCATGGCCGCCCTCTTCTGACTAACAAAAATCGATTTCTCAGCCTAAAAATCGATTTTTGGAATCAGTAATACAATTCCAAATAACTTGGCTCCACAAAATCGATTTTTTTGGCAAAAAATTGATTTTATCCCTATTTTGGCGGCAAATACTGTCAAAAATATTAAAAAAATTATATTTCTCTCCTATTCCATCTATCACACCAAACAACCAACCTTTACATTTCTCTTCTATTTCTCACCTATTCCACTCACACCAAACAACCTTTATTTTTCCTCTATTTCTCTTCTTCCCACTTTTCTCATACCCATTTCTCTTCTCACCATTTATTCACTATCACCAAACATAGCATTAAGGAAAAAAAAATCCCAGCTAGTATCTCTTTTTTTAAAATAAATAAAACGAAAAAATTACAATACGAGTATTGACAAAGAAATGCTCGTAGTTAGGGGTGGAAGTAGGTCGAACCAAACTAGGTTTTGCTATGACCAAGCCTATAGCCTGCATTACATTTTCATGCCCCAAGTCTGACATGTTACCTGTCATAGACAACTTTTAAGATATGGTTTGACATGTTTGAAAGCATGGTTTGACTGATTAGTCTGTTTAAAAACCTATTTCATATTATGACATTTAAATAGGTCAATAGGTCTATCTCTAAATAGGCTAGTATGTTTACAGACTAATAAGCTTACTTTTAACAATGTAAATAGAGTAAACCCTCAAAATAGTCCCTAAAAGATTGGCCATCAGTCAATTTGGTCCCTGCAAAAAGGAAAATTGTAAAAAGGTCCCTGATAGATAGTTACGTCAAGCAGTTAATTGGTCCTTCCATGAACTCATGTCTGTTAAAGTTAACAGAGTTAATGATGTGACACTGTTTGTGCATAGTCTGCACTAAAAGACTCAAACTCTTCATTTTGGTCCCTGCACAGTCAGACAAAAAGATTAGAAACCCATCAAATAGGTCTCTTTCCCTCTCTCGTTCTATCGTTCTATAAGGAAGGATAACATTTGAAAAAAAATTCCAGACCCTCCTTCTTTAAGCACAGTCCCTGCCTCACCATTTTCTGCTTCACCCTATGCAATATTCTCCACCACCACCACCACTAACACCTTGGGTTCCAAGTACCACTTCGATTAATCTAACATACATCTACCTTCAAGATATAGATAATAGAACATGAACACAATTATCAAAATTATAACAAAGTAGAAAGAGTAGAAAAAATACTAAAAAAATCTTTAAATGAAAAAAAATTAAAAATTCTAACAGAAGAGGAAACACTAGAAAATAGTCTAGTCCAGTTATAAGTGTTGATGAATGTAAGAAAAAAGTATTGGTACCTCTATGGTTTTCCCCCCTTAAAATAAATAGGCTAATAGCTCTACCCATCCAGGTTTTATGCCAATTTTAATTCATGCAGATTATAATTGCATGAAACAAACAATATTGTTCCTTTTTTTTGAGAAAAAAGAATTGATTAAGCAAAATTGTTTTCAGAAGCTATGGCTTACTTTCTTTTTGCTTTAAAATGAGAAGTGTGTTGGTGAGAGTCTAGTATAGAAATAACAAAAAAATAGTGTTAAGAAGTGAAGGAACAAATAAACTTAACAATAGGACAATTTTAATTAAACATAATTGAGACGACATTGTTAGTCCATGGCTTGTCCAATGGTGTTAAGGAAAAACTGACTAACAACACTGACGCTTCTGGTTCTCATGAACAGATAAAGTATTAGGGAACAAAAATTAGGAGAAGTCCAAAAAAACTATGAATAATTATATGAGAATTAGAATAAGTGTCTTCTTAGTATAATTGTATGTGTTCACACAGGAGTGAGAAAGAGTCTAACTATGCTTTTCAGCACACGGTGTTAGCATGCAAGATTCACCAATGCTATAGAAACTTGACAGAACAAAGTTTAGTGTGAATCCATACATCTTTTAAACAAATAGTTTGGATTTAAAGAAGAAAACAACAAGTTCTGTATTTCATACATACCGAAGAAAAATATGGACCAATTTAGGATGAAGACATAAAAAAAAATTATCTCCAGTCCAATGTAATCAAAGATGTTAGATGAACTCACCCAGGTAAACATCCTGATCCTTGGTAAGAAAGATGTTGGAACACTATATATCAGAGTCCATGAAATTAGACTCAACATATTTAAATGGAAGACAAGAAACGTAGGCTGTACTCATATAAGTATACCTTTAGGTCTCGATGTAAAACAAAATTTCCATGCAGGTATTCTACTGCCAATAATAATTGAGTGAACCATTTGCAGAGTGTGAAGCAGAAAATGGTGAGGTAGAGACTGTGCTTGAAGAAGGAGGGTCTGGAATTTTTTTCCCAAACGTTATCCTTCCTTACAGAATGATAGAACGAGAGAGGGAAAGGGACCTATTTGATGGGGTTCTAATCTTTTCATCTGACTCTGCAGGGACTAAAATGAAGAGTTTGAGTCTTTTAGTGCCGACTGTGCACAGACAGTGCCACATTATCAACTCTGTTAACTTTAACAAACATGGGTTAACGGAAGGACCAAACTGGTTGACGTTACTATCTGTCAGTGACCTTTTTACAATTTTCCTTCTTTCAGGACCAAATTGACTGGCCAATCTTTCAGGGACCATTTTGATGGTTTATTAAATGTAAACATGTCGCTGACGTATGTCTTGAGGATTTAATGTATATACACTGACCATGTAAAAATATTTACATTGTCATCCAATGACATGTTGCCACGTCATTTAATAAGTTTGATAACACATGAGGTGTCATACTCATTAAATGATGTGGCAACACATCATTGGATGATAATGTAAAACTTTTTTACATGGTTAGTGTATGCTAATTAAATTCATGCCTTTAAATAGGCCAACAAACATATCTCTAAATAAGCCAACACGAGAAATTTAAAAGTTACTCCCTCAATTTCATTTTATTAGTCATTTAAGATTTTTATACACAAATTAAAAACAATAATAAATGACTCAAAAGATATAGTAATATTACTAAATTATCCTTACTAATTTACTACATTCTCTTTCTCATATTACATGAATACATTAATGAATAATGACCAATTACGTATTAGTGTGGTGCACAATTTTTCAAATTTCTTTTCACATAAAAGTGGAAGGACAAAAATGAAAAACTGATAGTAATGCTCACCTAAAAACAAGAGAATGACCCATATTATGATTTTTTTTCCTAAAATGAATAATAAAATAAAATGGAGGGAGTATATAATATTATACTATTTATTATGCAAAATATATTTATATTTTTATTAAAAATAATATTTTTTATAAATAGGTTAGCCTACCAAGTCTAATAGGTTTTTTAAAAAGATTAAATTTGACCTATTTAATTAAAAAACTATTTTAAAAGCTTGGGCATGACCTTTTTGTTAAACGAGTCAAACTAAGGTAGATCTTAAATAAATTAATTGTACATTTGATTTACAGTTGATTAGAATTGATTCTAGAAATCAATGGTTAAGATGAATGATACACGTTTGATGGAAGTGATTTAAAATCAATTCTGCAAAATCATGATTTTGAAAAATACAACGCCTAACCAAACTGGCTATAAGGCCATCTACACCCCAGTACTTCACTTTTTTACTATTCACATATCTTAAATGGGTCCACCATTATACATAATTAAATTATTATTGAGCACCTCTCATCTTCATCTCAGCACCTCACTTTTTTACTATTCATATATCTTAAATGGGTCCCACAATTACACATTACTTATTATCTATATATTATAAAGTTTTAATTTAAAAATAAAAAATAAAAAACTGCAACCAAAAGTTACTGCTAAGTTAGTAAAGTGGAGTGCTTATTTAAGCCTTTATGCTTAAATAAGCACCCACCTTAAAACGAGGTGCTACTGTACTAAAATTTAGAGTTAAACACCATGCGGTGCTGTTGCCCTAAGTCGTAGGCCCCCAACGAACGCCTTAACCTATTTCCACCCCTATAAAAAAACAAAAAATATAAATAAATAAGTGAAAACTCGCAAAACTCGTAGTTTCCCCCTAACGTGTTAATTAAAAGTCTTGAGAATACATTTTGAATTGGTGGTGGCGCCTTATCAAACATCATTCTCAGCATAAAATGGAATACATTTTCAGTCCAAAATCACGTGGCCTGGCCGTAGGTACCCAATTTGATTACAGGTTCAGTTCAATCCTTTTCATGTTCCCTCACGAGACCCACCTCTTTCATTGCATTTGCTTCGGGCTGTCTCTATCATGCAAAACCCCATTAACTCTAAATGGGCTTGCCCAAATTATACAATGTCAATGTGGGTTCGTAGTAACTACAACAACAAAAAAAAAAAAAATTAATCCATGTGAATTTAACTTTGTTTCGTGAGAAATCCACCACACCACTTAAATTAATTACAGGAATGAACTTAAGGATCGAGGAATTAATGTTGTGATATTTAAATCACTTTCATTTGTATTTTCGAGATCGATGAAGGTTATTGGTTAATGCAATAATGCTAGAAGCCGCACTAATGAATAATATGCTCCTCTCAATTTCGCCCATGAATAATTTGCTACTACTTTGCTTAGGATGAAATTGAGCAAATGGGCTATCCAGTAATTCTGTTTTCTATATAGGTGCATGATGATCCGAGGCTTTGCATCACTTTTTAGACATTATCCTATTAGCTGCTGCCATTCTATTTCCTTATTACATTATATATACTTAAAATTTTCAAGTTTTCGATTTCGACTATATGAAGAACCTCCATGAATTTGCAAAATATGTGCTTCAATAACACAATCAATGCTCACCTTAACTTTGCAGTATGCTCAACCCCGTCAAGATGGAATGGTTCCCACGATGTGTTTGGGGGAAGCATCATCAGAGCAATTCCACAATGATTATCGGGGAAATAATTAGCTGGTGAAGCAACATTATTTCCTTGAATTTTACCATTGCAAACACTTGGATGTAATTGCTTCCCAGGCACATGTTACTTTAGCAAGCTAACGGTAAAAAGTGATAAAAAAACAATAAAGAATGGTTATTGGAAGCATTAAAGAGAGCTGCTCCATTTGTTTAGAGGTGTTTATATTGAGAAGAGTAAAAATGAGTGATGTGTACAAGTGGGTTTCATTGAAAACTCACATAGAGAGTTATTCCATTGTGAGTGTTAATTTCCTTGCTATTTAAAATAAGCAACAGTAACCAACATAGGTTAGTTCAAGTGGTACATGCTTGATTCCTGTAAGTTTCGGGTTCGAGTATTGTGGATGAAAAAAAATCCCGACTACCAGAGCTAGTCCCACCATAACGTGGATATTCCCAGTTCAGACAAGATTGCTTCCCATAAAAGATATATATGGTTTAAAAAAGCAAAAGCAACAAGAAGGAGTTAGCAAGTTGGGGCACGAATTGCTTCCTCCCTTCCATCAATCTTCCAAGCATATACAATCATGAATTGGTTATATATGCCTCATAGGAAAATAGCTATATAATTACCACGTTATTAACACTTAACAACTAGTGAGATGTTGAGATATAAGTTCCGTTTGATTTGTATAAAAATAAGGGATTGTATAACATTATTTGTTTCATGTTTGATTTAAAAAATGTTTAGGGAAAATAACAAAATAAGTGATTAAGTACGGAATAAAAATCCAAAAATTTGTTAATCACTAAACCATGGTACACTTTTTTGTCCAATGCATAAGGAAACCCAATAGTAAAAAATATTTCTCTTTCCCATTATCTCTTTACTCTCTCCCTTAGAGGTGGGGTATATAGGTCATGTTGGCCCACTACTAATAGGATCGAGTTAGCTTATAAAGTTAACGAGCCTATGTTTTAAGTGGGTCGCATCCAACTAGTTTTAGCTCGCGGGTTGGCATACAGGTTTAGTAATGAAGAAATGAAAATTAAATTGGCCTATATTATTACTACAACTAGCAAATGAGCTACTTGACTCAGTAAAAACCGGACTGATGCAAGCTACATGCTATAATGGGTCAAACTAAAAAAAATTAACCCAAATTCACTTTAAAGCTTCCAAAATAATGCTCAAACTCGATATTATGCAGGATTTTTTAACTAGTTTAGCGAGTTTTCACGTGTTAAACCCCACAATTCTTTAAAATGGGTCGGGTTAAAATCCTGGATTTAAGTTAGACTCAAAATTTAAGGGTCGATTTGGTTCAAATAAGGGGAATGGAAGAGAGGGAAGGGATTTTAATGGAGGTGGGGGGATGAAAGATGATATTTTATCCTGTTAGGTTGGAGGAGGGGAGGAGGAGGAAAAATTACCCCGTACTTGTTTAGAATTCACAAGGCGAGGGAAAATAAAACTAATGTATATATCCTTTTACTTTTATAAGACTCGGCTTTATAAATGCGAGTGGGTTTAGTAAGGGTGAGCAAAACCCGACCCATCCCATTAGCCCGTCCCAACCCAAGCTACTCGAGCCGGGTTAGACCCCGTCCCACATGAAATATTAGGGTTAAATCGGGTCTCATTCAATAACCCGATATCGGATTGAGGACAGGTTCAGGTTAATCTTCGGGTTACCCAAACCCGTCCCATATATATAATATATAATATTTATATTACTTAAAGATTTAAAATCATTTTAACTTTCTGGAGATTTTTTTAATTAAACTTTCCTCTATGATAGAGGCTCTATCTACTTTTTGGGTCTTTGACCGGGAATCCCCCACAGACATAGATGTGGGTTTAACCCTTGGGCCGGGGTGGTGGTTAGGTAAAGCCCTCCTAAGTGGCAATTCCAGGATTCGAACCCCTGACCTTGCAGGTAAAGTCCATTCGGGGTCATAGTGCACTTCCATTGCGACCAAGCACTGTTTAGCAGAGGCTCTATCTACTTTGAAAACACATTTCATACATAAAGTTGTATAATAATATAGTGATATTTTTCTCTTAACAATATTTGAATGTTAATAAGAAAGTAAAAAAATTAGGATTTAGAGTTTGTGGACGGGTTTTTTCGGGTTGTGGATGAGTTTGGATTTTAATTAGTCTTGTATATTGTCGGGTTTCTTCGGGTTTGTGGACCGGTTCAGGTTTGAAATTTTGGTCTGATAAAAAGTTAGGGTTGGGTATGAGACAAACAAAACTCGTCCCACGCTCAGCCCTAGGGTTTAGTGGGAGGGGGTATTTAAGTAAATTTGATTAGTTAGTTTTAAACTCCCTTCCAAATCCCCCTCCAATATTAGAGGAGAGAAAAAATGCTCCCAAGACTTTTCCCTTTCCCTCCTAAAAAATTGAACCAAACATCAATAGTGTCTTAAAATCCTTTCCCTCCCCTCCAATTTCCTCCAACCAAACAATATGTAAAACTCCAGCCCTACATTTCAGGGGAATTTTAGGAAGGACCCCTATTTTTTGGGTCTATGGTAGACCTTTACTAAAAATAGTATGATTCTAATATTAAAATATTTAATAATATATTTTATTAATTTAAATTTACTTTTTATAGTAATAATGTGTTGGGGTCTACGATAGACCCAAACTTAAATGGTCTATCCTAAAATTGCCCTACATTTCATCTGGTATATTTGAGCCAACTCGATTAGGTTAGTGTCCATTTTTCATTTTTTTTAAATATATTAAATACAGAGTTGGTAGAATGAGCTACCCAGTCCAATATTAGCTAGCTTGATGCAAGCCATGAGCTATAATGGACCGGACTAAAAAAGTCCGAATTTAATTTGGACTTAAACAATGATGCCCAAATTCAACTATATGTTAGTTTTTTTTTCACCATTTTAGTGGGTTTTAGAGATTAAACATGCCATTTTTATAAAACGAGTCGAGTTAAAAAATTCAAATTTAATTTGAACTCAAAATTTAAAGCTTAAGCCCTAAAGGCTATTACGGTAAAATTTATATTACTTTGTGTTAGCACATATGCATATAAAACAATATATCACATACCCCACTTGTTTTCTTAGGGTGAGGTAAATGGAAGTTGATCCATAAATATTGTTTGAGCCCAAAACCGTCACCCTAAATTTATTCTTACCCAAAAATAATATACCACATAAAATTACTGGTGTTTTGCATTGTTCATCAAATAACATATAAATAAAAAGTTCTTATAACTGAGATAATCCTGCAATATGTATCAAACGCACCCTAGGAACTTAGTTATACAATTTTAGCATTACAAGGACTTATATTTAAACTTTCGAATTTCTTAAATCATAAAGATCTAATTAATTAACGATTAAATCAAACTATAAGGAATTACAAAACGTATTCCATCACTGAGGGTGTTACTGGAAAATGAAAATTTTCTTATATTGTCACAAAAAAAAATGTTTTATTTAGAATTATTTTCAATTAAAATAAAATAAATAATATGTATATATTTGTTTTCAAATTAAGCAAGTCTATCTATCAAAATTTTATATATCATATTTTGTCCTTTCTTCGATTGGAATTAGGCTACACTTCTCAAATCAAGCCAAGGCAAGAATTTCTCCAGTTTGAAATTGTGGTCAAATCATATTATTTATATATATATATATATATATATATAAATAAGATGGGGGATTAAGAGGAATCTTTGGTGTCAAAGACAAAGACAGACAAAGCAAATTAAATAATATTCTGAATACTTGTTACAGTCTAAACCTAAGGTCCAATAACCTAAATGGTCCATAAACAATATAATTACAATATATGATTATATCTTTCATTGTTACAAATACCTGCAAACTTACCTCTTTCTATATATGCCCACTTACCACGGAAAACCCCTATAAATACGACAACAGTTAATCTCTTTGAGGTACGCAATTTAACTCAGTCAATCCCTTTGTCTGTTTTACCTATTTAACTTGGTCGTCGGAGTCTCTTTGCAGGTATATCACCCAGGTTCAAGTTCTACCCCAGAACAATACTCAAATTAAGTTCACAGCAATGAAGGAACAACAAGAAGAAACAGCAAACCAGCCTGCTAATACTAATCTAACAAATCAGAATGTGGACCCTCTCTCTTTCCAAAGCCTTTCCTCTGTCTCTTTTGTATGTAATGTAATGTATACATTGACTTGATGATATGCATGAGCCGGCCTTAATTCTGCTTCATTTAGTCACTTCTTTCTCTACCATACATACTGCAATTATTATATAGTCACTTCTTTGAACCTTGTTGAATATTCATTCAGCCATGGATGAGGCTAAGAGAATGGAAGAAGGCCTCACTTCACCAATGAATGGTGATGGTAATGAGGACTTGAAGAAGCAGGAAACCATTAAAACCAATAATGGGGATTCTGCTATTGAGCATGACAGAGACACAATGGCTAAGCCTGTTGGTGAGTCTTTCCAGGACCAGCCCCCGGTTAAGCAGAAGACAAAGAGGGTTGCAACCTTGGATGCATTTAGGGGCCTCACCATAGTGGTTAGTGTGTACTTCCAAACCTTTTTTTCTTTTGGCAAATTAAGTTGTGTGCATAGTTAAACTAGTTAATCCACAAACATGCAGTGTCCTTCTTGGGTCTTAGGCCTTACCTAAGAAATTAGAATTTAGTTTATATATATGTATTATCATACAATAATGTGATGTCACATAATTTATTGAATAGCACATAATTGATTAACACTATCACATAATCATGTGTTTGATGATAGTGTAAATCTTTTTGGACTAACTGTGCATATGACTTAACACAAAAATTTATTTAATCCCTTTTGTTGGCTATCATGTCATGTATGTGTAGTTGATGATACTGGTAGACGATGCTGGTGGAGCATATCCACGCATTGATCACTCCCCGTGGAATGGATGTACTTTGGCAGATTTCGTTATGCCTTTCTTTCTTTTCATTGTTGGGGTTGCCATAGCCCTTGCACTTAAGGTATATATACATATTCTGTTCTCTGTCTAATTCTCTGTCTAATTTCTGAACTTTTATAAATGTGCAGTCACAAGCTTCTTTAAAAACTGTTAATCATAACTGGCTTATTTTATTACAATCTCAGTATAAGACATATAACTGCCTCAGTATACTGAGTAATGCAGTGAATTCCAACTTTCAAATCAATTTTCATATATATGAAAGATAATCTTGAAACATTAATTCAACCTTAAGTGGTATTGTGTAAATTTAAACATTAATCATGCATAATTCAGTTGTCTGATTCAATGCCATGTCATCTCACATTTCTTTACTGTGACTGAGAATAACAAACGATGATCATCGGATTTTGGAAGAATAGTTAATATTAAAACATTACTTACATTAGTCACACATATTAGTAATTTAGTTGTGATCATTTATCCAAGATTCAATTATCAATATGCTCTTCTCCATCATCTAATTCTGAATCATTTGATTTGACCTGTATGTTATGCTGTTTCTTAGCATACTATATAAATTTTAGTTCTTTGATAAACTATGATTTTTATTAATGCAGAGAATCCCCAAGATAAAGGATGCTGTAAGGAAGATAATCCTGAGGACACTGAAGCTTCTCTTCTGGGGCATACTTTTGCAAGGTAAACAAAATTCCTCAAACTCTACCTTTTCTAATGTCCTATTCTAGAGTGGAAGATCAAACTCGAACTTGGCAGCAGTGTTTACGAGAGTATGTTTGGTTTGCATTTTCATTTCCTGTTTCCATGTCTTATTTTCATTTTATTTCCTGTTTTCCTTTGTTAATGGCTCATAAGCTTAAAGAAAAGAGAGAAAACTCTCACTTTGCATTATAACACTCAATATTTATTTGATGATTTAAAACACACTAACTTGGTACATATTTATAGGAGGTATAGCTAGTGTTAATGCAAAAAGGCTAAGCTGGTAGCTATTTTTGTAGCTCATGTTTTTTGACAAATTATGGTGGCTTAGAATGTGTAGTTTGTTTTATTAGGCATGCATTAGGAGCATTAGGCATGCTCTGTTTTATACTGCTGTTTCTGTTAAATTTCAAAAAACATAATGAAAATAGGAAATGAAAATGCAAATCAAGCAGGCAAGTTTCCAGATATAATAGAATATTAAGGTTTTCTGTTTATGAGCTGTTTTAAAGCATAACATCACCAAGTTGCATAAATACTTAGTTAAATAAGTCTTGGTGCATTGATAAATTTGATTATTAATTATATAACATATATACTGCAGGTGGATACTCTCATGCCCCTGATGTTCTCTCATATGGAGTTGACATGAAATTCATCCGATGGTGTGGAATTCTCCAGGTGTGGCTCAATTTAAATCAAATTAAATATTTGCAGGCCTAATGCAAAACAATCCCATATATTTTGCAATGCAGTTTCTGATGAATTGAATTTGTGTGTGCAGAGAATAGCACTTGTATACTGTGTTGTAGCTCTAATAGAGACATTTACCACCAAGCTTAGACCCACTACCTTGAGTCCTGGACACCTATCCATTTTTACTGCCTACAAATGGCAATGGTAAGTAAAAGCAACACAAATTTAACTTCCAAATTAATGTGCTGCTGATTAAAAAAAACTGAAATTGATTAATGGAGATTGTGAACTTGGTTTGATTAATAGTACATTTATGTATGCATGTGTGACATAGGTTTGGGGGCTTCTTGGCATTTGTCATTTATATGATCACAACCTTCAGCCTCTTTGTTCCTGATTGGAGTTTTGTAGATCATGTTAACGACGATGAACCAAAGAGATATACTGTACATTCCCTCTAATTAATGTCTATTAGTCTGTTTGCAAATTAAGATTTCATTTTTATTTTGGGCTCGTTCCTCCATTCATTTATATTAGGTGATATGTGGGATGAGAGGACATCTAGGCCCTGCATGTAACGCTGTTGGGCATGTGGATAGGCAAGTTTGGGGGGTTAACCATCTTTATTCTCAGCCTGTTTGGAGACGCTTGAAGGTGAGCAGTTTGGCTGGCATATTTGATTTTATATTTTAGTAGTAGAATTGATTTTGAATGAAATGATGTTAATTTGTGTTTACAAATGGTTTTTTATTAAATATATTTTATTTGGATATTAAAATAAAATCTTTTAAAATGTACATATCAATATATGTTACAATTTTTAGGGGTCTTTTACCTATAATCAAGTGTATTTAACCAAAAATATACACATCTGTTGTGCTTATGCCGAGATCCTCTCCACTTGATTTTAATTCAACTGGAGAGTGTGCAGTTGTAATATCCAATGAACATAAACTTTTATATTTAACTTTTTTTTATTATTTTTTAAATTCATGGATTGGAAAAATGAAGTATCGAGATCTCATCCAGTATTTTGTATTTTGTCACCTAGAGAGAATCCGATTCATTGTCCTTCTAATGCCTATTTGGTTATCAGTTTGTTATTGTGAGAATCAATTCCAACGATTTTAAATCACTTCATTCTAATATATTTTGTATTATTGTAAATTGTGCATCATTCATTTACTATTATCACTTCTATCTATAAATCTATCAAAATTAATTCTATCTAACTGTAAATCAAACCCACACCTAATCTTTGGGATGAGGTTTTGCTGTAGGCATGCACATTCAGTTCTCCAAGCGAAGGTCCTTTTCGCGAAGATGCTCCAAGTTGGTGTCGCGCTCCCTTTGAACCTGAGGGCTTCTTGAGGTTTCCTCTTCATTTTTTCTTTCTCTTCTATCTATCTATCTATCACATTTCGGTTTAATTTACTTTATCAAAAATAATAACCCCTAGTTATCTATGTATATTAGAAATATTTTTTTAAAGAAAAATTGTTTCTTTTGAATTAGTTCCATATCAGCAATCCTCTCTGGCACTATCGGCATCCATTATGGGCACGTCTTGATTCACTTCAAGGTTACAAAACTTTATAACCGTATGTTATACAAATTAACACATTAATTAAACATCTATTGTATAAATGCAATTTAGTGAATGCCTATAATTAAATGAATTTAACTTTGACAGGGTCATTCAGAAAGGCTTAAACAATGGGTCTCAATGGGGTTTGTGTTACTCATAATAGCTATCATCCTTCACTTCACAGATGGTAAGCCAATGAGACAAGCTACCATCTCTCAAAAACCATACCATTTGCAATTGCAAGATTAATCCTAACAAAATTTTCACGGAACATTGCAGCTATTCCACTTAACAAGCAACTCTACAGTTTCAGCTATGTTTGTTTCACAGCTGGAGCAGCTGGAATTGTCTTCTCTGGGTTCTACATTCTGGTAGGCAGAATGAATGCTATATTCAACTAGAAAAGTTGCTTGGCTGTTAATAAGAGTTTAATCATTGTCGGTGTAAAATAGTTTTACATGGTCATCCAATGACGTGTTGTCACATCAATTAATAAATATTACACCTCATGTATTATTAAACTCATTAAATTGTTGTGACAGCATATTATTGGATGACAGTGTAAAATTTTATACTCATTAAATTCTATTATTAATTGTTTCTTCTTTTGCTCTTTTTTTTTCTTTCACCTTGTGATGCTTCTTTAATACTCTTGATAATCAAACAGATTGATGTTTGGGGGATTCGTACTCCATTTTTGTTCTTGGAGTGGATTGGAATGAATGCTATGCTAGTGTTTGTGATGGCAGCTGAGGGCATCTTTGCAGCATTTGTAAATGGCTGGTATTATGATCATCCAAATAACTCACTAGTAAGAAGCTACTTCTTTGGTATATGGTCTAATTTAATTATCATGATTTTCCAAAATATAACTGTTAGGAGTGGGAACTAATTAAACCAATTTGCACATGAAACAATAAATCAGGTACACTGGATCAAGAAGCATGTGTTTGTCAATGTTTGGCACTCAGAGAGAGTGGGAACTCTGTTATATGTCATCTTTGCAGAAATCACATTCTGGGGAGTGGTTGCTGGAGTCTTGCACAAATTACGAATATATTGGAAACTATAAGCTATATAACAATGAACTGCATTAATGGTCAACCTGCAATTTTTATTCCTATCCTATATTCTTTTTTGCTATTTGATTGGTTCATTGTACTCTGCATTCAAATTGTCCTAAATTCCTAATCACTTTATCTACAACTTGCATAAGAGAGTAGTGCCCCAAAGTTTCCCTATGGTGGTCCAAAAGGGAACAAAACGAAACAACACTAATTTGTGACAATACTCAGTGCAAATACCACTCAAAAACCATACACCAGAATAAAAGATGTGGCATTAACGTTTAAAAGTGTATACACAAAATCATCATTGACCTCAAATTGGAATTGAAGCCAAATGAGAACCTGATGATGAAATAAAATATATGTTAAAGATATATAAAACTTTTTTACTTTTTCTTTCCCATAATTTACTGATTTTTTTATACAACTTGAGCTTATCTCCACCTACTCATTTCTGTTATAACCAGTTGAGTTAAGTCCAATTTATCTCCACTAATCATTCAAGTAGTCGGTGATAAAGCATTAATTATCATGATTTTAAATTGTAGTTGTAGTTAGCAGTCACAAATGCAGTCACCGTCGTGGCCATTGTGATTGCAAACATTAATGTTTGGTTTTAGGGTTTTAAATTCTAAACAATGGAGAATCAATTTTACATAATTGATTTTAACACGGTGTTTGATTTGGTGCTGAAAACGGGATAAACTCAAGTATAAGTTTCTCAATATAACTATTTCTAGCAATGGAAACGTTGGTTTATCATGTTCCAACATTAAACCAAACATGCTCTAAATTACTCTCATCCAACGTGTTTCACAAAACGTGCATCACTCATTTTTATCTATTAATTCTATAATCAATTTTTCTCAACTGTATACCAAACCGGCACTAATGCAGTTGCAAAAGCAACTCTTATGTTAAAGTCACTTCATTTAATAATTTTCCACGAATATTCAATTTCATTAATCCTACCAAATGATAATTTGGTAATGACTCATAAGCTAATTTCGATCTTATTTGACAGATTTATAAGCTAGTTTAACCAACAGAAAAAAATTTGGTAAAACATGAGTTTCTAGCTTACAAGTTATGAACTATTTCACTTAGTTTGTAGTTTATTTATTTTTTATCCTCCCAAAATATCGCGATTTTCCCATTCAGTCCCCTATTTTTATTTTTTTCCATAGTAGTCCTCCAGAAATGATTTTTTTCCTAAATGGTCCCTTCTTTTTTTTACAATTATTTTTTCCCAAATGATCCCTCTAAAATATCACGATTTCCAAACTAGTCCCCTAAAATATCGCGATTTTCCTAAATGGTCCCTCTATTTTCGGTATCACGTCAGCACTTTATGATAAAAAAAATCAGAGGGGCCATTTGTGGAAAAAATCATTTTTAGAGGACCACTTTAAAAACAAAATAATGGGGAACCAAAATCATAATTAAACCTTTATTTTTCTTTCATTATTATCCCTTATATTTTAATACATATTTATTTATTTTTAATTTCTTTTATATATTTTACGTTTATCTGCTAGCTTATCAGCTTGTTTTACAAAATATTTCTAATTAAATAAGTTGGCTTATGAATTAATTTTATAGCCAAGTCCTATGAAATTTCATACACTTTAAAGACTAATAATACTTTGTCAAACAATTATATTTCAATGTATAATATTCTTTTAAAATATATTTAAATATTAAAAATAAAATTATAAACTTATGAATGTCAAATTAATCAAAAAATAATTTATATTAACACGTTCATATCACATTCTTCATAAAATTTAACATTTTATAAAATATTAAATGACGTATAATTTTAACCAGTAATTTAGTTTTAGTATTATTCCTAGAGGAAGTGAATCCCCCAAAAATTAAAATATTTTAAGGCTAATTTAATACATAAACATTTTTAAAAGACAAAAGTCACAAAACTACATGGAAAAGACCAAATTTTATAATGTATATTAACTTTTTTTTTAAAAAAAAAAATAGACCTATTTGTGATTTCCTCCTTGACAGATGAACCGATCCAATAATATAAAATGCGAAGATTAGTGACACAAAATGGAAAATGTCAACCCAAAAATATCTTAGACACCTTGTTGTGCAGTACATCGAATGACAATGATAATTAAGTTTTTTCTACATTTTTGTCCAAACTATTTCAAAACGACAACGAGAAAGACAACTGAGAGGCAAACAAGTTTTATTTTATAAGAAACTGAGAAGGAGAGCAAATGCATCACCTACTGTAAGTGGCACTTGATAAATATAACACAACATTTTTTTTTTCAAATATACCATTTATTTGATATGTATCTTTTACAGTCCTGTTTGAGCCGGAACATCTACATCATGATGGGGCTAGCTCTCCCAGCAGAGATTTTTTCCATCACAAGACTTGAACTCGAGACCTTACTTGAGGGAAAACAAGCATGTACCACTTGAACCTATGGGTTGATTTTTCAAATATACCATGAATCTTCTCCCTCAGGGAGTCTTTATATGATGCTGACAAATGGGAATAGTACCAAACAAAATTTAAAAAAATATCAGTTTGTGACATATTTGGGAAGAATTTTACGGCATAGCGACAAATAGGATTCTTTCTTAATGTTTCTTTGGTGAATTTTGTTTATTGATATTAACATGTGAACCAAAAAATAAATAACTAAAAAAAATCTACAGATACAAATTCTAGTGTTTCGTTATCTTCAATGTCCAAGGGAATCCTATATATAATTCACAATATATATATTTAGCAATAATCAAGCTAGCTATGCCAATCACTAGAACGTGTCATAAGAAAAATCCAGCGGCAAACAATGACTTTTTCAACACTTTATTTTGACTGAGGCACTAAAAAGTAACAAAAATACAAAAATAAAATAGGAAGATTTATTAAAAAAATGTTAAACTCATTTTATTATTTAAATTTGAATGTGAGCTTTCAACAATCAACATTGTGATTACACATGATGGCTAGATGTTACTATCCAAACTGAAAACTTATATTAGTGAATATAAAGTAATTTGATCAAACACAAATTGAAGTATCTTGGCAGAACGTTTTGGTTATTCGGCCACTAATCGAAAAATGTAAAATATATATATATATATATATATAGGTTGGTTTTTTTTCCTTTTATTTTATATTTTAAATATTTGTTTGAATTTTGCTAGGTAATTTTTATTTTAAGAATTGGCCCTTTTGGGATTGAGCTACAAAACATAAATGAGATAGGCAAATAACAAAACAAAAATACAAAAATGATGAAAAAAGTATCAAAAGAAAAGATATAAATTCCAAGAAAAATATAAATTATAAATCATAAAGCTTCAATTTTTGCTAATTGAGTTATTTTTAAAACATTTGATATTTCTTGACATGATACTTTGTTTTAATTAACTTCCAAATCCCATGTGCCATGTGGTAAGTAAGTAAGTAAATCCCTCACTACTTGAGATTCAATTAAAATCTCTTGACATTATAAGTAAATTTAATTTGGAGTCATAGTTCACTTTCATTGTCATAGATAAATTAATATCACATAAGATTACAAGTGATGTTAAATTAAATTTACATAATATTTTATTTATATTTTAAAAAAAAGGTTAAGATAATATTCTTGTAAGACTATTTAATTTACACTATTAACCTAAGATAAGCATCGCATCAAGACTGATGTAAGATTTAAGTTATTGTCCTTCTTTTTACCTAACTAAACATAGATTATTTATTAAGTTTCCCATTGTTTTCTCTTAAGTAAAATGAACAATTACTTTCACAATTTTTATATTTGGTCGTCAACCAATTACCAATAAATACCATCCTTGTCGTCACAATGAATGACCAAAGGGCTTTGAACACGTTCCTAAAACTAATGAATCAGACAGAATATTAAGGTCTGTGGATGTGACATGTTGCTTGGCTTGATGTTCATGTGGGGGACAACCGCTGAAGTCTACGTTAAACAATCCTATGATTACATTATAAGATATTATCATATCTCACAATAAAGTTAGTCAAACTCTATCATAATAAAAATATGAAGGAGCTATGAGCAGTTGAGAAATTAAAGCACAATAACAAGGAAATCAACTAACCAAGTCAGTGATTAAACTTGTAGCTGATGAATTTTACATGCATATTCAAGCAGAATATCTATTTGTTTTCAAAAAAACAAACAACTCAATATTATAATATAACCACTTTACAATATTTCATTTCATTCATAAAATGCTCTGACCTACTTGCTAGTTGCTACTGCACTTCTTTCTATCCATCAAGTTAGAATTGCAAAAGCTCTAAAAGATATCACTGCCAAAGATTACTATTTACACTATATATATACACTTCATAATTACACTTAGTTTAGTTACATCTAACAACTATGTGGTAGTAACCATTACATCTAACAACTATGTGGTAGTAACCATGTTATCTATACACTGGAAACAGGTTCATTCATCCAAAAGAACAATGCCACCAACCATGGATCACTCCCAACCCATCAAATTTTCCAAACACCTTTCTCAATCTTGTTCCTTGGAACAGATAAACCCTCCCCTTCATCAAGCAAGAATCTATATACTTCCCATTCGCGGTCTCCAATCACATGTCTTCTAACTTCAGCCTGTTGAAAATAATTAGTCAGAATATGACATGCGGTAAATGATAAATGATCACTCTCAGTCGAGCGTGTTTAGTTCACTGTAAAATCACATTTCAAACGTGGATCTTGGCTAACAGCACTCTCTATAGCGTTGGCCCGGATCCACGTTTAAAACATGGTTTTGCAGTAAACCAAACATGGATATAGTGAATGTAATTCTAGAAATTGGAAAGTAGGAACATTGTAAAAATTCAAAATGAGCTAATTAATCATCTAGGACTAGGAGAGACTATGACTTCACTGAGAAATTAGAACATGCAAGGAAACTAAGAGTAGGAAGTAACATATCAGATCAGTGAGTACCGAAAAGATGCAAAGATCAAGCATTTTGAGAGCAAGAGTGATATCATGAAAAACAAGAGGCCGTCCTTTGCCAGACAACTCCACAGGGTTTGCAACCAGTAGCTCTGTATCAGGTCCTCTGCTCACAACAGCTACTTTGAGTGGACGGAGTAGTTCCATCCTAAGGCGTGATGACAAAGATTTCTGCTTGTTGGAATCAACTATTTTTTTCCCATCTGATTGCATGATGAACAAGTCAAGCTCACATTTTCCTCTAGGTTTCGTTGAGAATCGCCCATAAGAAATCTGTTTAAGTGACAAGATCATGACTATGAATGTATAGTATAGGCATGCCATGTTTTACTTTCAAGTTACTTGGAACAACAAAGATAAACTGCAGTATTCACAACACATACAAAAAAATCTATATTCAGATTTCAGATTAGTATACCTGAATATTGTATTCCTTCAGAGTTCTCATGATGTCATAAAGAAGACCTTTGTGATCTTGGCACATAATTTGGACGAGCGTGTGAGCAGGACTCAGCGTGTTGTCCATCACAATAGAAACAGAATCTGATGTGGAAGTCCCACTTTCCAAATCAAAGGAATCTTCTGTGATTGCATTTGGAAGGAATGGACACGCTTGAGAACAAGCAGTGATCTCTGGGCCAACCAATTCAATGTCAATGGTAATTAAGACATCCTCCATAATGGCTGTTAACTGCTCAATCGTGTCATTCTTTCTATCCTTTGTATGTAGAAGCTCCCTGATTATATAAGATTACATAGTAGGTCAGTTAGTTTAGTAAAACATATGGAATTGTCATCAAATGCACATGAGGTACACCAGCAAATTAATCTCCATTCTCATAAAATGCATTTCAAGTTTCAACATCTTCTAAATGAAAGATGTTTGATATAGAAAATATTTAGGAACATTAGTCTAGTAGCAAATTTCCTTGAGCTAACAAAAAAAAAGCTTTCATTAGAACAGGAGAGGATAACTACCAAGATAACAGAAGTTTGGCACAAAATTTCACAACAGCAATTATATCATCTGTTTCAACCTTTTGCTACCTTATTAGTTCCATTCAAGTTCCTTTTTTTCATATTATTTACTGAAAAGAACACTTGGCAATCAACCTCACCAAATCCACAGCCTTATTAGCAATTAGAGGGTACCAAATTACTACACAAGCTTGTTCCAAAAATCTATATGTATAGAAATGTACAACCTGGTATCCGTGATGAAAACAGATCCACCACTTTTCCATCTGGTGTAGTAGATACCTTCACTTTCTTTATGGTAAGCTCTAGCTCACAAAGAACCTCTGTGACATCTGTCCCAATAATAAAGACATTCAGTTATTTTTTTGTCAACCCATGAATAATACACAAGAGCTTTAGCCAGATAAATCAGCATATATAGAAAGGATAGCAAAATTCAAGAGACAGGCAGAGAATCCAAGGAAACACACAATGAAGCTTTAGAATTGAAAGTGAGATCAATTGCCATTGTAAGACTATCAGTTCATTTTCCTTATAGCATGAATTATCACAAACAGAACTCTAAGACACCCCTTCCTTTAACAATTGGAAAGGAGACTTAGAAAAATGAAAAGTACTATTACTATTAGCATATCATGAAACCCCAATCTCTAACTACAAGACTGCGGAGAGCAAGACAAGTGCTAATAATATAAAACTTAGATTCCAAAGGGAAGTTTCCGAAATTACCATGTAAAAGGCCTCTACGATCTAGCAACAAAATTTCAAAAGGAACACATCGGGTGGCTTTGACGGCTGCAAATTGTTGTAATAGAAATTCCAGAAGCTGAGGAACAAGTAGGGCATGCCTCAATTAGCCTCTTCTTTAACAAACTCCACCTAGTTTTCTGTTTCCCCCACCACCCAGAAAACTATGTAGCACCATTTCCCATCAGTTGATACGTCTTCATTGCATGAAACAAAACAAAACAAAACGAATCAGCATCAAATCATCACAGACCCACATCTCAAGTTTCACATAAATAACAAAAACAGAATAGAAAGATTGGATTTTGAACCATCCCAACCCCATCCCATATCCCCATATGCTGTTAAGATGTTAGCAAAGAAAGGGCAGTTAAAACTAGAAACTAAATTGAGTGACCGTACACATATGAATAATATGCTTACCTCCTCGGACAATGCTAAGACCAAAGAAGAGTATGATGCGACACAAATCACAACCTAAACAGTCTTGTCAGGGCAATTCACAGTGATGACGGTTGTGGTTTCACCTTCTTTCTCTGGAGGCCTGATAAGAACCACATCGTCCTGTAGTATGCCCATGATGGTGTTGTTGTTGTCGATGGTGGTGTGGTTCTAATTCAACGTTATCCAGTGTTTAAGAAGGATATATTAGTATATTAGATTGGCGATTGTTGGTTGTTTTGATGTTTAAAGTGTTTTTACTGTGCTACTACTGTGAAGCAAGGCCAAACCAAACAGATACAGGGCACCTTAAAACCGAAGTTTCTTTCTTTGGCTCCAGCTTCCTGTTACTGAATTCAATCCTTGTCAATTTTCGTTTTTCTTTGAAGTTTCGGTTTTATCGAACTACTGTGTCGGAGCCACGAGAATTTCGAGCAGCGATATATCGGAGAGAGAGAGAACGAGAAAAAGAAAAAGTAAAATGAAATTACACTCATCGTCGCCTTTGTGAGTGCGTTAAAACGACACTCCACTAATGACAATCTATATCCGGTTTAGTTCGGTGTAAAATCATGATTTATAAAATTAATTTTAAATTATAAATATTTAATATTTTTTATAAAATATGTATCATTCATTTTAAATATTAATTTTTAGAATTAATTATATTAAATATAAATCAAACGGACATATAACTATGGATAATATAATACACAACTATAGTAGTAATAAACATTATAATCTTAATCTTAAGGAATTATGGCCCGTTTATTTTTAATTTGTACAGTACAAAACCATGATTTTATAGAATTGATTTAAATCACTTCCGTCAAAAATACTTCGTAAAACGTGTATCATCCATCTCGATCATTCATTTCTAGAATTAATTTTACTCAACTATAAACCAAATGGACCCTTAGTCGAGTAGAAAAATTTCTATAAATACTCTTTCCGCCTAAAGATTTTTCCTGTCTTATATTAATACATCATCTTCTCACTCTAAATTTTTCTTGTACCAAAGAAAACATTGTAATCTCATTCTAACCATCTCAAAAATCAAAATCAATTCATGCTTAAGTAAATTGCCAAGTTGTATATAGCCGGTGGGAAAATTGGAATAAGGTAAGGTGCGCAAAGTAAAAAGTGCTTTAGATTCGAATTTTAAAATAATAATAACTTTTTTTAATACATTAGAGTTCCATCGTCCTTCTGCTTGGTCCAACCCAAATCCATGGGAGATTGGACTTCTACTTTCTTTTTCTTTCTCTTTCTCTTTCTCTTTCGTTAAAAAACAAAATTGAGTTATAGATGGCGTGGCTTCCTGGAAGTTTCGTTAACTCATGCGGAGAAGTAGGAAGCAGCCATCTCGTACACGCGCTGAGAGCGTGGGAATGTAATTAGAAATGTTAACCCAATTAAAAATAAAATATGACAGCCACATCACGTGACATTTCCGAAAAAATGGGCTTGTCACGTGACTATATTGAAGTCTGAAAATGTAAATGGGATTTCTAGGAAAAGGTTCCTTGTGAATTTCTTTATGAATTTCATTTGTGTATTATTTTTAGTAACTCTACTTAGCATATTCCCTACCAATTTCATTAAGCTATATATGCTCAACTAGGACTAGCTAGGAGATTACAAGTTACAACCCCCCCAACACAATGCCGTGTTAAGGAATTTGATGTGTCTAAGCCTAACTCAAATTAATTACATTTATATTAATTAAGCTATAGAGGGCACACAGCCAATAGGTTTTGAGCTTTGATGAATGAAGAACCTTGAGTTGAGCTTGGTAGGGTATGGAATGGGGAGCAACAAGAGTCTAATCGGTGGAATAGGTCATAGCATTAGATTGTTTTTTTATATACGTTGAATTGTAGTACTACTCAATATTGGTTAGTGATTGGAAAGAAGGTTGAATGGGTGGCTTCAACTAACCATTTTTTTCTTTAATTGTCTCGAGATTAATGAGTAAGGTTGGGATTCTAAAACAATGGTTCATGATGGAGGGGGTTAAGCAATGTGTTTCAACGGTTTGAAGAAAGCTTGAAAGATCTTGAATATTGATAGTAGAAGTCTAGTTTGGGACAAATAATTGTAACTTGATGTTGTTTTATCTCGTCATGCTTATACTTGTATCTAGCTTGAATATTTGTTGTTTGAACATTTATATATTTTATTTCATTTAAATATAAATATTTAATTATTTCATATATATTTACAACTTCACCTTTTTAATTTAATAATGTCCTGATGCTCCACGAGGAAAGGCTAATGAGGTCATGGACTCATGGTACAGCAGGTCATCACTCTTTGGACATATAGCAATAATTTAATATTCTTTAGTTTAATAGACAAATGGGAGGGACCAGAATCTTGGTCCGTAGAAGAATCTTGAAGGCATATACTAATGGCAAAGTTATTGTTTTGGTACATGCTAGGGATTTTTGTTTACTTTTTCTTCACCCTTTTAAAATATAATCGAGAAATCTCTTCTCAGTTCTCACATAATACTTGTACGAGAGGGGTTCAGAACCTGAAATGTAAAATTGCTCAAGTAAACAAATAAATTGGATATAAGTTATGGAGTTATTTTAAATTAATCAGTAATCTCGAGTTCGAATCATGTATATGCAATTATGTTAAATACTTAGAGAAAGCTTTGTCAAAGTTCTTACCTAACTCGAATATAATATATGACCTTAAAAAAAATTGATATATCTCATCTAATTAATATGAGATTAATTATAATGTGAATTAAAAGAATATATATATATATCTGCGGTTTTGTAGCCTTAGTAAATTGATCTCATAAAATTATTTATTATATGCTAAAGACCATGATCAACATCATGAATTATAATATTTTGTTGTAAAAAATTGTAAATTTACAAGAATGCAAATAACTTTTATAATATCATCAAATGCATGGATAAGGTTTACATTATAGAGAGAATACACGTGGTTATATATAAAAAAATTATAATACTAAAATTAACTAAATTAATAACCAAGAATAATGAGTGATTTAAAGTATATATCTTTTGTTTAATTACCAAAAAAAAAGTATATATATCTTATTTTAGCTTTTCGTATATATTTTTTTGGGTGGGGATTAACTTACTCTAGGAGTAACTCTGGATAAAGTTATTCCGCTTAATAACTTCTTATAAACATTGAATTTCATCAATCCAACCGGCATATTAACAGTTTTCATTAAATAGATCAAGTCTACCAAATTTTATAAAATTTAAAAATCATTGATATTTCATCAAATCACTTTAATTGAACGTGCAATATACTTTTTAAAATATAAGTAAATATTTACTCTAAAATTACATACCTATGAATGTCTAATTGATCTAAAATTTTGTTGCATAATCATCATATTAATATCAAATTAGTCAACAGTTAGATTTATTAAATTCACCTCCTATAAAAAGTTTTTAAGCGGAGTAACTTTGTCCGAATTACTCATGGAATAAGTTTATCTCCACCCATTTTTTTTATAATTCATTTATCTTTTTCTCATTATTTTTAATTATATCCTTTATCATATCTCTTACTTCTCCTTTTCTTATAATCTCTTTCCTCTCTTGTGAGTTATATAGATCTCATATGGATTAATAGTTCCCAGATGTTTGATTTAAGAATCGGCTTTGAAGAAGGAACATGTAAAATCTATCGATCATGTCTATATATCTTTTCTGGAAAAACACGTTTCCTAAGTGTAAAGGCACCTAAAAACGAAACAAGCCTTCCCTATGTCTCAGGGAACACAACCAAATCAATTGCTCGAGTACTCATGTTGATTAATCCATAAAGAGTGGTCGAATTTGAATACGCCACTGGTAAGGACCCACTGCCGTAGCTAATTAGGTGATAGTTTGATAAGGACCGTAAAAAGAAAAAGGTGTTAAATCTCATGAGATTAGATGTTGGTTCGGTTTGTCAAGTATAATTGATTTTAAAATTAATTGTTAAAAATAAGTAATATATGTTTTATGATTGTAAATTGATTCTACATTATTAAGAATGTGTAATCAAACGGTGGTAGTAGAAGTAGATTAGTAGCTGGGAATAAGAACAAACTATATAATAATTCTTAGATTTTGGATTGAGTTTAACTCAACCTCTCTTATAATGTGATGATTCTTAGGTTTATATATTTTTATTTGGTCTTATCTCTAATTAATATGAGACTCTCTGACATATAATGTAAAAAAAAATACAGATATTTAAATATATTATCATATTATAATAATATGTTTTAAAGTTATATTCTGTATAATAGGGTAATGAAATATAATTAGATATTTATATAAAAATTATTGATTTAAACTCTAAAAAATAATATTAATTTTAAATTTCTCTTTTAACTGATGCATCATATTGGGCTTCATTTGTGTTTGGTGCGATGGAATTATGGAAAGAAAGGGAAAGCCCAACGGTAGGTTGCACCCCTCGTAGGGCCCACAATGAATGACACACAGACAAACGCGCCCACTTTCCTTTCAGGCTCAATACGATAATGTCCAAAAGAAAAGGGCTCAATACGACGTCATTCTATAACGTTGCTATGACTTCTGTGTTTACTGTTTAGACACAAAGTTTCATTTTACTCCCTAAAAAGTGAATGTAATTATTTTTTTAGGTTAATGTTTAATTGTTTATTGTGTATTTTTTAGGAATCTATTAATGAATATGTTTAAAGGCGCAATTATAGTGTGGACCTTTGAGTTTGGGTCCACGGTAAACTTTTATCATAAATAGTATAAATTAATATTAAAAAATTTATTAATACATATTATAAAATTAAAATTACTTTTTATAGTAAAAAAAAGTTAGTGATCTATGATGGACCCAAACTCAAAGGATTCACCCTATAATTACCCTTAAAGTATTAGCTAAGGAAATAAAAATGATTTATTAGATTAATAATATAAAATATTTAATATTTTAACGTTTTTATTTGGACACTTTCCTTTTAATATTTCTTTATATAAAAGTTTGTAGCCATTGGATTGCAATAGGACTCTGTTTAGTATGAGAGAGAATCAGTGTCGTGGATGAATACTTACAAATATCAAGATTTATTAAAAAAAGGGTTAAATATGTTTTTGGTCCCTCAAAATATGATGAAATTTGGTTTTGGTCCCTCATTTATTTTTTCATTGGTTTTGGTCCTCCTTTTTTTTAAAATCACATGCTTTTAGTCATCCTTATTAATTGTACTTTGTTAAGTCACTTTAGCAGTTCCACTATGACGTTCCCAGGTAAAAATTTACATAAAATTTCTTGTGATTTTTTCTTTAGAAAATTCATGTGTAGTAAATTTCAAAAAAAAAACTCATTTTTTTACATAAAAATGCTGCTATAAAATTTCTTTGCTTTGTTGTAAAAAAATTTATAGTAAATTCACGCAAATTTTAGAATTTTAGAATCTAAGCAAAATTTTCTTTGAAATTTGAAATCTGCAGGAAAATTCGAATGTAAATCCATAGAAAAATCTACAATAAATATTACTACGTTATCACTTAGCGGAATATAACTAATGAGAATGACTAAAATCATGTCATTTTGAAAAATGAGGGACCAAAACCAATGAAAAAATAAATGAGGGACCAAAACCAAATTTCGCTATATTTTGAGGGACTAAAAACATACTTAACCCTTAAAAAAATAGATAAATTAAAGTAACCTTTCATCTGGAAAATTTAAATTATTTTACTGTGTGCTGTCATTGATAAGTTGTATGACCACTCAATCAAAGTCCACTATATATAAATAATGAGTTCAATATATAAAATCCAACATTTGGATTATGGAATCTTGAACCCCTAGATTTTCCACATGCATGCATAAAAGCAACCAATGTCTTGATCGGAGCATTAAAATATGGTTTTATATAATTGTTGAAATGGAAAATGTAAGCAATTAAGTAATTGTTAATGGATTACATTAAGAGTGATTAGTGTTGTATCTAATGCATGCGTAAAAGATATAGGTAAACATACCATGCATCAACATCCCACTTGGGAGGAATAATAAAAGAAATACTTTCTTTTTCTTCTTAATAGGGACCCCTCCATTTTGGTAGAAGCATTAAGGGTTTTTTTTTTTTTTTTGCAAGGTAAAAAAGAAAGAGGAAAAAATTAAAAATGAATATTCGATTTTAATCCCAGTCGACGATATAGTATTTTACTATATAAGTATGCTTAATTTATTGTTTATCACTACAAAAAAAATGGAATTTAGTGGCAGTCAAAAGTTCATATTTCTGGCGGTTTTTTACTGCCACTAGTGGTTTATCCAGCGGTCCCTTACAGTGCCAGCATTTCGTGTGCCACAAAATGTTTCTGGCGGTTTTTCCCTAACCGCTGGCGGAACTGCCAGTATATGCATTGAATATTACTGGCGGTTGCAAGCCCCCACTAGTTGTTTACATCTCTGGCAATCAAAAGTGATTTGATGCAGTTAATGTTGTAGCTAATCTGTAGCCAATCCACAGTTAAATAATTATATATGTGAATCATATTTAAAACGATTCTTCTAATGCTCCAAGCTAAACATAATATACAAAAATAAAATAATTAACGGCTTTTTTTATAAAAAATAAAATAAACACCTTGCAAGATGAAGTGCGCAGCATATAAAATAATTATAATATACATAAAAATGTTTAATTATAATATGAATTTAAGTATTGGATAACGGAAAAGGTTGCACAATATATAAATAATAAGGATCAAAACAAATAAGATGAAGTGCGCACCAGGAAGATTTTGCTCCAGGATGCTCCATTCTTGCTGTACCATTTTCACCCAATTTTTATATAATCACGTATTCCATGGATAAAGTAAACAAGTATAATCATTACAGACTTATATACAATCATATAAATGTATACATAGTGTACATTAAAATTAAGCTCAACATGCTACCCCTTTTTTATGCTATAGGGACCAATTTGTCACCACCAATGTTAACAAATCATACTAAAATTATATATACCTGAAGTAATGAAACCATCACCAGTTCCAGTGGTGTCAACAACATCCACCTTCAATCCCTGGACTCTACCACTGAACTCCTGCAAAGAAATAAATAGGACATGTTTCAAATCATTATTATCAATAATACCAAACAACACTAACAGGGTGTGTGAATAGAATAGGTTGTTGACTCGTACAAAAGAAACTGAATAATACATTGCATCCTTCTTCTGCATGTAGCTGGCTCTGTTTCAGAATTAAATAGTTAATTAGTTAGCTAATGAGATTATAATCGTTGATTGAACAATCAATATTTAAATTATGATTAAAAAATATATCCACATGTATTATATTCCACCTCATTTACACTCAAAATAGTCAATCCCTTTTATGTATGTTAAGGAATCAGAATCAATTCTAATTTACGCTATCATTAAAAAATACCTCTATCATTTACGCTATCATTTGAATGACTGGTATTCAAGTAAGTCTGCAACCTACACTGTGAACAAGGCCCTATAGTGCCACGATTTTTCCTCTCTCTTTTTTCCAAGGTTCTTTTCACAAAAGCCTTCACTTTTTTTCTTTTAATTTAAATAAATATAAATTATTTGCTAATGTTTCAAAGCCTTCACTTTCTTTTTGGTGCACGCGAACACAGTTTAACCAAGAAATTTTATTCGTAAAATATCATATGCAAATGAACTGACTACAAATTTTGGATAATGACATATACTACACAGTACCTGAGTTATGAAACTTCCAAGTCCCATGCCCTCAAGAACTGATGAAAAGTCAGAGCAGCTACCAGAGGCCTTATTGTTTTGGGACTCTCTGAAGCTCCCAAAGAAATCCTTATTATAGCAGAATGAACAATAATCCCTATGAGAGGAGAGGCATATTCTCACTATAGATGGTACCAGTCAATCTGAACCAGATATCTAATAACATTATTTTTCAAGCAAAGTTAATTTCAATGAGTAAAACAGACTTTCCTGGCCAACGAGAAAATTTGTGTAGGCTGAAGTGATACACTAAAAAACAGATGTCTAAACACCAGCAATTGTCAAGAATCTAGTTCTTTGCTGGACCATCGTAAATTTGAAATTTATTCGACAAAATTATATAAAAAGAAAGCAAAAGGGATTGGGTTGTCTGCCCTGAAAAGTCCCAAATATGCACCTGCATCATCAATTATAGAATAATAAATAACCAAGGCGCCACAAACAACCTATAAACAAGATCAATTAATAGTTAGCTTGCTCACTGGGCTATACGCAGAATTGAAAATGTCACAAGCTTTCTTGTAGAAGTCAGCCACATTTTCTTGAAATCATGCCACCTATTATCAATCACTCATACAAAGCTACTTTAAATCACCATGTACAAGGAAACCTGATGTCTAATATATTTAGTAATAGTATCACAATGGCGTTAAAAAAGAGCATGCACACCAAGTGGGCTAGTCAAACAGGGCAACCTATTGTTCCATGACTCATTCACTGCAATATGATCTCCCTGAAACCATTTCTGTTAACATTATAAGTTAATAATGAACAGGACATATTGGAGGAATATTTATTAGCACCACCAACCAATCCTTACACTGTTACACAGTTTACCAGTAAAACAGAATGATTATTTCACAGCCCAAAAGGAGAAGATACCCCAATAACCTCACAATGGTATAAGATTTAGCTAAGAGAGAAAATTAATTTACCTCAGCTTCGCTAGCAAGATCAAGCTTTTTCACCAGATACTTTTTTATAAAGGAAACAAGTATACTACCATCCCTATAATAAAAGTAATAATAATAATAATAATAATAATAATAATAATAATAATAATTAGAGGATTAATTAGTAGAAGTTGTATCGGAATATAGATTAGAATACCAATATAGAACTCACTTGATCCTTAGGTAATGGGAAGGTCATTATGGCAATTGTGCACCTACATCTCTGTATCCGGAAATTCAAATATCAGATACTCAACATTTAAAATAAATAACAAATTTCAAGAGATGAAAAGGAATCTCACTTCTCTTCAAAAGCAACCAATGAGAACCAGATTGGGCAAGATCTTATGTTGCATTCACTAATTGAAATAATCACAGGTTGAATAACAAAATTGATACTATTTCAGCACAGACAAATATCAATCACATCACTAATTGAAGCTCATAATGAATATATGAACAAATTAAACAAATTACTCACTTCTTCAAAGCCATTGAGTTTCTTTGTGTTCGTTGAATACGATTGAAAACCTTCTTTTCTCTTTGTCTAAACCTTAATAAATTACTCTAACATTTTTACTCTTGTTGATTGAAATGAAATGGACAAGATTGTGAAAATGAAAATAACAAAATGAAAACCCTATCGAACCTGTGAATTGATGCAATTAAGAGTGGTGAATGATACGAAATGAACTGCGAGAGCTTCGACTAAGAGAGAACATCGACTAAGAGAGAGCTTCAACTAAGAAAGAGCTTCTAAATATTGAATGGTGCATTAAACAGAAGGGAGTTTCCAATGCGAAACGATGAAAAATGATAAGATCAAAGTTTGATAAAGCAGAACCCATGATTGCTCAATGTCTAATTATAGCCTTTTTTATGAGATTCAACTTCATTAATAGTTTACCTCACCCGTTAGACCCTCTCTCACCTGCTGAAATTAACCAAACAAGGCATAGTTCAAAAGTCTTACCTTGGTGCTATTCATAACTTGACCTATCATTTTGTGGATGTGGAAGAACCAGACAAAAAGAATGTCCTAAACTGGACATCTTCAAATACAAAAGAAAAGAGTCATGAATGCACAATACCATTGTCAAAATGAAAATTGACACATAACACTCATTAAAGAGTCATGAATGCACAATACCATTGCCTCGATGTTAATTTCATAGCATTTCTAAGTCTTCTACAGCTCCAGGTAGAGCATCAACAGAATTTCACAGAATAACATGACATTTATAAGAAGTGAAATTAGAACCTCAATTTCGTACAAGATTTCACAGAATATCAGTATCTTCTTAATCATAATTTTTTTTAAGTTGTAGTCTATATTAAAATGTAAACACCCTCCAAAACTAGATCAGATTTTCTATGCATACCACACTACCATACCCATTCTTCCGAAGTTCCAACTTAAACAAGCAGAGCACTAAGCTTTTTATAATGCTTATACTTATAATCACCTATACGAAACATTAATATGAATTATGAATAACCTATTATAAGAGAATAACACAAACATAACTTTTCAGCAAAGATAGAATGATACATAAAGAATGATACATATTTCAGCCAAGATAGAAGTATTACTTGATAATTCATAATAGAGTTCAGCTTCAGCTCAAGCTGCAGCTGCTGGAGATTGATCCTCTTCCTAATAGTCGATTCGCACATAGAGAAAGGAGATTGATCCTCCTATTCGAATTAAAAAAGAAAAAATACACACAATTGCATATTATAATTATAAATATAATACATATTAACAGATATAGACAATATTAGAGAAAGAAAAAGATTCACTAATTTAAGTTAATATGAACCAAATCCCTAAGCTGAAGCTAGGGCAAGACCTATTGGCATCGTCTTCCCTTACCTTGAATCTGGCTTCAGAATCCGGTGGTGGTGCGGTGCTGGAGCTGGCAGTGGCAATGGCAGGGATCCTGCCACACTTGTCGCATCTAGAAACCACCAGAATTTGACGGCATGAAAGGAACGAAGAATGCGATTTGAGCCACGCGTCGATGCAGGACACATGAAAGCCATGGTCGCACCGAGGTAGCACTCGGATTTTGTCACCGGTGAAGAACTCAGTCAGGCAGATCGCGCAATCGGAGAAATTCACTGTAGATTCCACGGTCACGGTGAGCTTCGATCGGGAGAGAGCGCAAGATTTTCTTCTTGACGCCTTTGTTGGTGGTGGACAGAGGAGAGATGAAGGCGGTAGAGACAATCGCAGCGGGCAACGGCGGCGAGGCCGAGAACGCCAATGAAAGCGTAGAGAAGGGCGGCGATGATTTTGGGGAAACAGAGCGAAAGCCATCAATGATGCGAAGAAAAATCTAGAAGATAATAATTTATATAATTTTTATATAAAACGTTTGTGGAGTCCAAAACTGCCACAAAAAATTATGAAACCGCCAAAACAAATCTTAACTTGTAGCAACTTAAGAAAATGCTAGAAAACTCATCTCTTATTTGGCGGTTTTTATTGACCGCAAATAAAAATATGCCAATAAAATCATATTTTTTTGTAGTGTATGGTGATAATAATAAAAATATACATAGAATCTCAGGGCCGGTTGCCTTGGATTGGGACAAGTGCGTCCTGACCTCGATGGCCACAGAGAATTAAGTGGATGGACTTGAAGCTGAGAGGCTGAGACAAACAAAATCCCACCTCTTCTTGTTGTGCTCTTTGTTCATATCCTAATCATCATTTATTTTTGTTTAATTAAATCACATCTTCTCCTCCTTTAAATTTGACCTACATGCAAATTAAGCTTATGTGTGTGTTTATGTGTGAAGTGATATAAAGTGAATGAGAAATTTATTTTGATCATACAATTTATTTTGAGAAATTTATATGTGTGTTTATTAATGAATATACACTTCCAGTATAAAAAAAAATTACATTATAGTCATCTAATGATATACTACATACCACATTACTCCCTCCGATCCTATTTATAAGACAATGTTTGAACTTTTTCTATGGTCCTATTTATAAGACAAAATACACAAATCTCAAGAAATATTTATTGTTTTTTTTTTCATATTTGTCCTTGTTGACTATTAAAGATTTTAAGGTGACACAATTACCATGGTAGTGGAGCTTGATTTTAAATAGGGGTAAATTTGTAATCGTATAGAGTAATTTCTTGAAAATAAACGCATTAATTATTTTTTTAATATATATGTTTTTGTCTGAATTGTCTTATAAATAGGACCAGGGGGAGTTTTTATTAAGTTTAATGACATGTCACATGCTCATTAAATGATTTGGGCAACAAATTATTAGAGGGTTGTGTAAAACTTTTTTATATGGATAATGTATATATATTAGTTAAACTCATTAACATATCTCATGATAGCATGTTTAATATTTAATTCGATCTTCTCGTATACCCTTTCTATATATGTAAAACTTTAATTTGGTTCGGTCAACACTATTAATTTTTATCAATATCATTTTTTATTAATTTGGCCTTGACCATATTTTTTTTTAATTGATTGGAAATACATGGATAATTCACTAAAACTTTTGGTAAAAAAAAAAATGCTTTGTATGTAGGACTATGTACGCACACATGAGAAAATATCTAAATTAACAGCATCTATAAGCTTTAACACATGTATTTTTTTAATAATTTTTTACAAATAGTAAATTTTATTACTCTATCTGTATATTGAAAATTACATTAAAGCATTATATATAAATATACAAAATTTATATAATCTACAAGCTATTTTTTTCGTAAAAAAATTAGGGTATATAATTGAGAGGTAATATCCTGACTTAAGGTAGGAATTCTAGATATCTACAGGAAAAAAAAAAACATTAATATTATCTTAAAGAGACCATTAAAGGCTCAAGCTTATGACGTATAAACTATATTTTTCTATCCTACTTCACTCAGGTGACCTCTTAAAATTATTTTACAAAGTAATTAATAGTTAATGACATTTTATTTTAATATATATATAATATGTTATTTAAAATATAAATAAAATATTTACTATTAGATGTATGCTTTTAAAATAATATCACATAATTTAACTCTTGAATTTATTAATCATCAAGAGATGTCTATACATGGAGAACTAAATTCACTTATACTTGAGTTATTTTGACTTGAAACCTAAACCCTGGATTATTTTGATGACTTGATTCATCTAACTTGCCTGTTAAATAGGTTTGTGTTGATCAACCCACATTTTTTTCATGAAAAAAACTCGAAGGTAAATTTCTCAATTCCATTGAATCCTAAGACTTGGTGATGATTTTTAGTTTTTTGTTCTTAATATCTTTTACATATTTTCTATATTTTTATATTTATCTTGAACAATTTTAATTTTTTTAAAATTTAAATGCGTTAATATTTTTAAGGTCCCATCAACTTAAATAATAAGTTGATTTTTCGACCCACTGTTAAAATAAGCGAATTAAATTGATTTATTTTTTGTGCATATTATTTTTAAACTCAACTTTTTTTTTTTGTATAAACCATAGGTATCCCTATTGGTCAATCCTATTTGGGGCTTAGTCACAGTTAAGGCTCCTCACCCCCGAAGAATGTGTTTAGTGAGGATCGAATCCGGGAGCTCTTCTCACAATCTCAGTCTGTGTTGCCAACTGAATCACAACTCTTTGGTATTTTTAAACTCAACTTGCACATTATTTTCATGGCTTTGCATTAGTCACAAACTACTTTTTAGTAAGTTTCGCCGTTGACCACGACACAAAGCACTTTTAGCGGCATTTATTTTGCCATTTAGCGGCCATATATATGGCCACAAAAACATTTACCAGCAATTAATCATTAGCCGGTGTATGTGGGGTCGGTAGAAGTATTCCCGGCTTTTGTAGCAAGTGTTGGTAAAGGTCTAACTAATTGCCGGGAAAAGCCACCACTTATAGCGACAATTATTATCGGCAATTTTTATGGCCACCGAAACGGGTGTCTTTGACAAGAAATTTGCGGAGTAGCTATGGTGGATTTCGTAGCGAATCCCTAGCTAATAGTAGCATTGACTGTGCAATATTCGTAACTAATACGTACATAGCTAAAGAAGGAAAAATAGTTGAAAAAAAATGAGTATATGATATAAAACATACTCATTAGCATCTATAAAAGATTAACACTGTAAAAAAAACATAATATACAAATCTACTATAAGAATTGTTTGAGCTTGAACTTGATACATATATTGTTGTGCAGGAAGATTATAGAATATGATTATACATGAATACCAATCCACAACACATATAACATGCCGAAAATATTTTCTTGCTTCATCTTCTTTCAGTCTCTCATTGTTTTCCTAGCTCTTAAGAAAATAGCAAGAAAAGCACAAAAACAAAATGTGGCAAAATTAGAATTGACAAAATCAACATAGATAACTTTCAATTTCAATTCCTAAGGTTATGAGCACCAGTGCTTCGTTCACCGGTCTTACAGCCTCCTCTTCTACTATTAGTGCACTCACCCTTTCGCTGATACTGCTCAAAGTACTGCAATTGTTTGCTGATTCGAATTATGTTTGTCTGTCTAGCTTCTTAATAATTAATAAATGGTCTAATAGCATAAAACTAGTTTAGAAATAAGACACAAGATATATTGTTTCCTTATAATTGCTAATCCTATTCTTAATTAAACAGAAATTTTAAGATCTCAGTAAAATAAATGAATGAAAGTTTTCCAATTAGGTTTATTGGGCATTGATCTTGAGAAGAAAAACAGAGAAAATGTAAGAAGACAGAAAAATGACGTGCTTCAATTTCAAGAAATGTATTCATGATAAGATAAAAGGATAATATTTCAAATACAAAAACAAAGAAAGGTACAACTTCCATAAAGAAACAAATCTAAAATCCATAAAAAAAAAATTCAACAGCTAATAGAAATTAATTTGGACAACATGCTACTAAGGTATAACAATTTAGCAAGTTATATATATGTGTGTGTCTAAAATGCAATAAAACAGTCCAACCTTGCTTCAAAAATAAAATAAACAAACTGTCCAGTATTGTAGCTCACTTTTTTTATCCACTTATTATATCATAAGTCAAATATAACTTATCAATTGGAATACTTAGTCAAATCAGGTTTATTACAATCCTAAATTCTCATTATACCAACAAATTGGCGTGACTTGATCATATATGATATATATAATCTATAATATTATAATCATTGATATATATTATTATTATATATAATATATAATACAATATATTATATACATATAATAAATCACTTTTAGAATTATATATAACCTTTAAGAGAGCTATATAACCTCTTTCATAGATAGTAAGAATATATTTTTATATTTTAATTTATAAGAAATCATATAATTTCCATCTCAACCTTACTTGTTCCCACCACTTGATCTAAATCCAAATTAAAAAGAAAAAAGGAAATTGTTACCTACTTAAACATGAGCTAAAGTTATTTGTGGTTACCTACTCAAAGTACATATGATGGCATTGCGTGCATTCCCACCAAGGGAGTGTTGCAATATACGTGTGAGCTTTGAATCTCAGTAAGGTATATGACAACTTCTTTTTCCAACACTGCATGAAAACAAAGCAATCAGATAAAGGAGAAATCTAAAGAAGTACTTAATTCTAGTGGCACTACTAGATGATATCTGCCATTACAACAACCCAATCAACTTCAAGCTAAGGTTAATGTGGAAGCCTTCTTTGAGCCTAGTGCCATTTGCATGTGTCTGTGCATCCTTCTGTGAGCCTAATGCATGATCTTATTGTTTTAGTTTCTATGTCCAGTCCTCAATTCTTTGGCCCCAGTCCTCAAGTCCAAAAATCTGCTAGTATTAACAAAATCGGAATTTAAACTTCTATTTAGGCCTTTTCACCACCGCACATCGAGGGTCCTCAACATCCTGCCGTAAAACAAATCTAGTTATTTACATTGTAAAAGTCTATAGGAAAAATGGAAAATAACCAATCACATTAACTAATAATTGACCTTTCGCTTTTTATTTTTTTCTTTCTTCTTCTTCCTCTTCTTCTTGTGTTCCTTTACCTCAGACAATTCATTCTGTTCTTCACTAGAATCTTGTCAAATTTAGAAACAAATTGGAGAAAATGAAAAAGGAAGATATCTTATCTCAACTTCTATTCAGACACCATAAACGGCAATAAAGCAAATACCCTAGAATCAGTGTCACCAAAGGATTCCAAAAAAGGAGACATATATGAGAGAGGATGCATCAGATAGATATCCTTGCACCGGAATTGAGACCAAGAAAGCCTGCCCAAGTTACAGTAGTGCAATTATTTTAAAAGCAAAGATTCTCGTGAGGTATAGTAATGCATCAATCCACATCAAAACCAATATTCTTACTCAGCCCAAGTTAGAGAACCAAAACCAGCAACAAGCAGAAACAGGATAGCACCCAGAGACAACTGAACAGTAAATAAAAACCATAAATTCCTATCAAACCACATAAACCAGCACCCAGAGTAATAACATGAAAGACCAATTGTCCTCTGGTGAAACTGAATTAACAAGCAAATTCTGCTAGGAAATACCAGATGTGTCGTGATGATTTGAAAGGTATTATACCTGGAAACCTTTGATTAGTTTCAGTTCACCCTCTGTGCTTGATCTCAAAAACTTTAGTTTCAGTTAGAAGCAGGAATGATCTTTGCCTACATCAAAGCAAAACATTAAGTCATTTAAATATAATGAAAATTTTAATCATAAACTTTTGCCTCATTTTAGTGATGAGTTGCATGGCATTTCATTAAATGAGTTCAGAAACAAAACAAAACCACAAATAAATAAGCTAGTACTAAGCAAAAACACAGAATGAGGTTTTATATCCAAACTAAATACAAAGCATTATTGAGATGAATTAATGAAACAAGCAAAAATAAACTTAAATTAAAAACTGAAAGAGTACCTGCAACAATGGCTGATAAAAAAAAAAACTACCTGCAAAGTTTATAACAATAAACATATTATAGTCAATTTCTTTCTTTTTTTTTCTTGTTTTTCATTTTTCAGGCATTTTATTGAGCAGGTTAAAATCACCAACTTGTGAATCTAGAAAATGAACAAATTCACTTCATAAACAAATTAAATATGAACCACAAAAACTTAAGAGACTCACATGATTCAAGCTTTGCTTAATTGTGTTTGTGTTCTGCATCAGGGTTCAAATTTAGAGCAACTTGGAGTATAACAAGATTAGTAAGATACATAGCATAATTTTTAATTTTTTAAGAATCTCCAATTCAAACTCTAATCAACATTGAGGAATCTAAACCCTAGAAAGCGATCGATGAGGAATTAAACTTGCAAGAGCTATGGAAAATCAAACAATGGAATCAATTAATAACTAAAACCAATAACCAGAATCAAATCATACATATGTACATGAAAAATAGTTAAAATGTACACTAATCAATCAGTTTTGTGATTGCATTTGTTTATATAAATCATGAAGTAAAACCAAATTTCCCAAAGCAGGAATGATCTTTGCCTACATCAAAAGCGAAACATTCACCTCCGCCTCTACTACTGAAGAAGACCTGTCGAAACTGAAAGCCTCCTTGTCCGGCAACTGTTCTTGAAGAACAAGTTACATCTTGCTGATGGAGAGAGGCGGAAATCGGCGGAGCCATGGGAGGATAACCGGCAAAAAAGGAAAGATGCAACGGTAAAGAAGACCTAAGAGTGTGATGGAGCGATTGAGGTTGAAAGTAAAATTACAGAATGAGGGATTCTTTTTTCAGGTAAGAAAAGATGGAGACTTACGGCCAGAAGAAAAATTACATAAACAGAACGAGGGAACCTTTTATTTTTCTTTCTTTTATAGTTTTATCCGGTTAATAATATTAGTTTTAGTGGCCATTAACATCAATTGCCGGTATGAAAAGAATTATTAGTGGCATATATTTATTAGCCAGAAAAAAACTCATTTTGAGGATAAATTAGTGGCCATTTTCCTATTGCCAGTAAATAATTGTCATTAAAAGTTAATTTTGCTGTAGTGATTATACACTATGCATATATAAAATCTGTTCACAGTGAGGTTTTCTAGTTTGACCATTCCTTATAATATTATATAGTTAGCGATGATTACTCAAATTATAAAATACGGATATTTTAATGGATAAGTAAATAAATGTTTGGGCAACATCGGTCTCACTGCAGAATAATAAAAAAAATACATAAATTGCTTTTTTTATATATATAAAAAAAGAATAAACAACCTTTTTAATTTTTCATTTACTATATGGATTTTGTATAATAACAATTACACCTTTTGTATTTATTAAAGCATACTAGTATAAAATAAAAAAGTTATGAACCAATTAATTAATCAAGTCGATCGTTACTTTTAAAGTATTTTTTGATTAAGTATATTATAGTTTTTTTCATTTATAAGTACAACTGATCATAAACCCAAAGGATTAAACAACTGTAAAGTAAATATTCTATCAAATTTCTTTTTCTCAGTGTATACAGATCATGAATAAACAAGAATGATTCCTTCCAAAAAGAAGAACAAAAATACTATTTTTTGGTTACAAACATTCATAAGCTAACATGTTAGTTGATAAAATAATAGATTTGACAATTAATATTTTGAATTTAAGAGTGTGCTTGGTAAAACTAGCTAAAAAGCTAGCTAATTGATTGAATGTGTTTGATAAAATTAGCTGAAAATGATAAAATGACGTATAAGGACATTAATTATTAAATAATGATAAGTGAGAGTAGTTGAGGGATAAACTCGTAATTAATTTTCCTTAAGTACCTTTTCAAGAAAAGTTAGTAGCTACCCAAAAAAGCTATCTTACCAAACACAGCTGAAATGGTTTCAGCTACTAATTTCAGCTTTCAGCTAGCTGAAATGACTACTTACCAAACACACTCTAAGTATAGCATTTTTAAAATAATAATATTAAGAGTGTGTTTAGCCCTCAACCACCCACACTTATCATTATTTAATAATTAATGTTGTCCTTAAATGTCATTTTACCATTTTCAGCTAGTTTTACCAAACACATTCAATAGCTTTTCAGCTTTCAGCTAGCTTTTCAACTAGTTTTACCAAACACACTCTAATTTACAAAAAATAATGAAATTATAACTTTTCATTAGGGATGACAATTGAGCCCAAGCCCTATGGGTACCCACAAAAATTACCCGCAATGGGCAGGGTAAAAACCAGCAAAGCGTGTATGGGCACGGGTACAGGCAAAAGCCCGCATTTTTTCATGGGGACAGACGCGGGTACAGGCACTTTGATGTCCAGCCCGCCTCGTACCCGCACTAATATATATAATTATTTAATAAAAAACATCACATATAATTATATATAGGGATATATTAATTTTATTAAAATATCTATATATTTATACATATTTTTAAAATTAATATATATAATATATTACAAATTAAAAATATATTTTTATAACTATCTATTTGTGTTTTTTTTACTTTATAATATATGACTAATTAGTGTTAATAATCATTTTTTACAGATCTTGAAGAATTCTAACATGTGATATCTTTTTTTTTTTGGTCGAACATGTGATATCCGAGTTTATAAAATAGTGTGACGTGAAAGTATATTATAATATTTAATAAAATTTTGAACTTTAGATCATTTGTTGTGTTTTAGAACATTAACATATTATATTTCAATATAATTAAATTGTTGTATCACTAATATTTAAAAATTATGTTTGGACGATTTTCGACTAACTTTTTTAATTGAGATATAGTTTTCTTAAACTAATATTTTTTAGTAAGTTATTAATTTTTTACTTAATAAAAGTGCGAGTAACAGGCACGGGCACGGGTACGGGCATATAGGTGTCCAGCGGGTATGGGAATGGGCACTACACATGCGAGTACGGGCGCGGGTACAAGCTTTTTTTAAAAAAACGCGGGTACAAGGACGGACACTGTGTTACCCTGCCAAAACTATACGAAATTCAATTTATGAGTTGTAACAATGTGGAAGAACCCAAGAAATAAGGGATCGAACTCTTTTGTCGCGGACTATATATATTCCTATATATGCAGTACTTTAATTTCCACCAAAAAGGAAAGCAGCATCCTTTAATTTGCACCTACCTAACCATCCCCTAATGTCAAAGATCCAAAACAATAACAAGATAAAGCAAGCACGGTGGGCTATTAAAATTTTCAATTATATATATGTGAATCAATTTTTCTTTCCTTGAACGTCTAAGTTGTGAACTTTCCTACTCCACTACCATATGTCCATATTTGTGGGCTAGCTAGTTAGTGATGACTTATTAGTGGTGCTTTTCAATTTCCTTTTGTCACCAACTCATTCACAATATCCTCATGTCATATGCTCCTTTACAGTTGCCTCTTATTGCAAGCAATTTCAGTCATTATTTGTCAAGGTTGACTGACTTTTATTATTTTTTATTTAGAAAAGTAAGGATCTCATTGTTATTATTTTATACATTTTTATTATATTATGACACATCTTGTACCTATGGTCACAATGGAGATCTTGAAGTAGATCATGTATTTGGATAAAATAATTTTAAATGAGTAAATTATATGTGTTAAGATAGTAAAAGAAATAATTTCAAATGATAAATAAAAAAAAATTTATAATAAATGGGAGGAATTTCAAATAATTCATATTGAGATAGAATTTTAATTTTTCCCTTTAAATTTTTTACCTTTTGTAACTAGATATATATCTTGAATTTCCATTTAAGCTAGCTATTAGGATCGGATTGGTGGTAAAAAGTTTGAGTAGTTTGCATAAATATATTAACTTGGGATTAAGTTCTTAATAGTAAACAAATATCGACATTTTATTTTTATTAGGTAAAAGAGCATATAAATATTACTCTAATAAACTGTGTGTTCTTTTATATATATATATATATATATATATTGAAATTACATATAAATATCTTAAGTTTTTACATTTCATCTCAATTAATTCTTATTAATTTTCTACTCATGTTAAATATAAGGGTTTATTATAACAATAGTATAGTTAATAGAATATATAATTAGTGCCTTTTTTAAAATATATATATGAGTATGTATTATGTATGTATATGTATATATGTGTGTGACAGTCTCAAAGTAATGCCCCGTATTTATATAGGTGAACTGTTCTTTTTTAAAAAAATTAAATCAGGTATAACATAATTAATGTAGCACGTGTAATGGTGTATTTATGATATATTTCTACAATTTTATTTGACTTTCAAGTTCGATGACAATATTCAATACATGAATCTTAAGGCGGTGGAGATAATGTATAATTCTAAATAAATAAATATAAGAAAAGTCCTACACTGGTGAAGATAGGTTGCATAATACAGTGTAAATAATATATTACTAATATTTAATAAATCTTGAAGTGATGTGATGAGATGAATGATACTAAGTAAATATATTATTGACTATATATGACACTGACTATCTTAGGAAATAATAATAACTTTATCATTCTATAATCTTATAGTATTGCTTTGCAGCCAAGTAAAGCTATCAAGTCTAACGACATAATTTCATTTTAATTGATTAGTCATAGTGGTTGGGTTGAGCATTGTAAGTTGTAATTAACAAGATATTAGAATATTCGATCCCATGAAACTATTTCAGATGAAGAACAAACCACTGCAGTTGTAGTAATTAAACCTAGCAAATGAAAAGATGAATGAATGACAAATTATTTACATTTACACACTTCTTCTTTGTAAGCAATAAAATAAGGAATTAATTAAGAGCTCGTTGGAGGATTTCCAAACACGTGTTTGGCTAATGAAGGAGGGTAGTTATTCCCGATTTCATTTATAAGACAATTTAGATCAAATCACAAATATTGAATATTGAGAAAACATATTATAATCAAATAGTGGTTGGTCGTAGTGGAAGTGGATTACAACCCTATATGGACTTTACCTACAAGGTTAGGGTTCAAATCTTGAGTCGCCACTCTTGGGAGGAATTTACCTAACCACAACTAGAGGTGTCAAAATGGGCCGGCCCGGCCACAATATGGGAGGGCTTGGGCACTTAAATTAGAGGCCCAAATTTTTGTCGGGCTTTTTAGCCCTGAAATGAAAAGGCCCGGTCTTAAGCGGGTTCGGGCCGGGCTACCCGACCGGGCTAACGGGCAACCCGTTTTTTTTTTAAAAAAAAAATTGCCTTGCTTTTGAGTTATGCTTAAGTTCACTAGCATGACCCATTTTTTATTTTTCTTCCATCTAAAAATGTTTGAAGTTCTGAAAATTGAAATTTCTACTGTGAAGTCAATGAATATGGTGAGCAATTATGATTTTCTTTTGATAGATAACTAATTAATTAAAGCAATTATGATCGAGTATATTATTATATTAGTGCATATATATACTTCCTCAAATCCAAGTTTGTCAAATATGTATTTTATAATCCTATTTTGAAGAACAATTTTTGGAACAGGTGCAGTATAGGTTTATTTAATTTAATTTAATTACATATCAATTGAGTAGTATTATAAAATGGAAAAATCTTGGAATAATTTAGAATCAATTTTGAAGAACAATTTTTGGAACAGGTGCAGTATAAGTTAATTTAATTTAATTACATATCAATTGAGTAGTATTATAAAATGGAAAAATTTTGGAACAATTTCGATTCATTGAATGCAAATTCATTTTGCTTTTCCCCTTTTAAATGATTTTTATAACTAAATTGTAATTTTTTTTAGTTTTGTAAAAGTATAATTGTTTATAATTTTTAATGAGCAACATTTTTGAATAAGTTAATTTTTTTTTAACCGGGCCGGCCCGCACAAGCCCGCTACCCGCATAGGGCCGGGCTAGGGCACTAAGTTCACAGGACCGAATTTTAGCCGGGTATTTTAGCCCTGCCCGCACAAGCCCGCTACCCGATGCGGGCCGGGCCGGGCCGGGCCAGGTAGCCCATTTTGACACCTCTAACCACAACACCCGGTCTGAGGGTTAAACCCACAACTATGTTAGTGGGGAATTCTCGATCATAGACCAAAAAAAGAAAAGAAAACATACCTTTGTTCCATTTTACTTGTCTTTTAATGTTGTGACACGAAAATTAAGAAATATCATTAATATTCTAAGTTTTATATAAATTATAAATTATTTTCCTACTATACCCTTTATCCCTCATATTAAAAACATTTTATTTAAGAAATACACATTAATTAATTAATGAGGATGTAATTAGAAAAAACCATTTAATAGTGTATTGATATTATAAAACAACAATTAAATCGGGACAAATCTTTTTTGCTAAAATGTCAAATAAAATGGGATAGATGGAGTATAAGTAATTAATGCATTAATATTTTTAAAAAAAATGCTCTACAATATTCCAAATTTATCACTATTTAAAATTAAACTCCACCATAATGATAATTGTGTCAACTTAAAACTTTTAATAATCAATAAGAATAAATATAAGAAAAATATTAAATACTTCTAAATTTTTGTCTTTATCTTATAAATAAACCATAAAAAATTTAAAAAATTAAACAAACAAATTCTAAATTCTATGGTAACTTTTTTGAGTGAGGTAAAATATTTATTGCAACAATCATTATCAACTTTTTTTAGTGTTTTGGTTTGGTTCACGATATCCATAGATTAAAAATTCACATTGAGATTCTCTCAATTACAAGAAGGGCATTTTACAAAATAAAGTGTAAAAATTAAAAACTTTTAATTAAAAGTAAAAAAATTAAAGCGTAACCATTTTATTTCGAGTCTCGTAGCGGGTGAAAGTTGTGAACGCTTGAACTTGTACCAAATGGGTAGGTAGGCCCAACGGATCCTACTTTCATGTCATTTTTCCAGAAAACTGGTTTTGCTTTCTTAAAACTTACAGTTCGACCAAAAAAAAAAAAAACTTACAGTTTACCGTTTAGCCACACGCAGAGAAGGAGAGAGAGATTATTTTCTTCAATAATAGATAGTATCTATTATCTAAACGTATGTTTGAAGAAAGTGAATTTAAACGTATTTAAAAAAAATTACCCTCAATTTGAGTTTAGTTAATGTAAAACCAAACATACACTTTATTTTCTAGGGGAAAGAAAAACTTATGTTTAGTTGCCAGCTTTCAATCTATATCGGCCCTGTACATAATATCTTCATAAATCATAATAACAATAGTAATAGAAGTTAGATACACAAACCATTCATCCTACGGGATCATACATTATCCCTATTCTCAAACTTCATCGCAGTGTAGCTACTCCCGGTTAGTCCTGCTTGACATCTACCCCTCCAGGATTAACAGGTTCTACTGGAGCTGGTACAGCATTTGCTTCGACCTGCTAAAACATTGGGATTTGTACAAATTATATTTCATGGCAATTTCAAACATTAAGCCATCAAAATGTGTTTTTAGGTATGCACTGAAGCACATGTGTCAATGTAAACATTGTACATCGCATTCATGACGCAGTACACCCAAAACAGAACCCATCATCCAGGATAGTATGGAGCAACAACGTCCCAAAAGGAGAAAACTGAAGGATCACTCAAACTCCAAGTCTCCAACAAATAGCAAATACAGGATAATGATGACATGCATAATAAAAAGATATTCTGATTAACCTATGCATTACTCGGACAAACAACAAAAGGCATGAGTATTGAGTATCAGTAACATGAACTATTGTCACTTAAACCAAATATTTATGACTATCTTTCAACAATTATGGCATTTCCCCTCTGAGAAGTAATCTGACAATGTCTTATATGCTGACACCCTCCAAGAATAACATATCAGCCTATCAGGTAACATAGAACAACATTTTGAGAAAGCTTGTGATTGAATGAGTCACGGTGTAGAACAGTAAACCTAGAGTATTTCTTTACATAGAGTACTCGTCTGATAATAAATCTAAAGTACTCCTCTAGGACAAAGTACTCCTTTAATTAGAAAAATAACCTATAATACTCCTCTAACTGGGTTTCAGAAACCAGAGGAAATCTTAATATTATGCAAAAAGGTCTGGATAACATAAAGCACCTAAAGCATATGGATAACCTAAGCATAGTAAAATATATATAAAAATATAAACATATTAATTTCCTAAAATATGAAACCATAATCTTATCAAATTAAATAGGAAATCTTCACATGATAATATTTTCCTAAAACCATAAAATTATTGACGATAAAATCCCTAAAAATAATGAAAGATCTCTTAAATAAAGGAAATTCTAAAACCTTTAACAGTAAAACAGTCCTTAGATAGGATTTTCCATTCTGCATCGCAGTTTCTTAAACATGGTTCTCGATAGGGTACCAATTCTAGATGGAGGTGGATTCCAGATGACTCTCAACTACTACTTCCTCTGTGGTTGTTATTGGTGAGCTTAAATCCTGGTTTACAGGACCACAGGGCGATAAGCAATGGAACCATTTGTTCCCCTGTAACCCCTGTGTCCACATCAGTGGCTGATGTTATAAGTTGGCCAAGGGCTGTGATATGAATCTCTTTGAGGGAGTTACAGTTGGTTCAGAAGTCATGGTCTAACCATCCATCTGCTGATGATACAATTCTCTTTCTAGATGAGGATAGTAATATCCTTGTGAATGTTCTTCCTATTTATACATCTCCGAGGCCATCATTGGTTATATGGTTTGAAGAATAACTTGGGCTTAGAGTGGCTAGGCTGGTGTAAACATGGATAATCAAGTTCTTTTTCCCAATGTGCTATGGCTGGTTGTCAGGTTTTATAGCGGCCTCTTACTAACTTGGGGATTCCTTTTGGTGGTAGTTCTTGAGCTGCTTCATTTTGGAATTTTCTGATTCACCAGATATATGACTGGTCAGTGCTTGGACAGTTAGAAGGATGTTTGCTACTCAATTGGTGGTCAGATCACCATCATTCAAGCTTCTTTAGCTAGTATTCACCTCAACTATTCTCACTGCTTTTGTAGCCAGGTGGGAGTGGCTCAAAGAAGAGAGAAAATCATTAGGGATTAACATTGGTCAGGACTCAGGAGTGAGCAAACAGAGAAGGTATCATCTTGTTAACTGTGAGGTTTGTTGAAGGCCTAAGAATGGTGTCTTGGAAGCAGTGATTCAAGTGATGGTAATGATTTCCCAATGTAGCCCAAAATATTAAAAGAAAACAAAAGAATGACTTCTTAACATTTTGAAAAGAGGATCACAGTCCTGGTTATTTTAATAATACAGGAGTTCACAAATGGAACTGAACGTAGCTATACAGCAGAACAGAATATGCTTAATAGTCGTTTATGTTGTAACTAAATAAGTATTAGGCATTCACTTACTTTACTATCCCTTTTGGCTGCAGGCTTGTAAGGACATACTGGAGGAGCCCTCTCTGGTCTCCTGTACTCCCAGCCGAAAAGCCGATATACTTTTCCCTGAAAATTTCATGAAGTTTCAGAAATTACAGAAAATAGGATTACAGATGCATGCTTAATAACAGACACAGTCAAGCATGATTCAAATTTGTCCTACTATGGTTTTCCCCAATAGATTAGCAGGTAAAATACAAATTGTCTGCTTCAAATTTGTGCAATGATAAAATGCAGTACATGAAATCTGAATTGCTATACAACCACCCTCCCCTCCACCAAAAAAAATTCAAAGCTTTCAAAATCATTGAATTCAGAGATAAATATAACAGGGGCTTGCAGTTAAAAAACGCAGTAACCTGTTCCTATTTCCAGAAAAATCAATTTCTTCTCTAGATTTGTAATTTGACTTGTGGTTGAATCAAAATACCTTAGTAAAATTAATCAAAGCAGTTGCAGTGTGGTTCTAATTTGTTTCTTCTATTATATTATGACGCCTAATCAAGAATCGATGCCAAATAGTTATAACTTGTTCATACTTCTTATAAAGAATAAAAAAAGGTTAATCTTGTTAAAGAACAAGATTATTATGGATTGAGAAAGAAGTTAAACAACAAATAATGGAGTGGAATGAGGCACTTACCATAAAATAATAGAAGAGAACAGGCAGTATGTTGACAATCGGGACGAGGAAAAGGGGCAATAAGCAAAACACGCAAACCTAAATCAAATTTGTTTACAAATAATTACAATAAATTTAGAACCAAAAAGATGAATCGATCGAAAATCAAAGTATACGAGAAAGAGAATAGGCACTACCATCGTGGAATGAATTGGAGACTTGGAGTTGATGCAAAGCAAAAATCACGAACCGTAGAAGATGAATAACGTTGAGGGGGCAAATAAGGAGTTGGGGTGATCCACAAAGGACAAAAAAAGTTGAATTGGCCCATGCAGGTCTCGAACCTGCGACCTTCGCGTTATTAGCACGACGCTCTAACCAACTGAGCTAATAGGCCATGACGTTTAGTCATATATTTTACATTTACTTATCTTATATGAACTATAACTATTTACAATTCATTTCCCTCAACAGATTAAAGAATTTATATTACACCCAAGATTAATTCGAGACTAATTATATTACACATGCGAGCATTTTAGATTTTGAAGGTGAGTCAGGTGAGGATAACTGGATAAGTATTCAAGAACTCTACCGAACTAGAGCTAGTGGTATGGTTTCATGTCCTGGAAATTGGACATTGGTGTATTTTTGGTTTTGGGGTCAGTCTTCTAGATTCCAGCTGACCCAATTGATGTCACAGAGTATTTTTAAATTTTAACTTTTTTTTTTTGTAGAATTGGTGATCTATAATAAAATTAATTGACTTCAATTAGTTCCTTTTGCATAACATGATACTATATTTGTATTAATATAAAATCTTTTCCAAAATACATAATAAACTATCTCTTAATTTTAATTTATTGTTTGTAAAATATAATTAATTATAGATAATATTCACATCTATATATATTTTGTGCAAAACACATGTCCACCTGTACCTATCCCATTCCCATCCATGACTTAGAGTGTGTTTGGTTGTCACTTCAGCTAGCTGAAAACATTTCAGCAGTGTTTGGGAAGATAGCTTTTTTGGGTAACCACAACGCATTAATTATATTTATAGCATTAAATGTTGCACAATTTTATATAAACTTTCTATTTTCAGTTCCCTAACAATGCACTTATTAGCATTTCCTTATACTCCATCCGGTCCTATTTATAAGACAATGTTTCAAGCTTTTCTATGGTCCTATTTATAAGACAAATGCACAAATCTAGAAACATTTACTGTTTTTTTTCTCATATTTGCCCTTGTTAACCATTAAAGGTCTTAAAGTGACACAATTACCATGCTAGTGGAGATTAATTTTAACAGTTTTTCTAACATATGCAACCTTGCACATAATAAGAAATCAAAAGTGGAAAGTTTTTATTGAAAATTACGACTTTTAACATTACCAATGCATTGATTGGTGTCATAATTGTAATTTTCAATAAAAATCTTTCCACTTTTGATTTCTTATCCCGTGCAAGGTTGCACATGTTAGAAAAACCCTAATTTTAAATAGGAGTAAATTTATAATCTTATAGAGTAATTTCTTGAGAATCAACATATTAATTGTTTTTCTTAATATGTGTGTTTTTATCTGAATTGTCTTATTAATAGGACCGGAGGGAGTATTTTAAATCACTGCAAGGAAGACTAGGAAGTTACAGTTTATTAGTACTTAGTAATAGAAAGTTGCAACAGGAGGGGAACCATGGAACACGACTAGCATTTCAGAAACGCAAACGTCATAATGCGCCAATATGGAGATGAAGTTTAGGATTTTAATGATAAAAAATAAAATAGTTTAAGATAATAGTATGTATCAATGAGGATTTTTCGCTTTTTAGCCTCAAGGAACGCAATCAAATTCTGTTTGCAAATCAAACATTAAAAAAGAAACACGACACAACCTTGAGACTCATTGATATTGCTGCTGAGCATATCCATCTTACCTTTAAGAAAGCTTGTAACAGGCATAATTTTAACTCCGAGTCTCCAAAATGTTTTTCGTCCATAGGACTATGGACTTGCTCATGAAGCTAGTCAAGGAAGAATTTATCAACCATATTGATCAAATTATGTTATGTGATGCTGTAGAGAAGTTCAGAAAGAAATTGAGTAGTTATTCTTGTCAATCTCCATTCAAGGATTCTTACATCATAAAGTGATAAGCAAAACAGAAACTGCGTATTCAGTTTACCTATGATTTTTAAAATGTAGTCACAAGTATAATGGTCATACTTTTGTTTGGGTATACAAAATGTGTGCACATATCACAATAAAGCATCCCAATGTCGAAGATGTCTTTGATTAAGCACTCTCACTCTCCTTGCAAGGAACATTAGTGCAGCGGCAGACAGGTCTACCAGAAGCTTCCCACCCATTGAAGCCACGTTCTAAGATCATAATGTTCTTTATTCCAACATCTTCCTTACTCTCCTCCAGATAATTAGCAAGCTTCCTAGCACAAGTTGGGCCACGAACCTACAAAATAGTTTATACCACTTTCAGTTAAGAGAGATATTCTGGTATAATACAAAAAGGGTATAGGAAGACATTCATGTTCCCCATTATAAAGTTCCTCAAATGTCATAATCAGCAGAACTCGTTTCAGACAGGGCATGTCAAGTGGATTTGTTTAACATACAACTACAAAGAAGCACATAAAAAGCTGTACATAACTATCATGTATATCCTGGTGTATCTTGGAACCAACTCAAATGCAGAATAAGTATTATAACATAAGTTGAATATCAACTCTGTCAGGCATACATCCTAAAAAAGCACCAGTGAAGTGACTACTGAGTGGAAGAAAAAAAAAATCTAAATAAATCAATGTATGCATATACAAAGCTGATTAATCAATTATGTAGAATTTGAAATTCTATAACAAGAAGATCATCCTAGGAACAGGAATCAGATACAGAATATTTAATGTGGCATTTTGATGGAAGATGGTTTAAAAGACAATATCAACACATTTGATTCCTTTTTTTTCTCTCTTAAGAAAGGAATTCTCATCCTCTGAAACCATTGCAGGCCTTTCCTCTCAAATTGCTGGTCAGTACTACCTTATTTTTATTTTCTATTTTTAGTCAGCTCCCTCTCCTATTTTTAAACTCTTCCTTTGAATCAATCTACTCCCTCCCTCGCTCTCATGTCTGACTTCTGCAAATAAGCAAATTGAGTCATGAATGCAAAACCAACTAAATAAAAGTTGTCCTGAACAGAAGCCACAGACCTGCCAAGGGAAACTACAAAATGAAGAACAGCACCTTTCAGAAAAAGAGTTGCTCATAACAGAAATTCATACAATTGCTATTTGTGCCAGGAGAAGTGGTAAAAAGCTGGGTAAAAAGCGCCGCACGACATCGGAGAGCTATACTCCATTCCCTCTGCCAATTACATAAAGTTTTTCTGCATATCACACAACTTTCCAATTCCAAGTATCTAGGTTTATTGTGTGACTTGTAAAGTTGTCTCTAATTTCTGAAGGTTTGTTGGTTTATTGTGTAATTAGTTGTGAAAGCCTGCAACAACCAACCTTCTCAAAAGCTTAAATTGTAGTTGGAGACACAAGAATGGTTTTATACCTCCAACACACCCCTCACACGAGAGCTCTTCAGACGTAAAGCATGGACAATGCATCGGCCTACTCACCTTGCACTAAAATTCAACTTTATTTACAAGAATGGGGATGGAAAGAATCAAACTCCTAACCATTTGTTAATAGAGACTGATACCATGTCACTGACCACCTCTTCCAAAATCTATTAAATGGAGGCACGTGAGTGGTTAATAGTTTTATATCTCTAATAACAACCTTGAATTTTATAAGTCCAGTGAATAGTGATAGTAATTTATGATATTATAAGTAGCAGCAAATTTCAGTCTTAACTTATTCGGCATTCACTGAGGTATAATTAATGAACACGCACAATAGTTGAAGTCAAAACTTTCGAGAATCATATACCCTAAAAATATATATCAAGAAGGGTTGTTTAAATGCTTTCCCCTGGCAAATAAAGATTGAACTAACTTTTTGTGCATTGAAGATGTGAGAACCAACACCCCCAAATCCTGTTTAGTGTGACAATGTAATGCAAGCGAATAATATCTGTTCAATAACATGGATTAAACAGCAGGGTGATGCCCTATGCTAAATCAAGATCAAAGTCAAAATCAAATACCTAAAGATTTCATTTCTTAGTCATATCATGTCCAAATTCCTCGTGAACACAAGGATCAGGTTCAGGGTTGAGTAGAATTGGGATAAAATGTCATCTATAAAACTGAAGTGAACGTAAAATAATTATTAAAATGTAAAGGGAAAAAGGGGGGAACCTGACTTAGAGCGCAGTGGAAGACGAGGGTGTCTTTGCCTTTAACTTCCTGAAGAAGCTTTGACATGTTTTCGGAGAAATTGTCGCTTGCGTAGTGAAGAGACCCCGATATGTGCCCATCGTAACTCCTCTCGTCGTCCCTTGAAAACAAATCAATCAATCAACATTCAATTTCAACTACCATAGTTTCAGTTCAGACAGTGAGCGAGTGAGGGAAACCAAACCTGACATCAACGATGGCGATGCTCGGTGTTGGTAGGCGTCTCAGAGAGAGAAGCTGCGACCCTGTAATGTACGAGATAGTGCGAGCCATCTCTTGATTCTTTTCCCTCTTCTTCCACTCCTTCCTCTTTTCTTACACCCTCTCTCTTCATCTATCATTTTAAATAATTAATTTTTTTGGTCAATTGAAAAAATCAATAAGATAATTTTTTTCAAAACTTTATTCTCACTTCATACTTCATAGTATTATTTTTATTGAATAAAATTAAAGAATATTATCGAAACGATTATAAAAAAAGAATATTAATGAAACGATAATATTTTGATTATGTTAATTTTAATACAATAAAGTTTAATGAAAATAATTAATCCTTTAAAATAAATATTATTTATTTACTTTCATAATTATTGTGAAATTACCTTACTAATTATCTAATACCTTAGGATCAATTAATTAATCACACTTCATTTATTAGTATGACTTTCACTTAGGCTTTTTTTCTTTCTGTGATTTGTGATGGCAAACTCATTTGAGTTTCATGACATTGACATTGACATTGACGAATATGAATATGTCATGACACATCCCATCAGAGCTGAAAAAAATATAAAGGTAATGAAGATGAAGACAACAATGATGTAGATGATGATATGCCTGTTTGGATTAGCGGTGATATAGTGCAAAATTATGCTTTCATGAAAATTGATTATAAATCACTTTTGTTTAATATGTTTCGTAAAATGTGTATCATTTATTTCAATTATTGATTTCTATAATTAATTTTACTTGACTGTAAACCAAACGGACACAATGACGATGACAACGATGAAGAAGATGAAAACAAAGACGATGAAAAGTACATCCCTGATTTGTCATCGCCCAGGGTTTTTTTAAGACAGTTCCCACGGTCTTAGATCCAGTAAAACAATTGTTATCCTTGACGAGGAATCATAAAACTACGTTAAAGAGGAGGGAAACAAACACTTGAATTCATCCTTAACAATTAGGAGCGTCGACAACAATGATATCATTTGCCCTATATTGCATGGATGTTTGGAGAGTTTATACTATTGCAAATGAAGCATAAAAAAATCAACTCGGTAGAAGACTAATGGTGGCTCTAGAAGCATATTTCAAATTTCTCTGCACAAAGTATACTCTCTTGAAATATCAAAATTAATGTATAAAATACAAACATGTCAAATGCTAACAACAATGTTGTCAAACTTGAGAGACTGAGTAAATTCATGGAGCTCCTGCAAACTCGACTCGTAGACTCGCAAGAGTCTTCCTAATATTAAAAAAATTAAAAATTACTTTAAATAGTGAGCACTAGCATGTATGGGAGAAAAACAGTAAAAAAACTTAGGGAAATACTTCCAAATTTCAATGATTTAAGAAGCTTAATGGAAAAGTAGGTAGTGAAAAAAAAATAATATAAGCATATGTGAGGAAAATGGAGTAATATCACAAGCTTCGCAACAAGCAAATAATAGCAAGGCAAAAGAAAATAGAGTAAAAAAACCTAATAGCTAACAAATAGCTATAAAGTGGCATGTCTAGGAAGTCGTGAAGCCAGTGAAGGTAAGAAAGTCAAGGAAGACCATAATTAATAGAAAAGTAATAACATACGCAAGAATAACTAGCAAAGATGAGAAAGAGTAAGGAACAAACATGAGAACTATAGCGTCCTAATTCCTTAATTCAAGGATTACGCTCGTTGGAAATGCAATACCCGAATTTATAAAATTATTTCGCACATTGTCGATATCGCATACAACAATAAACATCGCTTAGGTAATTCATCAGTTAGATAAGCTCAACATAAAGCAATCATTTCACATAATTAGTTAATTGCCAACAATGGCTCCAGTCACAATACAAAATGGAATTATAGGCTAAATGTGATACAATTATACATGCGTCCTGACAGAAATAGAACAAGGCTCTTAAGGCTCCACATGTACTACAATATCCCATTCCAAAATAATAGAGTCTAGCCTATACAACAAAATATCCAACATAATAGTTTGGGCCACACAACTGGCCCAAACCTCAAATCTCCTCCCAAGTCAAGCATCCGACCTGGGACCCTGCGAATCTAAACACAAACCACAATGTATAATGAGACTAGAGTCTCAGTGAGTGTGAATAATCAAGCAGTGTAGGAGTTTCAAGCAAATGAAGTGCAAAAATTCATAATAATTCAATGAGCATCTCAAACATGTCCAAAATCAATAAATCAATGCATAATTAACATGAAGTGTTTAACCCAACACTCAAGAGGTCTTTTCACTTATCTGTGAATGCTAGACTAAGCTGAGGTTAACAAGGACCATCGTCCTTTAAGGCCACTGGGACCTTACCCCATTAACTGTGATAGATTCCCACAATAATTTCCTCTTTTTAAAGATGAACTCCAAGGACCCAAATAATTTTTTTAAACATGAAATCCAATGATCCAAAAGTCATTATGTTTAACATGAGGTCTAAAGACCCAAATCGATTTCCTCTAACACATGAGTGTAGGGATGGCAATGGGTAGCGTCTGGGTAGGGTACTATAGTACCTGTCCCCATACCCGCGTTTTAAAAAAAATACTCGTACACGGACCCATACCTGCGTGGGTAGTAATTCTAATACCCGTACCCTTATTCGCTGGGTACTTAAGTACCCGTACCCGTACCCATTACCCACATTTTTGTTAATTATAAAAATAATAAATTGATTAGACAATGAAAATTAATTAAAAAATAATGGGAGGGAAAATGGAAATTTGTTCATGTTTTGCTATTTTAGTGTTTAGAACAAAATTATAACATTTAAATTAATTAAATTAGTAATATATATTAATGTTTTTTGGTGACTTTAATATATATTAACATTAATTAATTTTTTGGAAAAATATTAATTAATAATATAAAATATACTATATAAGTGCGGGTATGGGCAGGGTACCACAATACTCGTACCCGCACTTGTACCCATTAAAAGTGCGTGTAATTACTCATACCTGGACCCAGACCCATTTGGTGGGTAATTACCCTACCCATTGCGGATAATTTTTACGGGTTCCTACTAGGTCTAAGTCCAAATGTCATCCCTACATTAGTGGTTCATTATCATGAAAATCAATTATATACTCATAAGAATGAATAATCACATGATTGCATACTTCCCTCAAGTTTCCTCATCAACATTCAAGAAAATCACAGAATTCCCAATTCTCATAACCCAGGGTTTGAGCAAAAATAACAATTTCACCAATCAATCCAATCAATAACCCTAGAATCATCTCTAATCAACCACAAATAAGTAATGCAAGCAAGGGAAGTAAGAATAGGGAGCATTCATAGCTTTTCATACAAGATGGAGTGGGGGGGGGGGGTGAACCACATTCACCTCAATGGAGAAAAATAGGGAGGATGAAGGGATGAGGAAGATGATCTTCAAGCTCCAAGGGGTGGGAAAGCCTCCAAGCTAGCCTTTCTTCTTCATTCTCTCACTCTCTCTCTAAGCTTCTCCCTCTCTCTCTCTAAGCTCATAAATGCAGAGAAATAAATGAGGAGAGGGTTAGGGTTTCTATTTTAAAAAAACTAAAATCGCACGCGCTCGCTCAAGCGAGGGATTGCTCGCTTGAGCGAGCCCCAAATAATAAGGCACCCCTGACGTTGCAGGGGTCCTCGCTCGAGCGAGCCTTTGTAATAGCACGCATAAATATTATTTATTTACTTTTCATAATTATTGTGAAATTACCTTACTGATTATCTAATACCTTAGGATCAATTAATTAATCACACTCCATTTATTAATATGACTTTCACTTGGGCTTTTTTCTTCCGTGATTTATGATGGCAAGCTCATTTGAGTTCCATGACATTGACGAGAATGAATATGTCACGACACATCCCATCAGAGCTGACAATAAAATATAAAGGTAATGAAGATGAAGACAACAATGACGTAGATGATCATGAAGATGTGCTTGTTTGGATTATCAGTGATATAGTGCAAAACCGTGGTTTCATGAAATTGATTATAATTCACTTTCGTTCAATGTGTTTCGTAAAATGTGCATCACTTATCTCAACCCTTGATTTCTAGAATTAATTTTACTCGATTGTAAACCAAACGGACACAATGACGATGGCAACAATGAAGAAGATGAAAACAAATACGATGAAGAGTACATCCCTGATTTGTCATTGCCTAGGGTTTTTTAAGACAGTTCCCACAGTCTTATATCCAATAAAACAATTGTTATCCTTGATGAGGAATCATAAAACTACGTTGAAGAGGAGGGAAACAAACACTTGAATTCATCCTTAACAATTAGGAGCGCCGATAACAACCGTATCGTTTGCCCTATATTGCATGGATGTTTGGAGACTTTATATTATTACAAATGAAGCATAAAAAACCGACTCAATAGAAGACTAATGGTGGCTCTAGAAGCATATTTCAAATTTCTCCGCACAAAGTATACTCTCTCGAAATATCAGATTTAATGTACAAAATACAAACATGTCAAATACTAACGACGAGGTTGTCAAACTTGAGAGACTAAGTAAATTCATGGAGCTATTACAAACTCAGACTCGTAGACTCGTTATAGTCTACCTAATATTAAAAAAATTAAAAATTACTTTAAATAGCGAGCACTAGCATGTACAAGAGAAAAATAGTAAAAAAACTTAGGGAAATACTTCCAAATTTCAATGATTTGAGAAGCTTAACGGTAAAATAGGTAGTGAAAAAAATAATATGAGCATATGTGAGGAAAATGGAGTAATATCAAAAGCTTCGCAACAAGCAGATAATAGCAAAGCAAAAGAAAAGAGAGCCAAAAAACCTAATAGCTAACAAATAGCTATAATGTAGCATGTCCAGGAAGTCATGAAGCCAGTGAAGATAAGAAAGGCAAGGAAGGCATCAATTAATAGAAACATAATAACATGCACAAGATTAACTAGCAAAAATGAGAAAGAGTAAGGAACAAATATGAGAACAGACCAACAGAGTGCGCGAGAGCTGTGAGAAAGGTAAGGAATCGAATTTGAGAGGTACGTTGACAAAAATAAGAAATCTGCATGTCATCGGAAATGGAGCTCTACGCATTGTCAGCAATGGAGCTTTGTGAGAAAGGCAAGAAACAAAGTTTGAGAGGCACGTCGCCTGAAAGGGGATGTGTTTGCGAGGGTTTCAGAACTCACCAAATCGAGCTTTTTCTGATGCATCAAAAGCTAGAAAGCAGGGAAACAGGAAGAAACACATATTCTTTTTGGGTTAGCTTTTGTGTGTTGGTTCTTTGTTCATGACTTGCTAACTCGACCATTGACTCACGATTCTAACTGAGTTTCACTGAGTCAATGCGTGTTCACCATAGTTTGATGAAAATTGGGTCTGCAAGTGACCCATATTCACAATTTGTAATCGTAAACTTTGGCGATTTTTTAATACATAGGACTCAAATCCGAGATCTTAGTTAAGGAGAATCAAATTTGTACCACTTGAACCAACTCCTATTGTTGAGTTGAAAAAGTTGTTTGAAATACACACTTTTAGTTGGATAAAAATTAAGTTACACATAATATAAAGAGGGGGTGATTTTAGGATAAATTTTTTCAAATTTGGGTTCATAGTTGACCCTCAATTTAATTAATAAAAAAAGTAAATTTAAATTTATAATATATTTCTTAATTATTAATATTAAATTTATACGGTAAATTGTACCATGCATTTTTTTTTGGATCTTAAGGGCTTGTCTACTTTGAAAAAGTTTTTATGTTTTTATTTTCTATTTTTTAATTTTAATTGTAGATAATGTTAACTTATTTTTCTTTTATTTTATTTTATGTTTCATAGTTTTATACAAAAAAAATTGAAAAATTAATATAATTTTTTATTATTTTATTTACAGAATTTTTAAAATAGGAAGTAAAATGTCGTTTTTAAATAAAAAATAAAATATTTTAATGATTAAAACTAAAAAGATAAAAAATAAAAAAAACAATATTTTATCAAATTAGGATAAAAGAGCGTAGTAAGACTATCTCGATAGGGTGTGTTGCTTAGAGGAGTTCTTAGGCGTAAACATCGTGGGAAACAATTGAGGATGCACAATTGCATTGGAAGATTAACATGACATTGAATTGCTTAATTTTAAGAATCTCGATAATTGGGTAACAAGCAACTATTCTTACATAGTTCTTACCATTAAAAAACAATAAAAATAACAATTTTGGGCGGGTGAAACACAAACCAGTTAAGAAAAAATATAACAAAAAATTACACAAAATTTAAAATAAAGATCGGATTACAAAAAATTAATTACAAATAAATCCAGAAATTACAGAAAAATTATAAAAAAAATACACAAAAATAAGATCTGTATAGATCCACCAGAAAAAAATATGAGTGTAATAATTATAAAAAATTATAGAAAAAATAAAAAAATACAGAAAAAAAACTCAATAGATTTGTGTAGATCCACCCTTGTGGGAGAATGAGGTATATGGAAGAATGGGGTATGTGGTAATTATGTGCTTGGATTCTCTCTTGCTGTAGCTACAGAATAGTTAGGAAACAGCTACGCATTAATTATGGAATTTTTTTCCGTAGCTATTTGGTAGCTAAATCTGCTAGAGACAACTGCACCGCTAGAAAGGATCCGGATCCGGCAAGACCTCTTGTGCCTTCAAGTTCAACCGTGTAAAAGAAAATTAATAATAAAATTGGTCACTTGCTACTTGCCACTAGATGAAATTGATGAAATTAAAATGTGGAAAGACCTTGGGAATGCAGTGGCCACCAAAAAATACACATTCGACCATTTGATGTTTGATTGAATAATAAAATTAAAATATTAATTTTATTTTAAAAAAAATAATGAAATTATAAAAATTGAAGATTTCAATCTTGTATGTATTTCATATTTTAAAATATAATATTTTAAGTTGAACTAAAATAATAAAATAATAAAGGTGGGGTAGTTCTTGGGGTCCATTTTGGAGTTCTTGCAAAATTGCTTTGTTGGAAAAATTTTCACTATTACAGTAATAGGTACTCTATCCATACAATTTTTGAAACCTACTCATGCATAGTAAATTTTCCCTAATTTAAAATTTATTTTAAATTAAAATAAAAAATTACAACCACACAATGAGTATGAAAATATCGAGTATCGAGTTTTCAGTACACTGAAAAGTTACTCGCTCCGTTGGAGTGCTTAAATTGTACTCCATCCGTTCTATTTATAAGACAAAATTTGAAAATTTTCTATGGTCATATTTATAAGACAAAGTACACAAATCTAGAAACATTTATGATTTTTCCCTATGTTTCCCCTTGTTGACCATTAAAGGTTTTAAAGTGACACAATTAACATAGACATAGTAGTGGAGTTTAATATTAAATAGGGGTAAATTTATAATCTTATAGAGTAATTTCTTACTCCTTAAGACAAAAACACACATATTAAAAAAAGTAATTAATATAGTGATTTTCAAGAAATTACTCTATAAGATTACAAGTTTACCCTTATTTAAAATTAAACTCCACTATCATGTTAATTGTGTTACCTTAAAACCTTTAATGGTTAACAAAGATAAATATGAGAGAAAATAATAAATAATAAATACTTTTAAATTTATATACTTTATCTTGTAAATAAAACCATGAAAAAGTTTCAAAATTTATGTCATTAATAAGACGAGCGAGAGTAAAAATCAAGAGTAAACCCTGAATTTGGTTCCTTAAAGATTCGAGGTCGGTCACATTAGTCATTGAAAGACGGAAATTACATTTACATCCCTGAAAGATGAAAAAGTCATTCAATTTAGTTCTTTTTAGGGTTTAAATTGACATTTTAAAAATATTTCAATGACCAAAGTGAATGACTTTTTATCTTTGAGGGACTAAATTGAATAATTTTCATCTTTTAGGGACGAGAAAGGTAATTTCATTCTTTCAAATACTATAATAACCGACGCCAAAATTTTTCAGGGACTAAAATAGGATTTACTCAAAAAATCAGTGCATTAATTTTACAAAAAATCAATGCATTAATTTTACGTAGGATCAGAGGGAGTAACTTGCACCCTCTGTTTATTTGCTATGAGATAGCAAAGAAAGAGTTTAGCAAGAGAGAGTTTGAGGAGATATATCACAACCACCTTGTCTGGTGATACGAGAGAGAGAGAGATTGAAGAGAGTTTTAACGTCACGGAAGAAATTGAGGGGAGATGAGTTATATTTATGGATTTTACTTTCTTGCTCTTGTGTATAAAGCTCATCTCTCTTTCCATCAAAATTGTGAAGGGTAATTTAGTCATTTTAATTTTTTACACATCTCTTTCTTTCTTATTTCTCTACAATCAAACAACTATAAAACTAATTTCTTTTTTATCTCTCTCCTATTTCTCTAATACCAAACAACCTCTGTTTCTACTTAATTTCTCTACTATTTCTCTCTTTCCTATTCCTATCTTTAAACCAAATATAGGGGGGTAAGAGTTCTTGAACCGGGGAATTGCTCATTTCGAGATTCCAGAAGACATAAAGCGCGCAAACCGTGCCCCTCACGACATTTAAACGGTCACCCTTCTTGTGTCGTTTAGGTTTTGGGCCACTGACTTCACTTTGGCTCTTCTTTTCCTGCAACTGATTGTGAATTGGGATGGCGAGTCCGTTCAATGGTCACGACTTCGACGAGAACCTGTATGCAGCAGTAGAAGAATTCATTGGTGACGCAGCAGGATATGGAGTCACCGAAGACGAAGAAGACGACGAAGACGAAGACGAAGATGAAGAAGAAGACGAAGAAGAGGAAGAAGATAATGATGACGATGAAGATTACGTCGCCGCTTTACCATCACTTAGGGTTTCTCAGGAAGGTCCCCATAATCTAACCTCTAATGAAGTAATTGTTATCCCCGACGTAGAACCACAGAATTGCGTTGAAGAGGAGGGAAACAAACGCCGTAGAACCGAAGGGGGTCAGGCTTCGTGCTCATGCGTCGCAATTGGGAGCGCCGAAGGCAGTCAAGGGAACGAGTGCAACACTGACAACCTTATTTGCCCTATTTGTATGGACGTTTGGACCAATAACGGCGAACATAACATCTGGTACCACCGCAAACCCCTTATCCTTCTTGTGTGAAATTGGATATGTTCATTGTAAAATTGCTGTCAGTAATTGTTATTTGAGTATATGTGAACAAAATGGAGTAATTTTTTTTCTTGTTTGGATGAATGAATTCAGTTGTCTTCCTTGTGGACACGTATATGGCATGTCTTGCATCAAGAGATGGCTTCAACAGCGGAAAAATTCGGGGAAGGTAATTGTATACTGGGAATGGTTGCTAAGTACTTTCAGAAATTGATGTACCAATAAAAAAAGGGCCTCTAACATCCGTCTTTTGTGTTTTTCCCCCTTCTAGTGTCCTCAATGTAATAGGAAATGCTCGTTGAAGGATGTGAGAAAACTCTATGCTTCTAGAGTAGTTGCTGTCGATGAAGAATCTCAGAAGGTTGAATCAAATGTGATGTGCATTTAATCAAAAGATTCTTTCAAGTAAACAAATTGTCTGATTGGTCTTTTTTTCTGTTGGTAGAGAGTTAAGTCACTCGAGGTCAAATGTGCTGACCTTGAAAGTAAGGTAAAATGCCATTGATAAAAAATTCCTTCTTGCTTGGTGTTTATTTATTTTTAAAATAACAGTTCTTTCAGTTGTCCCCCTTCCTCTTCCCTATTATGCTAGCATTTCTTCCTGGCTTTGTATGGTCTTGCATTATCCTTGAATGTAAGAGGCTATATTTTCATTAATCTTGGTTAAGCAATATGTCAATTATGTTCTTAGGATGGTGATTGGCGCAAGAAAGAAGCTGAATGGCAGAAGAGAGAAGCTGCATTGCGTCTTAAAGTTCAGAACCTTACACAGGTATCTTTTATGTATTACTATGAAGGGTACCTGCTATCTATCACAGTAAATGTGTGGTTTTTCAAAATTAGAACCCCTGTCCACATTCAATTCCCATCTGGCACTTTGAAATTTGTTTCTTAATAACAATTAGATGGAAGGATTTTGTCATGTACCGTCTTTGCACCCTTTTCCCCTACCTGTCTGTAAGAGCATTTAGGATAGTACCCTTGGCATTGTTGTTTACCTCCTTTAGAAGCACTAGTTTAACATCAAGTTTCGTGTTACTCTATAGCCATGTTGCTTAAATAACTGTTTTCCTAGTTTCTAACAATTGTATGTTAATAATTGAGTTATTTGCTCAACTAGCAGAGGAAAAAGAAATTCAAACAGCAGGAGTCTATATAATGATTTGGTGCAAATCATATAAGCCTTTCTGTTTTGATCCTTCTGGATCTTTGTATGTGTGGTTTTAAATAATTTTACTTTGTAAGTTTGGTCCTGTAGAGAAACACTTATTTGGAGCAGCTGCAACTAGATATGCAGAGCAGACAATCTGGATTTACAAATGGCAATGTGAGCTCTCAATGGAGATTTGAATCTGGTAATCATCCTTTATGAATTCAGATAAAAGATCTTGAACTCATGGGATTTGTCATAATTTGCTTCCCTCCCCCTTTCAACAACAACAATAAAACCCCTTTTCAACAAAGAATTTTTTTTAAGTTAATTTCATAGAACACATTGACTTTTACTCAATGTATCTTGTAGAACGCAACTGTGGCTCAAAGTTCCATGGAAAAGGATCTTTTTGCAATTTTGAATTTCAGGTATTCTGTTTTTGCTTACCTACTTTATGGCTCCATGTACTCCATCCCCGGAAGGTCCCCCCTCCCTAAAATGTATAGATTATAATAAGATTATTTTGTTAAATATTGTTATTTTGATATTTTCAATTTCATTCACTGAGTTGTTTCACCATTTCTAGAGAGCGTTTCATCTAGATGGTGCACGTGCATTTGATATGGAGCCTTCTAATAATATTTTATTAGTTGCACAAAGGCCAAAAGGGATAGGTGGAGCACCCTTGCTAACTAAAGTAAGATTCTTGAATTTGAAATATTTTTGTGTATATTTATGTGGTGTTGTATCTCTTTATGCAATGAATGGTTTCACTTTAAGTCTTTAACCTTTATGGAAACCTGGCTTTGTAGATGAGCTTGATATGTCCATTTGAGATGGAAGATATCTTACTGCCTTCCACTACGTATGGTATTAGAGACCTACATATTTCTCCTTCCGGTAGTCTGGCTCTCTATGCTTCATTAGGGAAGAAATTATCAGTGCTCAAGTATGATTGATTGCATGAAGTAATGATTCATTTTTGTCTAACACAGATAAACTTGGTTATTGATGCATTTCATGTTGTTACAGCTTGGACAATAACAACCTCGTTGTCAATTATGATCTACAGGTGGAAGTTTGATCCCTTTTTCTTATTTAGTAAAAATAAAACTGCTGGGTAATAGTTTATAATTGCTATGCTTTGTGGCTTTTTGGAATAGTATCGCTTGTACTTATAACTTATTTTTATTATTAAGAAGAGAAGAGAAGAAAACTAGAGTATAAGATATCCTTCTTGAATTAAGAGAAAACAAAAAACAACCACCAAGAAGATAGCACTTCATCAGAGAACAGCTAGCCATTCTCTTTGCATGTTTTCTGAAGACTATCTTTTGCAGTATGCATTAGATGAACATCAGAAAGAAACTATGAAGTCCACTTTATCCCATAAAAGATGCTGTTGTAATTAGCTATCCTGAAAATTCTAGAATTTATCTCCAAGCTTAAGCACCAAATACTTATAGAATAATTTTTTAAATAGTTTTTTTTTCCATGCCTTTACCTGTTGTTTTAGTGTTATTGTTTAAACCTTGCAATCTGTCACAAGTTAGTTTCCTAGCCCCTCTCTGGTTTATAACCTTGCTAGAATTCTATTCCAGGCTCCTGCTTGGTCGTGTTCATGGGATCTCAACAGTACACATTACATATATGCCGGACTACAGGTCAGCACATTGCTTTTTTATATTTAATGGGTGTAGGAAATTCAAATGCTAATCTTCATATAACTTTCCTGCAGGATGGTTCTGTCTTGGTGTTTGATATGCGCCAAATTGCAGGACCCGTGAAAACTTTAGTTGGGTTGACTAACAACCCTGTCCATACTGTACAATCTCTTGCACAAACTTCAAGTCTTTCTTCTGGTGGTAGAACCATCCTATCTGCATCTGCAATTGGCCTTTGTCAGTGGAGCATTGATTCTCAAGAACGGTAGGCTGTTTACTTTTTATGGATATTAGCTTTATGCTTGCTTTTTTTTTATTATCAATGGCTTATAAAAATTGTATTCAACTCATCCTTGCTGACACTATCCAGTAAAAATTGTAATTTTTCAATTTTGATGAACAGTTGTATTTATTTTTTTTTTTCATTTTCTCCTGGAGTTTTTGTGGGGTTCACATGTGTGTATATTTAGGATTGTTTTCTTGGCTAATAGCTATGCTTACATTAGGAAAATTTTGTACATTTTCCAATGTATTTGGTGCATCTTTGTACCTTCTCTGGGTCATTCCTGTTTCTTTTATTTTTTAGTTTGTATGATGGTGTAGCATCATGTTCTTTTAAGTTATATTCTCGAAATGTTTTAAGATTGTTTCTTTTTGTGTTTTGGAAATTCACATTATAAATTAAAGTTAGTTCTTTACTCTGGACAAACTTCTGATATTTCACTGTTGCATCTAGAGTCTGATATGAAATAGTATATGATGGATTTTTGCTATTTTCTCTGCATAATTTTAATTTGGTTCCTTAAGGCCAGTTGTGATTCTGGAAGCATTCATTTGAAAAAAAATTCATGTTCTATTTTTTGTTGATCTAGTTAGCTCACCTGATGCTCCATTTTTTCTGAAAATTTGAAGGCCATTTGTGGTTCCTGAAAGTGATAATCAAGGAGTTTGTATATCCGTTGCTTATTGCCCTAGCAGTGATGACATTGTTGTTTCATACCGGCCGAAGTTTGATAGTTCGACGGATATGCCTCTTACTCTATCGCCCAGTCCTAATGGTATTGGACAAGGAGTACAGGGCTCTCATGTCTTGTTCAAGAGAATGGGCAATCACCATTTCCAAAAGGTGGGTTCCTCGTATGCCAATGTAAGTAAAATTCGGCTACCAAAGTCTATAATTATAGACATGGAGAATCAGAGTAGATTGTTTGTATCTGGAGATGAAATGACATCTGATTTGGTCTTGCACGAGTTGCCATCGTTTAGAGTTATTCAGCAATTCAAAATGCCAGCTCAGGCCCGTGATATTAGGTATTCACCTAGCCATGGAATACTTGGTTGTTTAAGTGAAAACACGCTGCAACTCTTCGATGCCAATCTCTCGTGAGGAAGGTGATTCTATATTTCGCTATTGCTCCATCACTGTTCACTCCAATCCTCTCAAGAAATGGGGCACATTGACGTTGATGTATTTTCTTCTAAATTATTTTTATCCTAGTTAGAATTAGTTAGAATTACAGCTGTCCTTAAAGGCTTAAAGTAGATAAGATATTCGTTACATTGTCAGGAGCCTAGGAATGCTTTGTTCGTTCTTCTCTAATTATTTTGTAGGGGAATTTTGTTTTTTGTAATTTTTGTTATATTTTATGTATTAGAGAAGTAATATTGATGTTGATATTTGTGACAATAGTGGGATGTGTTTGTCATTAGGGACAAAGTATTAATATATGAAAATTACTTATTCGATGCAATAAATACAAAATTCAATCATGTAAGATCTGATCTTGATTTTAAAGTAACATTTATATTTATAATTTAATGATGATATATGTTCACATTGTTAAGAATGCTTGGTTATAATAACTATTTGCAGGGATAAACTGTATAAATAATGTGAAAAGCAAAATCAAAATCAAATTTATAAAATTAACAACTATCTTGTGTATTGAATGAGTATTTTCAAATATACGTGAAATTAATAAAAAATCACATGAAGTTTATAAATAATAAATTAAGGTTATTTTTATGAGAAATACTATCTCTGGTTTTATTTATAAGAAATAAAAAGTGTTTTTTCTTGGTTTTAATTAAAAAAATATAATACTATTTTAAATTATATTAATTATGAAGTTTTTTTATACCCTTAGTTTATTGTCCTCTGCTAATCAGTTTTTCATGATAGCGGATATACTACGTTATTCTCAATGACTAACTATTGAAGTATGATTTATTATTTTAATGATGACATTAACTATAAGCAATTGTATCACTATTTTAATTATTTAATATTAAGGATATTTTTAAAATAAAATTTAAAATTATGATATTATTAATTACAATTAACTGGTTTCAAGGTATTTTCTTGGTATTGATAATTTAGTCCTAAGTGTTTATAAATAATACCAAAGATATTATTTTTTGGCTCGACTCTTTTTCACGAAATAATATATAACAATCCTAGGGTATAATTTGTGTCAAGAGACTATTATACTCTTTATTTTTAATTAATATTTGTCTGTTTTAAAATAACAATGAGAAGTCACATGTATATTTTGTATGCTTCATTATGTTGTTGTTTGAGTCATATAACACCTCCCTATTTTTATCTAAGTTACATGAAATTTATAAAGATTTTGTTTTTTTAATATATATATTTTTAAAGAAGTTTGACATCAAGCAAGTCTTTTGTTTTCAATAAGTTAGATAGGTCACATGAATCAAATAATGCAATTATTCCTCGTTTTGTATTAAGTTTAATGGTATTTGACCCCTTTAAAGTGTGAGATATATTTTAAAAAATAAATAACTGACTGATAATCATTACTAATTAGAAAGTCAATAATTGAAATGTTAGGAATTTCATAATTTGTATAGAGGTATGTATTTAATTACAAATTCAATCATTGATATTTCAATCGGGGACTATTTTGCACTATAGTATATCTTCTAATCTGGATCTATGCATTATAGAGGAGACAAATCCTAGTTCAAAGATAAGTCATTTATTAATAAATCATTCTTAATGATTTAATATAAACTTAATTGCACTTTTAGTCTCCCTACTATCTTCAATCCGCGATTTTGGTTCCCTTACTTTTTTTTTTTCGCGATTTTGGTCCCCCTGTTATTCCAAATTCGCAATTTTGGAACACATACTTGGGAGGTATAGAGGGACCAAAATTTTGAACTACATCGCGAATTTGGAATAATAGGGGGACCAAAATCGCGAAAAAAAAGTAAGGGACCAAAATCACGAACTGATGATAGTAGGTGGACCAAAAGTACAATTAAGCCTTTAATATATAGTTTTTTTATTTTCTTTTACCTTTAATAATTAGATCATCCTTTATTTGCTTAACCTCCTTGTTAGTGCTTCTAAAAGTCGTTTTTTATACACGCCTAAATCACCTCATATGAGACTCATTTTTTTTTTTTTAATAAAGTGAGTTACCCTAACATCCTATATAATGATTTCATTTCTAATCATATCTTATTTAGTAACCATTTGTTCATTGTACAAATTTTCATTTATGAAAGGCTTCAAATGGTCAAATTTGATGTTTGAGTTGGGTAGAGTTGTGAAAATTCAAGTCCAAAATTATTTTGGTCTAGTCTAGCCCAAAATTATTTTAACTTTATGCCTTCTTATCTCTCTTGCTTAATTACCCTATGTTTATTCCAATTTTACTCATTTTTTTTTTATCTATGAACCATGTCGTGTAACATTCTTTTTTAACATTAATATTTCGTTGCACATTGTTATCAAACTTCCAATAATTTTACCCTTTAACCTAAAACCCCTTGATTTTCTATTATATTTCTTTAACTGAACTACCTTTCTAATCCCTTCAACCATCTTGCTTCATATGCTATTAGCACTTCCTTGAGTTTTCGCCTCCGTTTGGAGACATGGCACTACAGTATTCAATAGAATTATGAAAGATTGAATTTAAATCAATTTTATCCAATATGTTTCATAATTTGTAACATAATTATTTTTAGTTATTAATTCTATAATTATTTTTACCCGTAAACCAAATAGACATCCAAAATCCTCCTTCTAAAACCCTTCTATTTAAAAGTATTTGTTTTTGACTTACTATTTCTTTAACTTGAGTAAATGTACCTAAAATGGAAGAAAAGCAATCCTCGATCTCTCTTCAAAATATGAAATTCAGAAGAAAATCAATAATAGTTTTTTTAAATGTTTCCGTTAGTGTATAAGATAACTTTCACTGGGAAAAAACAATCACATTTTGCATATAATTTCCTCAAATGATAAATAACAAAGCTTTATTCACTCTATATTTTTATCTCAGTGACCAATGACGAATATAATACCGTGGCCTACATGAGTCCAAGAGAAAGTGAATTTTCTAGTCCTTATCCAATTATAAGTCCCTGCCTAACTTAACATTTGTTTGCATGGGAGAGAAGGAAAAAAGTGCTTTAGTTAAACACATTGCGATACGTTGAAGTTGCATTTGCTGGGGCCAACATCATCTATCTTCGTAATTATTCAAACAAAATATCTCGCATCAAGCAAGTAAGGCTTAAAAGAAATGCCAAATGCAGAGAAAGGGAGTGGGGTTAGAGAAAGCAGCTAGAGGCTTATCTTATGACTCAATAATGCTTAACCATATTCTCTTGTTTGGAAAACATTCCATCCTTTTCACTCTATTAATGGTTCAAAAGCTCTCCACCAACAGCCTCATTTGTTTGATTTGGGCATTATGGCCCTCTGCTTTATGCATTATTATAGTCTTCGAGCATCTTCAACCAGAAATCATGCTTGATTATTTGGAGAAAGACCAATCACGTCTCTCTAATTTTGAGAATGCAACTAAATTTCCATTTTAATGTTTGTTTGTCTTTGTCTCATTCTTGATGTCTTCGTTTATGGTCTAAAATGTTTGAATATATATACATAATTGTTGTGATGATATGGTTTCAACTTACAATTTAATGTAAATTAATTATTTAGAATTCAAAATATATTTTTTTGGTCAAAAATTCAAAATATGTATGCACCTTTATTTAAATATAGGGATTGTTACGGAGCATGCCAAAAAGCTCATCACCTCACGGATCCAACCCATCTGAGCAAGTCGGACCACCCGCATATGCAAGTCGGCTCCAGTCCTACATGTCGGCCCACATCTTGACGGCTTCCACGCATGATGTCAAGGGGTAATAACTTATGGATCATGGCCCACGACCCATATCCTTAGATATTTCCTTATGAATACTGCAGACGTCATATGTCAAGTACGCATTGATTACACATTGGCCGCCTCATCTCAGATCTACACTGACTTAAGCGTTGGAGTGTCTTCGCAGGTACACCCCACTGCCGGCATGACCCGACATTCGAGATTCAACTACATCTAGATCCGAGTTCGACATCAAGACCTGAGCTCGAGATTCATACACGAATATGGATAGATATGTTTTTGTTCAATGAAATATAACTAGCTAGATTTGCTTTTTTTTTCTATAATGTTTTGATCCCTCATAAATTGAAAATATATCAATTTAGTACTTATTTAGGGCTGGCCCAATCCTAAGGAAGGTAAAGTCACCGCTTTAGGCTCCTAAAAATATCTTCATTTTAGGCCCCTAAAAATATTTTATTTATTATTAATATTAAAAATAAAAAATAGCTAATAATTATTTAGTAGGTAATATTAAATTATTAAGAGTAATTAAGTTTTTTTTCCCTTAAAAAACTCCATTTTAACACAATTATTAATTGATTTTATTTATTTTTAATATTGATTTATCTCACCACTCACTTTATTTTTTGCGACTTTTCTTCTTCAGGTTGTGCTATATTGATATTATATATTCTCTCTTACTCTCTCAGTTTGTCTTTTTAGTACATGGTTGAGTGTAGAGATTTGTCATTTAGTGAGTATTTATAAATAAACATGTCACTTTACTTAATTAGACTCTATTGTACCAGTGTGAGTACACTTATATATTTAAATAAATAATTATATATTTTTTAAAAAATAATTATTTTTATTTCAAAATTATCCTAACAAACATGCACTAATATATTGAAGGGTAAAAATGCCCCATCATAAAATTCACTTTAGGCCCATAGAAATGTTGGGTTGACACTGTCCTTATCGTAGTAGATTTTCCTATGGATTTACCCGAGAACTTTTATCAAAAAGTGAAAATACTCCTTTTTAGTTTTCATCGATACAAATCCACATGAAAATCCATTGGAAAATCTGCAAGAAAATTATACAAAAGGATTAAATTGATATATTTTCAATTTTTGAAAAACCAAAATCACTGAATTTAAATTATAAGGACTAAAAGTAAATATTTCAATTATATTTCAAGGATAAAAAACATATCAAACCCTTAAAAATATTTTTATATTGTCATTTAAGGATGGATTGTCATATCATTTATTGAATTTTTTTGACGGCTTATTTATTATTAAGTTCAATAAATAAATATCATTTATTGAACTTAATAATAAATAAAATGTTATATTCATTAAATGGTGTGATAATATATTACTTCATAACATTGTAACTTTTTTATACTAAGAATAAATATGCAACCCCATATAAATCCTTCATTGTTATCCCAATATTAATGGCTTTATGAATTGTTTAGAGCATCTCTAATGATAAATTCTTATGCAGTTCTTAAAAATAAAAATCCATGAAGCAACCCAACAACCATGGAAGAAAAATAACGTGAGAGATAGATTGCTTATATTTAAGAACTAGATGCATCTCTAGCATCTCGGTTCTTATGAATTAAAATGGACAAAACGGGAAAAAAAAATAAAAGGGGTAAAGGGGACAAATAAATAATAAAGTAAAATTAAATAATTTTTACCATTTGAAATAAAGGGGACAAATTATTTTCAGTTGTGCAATAGTATTTTAAAAAATTATTTTTATATTCAATTAATTTCATTTTTTAAAATAAAAAAAAATTAAATTCATATTATATTTTTGTGTGTATTTCTTGTTTTAAAATTAGAAAATACAATAGTATTTTATGTTGAACTAAAATTTAAAATAATAAAGGTGGGTAGTGTGGGGTCCATTTGAGAGTTCCTGTAGAGTTGCTCTGTTAGAGCGTATAGTTACTTATTAATTTGTAAGAGTTGCTTAAAAAATAAGAAGAGATAATGTGTACAAATAAAACCCACATAAAAATTAATAAAATATATTTTAAGCAACTTTGGTGTTGGAGATGGTTTTATATGTAAATTTGATTTCTTTAAGTAAGAGTTACATGGGAAAAAAAGGAAAATTATAAACTTATATCATTGATTCACAAATTAACTATTAAAATTTGAAAAGCTCTTTAATTTATTGTTTTTTATAGGCACTCTTTAATTTAATTTATTGTTATGTGTATCTATATGATCGCACTATTAATTATTAATTTTTAAATTCAGGACTATATATAATTATTCCCCACTTTTTTAATTAATAATTCATAATGATGAGTATGGTAAGTTTTATATTTTTAAGAGATAAATTCAGTGACATTTGTTGTGGAAAAAATGATGAAATTTTAGATCTACAAGGTGCCGTTTGGGGTGGTTGCGAGTTTTTGGTTTTTTATTTTTAAAAAATTTCAATCAAATTTTTACAACTAAGACTGAAAACTAAAAATCATTTTTTGTGGTTTTCAAAATGGACGTTTTGAAAATCACGAAAAGTGATTTTTAATTTTCAATTTTAAATTGTAAAATCTTAATTGAAATCCTTTGAAAATCAAAAACTGAAAACTCATAACCACCTCAAACGACAAATTAGTTATCAATTTTTTGTTTGAGAAATAACATGATTCATATTTACAAGCGTAAAATTATTGTTTAGATACAAAATATATTCTTTACATGATTCATATAACCTTAGGTGAGTTTAATATGATCAAATTTACATTACATGGTGTTTATTTAAAAACTTCCCTATTTGTTTGTAAATTCTACATATATACTTCGCATAATTAATAGTTACTAGTACCTTCCTTCATTTAAATTTGTCTTATTATGTAAAACAAATATTAAAAAATAGATTAAATATATTTATTTATATTAAATTTATTGTATTTTTTATTATATTATTTATTTTTTCTATTTTATTCATTAATTTTCTACTGATTATCTCTTATATTAGAAGTAAAAGTAAAAAAATATAATTAATATTTTCTTAAACTTTTAATAAATAAATAAAAACGGGATAGTATATTTATAAAATTATGGATAATGGCATTTAAATTACATTTAAGAAGCGTTTTGATATAATTTACAAAACTCCTATCATTAGGTTCCATCACCGTTAAACACTTTTAGAGAGGAGTTATTAAGCCCGAATAGGATTAGTAATAGAGAATTACCCTAATAATCACCGGATACCTACGGTAAAAAAAACTCTTATCCTTATTTCTTATTACCTTGATGCTATTATTTCTCTCACTGTCGTTACACGCAACAATAATTTTTAAAGACTAACAAATTGGTCCCTCATTTTTTTAGGGTCATGCAGTTTAGTCCATAAGAAATAGAAAACTTCAATATAGTCCCTGATTTTTTGTTTTTTCTTTCACTATAGTCCAACAATGTGTTTCCCATTAATTTTTTTACGACGTGTCACGTTTAGTGACACTCTGTCTCACTGTTTGTCACTATAGTGTCCACTATGGCACAAAAATGACGTGATTTTGTCAAACTTATAACTTGAAAGGCTTCAACTCCAACCGTTGTGTGCTTCCTTATTTTTCCTTTTTCTCTCTTCTTCCCCTTTTTCATTGGAATGTCTCAACTCCAATGACGTTATTTTTGCGCCCCTAAGGCAAATAATGTGATACAGTGTCACGAAACGTGACACATCATAAAAAAAATTAACAGGAAACATACAGTTGGATTATAGTGAAAGAAAAAACAAGAAATCAAGGACTATATAGGGGTTTTTATTTCTTAGAGACTAAAATGTATGACCCTAAAAAAGTCATCGACTAATTTAATAGTTTACTCATTTTTAAAGTGATAATAACCAAGTAAGTTTCATGGCAGCACAGCACATTTACCCCACTCCCCAAAACACATCCACACAGAGATTTTCCTTTTCATCCTTAAAAAATGACAATAATTATAAAATGAGGAGTATGCTTATAATAATTAATATTCGCACTCAATAGTGCCACATTTACCCACTGCTTTTCACTGCACATATTGATATTATTCCATTGTTTTTCTTTTTCTTTGTTTTTGGTCTACACCAAAAGAGAATGAGATATGACAAAGACAAAAAATAAAAACCCACACAATCTTCCAAATTTTCTCGTGTCTTGAGAGCCTTGGACGCTCAACCCCGTACACTTGCATTGCATTGCATAGCATAATGTTGCTGTCAAATGAAGGGGCCCATCTCAAGTCACCCCCATAAAAGTAAATGAAACTTTCTGAAACATAAAAACAAAACATATCACAGGAGAACAGTGTTTTCTGGGACCCCAATTTGCTAAAGTTTCAATCTTTAATTTAACCCCAACACTCAGGTGTTAATCTGTGATCTCTTTTGGGGTCTTGACAATAGTTATAAACCATGTGGTATCTTTGCACCCATCTCATGGCCTTATTCTGTTGTGGGGTTAATCCACCAGACCTATATGGTGAGGCTGACACTGGATGGCACCAACGTGGTGCATAAGCTGAGCAACCACTAGCTTTGAAATTTGTATACTTTGCAACAAAAGGTTGATATCTATAATCAGCTTTGTATTTTCCATCTTCAGTTGCCCATGATGATGCATCCCATATTGAACCATAAAGCCACATTGGCCTCAGAGGAAATGTTGCATCACTCTTCCTCGGGTACCTCCTTATGGGCACATCATCCACAAAGAATCTGACACATTATTCAACGTTAGTGAAAAGCAACTTTATACCGACCACTCCAGGTAATAACAACCATTTTTAAGATTAGCTGGAATTTTTTAACGTTATAGTTGAAATTGAATCAATTGCTCAAACCTCATTTTTTATATATAATTACATACAATTACCTCAAAAGAACAAGTAGATCAATAAATTAATGTTACTTTCAACTTTTTATTAGCTGGGTGTTACTATTAGATTTGTTTACCCCACACTTCTATGTTATGTTTCTTGTGCCATTCATGTGAGTGACCTTGATTCTATATCTATATATATATATATGTTATATGATTTATGATTTATTAATCCTGTCAAGTCCCTATTTGCTTTCTTCCTTAATTTCAGAGAAAATGAAATTCTTTCCCTTTCATTTTCCATATATAATATCAATCAGTCATGACTAAAATGTGATACCAATTCATAAGAACCAATCAAACCAATGCCACGTACACAAAATCCAAGCTCACACTGTGGATTCTCTTAATCTTCTCCCCTACCTATCTACTTCAGCAGCAAAAGAAATAGTGCCTACCCTGTCTACCTTTCTTTCTCTGGAATACTACTGAAAATGAATGCATTTAATGTATATGTTTGCCATCCCAAATGTACGTTTACAAACTTAGAATGCTTTTTTGAGTATGTTTAAATTTCCGTTAAAAATTGCATTTGAATATAATTTTTATCTTGAATTTATGTTTAGACCGACATAACTCTATGTTGCTTCTACAAACTTAAGTTTAATCCAAACACACACTCTCAGAATACAGTTAAAATTTATATAGTTACTTACATGATTTCCTTAGGACTCCACAGTATAGCATAGTGATGAAAATCTTTGGTAGGATCAAACCAAAGATTGAACTTCATCTCTCTACCTATAATCTTCCCATCTCCACTTCCTCTTATATAAACATTGGTCTGCAAAGTATAAGGCTTTCCAAATGTTGTCCCAAGAAATTCAATGTCCACTTCATCATGGAAACCAGGATGTGCTTCATTGTTAGAAAGCTGCCATAATTACCATTAATCAAATCATCATTATCAACATTAGTAATATTAAGTACTAGCATTAATAAGCTAAACAGAATGTGTAAGCTTTCCAACCAATCAAGTTATTCTTTAGTCATGTGATGATGTGACCATATCTTACATAAAAAGCTGTTATAACTCCTGCAGTATAGCCAGGTTGGACCTTAATGGAAGCACCAAAGTACCCAGATCGAAATGGACGTACTGATTTGAAGCCACTTCCTGTTATACCAGAAAAAAAAAGCATTGGAAGGTGAGTTAAATTTTTCAATGAAAGAGAAAGCATTTAAGTTGATCAGATTCAGACCTGTGGTTCTATCAAGCCAAATTGTTAATGTATTTTGGTCTAGTGATTGGTGTTGAGGGCCCCAGAGGTTTCTAAATCCTTTGTAAAAACTCAAAGACTTGAATTTGGAACTTGGCCAGTAGCCAGGTGAAGGTGGCCAGTAGGCATTGCTTGAAGAGACCATCAACATTAAAATAGTAAAGAGAAAGAGAGCCATGAGGCAAAGAGAGTGCTGAAAGTGTTAGCAGAAAACAGAATGATTCTGTTATGTATAAATGGCATGCAGGGTGTGATAAAGGAACTGAGTAGGGAAATTGCACAAAGTAAGGGGCATATGGGAGAAGAGTATGGTGGTCAGTATGATATAAATAAGGAAATTAGTGGGTCCCATATGGAGAATTAATAGTGAAATTGTGGAGGAATTAGATGAATTAAACATAGCAATAACTATTTGTAGATCATTACAGATGAATGAGAGATCATTAATGGTTGGATAACATTCAATTATACCATGCATAGGATAGGCATCTAGATTATTGTCATTTTTCATTTTCCAATTATTACAACTACTTTTCCCCCCACATCTCTTTATGACAGAAAACCTGTTAGCTTGGTTGGAAAGTTCAAAAAAAGATGATGGGATGCAGAAGGGGTAGATAGGAGTGCCTTAAATGTGCTTCTTAATGTTGTGTTGCATGGCTTTCTGATTCCAACTAGAACCTAGGCCTGTACTGTACTGTAAGTTTTCCACCTTCATTGAAGACTACAGGTATTTTTGTCTCAGCTCTGAAAGCAATAGCTGTATTAACCCCATTTTTGGTGTTTTTCACCACAACATCTCTTTTTTCATTGTGTCAATCATCATTTAGTCAAGCATAAAGGGAAAATGGGCTAGCCTGACTAGCCCGCAGAAGCCAGCAAAAACGTAGAGTTCAGGATTTTATTTTAGAAATCTAAATAATTCCGATCTTTTTTTATCCGTAAAACCTGTAAAAAACGGGCTACCTGAAAATAAACCTGAGAAATGTAGGGTTTGAGTCTTTATGTTAGAAGTTTGAAAACTCCCGAATTTTTTAGTCCTGCCAGTAAAAACTTACTACCACTTTGGCCGGGCGAGGTAATCTAAATTGCAATTAACATGCAGGTAAAGGACAAAATAAGCTAATGAATGAATGATAAAACAAAAGGAAATGTGGGACAGATTCTAATATAGTCAATTCTCATGAATCAACGAGTGTAACGGTGTGTTTGAACTTGTGAACTTCATCAATGGAGTGGGTGGGTCGAGAACTATTCATTAATGGACCCCCCAAAGCTTGATATTTGAATATCAGTGGGGCACATCCATGATTGATTGACACGTAGAGTAACCTTTGGTGGTGATGGTACTAATAATTTGTAATCTTAATACATTGATCCATCAAGAAAAGGAGTCCACATAGATCGCAACCAACCACATTATATATATATATATATATATATGTGTGTGTGTGAAAATGGAAAACACACAATCCAATATTTAATTAATTGGTATCAATTACTCACAATCCTTTTGTCATATTTTATTAGGTACCAATTGCAGTAGGCAAGTGCTAGATTTTACTTCTCCAACTTTTCTTTTTCCATATTTAGTTTATATACATAGTTTCATTCCTTAACATAGTCACATTTTTGGTATAAAACCTTCAGAATATATCATATAATGTTCATCATTTGAGGATGGTATGAAGATTATTGGGGACAAACAAAACAATAACCATAGTGAAGTACTTAACATAACATAGTTACTATAAATGGAAAAATAACCCCAAATATGCAAATAAGTGACTATGATATGAGTGAATTTGGATGATCAAAATAAAATGATCATATTAAATAACTTAGTGCTAGGCCAATAATTTGAGGTGCATTTTTGTCTGCTTATGGAAGCAGAAGGTTCGAATCTGTTTCCAACTTAATCTAGTGCATCGGTGCACAATGAATATAACAATACACACTACATTTGAGTAAAAACTCTGAGGTGTCAAAGTACATGAATTTAAGGCATGGTTCCCCGGAAGCAAACAACAAAATCACAAGACACAGAAGAGACATTATTGAGCTCTAGCTACACACACCGCTGAGAAATTTGGTAGAAAATAGAAATAATAATAACCCCACAAAAAAGAGTGGGAAGTAATGCATGTACATGAAGCTAACAAATATATAATTAATGTGCTAAGATAAGTAAACTTAATTAATAGGTACTTGTGTTGTGTACCCTGAATTTTCAATTACAACTTGCAAGAAGCTTATTTTCTTGGCCTATATGTGTAGACAAAATTAACAAGATTGGGATATGCACTATTTTGTCGGTAACACATAGATGGAGGATGGTTTGGAGCATGGTGGGGATGGTGGTAGGGCCACATTGGCCGACAAATGAAAGAACTCACAAGAGGGTTGAATTGGTTGGTGTTCTGCTCTATCAGATGGACTTATTCGCTGCATTGCATTTGTGATAACTGAGGACTTGTCCATTGGATCACCACATAAGTTGCATTACATGACTATATAATCTTGGATTAGATGCTTTGTATATCACATGTTAGGGGATAAATGACTTTGGTTAGAACCATTAATTAGAAGCTTTATTTATTGTGAAATATGTAGCCTCAACGTGGATGCTTTTACTTGGTCAACATTCTGCATACAGGCTACCATGCATAGGCGCAGGCCTCTGCTTTTACACTGGATTTGTCATCAACAGCTAAGATTTTAAATTAATAACAAATAAAAAGTGATGATAAATCTATGTATTTTGTGTTTGTGTTAGTCTATGTTCACATAATGAATTGAGTTTCTCTTTTTATAATTGACACTTAGAACACTATTCACATTACACACCTGGTCTCCTTAAAGTTTTTGTTTAAGGGCCAATTAAATTTGTTCAACTTTTCCGATAATTTGAAATTAGTTATTTGTAGATAAATTAAATGAAAGAGCTTCTAAAAAAGTTAGTTATAAAAACTAATTTTAACTTATGAGAGAAGTTGAATTCGTGTTATATTCTTGATTGATTTTTTTTTCCTCTCATAAATCTGTTTAGAGAAGTTTATCCAAATTGACCCTAAATTAGTTGGGCTAGTTTGGATGCACTTATGCAGAAGAACTTCTAGGTGAGAAAAAATAAAATGAATCAAAAAAGACAAATGAATTTAACTTCTCCATAAGTTGAAATTAGTTACTTGTGGAGAAGTTAAATGAGAGAGTTTTAGAGAATGTGAGCTACAAAAACTAATTTTAACTTATGGAGAAGTTAAATTAATTTGTCTTCTTTAATTCATTCTATTTTTTTTCACCTAAAAATTCTTGTACAGAAGTTTATCCAAACAGGACCATAGTATATCGTGGTAACACACACAAACTAACTTTAACCCTTCATGAAAATTCAAGAGTAAAGTATAAATATTTTTCGATTCTATATTTTGTGTGATTTAGGACTATGACATAAGTACATAACATCTTTGATTGTTAATTTTTCTGTAATCTGCATACAACACACAATTCTTACAGCTGTGTAGTTCATAAGAATAATTTGAATTTAAAATGGTAAATTCTATTTGATGTAAATGAGAAAAATGATTGCTTGCGGTGCATCTGAATCTTCAAATTAAGATATGGAACATGTCTTTTTCTGTTTTTCAAACTTATCAGAATAAAGTATATGATTTTTAATTTTTTGCACTAACTTATAGGTAACAACTAGTAGGAAGCATCCAATTTTCCAAGTGTACGTGTATACAAACGGTTATAGTTATATATTCACAATCTTTATACAAGTTATGTTTAAGTTTAAGTAAAGAGTAATTAAACTTAAATCACAACTAAATAAAAGAATAGTAAATTACTTTCCTATCCCCTGCATTTTATGTTTATCACATAAACTTCCCCTTTTTGGGGTACATTATAATTAAACTTCCTTTGTATTACGAAACACAACTCTACCATGATGCATTCACTTGTATGTTTATTTTAATGCTTAACCGTTTGGTGTGGATTAAGATTATGTAGTAGTAGTACTTCTTAAACTACGTAGTAGTACATTTATAATAGGGACTGATATATCATATATGTAATAAATCATGACATACAGGGTATGTTTGTGAGTTAAATTTTGGAGGGGAGGGGAAGGGAGGGAAGGGAAGGGTTTATTGGAAGCCCTTCCCCCCTTTATGTTTGTGAGTTTAAGTATTTTACAAAGTCTTTCCCTCCTCTTCTCCCCCTCCATTTTCCCTCCAATCCTTTCCTTTCCCTCCTCTCTAAACTCACAAACACACCCGGTGTGAAAGTGGAGTAACATAGATATTTCCTTAAAGTCTTATTATTCGTCACATAATTAAGGTGTCACGTGATGCCAAGGAAATTATGTCTGCTTCTAGTGCTCAGATTCGTGGTATGCATTACAGAACTACTTAATGCTTTTGACATTTTTTTTTTGACGTAAATGCTTTTGACATTAGTATTAGTTGCTGGAGCAATATTTTTTTATTTAATTTTAGGAATAATATATGTACCTTTCTTTTTCTAGAAATGAGTAAATGACACACCTTTTAGATTTCTATAGTTGATTTACGCATTATATTTGTTCTTTAATGAAATATTTATTAACATTATTTCTCTAATGATCACCCTTACAACATATATACGACGAAGAATAACTTATTTTATGTAAAAACAATTAATTGTGAATATATATTCAAATTTTATAACTGTTAACTATGGATTTATCAAAAATTCAAAACACAATTGGATCCAACATAAGAAAGAATATAATCAAAAGTCACTATTGTTATGGCTACCTATATAATGTTACACACGTGAATTTAGTATAATTTTTTTTTTTACAAAATGTCATTAATGCAAAAAGCTTGTTCTACAATAATGTTCATATGATATATCGTTAAAGAAAAAATTTGATGGTTTATTTTTAATTTAGCTTTAATCATATAAACCGATCCATTTGTTGATGCTTAAGTTTTTTTTTTTTTTTTGGTTATGACAAACATATGGAAATTGATAGATAAAGATTGACAAATACTTTATTTAAGTTGCTAAACTCAGACATATCAAATCGAGCAGTAGTGATATCGATGTATTAACAAAAAATAAATTATAGACAATCCCATCACAATTCTAACCGCGTAGTTTGTTCTTAAAAGTTGTGTTTAAGGTAGGCATGATAATGGGAAGAACCTAGAACCATGGCAATCTTTCATTTAATAAGGTTGATTAATTAGAGGCAGATTTTAGAAGGTAATGATGAAAAAGTAGTATCCAATTTCATCTCCACTGAAAATGGGGAAATTCATGAGGAATCCATCCTTTTTTTTGTAATTTTATTTACTTATATTAAATAAATCATACATTACATATATTTTAATCAAAATAATATATAAAATGGACAAAAAGAATTAAAAAAATTTAAAATTAAATTATATTTTTAGAAAAAAAAAATATGTTCAATTTTATTATTTGACTATTGTTATAATTTGAATTATTTAATTATATAATAATTAATTTTATATTTTTAATATTATGAAAAAGGGGAGTATGAAAATAAAATCTTCACTCTATTTTTAACAAGATATTTTCATGATATTATAATCATTGGAGCAGACTCAAATTTGAATTTACGGTACCGTATTTTTTTTAAATGCTTAGTGAATTAGTATGTGTTTGAATGATAATTTACAAACTTAACAAATTTAAGTTTGTATAAACTTAATTTTATAAAATTAATTTTATTTAAATATGAGTTTAAAATGATGTGCATGCATATGTGATTTATGTTTAGATTTTTTTATATAAAATAAATTAATAGCAAAATTTAATATATTTTTTTTAATTTAATGTAAAAGTTATAATTTATCACATATGCTAAATTCAAAAAAAAAATGTTCAATCATATTTTAATGTGAGTTTGGATTTTAGAAGTGAGTTTAGATTTCACAAACGTAAAATCAAATGTGCCCTAACTTTTTCACATTAAATATGCTTTTATCAAATTTTCTATTAAAATTAGATTAGATGATTTGATAACATTAACACTTAACTTTTGGTTTTTTGTTTTGGCCTTTGACATGTCACCTAACTATTAACATAAGAGATACTGGTGGTGGTACTTTGTCAGGTATTAACCATAAAAGACAGAATATCAAATCTTTTCTATTGCTAAAATAGGGACTTGCGTACAAGAATTGGTTAGTTTCAAATGATGCATGTACAATTATGACCAAACCTATTTTAAAAGCAAAGAACTTACTTACTAGACACAAAGAGGGGCCATAAAAAGTTTCAGTTTTATGCCACGTAACTGTACATACATTTTCTCACGGGTATGTTGATGGCTTTATGTATATCTATACCTTTCTCACATGTAAATAAAATTAGAGATGGTTGTGTACAAAAAAAAAAAAAATTTAGAGATGGTTGTAATAAAAACATATATAAAGTAATAATAAATTAAGCAAATTAAAATGAAAATATTCCCGTCCACAATATCTATAGCCAAATAAACATATGAAATTATTGCGTGAAAGAAAAATGGAATCCAACAAATGTGGGTAATTGACAATAGCAATCATAAGATGAGATTGGTTTTTAAATTGCCTTTGGATGCTGATCACATCATCCACAATATATGCATTGGAAAAAGAAGAAAGAAAGAAAGAAAGCATCTAAAAAGGTTTGCTAAAAGCCTTGCAGTCATCGAAAAATAACCCCTCCCAATTCAGAGACAGTTTGAGAGGGTAGTCCCTACCGACACTCAAATAGGTTTTGCATTGCAAATTGAGAAGGTTGTGCACAAGGTTAGTGCATAAATTAGATAGGATCCACCTAGATGTCCTAACGTTTCATATCATTGAAGAATTTTACGGCCGGGGGGGGGGGGGGGGGGGGGGGCTAGAAAGCTATATTATTAAAGCTAGCCAATTTTCAATTTACACACAAGGATATATGTTTGTTTAGTTTGAAAAAGTAATTCTTATTTTATTTTTATTTCTACTAATAATTACATAACTATAATTTTTTTACTCCCTCTGTTCGGATTTATAAAACATCTTTTAGAAGTTTTTTGTGCTCTTTTTTATAAATCACTTTATAATTTTATGAAAGCATTTGTTATCATTTCCTTATTTATCCTTATTAACTTTTTTTTGTGAATGGGGAAATAAAGAAAAACAACAAAAGAGACTACAACGAGCAATCATCCAGGAGCATCTGGGAAATCCCTGCAGGAGGAGAATCCCAAACCTCTAAGTCATTGACATTAAACCTGCCTAGCTTAGCCAAAGAATCAGCCACCAAGTTGGCTTCACGAAGAATAGAGCAAATCTGCACATTCCAGCTCCTTTGAAGAAGACTTCTAATCTCCAAAAGAAGATCCCTGTGAGGAAGAGCCGCAGGGAGAGAGGGAAGTTTGATGAGACGCACAAGTTCCTGGCAATCCGATTCACATAACAGCTGGGAGCATCCTCTATCCCAAGCTAGCTGGAGGCCGCGAAGGACAGCAAAGATTTTCGCTTCCAAGATGGAACAATCCCCTTCTCGACGGGAAAAACCACCAATCCAAGCGCCCTCTGAGTCACGTAACACACCTCCTGAGTAGAAGGACCTGTTCTGACTATAAAAACGACCATCCACGTTGAGCTTCAGATGACCTGCAGGGGGAACTGTCCACCATAGCTTGGCCACTGTATTAGACCCATCACACACAGATGAGTGCTCAAGATCGTCCTGCATGGTTAACACATTCCTAATAACCACATCAATACTCCAATGCTCATTGGAGAAAACTCGGTTATTTCTCCAATTCCAACTCCACCAAAGAGTGGCTAGAAAAAGCACCCCCTGGGCTCCTAAAGAATTCTTCCTCAACCATTGGTCAACATCAGCTAAAAAGAAATCACTATGCCCCGTGAGACCCATCCTGGACCAGAGTAAATTAGCCTCACCGCAGTCACGCAAACAGTGGAGCGTTGTTTCGTTCGTCAGTTGGCAGCGGGGGCTGGTTGCACTATCAATAATATGTCTTCTCATGAGAGTATCCTTAGTTGGCATAGAATTGTGAAGGATTAGCCAAAGAGTAAAACGGACCTTCTCTGGTGCCTGAACTTTCCACACCCATCTCCACGTAGACGAAACTGGTTTTGTGCGCTCTTTCTCTTGCAGCCAAATATAACCATCCCGTGTCGTATGTTAAACTAGAAAGTTAAACAATTTTTTTAAGTCCTAATAAAATTAACTAGTTTTAATCACTTTTATTGGTCTGTGTGATTTGGTCAATTGTGCCTATTAATACGAATAGAAGGAGAATTATTTTTAAGAGATTAATAATTAATAATTATGCCGTGCTAGTGTAAAAAAAGTTTTACACCATCATCTAATAAGGTGTTGTCAAATCATTTAATGAATATGACACCTCATGTGTCATTAAACTCAATAAATGATATTGCATCACATCATTGGATGACAGTGTAAAACTTTTTTTACACTGACAACGTATATAAATTAAATCCTAATTTTAAATTTTTGTATAGAAAATAATAATTAATAATTTTCTACTTTAGGTATAAATATTTAAAAAAACAAAAAAAAGGTGATGTTTTTAAAAAAATATTTTATTAAACCAAATAAATGTTAAGAAATTCATACATATAATCTATAATAATATATACAATCGAGAATAATTTATTGGAAGGTTAAACTTATGTCGCTTTCACATTAAATCCTTCCTCAACACACCCTTCTCCAAAATATGTAACATCTCAAGTTATAACTCTTTTTATAAATGAAACTAATAAGGGAAGAGATTTTATAAAAGGAATTAAGGGGAAAATAAAATAAGAATCAAAAGTGAAAAAAATAGGATTCTGGTATCCTCGCTCAAGCGGAAAGGTCTAGCTTGGGCGAGCATATCAGGAAAAGGGGAGAATTTTGGAAACTGATATTCTCGGTAAAGCGAGGGGGGCTCGCTTGAGCAAGCGTATCAGTAAAATTTGGGGAAACATGTTTTTGGTTTGGTCGCTCAAGCGAGGATCTCTCGCTTGAGCGCAATTCTTGGGAAATTATTCCAAGGTTGCTCTCTGGAATCCCCTCTCTCAATTGCTCAAGCGAGAATTCTCTCACTTGAGCGCAATTCCAAGAGTTTCTCTCTGGAATGTTCTCGCTCAAGCGAGAATACTCTCGCTTGAGCGAGGACCCTTTTGTTCCAGAATTTCTTTCTCACTCAAGCGAGAAGGCCTCGCTCGAGCGAGAGTTCGCGTATCTGTTTTTTTTTTAAACGCGATTTAGGGCTTGACCTATGCCTCTAAGTAGTTGAGGCCCCATGAGGAGAACTATCCTAGCCATGACTTAGAGTAAGCGACTGTGGTATTTGCCCTCAAAATTTAGAGGCATTACCTGTATGGTGTGAGGTTTGAGGTCTTCAGTGATCACAAGAGTCTTAAGTACCTCTTTGATCAAAAAGCACTCAACATGAGGCAGGGGAGGTGGATGAAGTTTCTGAAGGATTATGATTTTGAGTTGAGATACCACCCGGGCAAAGCCAATGTAGTGACTGACGCTCTCAGTAGGAAATCTCTGCATGTGTCGTCTATAATGGTGCATGAGATGGGGTTGTTAGAAGAGTTTAGGAACCTAAGCCTTAATGTTGAGGTCAGAGAGAGTAGATTGAGGCTCTATAGGTTAGAGATCAGCAGTGAGCTTAGAGCTTTGATTAGGGAGGCATGAGGTTCGAGCCCATACCTCCAAGCTAGGAGAAGGCAACTAGGTTTTTCTAAGTCAGGTGACGAGATGATTCTCTTCCAAGGAAGGGTCAGTGTCCCTAAGGGGGATAATTTGAGGCATCAGATTATACAGGAGGCTCACAGGGGCAAGTTCTCGATACATCCTGGCACCACCAAGATGTATCAAGACTTGAGGAAGATGTTTTGGTGGGATGATATGAAGGGTGAGGTAGCAGGGTTTGTTTCTAGGTGCCTAATGTGTCAACAGGTTAAGATAGAACACCAGAAACCATCAGGAACCCTTTTGCCATTAGTGATCCCAAAGTGGAAGTTGGAGAGTATAGCCATGAATTTTGTGGTGGGACTACCTAGAGTCCAAGCAGGGTTTGATGCCATCTGGGTCATCTAGGACCAGCTAACGAAGTCGACTCATTTCCTACCTATTAGGAACACCTATTCCCTGAGCAAATTAGCAGACCTGTATGTCAAGGAGATTATTAAGCTCCATGGCATCCCCTCTATAATTATTTCAAATGGAGATCCTAGGTTCACCTCTAGGTTTTGTAGTGCATTTCACCAGGATTTTGGGACTAAACTTAGGTTTAGTGCCGCATACCATCCTCAGACTGACGGTCAGTCTGAGAGGACCATCCAGACCCTAGAGGATATGCTTAGGGCCTGTGTGTTAGAGGAGCTGATAGTTGGGATAGGTACCTACCCTTCATAGAGTTCGCCTACAACAACGGTTTCCCTAGCAGTATAAGTATGACACCCTATGAGGCGTTATATAGTAGGAAGTGTAGATCCCTACTCTGTTGGTATGAGGTGGGTGAGAGAACCTTGTTAGGTCCGGAGTTGGTGCAGGAGACTACAGATAAGATTAGAGTCATTAGAGAAAAGCTTGTCACTGCCCAAAGCCGACAGAAGGGCTATGCTGACAAGAGGAAAAATAACCTAGAATTTATGGAAGGGGGCCATGTATTTTTTAAAGTAACTCCTGTCATAGGCATTGGGCGAGCCATTAAAACCAAAAAGCTCAACTCCAGGTTCATTGGCCCATTTCAGATCCTGTAGAAGGTTGGCCCTCTGGCATACCAGATAGCCTTGCCACCCCACTTGTCTCGTGTTCATGACGTCTTCTCAGTTTAGAAAATATGTCCTTGACCCTTCACACATCATAAGCTCTAAATCGGTACAATTAAGGGAGGACCTCACAGTCTCCACTAGACCTGCACGGATTATCGACCGGAGTGTCAAAACATTGAGGAATAAGACAGTACCCTTGGTAAAGGTGTTCTGGGAGGGTCAGTCACTAGAGTAGGCGACATGGGAGGAGGAGGAGGATATCCGCTCTTAGTTTCCAGAGTTATTTTCTTGGGGTAAAACTAGTTTTTCCTTTTTTTTCATAGCCAATTTTCAGGACAAAATTGTTTTAAGGGGGTAGAATTGTAACATCTCAAGTTATAGCTCTTTTTGTAGATGAAACTAATAAGGGAAGAGATTTTATAAAAGAAATTAGGGGAAAAGAAACTGAGAGTCAAAGGTGGAAAAAATAGGATTCTGGTATCCTTTCCCAAGCGATAAGGTCTCGCTTGAGCGAGCATATCAGGAAAATAAGAGAATTTTGGGTACTGATATTCTCGCTCAAGCGAGAATGGCTCGCTTGAGCGAGCATATCAGTAAAATTTGGGGAAACATGTTTCTGGTTTAGTTGCTCAAGCTAGGATCTCTTGCTTGAGCGCAATTCTTGGGAAATTCCAAGGTTGCTCACTCGAATCCCCTCGCTCAAGCGAGAATTCTCTCGCTTGAGCGCAGTTCCAAGAGTTGCTCTCTGGAATGTTCTTGCTCAAGTGAGAATACTCTCGCTTGAGCAAGGACGCTTTTGTTCCAAAATTTCTTTCTTTCTCGCTCAAGCGAGAAGGCCTCTCTTGAGCGAGAGTTCGTGTATATGTTTTTTTAAAACGCTGATTTAGGACTTGACCCTCATTTATTTTCTATCGCCCATCATTTTAGAGAGAGAGAGAGAAGTTCTAGAGAGAGAGAGGCTCCATTAAAGCTTGAAGAGAGGAGATCAAAGCCTAGGACTTCACCCTCCAACCTTCCTGAATTTCTTCCCTTTTCCATTTGAGCTCTTGAGGTGAGTATAACTCACACACCATCACTCATTTGGTTGACTCTTCCTCCATGTACCCTATTCTCTCTTTCCCTTTCTTTTAAATCTTGTGGATGATTATTGTGTTGTGTATTTTCTTTATATTGGTATATTGGATTGTGTTATGGAATTAGGAGCATGAATATGGGTTTTTCCCCAAGTTAGGGTTTCCTTAGACTCATGTATGTGGACATTACTGTATGATTTTTGGACTGAGTTGTGGTTGAGCATTTCATTCATGGCCTTTGACCCCAATTAATAATGAGAAAATGAATTTGGCTTTGGCCCCAGTAAAAATGGCTTCAGCCCCAGTTTTGGCTTCGGCCCCAGTTCACCCTTAATTAAACAAGATTGGACTTGAGTCCCCGATTAATTGAACTTCAGTCCCCAATTAAAACACAAGTTTCGGCCCCCGGGTAATTGGCGGTGTTATGCCCAAGGAAGACATTCCTTGTTGTCTGAGCTAAAGTCTAGCCCCAGTCTAGTGATAAGACCTCGTCTGTCGGGCAATGCAGGTCATGCATGTTCATGTTTATGTTTAAGATGATATATCGTGATTATGAACTATTCTACTTATCCTATTGTGTTTCATTCGCCTGCCTTACCTACACTGCATGCTGCATAGTTGTATTCACTGAGACACCCGTCTCACCACACGTTTTGTGGACTATGTTTTAGATGCACATGTTCCTCCTCGCAACTGGTCCATAAGCAGGGAGCTTGGGAGTAGTTCTTGATATATTTTGAGGACGGGCTTAGGATTATGTTTATTTTGATCTGTTAAGCCCTTAGATGTCTAGGTTATGATTGTATTGTATATTATTCTTTTGTGGGATATGACCGTACATGTGTGGCCTTCGACCCCTCTCTTTTGCTAGGGCACATATATGGGGTATCCCAAATGATTATTGTATACCGGATGAATTTGTAGCCTTATGGACAATTATTTATATAATTTCAGTTGATGTTTTCATATACTGTTTAAGTGGTCATTGGGAACTTAAGCGTTATATGATGTATGTATTTGCGGTATCTAAATGGCGCGGAATAATTTCAGAAATTCGAGCTTTTGGCTCCAAACGGGCTTAATTCTCGGATTAAGAAATTAGAACGTTACAAAAATGCATTCAAAATGAAAACAACGTAGTGATTTTTAGCAATTTTTGTTTATTTTTTATTCACTAACTTAAAGGGGCACTATATCAATGTTAATTTTTAAAATAGTTGTTTGTCCTTTTATTTAGACTATATGCTCCATGAGAGACATTCTTATTGAAGTTGAGAACGTATACTGTGAGAGCCGGAGGCTGATGAGGGCGGGGAGTGATCGCCGGTGCAAAGAGGCACGGACAAGGAGCGGCTCCTGGCAGGCTTCTAAGCAAGAAGGGACACGTGGATGAACCGAGCCCACACCCGAATGAGAGGGATCTAGAGGCTGTGCAGGTATGGGACTGCACAGTTGAAAATAGTTTAAAGGAAATTGTTGGGGAGAACTATACCAACAAGATGTATCTTCTTTTCGGAAGTCCATAACATAAGAACTCCATAGTTAAGCGTGCTTGGCTTGGAGCAATTCTGGGATGGGTGACCTTCTGGGAAGTTTCTCGGAAAGTGTGCAAGTGAGGACAAAGCATACTGGAAAGACTCGTGTTGGTTTGTGAGGACCCTCATCACTCCTGCAAGCGGCTCGGGGGCGTTACAAATGGTATCAGAGCTGAGCCTCTCCCAGTACGGTGTGGTTCGGGGACGAACCAGACGGAAGCTGGTGGGCATGTGAGAGCTGGAGGCTGATGAGGGCGGGGAGTGATCGCCGGTGCAAAGAGGCACGGACAAGGAGCGGCTCCTGGCAGGCTTCTAAGCAAGAAGGGACACATGGATGAACTGAGCCCACACCCGAATGAGAGGGATCTAGAGGCTGTGCAGGTATGGGACTGCTCAGTTGAAAATAGCTTAAAGGAAATTATTGGGGAGAACTATACCAACAAGATGCATCTTCTTTTCGGAAGCCCATAACATAAGAACTCCATAGTTAAGCGTGCTTGGCTTGGAGCAATTCTGGGATGGGTGACCTTCTGGGAAGTTTCCCGGAAAGTGTGCAAGTGAGGACAAAGCATACTGGAAAGACTCGTGTTGGTTTGTGGGGACCCTCATCACTCCTGCAAGCGGCTCGGGGGCGTTACATCTACAACATAATAAGACTAACTCCTAACGGGATTTTTCCTATATATACACAAGGCTTGACCCAATCACATATTTTCTAAAGTGTTTTTCTAACTATACTATTGTTGATATTCAAGATGTTTGATGTCTATAAGCTCCTAAACTACATATGGATCCTCAACATTTTAAATCCACAAATACCATCAAAGACTCGAGAAAGATTTAGAATGTTCTTTCAAACTACCTAAAAAGAAGATCCATTCAAAGCAGTATTGAAAAAAAATGACTCAGATCGATCAATCGGATTAGTTGACCCAGGAATAAATGACACAGTCGATCTGAGTGATTTATCATATTAGGTTTGTAAAGAAACTGATGAAAACTAGTTCAACTCAGTCAAGTCTTAAGAAAGCCAATAAGTTAATTAATGAATTGATTGGGTTAGGCTTATTATTTTTTTTAAAAAATGATGAAACAATGTCATTTCAAACCAAGGATCCTGTCTGAATATGCGTGAGAATTGAGAAGTAAGTGAGGAGAATGCATGGATATCTGGTGATAACTCTTGCAAATCCTCCAAGCACACCTAATCACCCACTAGTATGTAAAGCATAGTTATTGGAAGAAGAAGGAAGATGTGGAAGAAAAAGTAAAATGACAAAAAGAATAATAAGACACAAAAAAGAATGAAAAGAAAACATGCGCTGACTATGAACTGTGGCAGAAGGAAAAAGAAATATAATTAATTAACTTTTAAGGTTATCTTAATGGGCTTCTATAAAAAGCCCAATGATTTAAGAAAAACCCATAAATATTCTGAATAGTTTTTAACGATATAAGTGTCAAAAAAAAATTGATGGACTAAACTAAAAGTGTCATGAAAAATTAAACTTATTATTCTTTTGACCTAAACTTGAATATTTGAACTTTCATGATTATTAACTATGTAAAAAAAATATTTGGGTAAACATGTATATATTATTTATTTCATGCGGTCTAACTAATGACTCACCAGCTGAAACTAATGTCGCATTGACTTGGTACCTCTATTAAGTCGATTGTAGGGTTGATTTTAATAAATATGATTCAAATATGAAGCTTTTTTCGTTTAAGGTCTAAACACATTAAAAAAAAGAAGCATTAAATATAAAGATCTAACGAATTCAAAAGCGAGGTTGGTGTTTGAAGCACACTTACAAAAAGAAGATACCTTGTAAAAGTCAAAAAACTAAATCAACTTCAAAGCAAGTATATCTCAAGTATGGCAAGGATGATTGAAAAGAGAAATGAAAGTTAAAAACTTTTACCAACTATAACACTATGCCAACATAAAGTGAAGAAAGGACTGATAATTCATATAACCTTTTTTTGTTTTAGAAGCTAGCTAGTTAGGATCCAACCGAGTCACATATTTCGATTAACATAGAAAAGCTAGTTAGTTAGAATCCATTATTCATTGTGACAATCAGAGCGCTTTGGATTTAAGCAAAAATGTAATGTACCACTCTCGTACTAAGCACATTGACGTGAGATACTATATTGGTTACATCAAGCAGTTGAAGAGCAATAGCTCAGACTGAAAAAGATTAACACTGACACAAATCGTACTAATACGATGTCGAAAGTTATGGCTCACAAAAAGCTTCATTTTTGTACGTGTTGAATTGATCAACATGGATCACATATGAAGTCTTTAAGATTATTTTTTCCTCAATGACTGGAGGGGGATAATTGTAGCATCCAACCATAAACAAAAAAGTTAAATATAATTGAAAAATGAGACAATCATCATGTGAAGTGGTTATAAAGCAATTGATCCACAAATTATACATAGATTAAAGAGACGTAAAATAAACGGCGCACACACATGAATTCCAGAATCTTCCGGACATTAATTTCTGGAACCTTCCGGACATTAATATCCGGAAGGTTCGGAATTTTTTCACCCCTGCTGCTGCACAATTGTTCCGGACATTAATGTCCGGAAGGTTCCGGAAATTTCGTTAACAAAGTTGACATCCGGAACTTAATTTCCGGAAGGTTCCGTAAAAAAACCTTTATTTTTTTTCAATGTTTTGTGTTTAGAGACGGAATTCCGTCTCTAAACACAAAACATTGAAAAAAAAATAAAGGGGAGGGGGGAAGGGACCGCCCGGAGAGTAGGGAAGGGGGAGGGGAGGGGGGTGGATTGGGGGTGGCTGGCTGGGGTGGGGGGGTGGGGGTAGGGGTAGGAGTAGTTTGGGAAGGGGGTATATTATGGGGGTGCGAATAGCAAAAAGGGGGTTCCAAAAGCAACTCCCAAGATTTTTTAGATTTAAAAATGTAAGCAAGGCCCAATGTTTTGTAAGCCTGCCCCAAAAATCCGAAACCCAATAGATCTAGAACTATGAGCAAGCGCCACCTCCGCAATATGCATAAACAATACGAATAATGTATTGACCAAAAAAATAAAAAATAAACAATACAAATATTGTTGGAAGAAAAGTGCTAACAACATAGTACTCAGCACACTTTTTTTAACGCATTCTATTTATTCGTTAAAAGTCACGTGGGTCCCACCACATTGCGAGTGAGACTCACATAATTTGGTGGAAGTGGGACCCATGTAAATTTTAACCAATCACATAGAGTGTGTTAGAAAGTATGTTGCTAGCACTCCTTAGGGGTGGGAACAGGTCAGATGGTTCGTTAGGGGCCTACTACCCGACCTATATCAGGCCTAGGCCAATTTATTAAATAGAGCAGGTCAAGACTTTTTCAAAAGCCTATATAGCAAAACAGGCCAGATTTCAGGTCATCGAAAAAGCCTTTTGAGCCTATCAGGCCGGTCTATTTAACTAAATATAAATAAAATACTAATATTTTTTATATTGCTATTATTATTATTATAAAGATTTGTTATTACTTTTCCTTATAATTATATACTTATTAGCTTGTATAAATATTTAAGTATGTTAAAAACTTGAACCTATAAGTCTATTCATATATATGCTTATGATATATTCAAGTACCTTACTATAAAACAGACTTTTAAACAGACTTTCAGGCCTTGTCAGACTTTAAATAAGTCAGGCTCAGACCATAAAATAAAGCCAATGTCAGGTAACAGGCCAGACTTAGGCCATGGATTTAAGGTGCAGGCCAGGCTCAGGCCTTGGAAAGCCTAGCTCGGCTTGGCCTATTCCCATCCCTAGCACTCCTCTTGTTGAAATGTGTATGAGCCAAGTCATATCTTAATTTGTAATCGGAATAATTTTTTATATATGAAAATATCTGATAGCATGCAAGTCTAATTAAAATTGAGTAAACTAGCAAATCGGTCCCTGACTCTGGGGACCATGCAGTTTCGTCCCTGACTTTTTCAAAATAGCACTTTAGTCCCTAACTTTGTTAAAACATGCATAAAGTGCATGCTTTTCAATAAAGTGAAGGATTAAAGTACATGTTTTTTTAATAAAATAAGGACTAAAGTGCATGTTTTTAATAAAAGTATGGACTAAAGTGCTATTTAAAAAAAAATCAGGGACGAAACTGCATGGTCCCCACAGAGTCAGGGACTGATTTGTTAGTTTACTCAATTAAAATTGGATTTGAGTAGGAAATTCAGTGTATGTTTAGATTGTGGTTGGTAATTTTAAATTTACGTTTCCAAACGCCAAATGTTTTTAGTGTGTTTAAATCTTCGTGGGAAATTGTATTTAAGTATAATTTTTATTTTGGATTCACATTTAAACCAACATAATTTTATATTACTTTTATAAACTAAGTTTATAAATGTAAGTTGCGTTTAAATTTAAGTTTAGAAATTTTAATTGACTTAATAAATAAACTAAATAAAATTATTAAATAATTACATAACAATGGGTGAAAGAAAATAAGATATCATATACATTATAATTTTTAAATATTTCTCTTTCTCTCTCTCTCTGTGTGTCACACTCACACTCACTCACTCAATTTTAATTCTATTTTTTTTATAAGATGAGATTAGACCCAATCCAAATACCTTAAAAATAAGATGGTTGAGCTATACATACCTTTACTTGCAAATATGTTTCAATTTATATGTCAGTGATAAAAGAAAATATATTAGTGCAAACAAAGTCTACATATAATGAAAAAAGAAAAAAAAGACAAAGTAAATTATATCATGTGAAATTTCTGGCTTCAAAATTAATGAGAAAGTGATTTTTTATACAAGTTTGGCAATAAAATTTGAGTCTATAATTTCATTTAAATCATGCAAATTCCTTACCACTATCCTAATCCAGGGGTCTTATAAGAAATTGTTTAAGATTCACCATGTCTTGATGATTTTGATTTGTCCCGGCCCAAACTTAATTAGATTTAGATTGGGTTGTTTGAATATAGAATCTTGACTTTTTATGTTTTAATATTAGGTTAACATTGCATTTCGAGTTAATCATACTTTGTTTTAATGTCATGTAATATTTTGAAAATTTTAAAATATTATAAATAAATTATGATACTTTATATTTAAACCAATATAATTTGTATAGTATACTAATATTTTTACACCAAATCATTATTTTGAAATATATAGTGAAATGTCATTTATTTTTAATTTTTTTAAAAAATCTCAAACCAATTAAACATAATGTCTAAATTTAAATACTTGGAGGGAGAGCTTTTCTGTCCATAAAGGTCCTACCTGGCTCAACCATGATTACTTCCCATGGAAGATATATATTTTCTTGCACAAAAAAAATAATGTCTAAATTTATATATTTTATTTAAATATTAAATCAAGTTAATTTTAACTTGGTCATTAATTGATCTAAGGTTATCTCCATCCTAGTTCTTTGCCCCCTCAAAAATTTCTTAAACCAATATTTTATAATTCTTCACACTTTTTCATATTACTATATTGTTTCTATTACTTTAAGTAACCCATTTACTTTTAGTGTCTCCACTCCAACCCAACAACTTAATTTTTTTCCTAAATGGTCCCTAAAAAAATCAAGATTTTAAAAAATAGTCCTTATAAAATATCATATTTTCCAAGTTAGTCTCCCAAAATATCACAATTTTCTCAAATTATCAATTTGTTTTTTGTGTCACATTTACACTTTATGGTAAAAACACATAGGTACCATTTGAAAAAAATATTTTTGACGGACCACTTTAGAAAACAATAAAAATGAGAGACCAAATAGAAAAATTAAAATATTTTAGGGACAAAAAGCTTAATTAATCCAATAAATTATAACAAGGCATTTTTTGGGTCAAAAGAAAAATATCTTTATCTTAAAATAAGAAAAGACTTTAATATTTTTGCAGTTTTTTTTTGTGCAATATCACATGTAAGTAATACTGCTTCAGCTAGAGGTGATTCCTGTGAGCGACAAACCTCCGCCTTCAAGTATTTAACATAACTACATAGTTAAACTGAAACAACTCCTAACCAGCTTATCCACTTGCATTTTTGAAGGACTTTATTTATTAATATCTATAGAACAATTAATATAAGGAACCAAATTTAAAATTGAATATGTAAGGGGTCGTTCGAGGTGGTTGTGAGTTTTTGGTTTTTAAAAATTTTAAATCAAGTTTTTACAACTCAAAACCAACAATTGAACCCCGTTGGGAGAACTAGCCCCACCATGATGTGGATGTTCCAGCTCGAACATTATTGCCTCCCGTGGAGGATACCTGTTGTTAAACAAAAAAACCAACAATTGAAAGCTTATTTTTGTGTTTTTCAAAACATACATTTTGAAAACCACAAAAAGTAGTTTTCAGTTTTTGGTTTTGAGTTGTAAAAATTTGATTCAAAATATTTAAAAACCAAAAACTGAAAACTCGCAACCACCCTGAACAACCCTAAATAATCAATATGAAAAAAGTGTATTGGTAAGAGTGTAATAAATTAATCAAATGGAGTGTGTTGGAAAGAGTGTGCTAAAGAGTGTTTTGTTATTTTTTTTTTATTTTATGTAAGTATGTAATGTTGTAACATTAAGAAGTGGTTGTTAAATACAGTGTATATTATTGAATGACTCGTTCCACTTGAAGAATATTTTCCGTCTCTTTTCTCTCCAGTGATTTTGTTCAGTCTACTCAGAAAATATTATTGAAATAAAGTGGGATCTTTCTTTCTTTCTTTCTTTCTTTCTTTGTAAGCTAAAGTAAACACTTAATTACACGCATCTTTCTCTCCTTCGTCTGGGCTCAGTTCACTGCACATTACGCAAAAGGTTTTTCCCCTTCCTTTCATCTATTTCCCTTTCCAATTTCTTTTTCGAAGAAGAACGATGTGAGTTGTCAGTTTTCAATCACATGTCATTCTTGAACATTATATTCATACGCACCGTAGCGTAAATCTTTTGGTAGCTACTTACTTGTTTAATTTGGTTGATAATTAGTATTTAATTTTTCCTTTTTGGCTTTATTGTAATAGATGTTACTCGCTGTTACTGTTTTATTGTAATTGAAAGTAACTGAGATCGATCCAATTGTAGTAAAGAATACAAGATTCTTGTAAAAGCCGAGGTGATTTCTTGGAGTAGCAATTTCTTGCGTTGTTTGATTTTGATGGCTAGGTTTTGTGGTACATGTAAGTTGGTGCCATTGACTGTAGTAAAGGAGCCAAATGAAAACTGGAAAGCATGAAGTGAAAGCAAAGCGAAAGAGTTTATTGATTGATTTGTTTATTATTGCTTTCTGTTTTTGTATGTTTGATTTGAAGTGTTTGTCTCGTGCTTATGAATTAGTGAAGTTGATGCGTGGTAATTGAAAAGGAGCTTTAAACGTAGTGGCTTATCAGCAATGTATTGTATCGATAACATTTATTCTCATAATGCCAAAAACAGGGGAAATTTTTTCATTCCCAAATTTTGCTTTGATTTATGCTTAACATTTTTCCCTGAGAGGGAAGGGATGCTTTTTATGAACCCTGAGCAGTTAGTAAGTTTACTAGAATTACCTAGCTGGTTGACTAACACAGTGGTCCATATGTGTGTAACAGATGCTTCTTAATTGATGATATTTTATTCTGGAGAAAAGTTTGGTATAGAAAAATAGACTTACATTTGAAAATTTTAAGCCATAGTTTTGAATGTGGAATTAGAGGCTGAAAAGGTATTATTTCATTTGGCCTCGTACTGGTACAACATTTAGTTCTTTAAGGCCTAAGTAGCACATATTTTCAATTGCTTAATAGAAACTCTACACGGATCCTTAAAGAGTCTTCTTTCCATATACTTTCTATACAGCTTAATAGTTCAGAAGGCAATGTTATAAGGCTCCATAGAATATGGAACTAATCGGTGGTAGTTCTTCAAGGGGCTCACGGGATGCCAGCAAAGAGAAGTTGACTGATGAGAAAGAAGCCTTTGTAAACCATGGTATGCCTTTTCTGACATCTGTAGTTGTTCTTTAGGGGGAAAAAATTAGCTTGCATTAGCAAATAAAATCTCTTCCATGGTTCGAATTTTCTCCGAGTATCTTGTAAGAACATAAATCTTAGATGGCTCTGCGACAAGACTGATGTATTTGTGTTTAACTTCAAATTAATGGATTTGGCATGTCTCAAGTATTGCTTTCTTCCTCCTCCTCACTTGGAATGATACAAGTTTCTTGGCACAATATGTCAGAGCCCTTTATATTTTATTTCTTTGTTTCCTTGGTAAGTTATGAGGCAACTTTCATATAGTGCACACTCGTGGTTCCCAAGTAAGAAAAAATAGAAAATGTGAAGATTGGTTGAGCTGCATTGTTTGGCATATGGTTGTATGTCTTAACTCTTTATTCATGACAAACTAACAAATATATACACGTTGGTATCTATTTTGTTTATTTAGCCGGATGTAACCAAAGATTTTATGAAAATATCTGACATTATACCTTTTCTGATCACTGAAACCTTTCAGAAAATATAATATATATTAATAGGGTTGTTATCCTTTAATGTTAGCTCCTGTGAGACTCTTTTTAGTGATTGATTTATCCAGTTTCAATGAAGTCCACTTATGTGCCTCTTTTTAGAATATTGTCAAGTATATTCATGTTCTCATGCAGCTGAGACAGCCTGGTATCAAGTGAGGGCAGAATGGGTTGGTGATCAGTCTAAAAAATTACTTAGACCACCTAGAGATTCAGCTATGAGGTATATGCATACTTCTGATCTTCATCTATCCTCATAATATGATCGTACGAAGTAGCAGGGAGTCGGGGACCTGCTCACCTCAGTCAATGGTGTGATAATGTTTCAATTGGGTTTGAATTTGATAGACTCCAAATTCCTAGTATATATAGCTAAAATGGGAAGAACGATTGAATCACGTAAGTTGTCTATGTAACCAATACAAATATAGGAGCCAAACAACAATCAAGCCTTTTTTTAACTACATAGGTCAACTGATGCCATAAGCATTATGTGCAAAGTTAGACCATTTACCTCTAAATTTCTCTTAATGGTTTCTTCTATAGTTTTCCTTGGTTCCCTCTTTATCTAATAATTGGATTATCCTCTATCTGGTCAATCTCCTTACTGGTTCATCTACATGTCTTTTCCACATATGCTCAAAAATTAAAATTATTTGACCTCTTTGTGAAATTATTCCATATTTTAGAAAATAAAAGTTGACTTTTACTGTGTCTCCAAGTGAGTATTATACATGTATTTTACGCTTTTAATTGGCTGGCTTGCGAATGTTAGATGAAATTTTTACTTTAGTAAACCTGTACGTGGAGCCAATAACTCATTGATCTTGTTATAAAAAGGGAGGTCGAGATGCACCTTTATAGTTTTTGTCTTGTGATCCTCCTCCAAGTTTTATGAAACCTTTAATATCCATATCATGTTCGCCAATAGTAACCAGGACATCTCTTTCAGCCATACAGCAAATTATGACGATATGCTTTTATCTAAAGAACCTTTTCCACGGCCAATACCATTAGCTGTAAGTTCTTTACGATGCACTCCTTCCTTTTCAAATTTAGGAATGGGTTATGTAAAAACAGTGATAATGTGATATTAAGTTGGGTTATGCAGGAGATGGTTAGCTATTTTGTTAAAATTTGGCACGAGGAAGGTCGGCAGGTCGCTGATTAGTATGACAGGTAATTCTACTGTAAATTTCAGTAAGAATTTTGCACGGTTTTATTTGTGCACAGATGCCACAAAAGCACATTGGCGAGACTAACCCTTGAACATGAGATTGATTGAAATCATTGAATGATATTAAAATTGGTTCTGTTAGCTGAACAAGTAAGCTTCATAGTAGTTTCTATCAGCAACGCCGTAGATTTTTTAGATGTATTGTGACTGCTGCAGCTGCAAAATATTCATCCGTGTAATTACATTTTTGAACTATAACTAGAATGCATTCTTCTCCATGATGATAAGTGGGCAATCTCACTCAATCTTTCAATGAAATTTGAAACAAAAGTTGAATTTGTCCTTACATTCTTCAGTATTCAAATTTGGCGAATCATAAGTTTAAGGGCTAGTCATGTAAAAATGGTGGCCAAGGGCTTTTGGAGGAGAATTCGGCATGTGCAGATAGCTCATACTCCACTCGTTATTCAGTTTTTGTTCCTCACAATTTCCATAGTTCCATGGGTCCTCTGTTCTGCAATTGTTGGTTTGGATCAAAGTATCAAACAAAAATATTCTATAGAACTAGGCGCGGTGGAATCATGTTTTGATTGTAGCAATTAATTTTAGGGAATTAAACTAGTGCAAAAAATTAATTATTTCATCAAATCAAGGTAATCCAAATATGCATGCAATTAGTTTATCATATGCAACCACCAGATTTGGGTCAATAGTTCTGGTAATGTCGGTGTCTCCTGATCTAAATTTAACTGTTCGAGCATGGGCTAAACCGTTTTCTCTGCATCGTGCAATAGTCACTAATTTGTTACCATTTCTTCTGTGCCCCTTTCGCAGAACGCGTTAAAGACAATCATAAAAGAAAATCAGTCAATTTTTTATACATTTCTCTGTTAACTGGTTGGGCTTGATGCCTTAAACATCTGTTTCGTGACCCTGGAAAATTCGTGTGAACTTTCCTTCACAATTTAAAATAGCAATGTAATTCGTCAAACCACAATGTGAAGTGTTCTGTTGGTTTCCTTCCACTTCCATACGTTACGATTGAAATATGATTCCTTTTAATCCTTTATATATACTAAGTTGAAAGTAGACGGCTCGTGAAATAAACGTTAATGGAAGAGACTGGGGTTGTTGGTCAAAATTCAAAAAGCATAGCATGTTGCATGCAGATCGTGGTCAGTTTCTCTTAACCTTCACGGAAGTTGTGGTTTCAAAAGATAAATAATTTATAGATGGCGACTAGTCTAAACTCTAAAGTTTGAAGCTCGTTGTTGATGTTAGGGATGACGATGGGTAGGGTCTGGGTAGGGTGCTAGAGTACCCATTCTCATACCCGCGTTTTTAAAAAATACCTATATCGGGACCTATACCCGCGTGCGTATTGATTCTAATACACGTACCCTTACCCGCTGGGTACTCAAGTATCCGTACTCATTACCCGCATTTTTGTTAACTATAAAAATAATAAATTGTTAGAAAATAAAAAGTAATTAAAAAATAAATGAAAAATAATTCATATACCATCCAAGTTTAACCTATAAAATAATTATGGTATGGGAAGTGGATGAAAAATTAAAACAATGGGAGGAGAAATAAAAATTAGTTCATGTTTTGCTATTTTATTGTTTAGGACAAAATTATAACATTTAAATTAATTAAATTAGTAATATATATTAATGTCTTTTGTGACTATAATAAATATTAACATATATATATATATTAATATTTTTTGGAAAAAATATTAATTATATATAATTAATTATATGTAAATAAATTACTTTAATTATATATATTATATAAGTGCAGGTATGGGTAGGGTAAGATACCATAGTACCCATACCCGTACCCGTACCCGCACCCATTAAAAAGTGCAGGTAATTACCCTGAACCAGACCCATTTGATGGATAATTACTCTATCCATTATGAGTAATTTTTGCGGGTAGCCATTGGGTATGGTCCAATTGCCATCTCTACTTGCAGTAAGTAAACACCAAACAGATACAAGGATTGTGATGTAATTTGAATTACTTTATTATCTCATTACTTATGAGTTATGATATTAGGATATAGTTAAAATATGAGTTTGTTATTTGGGTTTTTTTAACATGTGCAACCCTTGCACAGGATAAGAAAACAAAAGTGAAAATGTTTTATTGGAAATTGTAGCTTTTAATATTACCAATGCATTGAATATTGTGGTAGTTGCAATTTCCAATAAAACCTTTCCACTTTTGTTTTCTTATCCTGTGCAAGGTTGCGCATGTTAGAAAAACCGTTGTTATTTTTCACAACATTTTTTTCTATCCTGTCACACGCTTGTTCCTCCAATTAATTAGAGGCTCATTTTTCTAAACATCTTATTAATAATTCTCTTAATATTTCATAAAAAAATTATGCATTTAATATTTTAAAAAAATGAAAAAATAATTAATACTTTTATTAATTAGAAGAATTTAGAATTATTTTTTTATATATTTGAAAATTGGGATATGGAAAAAAGAAAAGAGAAGAGAAGGTGAAAGAGATAAATTAAACTTTTAACGGGGATAAATGAAAGTGTATTATTAAGTGAATTTTAAGTGAGTCGATATTAAGTGAGTCGATATTAAGTGTATTATTCTCCACCTTTGAATTTTAAGTGAGTCGATATTATTATGCTTAGTTTAGAAATAAATTGACTTTAAAGAAAAAAGTTCCACAAAATAAAACATAATAGATGAAAAATTCTTTTTTAATATATATTGTTTATACAAGTTGGTTAGATTAAATGAATCAACAAATGACACATTTTTACATAAATTTTTGCGCCCTGTATTATTATACATTTAAAGCAATGGTGTATCGGTTGTTAATTGATTTAATTTACATAATTTATACAAATGAGGTCTATATAAATCTATCTCATGATGGAAGGGGTGGAGATGGATATTCTCTAATAATTTTTCACAAGATTTAATATTGTGAAAAAATGTTTACATCAATTTTTCTTAGTAAACAGTTTCAAATTTTGATGAAGCATCATGTGTTTTAATATTTATGAAATGAGATAAAAACACAAAATTTAAAATATTTGTATGAGATATTTACTAATTAGTATTTTACATGTAAGTAACACAATAAATTTTAAGATTTGCTTCCATAACCATCCATCAAAATGGGATGTATCTCTTATCTCCTAAACATATTAAAAATTTATATCCAGAAAATTAATCACTCACGAATTAATATTCAATTTTATTTACATATAAGAAATGATTAAAAAATAGTATACACGTCAACCATATAACTTCCTCATTTATTGCTTGAAGATTTCATTTTAAATATGCTGCCTAAAAATAGGGTTTTACCCAGTGTCTTCTTCCTTACATATGTTGGCGTTTTTATTCTTGTCATTAATTGCAAATAAATTTTTTACAAGAAAGACCAAACATCAAATGTTTATAGATTTATAATTTACAGACATCTAAATACCACAAATTTAACATTGGTACAAAAAAAAAAAAAAAGAAGAGGGAAACAGAACATTGCAAAATGAAGATAAAGAATTTCCTCTGTTTTTCCGATCTGAAAAGATTTCTTTCCTTATTTCAAAATATCTCTTTACATCGCAGCCAATAAAGATATTTCATTTTTGCAAAAAAAAGATCTTGTAAGAGGGTTTTCTGCTTTTCCTTTTTTCCCTTTCCATCTAATTAATAAATATAAAGCTTTTAGGTGGGAGTGGGATCAACAACAACAAAAGCACTTATTTTGTTGAAAGTTGAATAACAGAAAACAAATCCAAATGAAATGACCAAAACTCTTTGGGCATAATTTGCGAATATTTTTTGCTTTATTATTTTTGTGAATGAGTGTGACCCTTTGGATCCGGTTCTTAAATTTCGGTTGGAGCAGCCACTTCATGTGCTGAAAAACACACATTGAGAAAGATAGGACCTTCCTTATTCAGTTTTTTTCTTTTCTGCTCTATCTTCTCACATAACCAACCAAATTTTGCATTTGTTCCATTCTTGTTCCAAAATATCTCTTCTCTCCCTCCAATCCCTTTGATTTAATCCCAAAAAACAACAAAAAGGGCACAATCTTTCATTCACTTCACAAGCACCTCTTCCTCAGTGATATCTCACTGCCCCAGCTTGCTCCATAGAACGAGGCTGTTTTCAATTCGCTAAAAGATACGTTTTTGACGAAAACCCAGGTTTGGTTTTGATAAACAGCACTAAATTTGCAATCTTTAGAACCCATTTGGTACAATTCTGTTTCAATTGTTTTGTTTTATTGCTCAGATTGTGTGTTCGCGGGTCAACATGGAGATCGATAAAGCAATTAGAGAGTGTGACGATCGAAGACTTCAGACTAAGTACAACAACGCAACTTATGTTATTCAGAGAGCTTTGGCTTTGTATTCGTAAGTCTTATTTTATCTCTTATGACTGAGAATTGGGATATGTAATTAATGGGTTTGAATTTCATATGTGTGGAATCACATTCATTTGCCGTTTTCTGTTGGTTAGTTTAAATGGGAAAGAGGAAACGAATTTTATGTGCTGTTGACTTATTTTCTTATTGTTGTTTCAACTGGAAAGATGAATAGGTGCTCAATGTGGATGGATGTTTGATTTGTGTTGGATCCATTTGATGGGATTCTGGGGCAATATTGAATTTTCTCCCTTAATTATTATTTTTGTCTCAGGGGGAAGCATTTTAATAAATGTTTCAGTCTGTTGACTTGATCATAGTCACGGGAAATTCAATTGAAACAAAAATGTAATAATGATGGTCTGCACATGATGTTCCCATTGGTATCAGTTATTGGTGTTATCTGAAAACTGGAAATAGCATTTCTGTTATTTGTACGTTAGTTTACTTAGAAAGGACAATATGAGCTTTGTTTGTCATTATCTTAAGAGCACAATTTAACGACTCTTAATGCTTCATAAGAGCACAATTTCACATTGGTGGTTGCAGAATGGAGGATTTAAAGTTGTATGTTTTACGGATAATTCTGTAGATCATAGAGTGATGCCTCCTACTTTTTTGGTGTTTTTTGCTAATTCATTTACTAGAAGTCATGCCTGTAATTAATTATAAATGGAAAAAATGGTTATACATTTTAATCTATCTTAAATCGGATTGTCCTTGTCAATGTAAGTTAACTGATGTATGCATGTGTTAATGTATTTCTTCTTACAGCATTGAGGAAGTTGCCTTCAGTTTCAATGGTGGAAAGGATTCAACGGTAAGTTATAATGTGTGTAATCTTTTAGCATCCATCAGAATCTTTGAGCTCATTAATGGTGACTTCGAGCTATGGCATGTAGGTTTTGTTGCACCTACTCAGGGCTGGCTATTTCTTGCATACAAAGGGGCATAATAGTCCCAATGGGGATCTAAAAGATTTTCCAATTCGAACAATATATTTTGAGAGTCCTTCTGCTTTCCCGGAAATCAACTCATTTACCTATGATACAGCTGCCACGTGAGTGAACCTTATTCCTTTTTACTTTTGAATTTATTTTTAAAGAGGAATCGTAGGAACAAATTCTTTTTGACACACTCTTCAACACACTCTTTATGATTGGTCCATTTTTAAAAAGTTAACACACTTGTCTCATTAATTGATAACATATTAGAAAAGTGTTGACTTTTAAAAAAAATAGACCAATCATAAAGAGTGTGTTGCTACTTGCTAACATTTCTCATTTTCAATTGGCATTACAGTGTAGATAGCATAGAAAAGTGATCTCTTCCTCCCTTATGTCTAATGTTCTTGTTCTTTTCTAAGGCTGGTTATCCTCTAAATGATGAAGCAACTAATGATTTTTGCTTGAGCAGCTATGGTTTGCAGATTGACACCATTCGCTTAGATTTCAAGTCTGGTTTGGAGGCTTTGCTAAAGGATAATCCAATTCGAGCTATTTTCCTTGGAGTTCGAATTGGAGACCCTACTGCGGTATCCTTATTTCTTAACCATTAGATAGCTTTTTTGTTTTAAAGTACACATTAAATGATATTCTATTCATCCAAAACTCCATGTTGTTTTACGAAAGGTTATCAAAAGCAAAATTTTACTTGAAACATGGAAGAGCTTGGGGCTCTGTAAAAGCAAAATTTAAAAGAGATGCAACAATGAAGATTTTACATGCTATATATAAGTATCCTTAAAAAAACTATAGATACATATAACTATTCATAGATATGAGGAGAAAATTAAGCTCCGTACTCGTTACTCAATAAGTTGCTATTTAGTAAGGTAAAATAGCTTAAACTATCACGAGAACAATACTGATTATAGTATAAAGCAGTATTCTAAATGTTCCTAGAATACCATATTGTGGTTATTAATCTCATTATCTAAAGCATACAAAATCCATTATAAATGATCATTAGAAATATTTTGTATAATTTATGATGTGTAATTTTTGAACAATTTCAGTATAAATTAAACACGTCAACTGTTAATTTTCTAACTTTAGTAAACTCAAAATCACTTCAATTTGTCCATAGAAAAAAAAATCAAACTAAACTTGGTTTCCAAAATTTCTGTAAAGTTAGCATGAGTACTAGCTAGTAATAATCAGAATCTAGGTGAGAATTAGGGCACTTGAGAAAAAACATCTCTTTGAATAGAAAAAATGCTTGTGGATATTGAAATTAATCAATAAATTTGGCAGTATACAATGTTCGGACTTTGGATTGGAGGTTTCCTTTTATTGTTTTTAAATTTTACATGTTGGACTGTATCTTAAGCTGCTTTTAAAGGCATAAAGCTGACACATGTACCTGAAAAAGTGACTCAAATTTCAATAATACAATACAAAAATATAAACATGGCATTGCTTATCAAAATCTTGATTTTACCACTTATAATGTCTTAAGGTGAGCTTTCAGACATGCTCATTCAAAAACAGTTTTGAGAAAAATCTCAAGTGTATCGGCTAAGTAAAATCATAAAACTATATGCCTTTATGATTTAAACCAAGATTTAATTACCATGGTTTTATGAAAGCTGCAATGTTGCCATATTCTATTTACACTTGTGTGCTCCAACCTTGCAGGTTGGCCAAGAACAATTCTCCCCTAGTTCACCTGGGTGGCCACCTTTCATGAGAGTAAATCCCATTTTAGATTGGTCATACAGGTTTGGTCCTTTGTCATATGCTGTTTCTTCTTACAGCTTTTTATTAAATAAAATTAGAGCCGGTACTTATATTTGGTGTTGCTTTGTTTCTTTTAAACTGTTATATGGATGAGCAAACAAAATGAAGATCTGAAAAAAAATTCTCTCTTAACCACATCAGGGATTGGAGCTAACTTGTCCAATAATCTTTTCATTGGATAATAAATTAACACTTGCTGGGTCTGCCATCACATATTTGATACTCTAGGATAAGATGCTTAATGTCTCCAAAACATTAGTATTAGAGACAAAATTCTGTGGTATTTAGTTGTTGAAGTAGTGCCGCAAGTTGATAGGCTGGCTCATACCTATTCCAAAGTTTACTTTTATAGCACCTGTTTTTATCACTTACTATCTATCTAAACCCATCCCTTTTGAAGAAAGGCAATTTTCTTAGATTTTTGTTTCCCTAAAGATCTGACAACTATTCATTGCTCATCTTAGAAAATAGCTAAATAAATCAGGGAAATTTTTAGGTTTCCTTTTCTCAATGTACATCCTAATTTGATAGAACTATCACTTGGAAAATATATTGTTTGTTCTTTTCCTTTGATTATTTATGCTGATGCTTTTGGAATGTGATGATGTTAATTGCTCCATTTAGGTATGGTATTGACTTGCTTATATTTCTATGCAGAGATGTGTGGGCATTCCTTTTAACTTGTAAGGTGAAGTATTGCAGCCTTTATGATCAAGGGTAATACTCAATAGATATGCTGAACCATGTTGTTGGATTTTAACGTATTCGCCTACCATATTTTCCCTTTTTGTTAACTTTTTTCCAGAATAGGGCACTATAGGGAATAATTGGATGAAGGTCTCATAAATTTTCTGTCATCTTTTTGTTCAACTAAATAAAAAGACTTCACTAAATGACCTAACTGGAATCTTCTATGCAGCATTTACATGGTCCATCATTGTTGACATTAAGTTCTAGTTTGTGTTTATTCAAGAAATTTCAGTGTGTGATTATTTTTTTATTATTTGTGCAGTTATACTTCAATTGGGAGCATATATGACACAGTTCCCAACTCATTATTATCCATTAGCAATTCTTCCAAAAAATTCAAACCAGCATATTTACTTGCTGATGGAAGATTAGAGAGGGCGGGTAGGGTTAAAAGGCCATCTTCTACTTGTGGACAGCTTCCTGTTGATAGTAATGGCTTGACTAGCCTGGATATGCATAAAAACAGCATGCTCACAGCATCAATCATTGCTGTGGGAGATGAGATTCTGTAAGTACCTCAATATCACGTTGATAATTGGATTATGTAGAATATATTGGAAACTGTAACTTCTGTGAACTAGTATGCCCTGCTTTATAATTTTCCAATGGGAGATTTCACAAATTTATCAGACTATTGACCCAATTCGGAAGCTTCAGAGTATCATTATGCAATGGTTTATTCTACTGTGGAATTTCTGGCCCTGAGTTCCTATTATATCTTGACATAGCTGGTCTTCTATTATTTATGAACAAACAATATCCTTTTTTAATGTGAAATAAGTAATCACCTTGGAGATTAATTTCAACAATCATTTAAGGAAAGAAAAGATAAAATGAAACCATAAGTTTTTAATCTCCATCATGTCATGCTGTGCAGTGAACTGAATAATATTTTATGATCCTTCAACTGTTTTGTTAATGTCCTCTTTTTCTTTACTCTGTTCATAGCTCAGGTTTGGCATTGTTGAGGATCAGTTGGGACCTTATTTATGTAAGAAGCTGCATTCTGTTGGTTGGTCTGTGTTGCAACTTTCTGTTCTACACAACAATGTGAGTTCATTTCTGTAGAAGTCCTTACCTGTGTGTATATGAATTGTTCTGCTTAGCAGACATGTGAACTTGAAGTTTTATAATGATTTTGTGGATAACGAACTGTATGAAAACTCAAATACAATCATTCTTTTCCTAACATTATAATTTTATGGTTTATGACATGTGTCTTGTACAGATAGATTCTGTGGCCGAAGAAGTTGAGCGGCAAAAATCTACTACTGATATGGTAATATGAAAATGCTTAGAAAGTTATATGCATGACATTTCTTGATAATGAAATGATGGTTCAGGTTATTCATCTGGTCTGCTTCTTGTAGGTATTTATATATGGAGGTGTGGGTCCACTGCATTCAGATGTTACCTTAGGAGGCATTGCAAAAGCTTTTGGTGTTCGATTGGTGCGTGTTGTTTCCTTCAATTATTATATTTTTCAGTTTCAGGCTACTATAGTTATTTCCTAAATATGATGCATCCAGCCCCGCATCTTATTGGCTCTCAAGTAGTATGTCATTCTTGAAAGATGAAATTTGACTTTGGTCAAGCTTCTGCTGACTTTACTGACTAAGGCATTATATGGGCATACCAGCATAGTTTTCATCATTAATTGCTTTGATTTATCATTGTAACTCCATGTCAGTTGGTGATTTGTTTTTGATGTAGGCTCCTGATGAAGAATTTGAAGAATATCTCAGGCATATCATTGGTGATCAGTGTACTGGTGACAGAAATGAGGTAATTTACTAGCCGTTTTATTTTTTTTTTGGGGGGGGGGGGATCTTATAAAGTTACCTTTGTGGACTTTGGGCATGAATGAGACTAATCCTCGTTTGGGGTACTTAGGGTGTGCCTCCCCAAAAGTGCTTTTCTATTGGATCAAACCCCTGACATTGTACAGGCTCCTCGTCAACTACCAGTTATTTATCACTTACCAAAAAAAGCTTGTTATCTGTCTTATTATTGTGTTTGTGTTTTCAATTCGTGGTGTTGTAATTGATGAATGCACCTGCTTGATTTCAGTTTTCTAATAAATTGGAGAGACGGTGAGAAATATAGCATTTTTTTAATAGGGTTGTACTATAACTTAGGGATGTACTGAATAACTGTTGAATTGGTAGGCACATTTGAACTGTGACCTATGATTTTCACTCTTCACTCAAACACAAATTGCAAGATCACAAGTCACAACTTTTAAAACAGATCCAACCCTAAACAACAGCCTCGACCAAGTCCCCCAGAGCTGTTTATATTGGCTGGAAAATTTTGTCAGATACTGCTTTATTGTGCTTTGCATTTCCTTTGGAAGCAGTGAAAAGCTTTACCTGTTGTTCATAAGAAGAACAATCTTATACATTAATAAGACCTAAAAGTATCATCATATCTTGATTGCAATATTTCTTCCTTTTGTCTCTGAACTCTGAAGTAAGGCATCAATCTGAATACTTAGACTTAGCTTGCATTACACAATATACTTTGTGTTTACTGTTGTAGTGTGAAATTGATTAATATTTGATCAATTCTTGTCTTTCTCCTTTCAGATGGCTCAATTGCCTGAGGGCATAACTGAATTATTGCATCATGACAAGTTGTCAGTGCCATTGGTATGTCTTTGGAAGTCAATTAACGAAAATTATTTTCTTATATGTCATTCACCAGAAGTTCAATATATTTATTTTTATATATATTTATTTCTTGTGACCGACTCCTGTATTGTATATAATGAAAACATTGAAGGAATACTGGTTTTAACTGTTTGAGATAATGTCTGTTCTTGCAGATCAAGTGCCAAAATGTAATAATTGTTAGTGCAACAAATGTTTTGGAGCTGGAAAAGCAGTGGGACTGTTTGATTGAATTAACAAAATCTAGTGACTTACTAACTTTGCTGGAACCATATGTATCAAAGCATGTGACAACTAATCTATCAGATGTACGTGTTAACTTTCATATATCATGATACATCTGGCATGATTTCATTGCCCTTGGCTTGAAGATTATTTGACATTTGTGATTATTTTAATATTATTTGAAAACAATGCCTGCCTTTGCTTAAATTCACTTGTAATGCATGCTATGCTAGCTTTATCTATAGAAACTTCATGTTGGTGAAACTCTCATTATCTGTTGTGCATATCTCTCCCCCCTTCCCTTTCCTTTTCCTCTGTATTTTGCTTGTTCTGTAGTTTTTGGGACATAGAGCTACTGATTGGCCATGCAGATGCAAGTATGCAGTATTTTGATTTTGCTTGTGTAATAAAAATGATGAGAAATGCAAATGATCTGTACAGCAGTCAATTTTTTTTTGGATGAAATAATTTTATGGTAGCAGTAGGATGCAATTTATTCTGATGAGAGCATGCAACATCTATATACTGAGTTTTCCTTTTTTTTCTCTTTAATTTTCATCCAATCTCATACTGGGATATCTAACTGCAGGTTGAAGTTGCTCAACCTCTGTCAAAGCTTTGTCTTGAATTTCCAGATCTTTATATTGGTATGAAGTTTATGAATTTTTGTGATGTTTACCGGTATATGACTCATTATCCACCTTTTTTAAAATCATAATTGTGTTTTCTTTGCAACATCAAGGGTGTTACCGTAAATCCAGATATGGATCTGTTATAGTAAGTTTCAAAGGAAAGGTACAAAGAAACTTCAATATTCTAGTCTTTGTTTTAAGAACAAAATGTAAGTTTCTCGTGGTAACTCTTTCTAATTTTGTAACAGGACCAAACACGCCTTGAATCAGCTATAAAAGCATTAGAGAAGAAGTTTCAACCTGGTGCTTTCACAGAGATGAACTAGGATGATATTCTACATGCCATATTGGATGCAAACAGAATGAAACTATTTTGTGTTGGGATGGTATCATATTATCTACAACTATAAGGTGCGTTGGGACAAAAATAGACTAAGAAGAAACTCAAGGATGCTGCTGCTGTCTTGGTAGAAGAATGAACAATGGCACTGACACGTGGCTGAAGCTTCTATTGTGATACACAGCACTTTTAACTGCTTCATGGGGCTTGGACAACCAATTGATTATTATTGAATTATTATTATCTCAATTTACAGCACCAGTTTATAAGTATTCCAAGCTTTGTCATTGAAAATCCTTCAGTTAAACCTTTAAATTAGCAGCACGAATTTCATCATTAGCTTTGGCTGCTGTTTACCTGATTTTGATGTTGATTGAAATGTACTTGCCCTATAGTTGGCATTTGGCATGAAGTAAGCCATTTGATGTATGAACTATTTAGCCTATTTTTTCAACCATTCAATACTGAGGCAGTGGAAAAACGGGTTTATTGGGAAAGGTATGCTGGAAGAGACTGGAGGCTTTAAACTCCCTCCCCCTTTTTTCTTATCAAAGTAATGCTTAAAGAATGGCCTTTCACTTTACTAACTTCTACCTTTGTGGGATACCTGTCCCATCAATTTACTATGTTCAGGGGAATTAATTCCTTAGTGGTGATCAAAGATTGAAATCCAAATAATTAATATAAGAAATATACTTATTTAACCACTAACTCTTAACGTATTGTTTGTTACGGTTGATTTTCAAGGGAGAGAAGTACGAGAGAGCGAATTGGAAGAGAGATCCGGGCACCACCCTCGTTTGTTTCTTAAGGGGGAGAGAGAGATTGATAAACAAAAAGGTGATGGGCACCACCTCGTTTGTTTCTTAAGGGGGAGAGAGAGAGATTGATAAACAAAAAGGTGATGGGCTCACGCGAAATTTATTCTCCCCACTGCAGCAGAGAAAGTGTGGTGAGAAGGGGATTTATTGTGTATATTGTCTACAATGTCCCTGGTTATGGATTATGATTTGCTGTGCAATTTTTTTTCAAGGGTAGTTTTGTCTTTTTACATTTTTACACATTTCTCTCTCTCATTTCTTCATAACCAAACAACTATCATAATTAATTTATCTTCCATCTCTCTCCTATTTCTCTAATACCAAACAACCTTTATTTCTACTCTATTTTTCCATTTTTTCTCTCTTCACTATCTCTCTTTTCTATTTTTCTCTTCTCTATTTCTTTCTATAAACCAAACTGAGGGTTAGTCTGAATGTGAAAAAGAATAGAATTGCATCATTTGTATGCAGTTGTAATTTCTTACACTGCCAATTGTGAGAAAACAAAGTGTTTGTGTATGTAAAAAATTTCAAGACTTGCAGATGTGATTCAAATTTTATGCACCTTTGGAATGAGCAACCAGGGTTAAGTGTCAACCACTACATCAAAGTTGCTTTTTAATATACATCCACAAATTTTAATACATATCTAATATCTAAATACAAAAAATAAGCTAATATTATATAATATGAAAACTAATTTATAAATTTATAATCATTATTAGTGCGACTAATAACTTTATGACTTTGTACCTAAACTAAGTTGATAACCGGTTTGAATTATATAACATTGTTATAAAGAAAAATAAAACACAAAAATTTCACATGACAAAATCAATGAAATTTTTACACGAGAATCCATTTCGTTTTTATTTGACGTATACATTAATAAGGTACATATTTTTATTCTCTCCAATTCTAGACTTTGATTAAGTTGATTAATCATGAAACTAATCGTTAAAGTCCTCACGTGATTTTCTTTTTCTAATTTGATATGTCAAAGTTACTCCGCTCAGATAACTCTTTATAAAAGGTGAATTTAATAAATCTAATCGTTGAATAATGCAATACTAATATGATGATTATACACACCAAATTTTGGATCAATTGGATATTCATAGGTATATAATATAGTAGACGTTTACTTATATTTTAAAAAGTATATTATACGTAAACTGAAGTGATTAGATGAAATATCAAATAATTTTTAAATTTTATGAAATTTTTTAAGTTTGATCTAGTTAATGAAAACTTTTAATATGACGGTTGGATTTGTTAAATTCACTTTTTATAAAGAGTTATTAAACGGAGTAACTTTGCCAAGAGTTACTCCTGGAGTAAGTTGATCCCCACTATATATATATATACCCAATGGTGTAACACACCCTGCAGAGACAAGTAGAAAATGATTAGAAGAGGAAAATGATAAATACTATAATGAGAGATGTAATGTGATAGAAGGAGAGATGGAGAGAGATCAGAGGTGTAAAATAGATTGTGACATATGTGATTCCATTATTACTTTATATGAAACATAATAAATCACAAATTCGTTGAAATGTTTTGCTTTTTATTTTAGAATGAAAACTCATTTTAGAGAAACCAAAAATTTCTCTTCTAAATTATTGAATTTTATCAAGCAATAAAGCACATATTTTTTCATGAGAATGGAAGCTTGTTTTGATTGAACTAGTCCACTCAGGTGATTTAATACTTCATCCGTGCCTATTTATAAGATCACTTTTAGAAGAATTGAGTGTCCCTTAATATAAGACCCTTTAGAATTTTAGATAAATTAATTATTTTTTTTCCATATTTGCCCTTCATTAATGTTTAACTCTTTCTAATTTCCAAGTGTGAATCATTAATGAAGTTTTACCCATAACACTAGACCATTGAAAAATGAGTTTTGGAGTCTTCCACCATGTGACTATTAATATCTCTATAATATAGTGACTTTTGAATAGGGGTATAATTGGAGTGCTATAATTTTTTTTAAAACATTAATATATTTACTAACTTTTCTTAAACTATGTGAAATAGTTTAAAGGATGTTGTAATAAGGGGCGGACGGAGTATTTGATATCTTATATATATTAAATAGGATTAAAAAATTTATTGTATACTAAAGTTTTTACTTTTTTTGTAACATAATGATTTTTTACTGTTTAAAAATTAAAATACACAAACAATAAAAAAAATTATGATAGAAGGGAGGGGGAGGGATCCGGATCGTCCTGCGCCGCTGCAGTTGAAATCAGCTACGGAATAGATACGGAATAACTACGCATTTAAAATCCGTAGCTATTCAGTAGCTAATGTCAGAGACGGGAGACAAACCGTGCCGGGAGGGGGGGGGGGGGGGGGGGGGCGGTAGGGTCATCGTGGTAGTTAAATAGAGAGGTTGGGTTGGGGTTATGAAAAGATACAAGACTGGAGGGAATTAAGAATCATGGGCAGCAACGAAGAAGATGAGGCAAAGAAGGGGTTGGAAGGCACTGCTTTTGATTTGCCCATCAACCGTCATGCCAACTTGAAAACCGCTTCAAGCGACGACGACTTCACCACCATTCTCGCACACATCAAATCCTCCAAAACTCCAGTAACCACCCACTTCCTTTCCTTTCTTCCCTATCAAAACACCATAATCCATAATTGAGATATCTATTTGATTAATTCTTCTCTCACAATAATTGTTTGCAGGCTGTTATCAATTATGGCGCTTCTTGGTATGTTACTACTTTTCCCTAATATGTGTCTCATCCAAATTTTTGAGCACCAGGTGTTCGATGTTGGAACTCTTGAAATATGTGACTCCATTGGAAATTAAACTCCGAACCATATCATTTCGGAGAACCATCTCCGTTTAAGTTTTGGTTATATGATGTTTGGAAATTCAATTTGTCTGGATTTAAATGAGTGAAATTGAACATAATGCATAGCAATATAATAATGGTTAAGAAACTCAATATATAGAATTGGAGAAATGTTTTTGGTTTAGCGTTAAAACTGTTTATAAGACTGTATAATTATGGAGTTATAATGTGAGTTTAACACATGGGTTGAAATGAAACTTGTTAATTATGGAGTTATAATGTGTGAATATAACAACACATTCAAGGCCTTAAATTTATTTTTTACTTTTTGAAACGAAATCCATTGTTGATTGTGTCATTGATTTTTTTTCCCTGGTTTTTCAGGTGTCGCGTTTGTAGCCAAATTCTCCCTGCATTCTGTAGACTGAGCAATGATTTCCCGAAGCTTTCATTTATATACGCAGATATTGATGAATGCCCAGAAACAACTCTGCACATTCGATACACCCCAACCTTCCAATTTTTCCGAGATGGTGAAAAGGTAGATGAGATGTATGGTGCTGGAGAAGAGAGGCTGCATGATCGCCTGTGGTTACACTCTTGAGGACATGTAAGAGATAAACATTATGTTTGCAATTTCGCAGTAGATGCACTGAATGTCAGATTAAAGCCTAATTATTGCATGTCTCCATTTGAAATTACATCAATAAGAAACAGTCTTTATGAGGTGAACAATTTCATAAATTGACCCCCAAGATAAAAAATCAAATCAATAAAACCCTAAGTTTACACACCAATGACACAAGATTGGTTGCAAAACAATCAATAGTAGACAGGAGAAAATAACCCGAAACAGTAAAGAAAGTTAAAACCAAAAACGATCGTGGTAGCTAATGCTGCATGCTCCTATTGTGCTAACGCCTCCACCTAAGAGACATCATCATCTCTGCTCCCTTTTCTCATCTAAGCTGTGAACGTATCTTCAATAAGAGATGTACGCATTGAAGCTCCTTTATTTTCTTTTGTACCCAAAATCTGAAAGATGGCTACGATGATAACCACCTGTATCACTGCCGTGGCTTGCTAACTCAAGCCTTGGGCTTGAGCATCTTCACAGTCTCCCAAGTAAAATCAGTATCATCACGTCCAAAATGCCCATATGCAGCAGTCTTCTGGTACCTGTAATTGCCTCCTCTCATGAGGTCCAGATTGATGGCAATCATTCCTGGCCTGAAGTCAAAATTCTCCTTAATCAGAGCCAAGATGTCCTTGTCTGGAATCTTTCCTGTTTTATAAGTGTCTACAAAGACTGAAAGTGGCTCTGGGACTCCAATTGCATAAGAAACCTGCACAATACAACGCCTAGCAAGCCCTGAAGCTACCACACTCTTTGCTGCTTGCCTAACAATGTATGCACCACTTCTATCGACCTTGGTTGGATCCTTGCCAGAGAAGGCACCTCCACCATGAGCACCCCAACCACCATAGGTGTCAATAATGATCTTCCGTCCAGTGAGTCCTGCATCTCCATGGGGTCCACCAATCACAAACCTACCAGAGGGGTTGAGGTGGAAGATGGTCTTGTCATCAAGGTATTTAGCTGGGATGACAGGTTTAATCACATGCTCTTTCAAATCTTCAGCAATCTGTTCATTTGTGACAGTTTCATCGTGCTGGGTTGAGATGAGGACTGTGTGCACACGGAGGGGGACCATGGCTCCATTATCATTCTGATACTCAACAGTCACTTGGGTTTTGCCATCAGGCCTCAGCCATGGGCATGTTTTGTTCTTTCTGACTTCAGTGAGCTTTGCACCAAGTTTAGTAGCAAGAACATGAGTAAGTGGCATTAGCTCAGGTGTTTCGTCTGTAGCATAGCCAAACATGTGACCTTGGTCACCAGCGCCAATTTCCTCTGGTTTTTTGGTCATGTGACCGTGAACTCCTTGAGCAATATCAGGACTCTGTTGCTCAATGTTGACCAGAACTTTGCAGTTGTCAGCATCAAGACCAACGTCAGCTGACACGAACCCAATGCCTCTGCAAGTGTCTCGAACTATTTTCTCATAGTTCACATTTGCCTTGGTTGTGATCTCACCAAAGACCATAACCATGTTAGTTTTTGTACAGGTCTCACAGGCAACCTTACTCTCTGGGTCTTGCTCCAAGCATGCATCGAGGATGGCATCTGAAACCTGGTCACACAGCTTGTCGGGGTGACCTTCGTTTACAGATTCTGAGGTGAAAAGGAAGGTATCCATCTCTGGTATTCCAAAAATAAATAAATAAATAAATAAATAAATAAATAAATAAATAAATCGGGGGAGAAGAAAAGACATGTAATTAATTGTCTTGTATACATAAGCTATCATGAGCCTAATAATCTTGGTTTTATTCTAAATGTGATAAAAACTAATCAAACGACGTAAATTTAATTTTAGTTGCAGCTGCTATAGGTTTTAATTGAATTCGTATTATTTAAAAAGTACATAAATGCTGCCATCCACTGTTATTAGCTAGTTCAATGTCATGCAAGGATGGTGGTAATAAAAAAATTATGCCGATTTGATTTTAGATAATTAAGGATATTAGGAAAAATAAAATATAAGAATGACATCACTGGATAGCTTTTACGTAAATTCATTGAATTGAATGTAGATCTGAAAAAAAAAAAAAAAATAGATTGGTGTGACCATTCGCAGATCCATAGCTAAATCTAACGAAGTAGAAAGGAAATGTTAGTTAAAGTAGGAAAACTTTTATGTATTTTTGGGTCTCTGAGTGTGAGAAATCCGTATTTGCAAAAACTAACGTCTGGTTGCATTCAAAACCAATTAAATCTCAAACCACATAGCCAATGATTATCTTCCCCATAGAATTGGCATTTTCTTTTTTTCATCACTTCACTATCCAAACATAACCAGAAGAAGAACAAACATAACAAACATAGAACAAACAAGTCAATATAGATCTGCGAGTGCTGCAACAAACAAGAGCAGATAACCGTAGAACAGATCCAAATCGACAACGGTAATAATTTTGCACACATTGAATAATTAGCGTATGTGTGTTAGTGTGTATATAACAAAACAAGAAGAAGCAGAGAAAAACAAATTCAATTATTCATAACAACAACTAATATGAAGAGCTAGATCTGAAGCAGGATGCAAAAGAAACGAATTCTAAGAAGCATTTGGATCCAAGATCTGATAGCTACAAATGCTGAAAAAATGAATAGTGAGAAACTGAATTATTCAGAGAAAAAGAGATACGTACCGAGTGCGAAGAGGAGGAATGGGAAACCAGAAACGTGAAGAAAACAAAGAGGAACGCAAAAGAATGCTAGTGCGGTCTATATATAGATAGAAACACGCACTCAGAGAAAGAGATCGAAAATAGACGAATGACTCGCTCTTTTATTTCCTGATTTTTACTCTAAATAAATATCTATAAATTATTAACTTAGGAACAAAACCATATCGTACACTTTCTTACATAAATGTGCATAAATTATGTTCATTTTCATTGCTCTTCTTAAGAAATTCGTACTTCACTCTACAGTCGTATTCTGTGAAATTTTGTTCCTGGGGAGAGAATACACGGAGTAAAATATATAAAATTATAATGATTGATTTAAAAAATTAATTATTGAAATTGTAATAAAAATTATATACTTATATAATAAAATATAAAATTATTAAAATCTTTTATTTTTTATATCAACCATTATAATTTTATACTTCTGATTTTTACACCGGCAAAAACTAGAGGACAAATGAGATCTCGGCCCTAATAATGATGTGAATGTGAACCCAATTGTTGCTTGACACGCAGCATTATTTCTCATAATGGGCTTTCAGTTACACTACCATATGGGGCACAAAATCACATTCTTGTTGATGCTAATGCTAAGTTTTTCCGACTCCGACACTGTGGCTTCATGACTATGGCTGCCAATGGTCCGTACTTTTCTCTGTACTTGTACAAGCTTAATTTGATTTTTTTTTTTTGTTTCAAATAACTTTGCTTTGATCGTTAACGTCCATTTAACCTGTTAATTATACAAATTTAAAAGGAAAAGAAAAAATTCAACTTTCAATGTAGACTCCCAACTCCAATTAGGTACTTAAATATTATAGACTCATTAAATAAGATTAGGTAATTTCATTTTCTACTACCAAATAAGACCTTGAAAACATCATTATGTTAGACCTTCAATTGCTTATAGTATTAATTTATTTTGTGATGTTTTTATGTTTTGAACAACTTATTTGATGACGTTTTTAAAATCTAAAGATCTAACCAATGACATAGTTATCTTATTTAATGATAATAATCTTTCCGGAATTAACTGATGACATAATATTTTTTTATTTTAGTCCTTCAAAAATAATCAATATTTTATTTTAGTTCCTATAATTTAAAATTGGTGAATTAGATCCCTTAAAAGATGAAAACACTTTTTTTAATTTTTATTGGTAAAAATTCATAGCTAATAATTTGTAGCAAAATCTGTTATAAATTGTGCGATCGGGACTAAACTCAAGTAAGGATCCCACCTTACTCCATTTTTTGTTTATTTTTAATAACTTAACTATATTTTTTAAAATAAAGTCATATATATCTAATATATTCTAATTCAAATAATATCTAAAATCGTCATTGAGAATATTGAAAAAAATAAGAAATTTAAGAATTCTATCATATGTTAAGGAAAATATGTAAGTGTTTCTTTATTATTTAATTATTATATCGGGGCGAGTATTTACACCTCAAACTCGCCCCACCCTTCTTAAAATCAGGTTGAGAGAAGATTTTCCTTAACCCAAAATGAGTTTTTCCCCATCAAAGTCGAAGTGGGATGGTACCTACAAATTTAGATTTAATTGTCATGCCTAGTTATATGGCTTATTGTGTATTTTGGATGTACAAATACAATTTCTCTTCACATTTAAATTTGACACCAAACTTAATATTAATTTATTGTGTGAAATTTATACCGTATTCGTTCTCACTTTTTATAGTGAAATACAATTCTGACCAGGATATTATTCTAATAATTATTGATAAAATTTGAAATTTGGTTAAAAAAATTAATATTTAATCAATTTAATATTAATAAATCATTACTTCACCATTAATCAATGTAAAAAATAATATGAAGATTTTAGCTCGTGAATATCAATATTTTTTTTCAGTCGAACGTAAATATCAATATGTATATTTTAGCGATGCAAGCTACACCTTTATTTTTTTGGTGAAAGCAAGCTACACCTTTTTAGTGGTTTATTTTCTTAACTTAGTGGACCGGCCCAATTGTTTCTTTGGTCGAAGGCCATTAGTATTTACTTTCCACCTTTTGTATTGGGCTTTGGACGCAACTGGTTCCCGATAGCAGATGTTTTTCATTCTGAACAGAAAACCAATTCGACCAAAAAGAAAAAAGAAAACCAATGACATTGACCAAAAAAACGAAAGAAAACCAATGACAATTTGGACAAAAGAAAACCAATGGCCAAAAAAAAAAAAAAACACTCACCGAAAACCTTTGCTAATTGGCAATTGCTATTTCTACATGAGGCATGCTCGTTGAACAAATTACAATGAGTTTTCTTTATCTCATACTTTTTTTTTTGGTCGAAATTTATCTCATACTTTGACTCTAATTTTTTATTAAGCCAATATTTTTTACTCGGATTTGTCCATAAATTTGAAAATTTCAATTATGTATCAGTAATCAGTATAATTAAAATTAGATTTAAGTAGGACATAATTGATTGACCGATATATAAATTGACTAAAATTATAAAATGGTTATATAATATACTGGTGGAAAGAAAATAGTTTGGGTGCTTAGTAAATATATTAAATAAATTAAGAATATTATCAAAATATTTTTTACTCCGTTAAATTTTAGAATATTATTATACATCTTTTAAGCGTGGAATGTGTTTTTAAAATAGATAGATTTAATCAATTTAAACTAAAAATCCCTAAATAAAATATTTAAATATAGAAAATTATAAATAATAAATATTATATATTAATACTGAACAGTGAATATGGCTGTAAATGAGCTGAGCTATTCATGAACTATTTGAGCTCGATTTGTTAAATGCTCGACCAAACTCGTTTGTTTAATTAAACAAACAAGCCCAAGCTTAAAGTTGGATTCGATTATTTAAATGAGTCAAAGCCCAAGCCTTATAAGCTTGACATTGAGAGCTCGTGAATAGCTCACTTATTATATATATAATAATTAATTAATATAAATAATTAAAGTAAAGTAAGATTAATAAAATTAGAAAAAAAACATACGTTTATAAGTTTATTTTTAAAATAAATAAAAAATAATAAAGTAAAATAATTACTCTATATATATGAAAATAAGTACTGAAATGTTTCTTATATTAGTTAAGGAGTTATATATTGAATTTCAAAAAAGATAATATTTTAGATTTTTTTTACTATATACATATCGTATATTAAGAATATATTTTGATTTTTAAATTATCATTTAATTGTAAAATATTTATTAAATATTGAATTCATAAACTTTAAAAATAATCTAAAGAAAATTTTCATAAGAGCAAAAATAATAAAGTTATAAATGAGTTAAATAAGTCAAGCTCAAGCTTTATTTTTCTTTAACAAGTCAAACCCAAGTTTTAAGTTTAGCCCGTTTAAATAAATGAGCCAAACTTAAACCACCAATTTTTTTCACAAGTCAAATCTGAGCTTGAGGTACTCGGCTGAGCTCATCTACAACCCTAATAACTTGGTAATTTGAAGCTTGACATAAACCTATCCTCAATTCAATAGCTAGTTATGAGATGAGATTTATTTTAACTCTTTTTTTGTGTTTTTGTTTTTCGTGGAGCTGGTCCATTCATGAACACCTCTATTTGACATGTTGACTTTTTCTTTTTTTCCTGCTAAAAAATAATCGTTGAATTTCAAGTTCTGGTTGTCTCCAGTCAGATTCAGGGGTAGAGCTACGACTTCTTGGAGCAAAATTTTATTCTTTTCTATTTTATATGTAATTTTATTTAGAAAAGGTTAATGATTTTTAACAAATCCCTTCATCGATGTTTTTAGATTAAATTCTTAATTTGGTCCCTTAAAGATTGGAGGACCTTTATTTTAGTTCATGAAAGAAGGAAACTGTCAATTTAGTCCCTGAATATACTTTTTGTCTATCAATTTAATAAGTTCCTCTATTACAATCCATCAGTTAACCTTAACGGAGATACTGACGTGGCCACGTGTACATAATGATGTGTTAATAAAATTATTCATTTTAGTCCCTCATAATTATATTAATTCATTTTAGTCCCTTATTAATGTTAATTATTTCATTTTCACCCCTCCTTCTATATATGTTTTTAACAACAAATTCCTCCCAAATTCAATCAGAAGAACCTCTAACCCCCAAATTGACAATAAATTTTTTAGGCCAAAACGAAGAATTTAAAATGCAATTTTTGGACTAACTCATCATTTTGGTACCCTGAAAGATTTGGAGTTAGTCATATTAGCCCCTGAAAAAATGAAATTGCATTTTTCGTCCTTGAATGATGAAAAGTTATTCAATTTAGTTCTTGAAAAATGAAAATTCGTTCACTTTAGTCTTTGAAAGATTTTTTTAAATGTCAATTCAGTCCCTAAAAATGACTAAATTGAATGAATTTTTCATCTTTCAAGAATGAAAATACAATTTTCATCTTTTAAAACTACAAGATTTAAGGTATGTTACATTAGTCCTAAAAGATTTAAGGGAGTCAGGTGAATTTGAACCTACATGAAATTTTGACCATCTATCATGGAAAGAAAAAAAAAACAATTGGCTATATATTAATAAATCTCATGATCATCTACATATAATGAATTAGTGTGTTACTCGTCAAAAAAAAAAAATTAGTGTGTTATATATTCAAATGATAACATATAAAGAGTAAAAAATAACATATTATTATTTAGATTGAGAAGAAAAAATGGGAGTATTTTTATTTAACTAAATCTTTCATTTTAAAAAAAAGGCTATCAACACATTATCTAACACGCTCTTCCTATTAACTTTGAAATAACAAAAAAACATATATTTCATCAAAACATATTTTTAGGAAAAACTATTTTTAAAGTTACTTCACTTAATAATTTTCTATGAAGGTAAATTCATCAATTTAATTAATAGCTAGATTGAAAGTTCTAAATAAATAAATGAACTATTGAAGTCTAAAAGTTCATGCAATTTAAAAATTAATTAATATTCATTGGATAAATAATTTTTTAATGTATTTAATATACTTTCTAAAATATAAATAAATATTAAATACAGGATTAAATACATATGAATATGGTCTAAAACTTGGTATAGAAACTAATATAAAATAATATAGAAAAATAAGTTATATAAAAATAGAAATGAATATAAAAGAGTTTACTATATGTTTAAGAATAATAATTGGATTCAAATTATTTTTTATTTTGGTTTGATTTGATTTTTGGTTTTCCGATTCGGTTTATGTGATTTGCAATGGATTGGATTGGATACCTCCAATTTTCATGTAATGACACAGATAAATAGGAAGTAGGACTTGAGGTAATATAATTATAAATTTGATAACTATAATAATTGTTTATTAAGAAATAAAATAAATATAATTAGAAATTCAGTAATTATAATCATTATTTATTAAAAATTACAATAAATTTATTGATTTGCATTAAATTTATTGTGTTTTCCCCTAATATATCATCGGTTTTTTTAACGTGTGCAACATTACACTGGATAATAAAGTAAAAGTAGAAATATTTATTAGAAAATGTAATATTAAATATTACCAACTTGTAACCCAACTATCAAAGTCGTTTTCATGTATTAGGTAAACATTATTGATGAGATATAATTTATATGACATACTTTATATAATAACGACGATTCACGATCATCTAGCACCATATCCCTATACTGTGCTAATACGCTATAATACTATACTTCATGCCATTGGATTTAAATATAGCTATAACCTCAATGAATCTCTATTGCCATTGCATGAAGTTCATAAATAATTTTTGTAGGACTCGTGTATCACACGGGTAACTACACTAGTTCAATACATATATGTAGAAACTGATCATTAAGGATAAGATTTTTATCCAATAAATATATGGGACTAGATATGAATATCAATTAGATAGTTGGTCCCTTAAGCATCTTAACAGGAGTTCAATCATTGACAGTATGTATGAAAAAATTTTATTGGGAGAGACAAACTTCACCTCGATAATATCTACACATGGAAAGAGATTAATTTTTAGCTATCGACCGGGGATACTCTTTTTTAAACGAATTAAGGGTCGAAAAGACCAAAGACAAATTACAAACAATATCCCTGGATATACTTGATTCACAAAAAAAATATGGATATGAATAATTACCCAAAATGAATTTATGGATATGGATACTATTATGGGTGCAAATGAACTGAATTATTTGTGAATTATTTGGACTCGATTTGTTAAGCATTCGATCAAGTTTGTTTGTTTAATTAAATAAATAAACTCAAACTTAAAGTTAAACTTGATTAATTAACTCCAAGCTTTATAAGTTTGATATTAAGAACTCGTGAATAGCTTGCTTATTATATATATAATAATTAAAATAAGACTAATAAAAAAACGTTAAGTTATATATATTTATTTATTTATTTTTAAAATAAATAATAAAATAATAAAGTAAAAAAAATATTCTAGAATTATGAGAATTATTATTGAAATAACTTTTTATATTAGTTAAGAAATTAGGTATTGAATTTAAAAATATAATATTGTAGATTTTTTTAACTACACATACCATATATTAAAAATATATTCGATTTTAGATTATCATTTAATATTAAAAAAACTATTAAATGCTAAATTGATAAGCTATAAAAATGATTTAAAGAAATTTTTCATAAAAGTTATAAATGAGTTAAACAAGCCAAACTTAATATTTGTATTTTTTTAACAAGTCAAGCTTAAGCTTTAAATTTGACATGTTTAAATAAATGAACCAAGCTTGAGCAGTTGAGCAAACCATTTTTTTACAAGTGAAGCCTAAGCTTTAGGTGCTTAGCTCGACTCGACTCATTTACATACTATGGTATTATGTCTATCCTATCTTATATTCATGAAATATATATACTACCTTCGGTCCTATATATAAAAAACATATGACTAGAATCATCAGAACCAAGAAAATGCATTGGAAACTGTTAGTAGTAATTAATAGTTCAATAAATATATTTTTTCCCCATAAATACCTTAGTATTAAATGATTGAATGAGTGAGTACCCCGTTAACTACTCAAATAAATTAAGAGTATATATATAAGGTAATTCAACTAAAAAGAATACTATATGTTATTTATATATAGGACCAGAGAGATAGTATACCTTTAATGTACACTAAAAAGAAAGATTTTTAAATTAAATTATGTTACATTTTTAATCAATGTTGTTAATTTTTCTTATTAAATTTTCATAATAAAATTGAGTATTAAAATGATATTTTTATTTCATTAAAAAGATTAATTAGTCGACATCTAATACTATACAGACCTTGCTTACACAAAGGTCGTTATAGTTTGATAAGTCCTTATTTGAGTCAAAAGTATGTTTGGTTATCAAGTTAACAAAAAAAAGGTTCAGGCTATAATTAACAAATCACTATAGTTTTTACATCAATTTAGCCAATTTTGATCTACTCCTAACTTTCTAAGTTTTATATATGAGTTAAATTGACCACACAATTTATCTATTTTTTTTAGAACCGGTAACATCCACATTATGGGGCTAGCTCTCCTAGTGGTAGGGGTGGGAACAAATCAGACCGTTCGTCAGAGACCTACAACCTGGCCTACATCAGGCCCAAACCAAGTCAGGCTAATTTATTAAATAGATCAGGTCAATACTTTTTCAAAAGCCTATATAGCAAAACAGGCTAGGTTTCATGCCATCGAAAAAGCCTTTTGAGCCTATCAGGTCGACCTATTTAACTCAATATAAATGAAATACTTATATTTTATATTTTATATATTATTATTTTTATTATTATTATTATTATAAAGATTTTTATTATATTGTCTCCTAACTATATACTTATTATTGTGTAAATATATAAGTATATGTTCTATTCCATAAAAAAAAAAATCGAGCTTATAAGTTTATTCAAATACGTGCTTATGATATATATTCAAGTACCCTACTATAAAACAGACTTTTAAGCAGACTTTCAGGCCAAGTCAGGCTTTAAATAGGCAAGGTTTAGGCCAAACTTAGGTCTTGGAAAGTCTAGCTCGGCTTGGCCTATTCCAATCCCTACCTAGGGGGAATTTTTCCATCCACAAGATTCGAATCCGAGACCTTGTTTAATTAAGGAGAATAAAACATATATCACTTGAACCAATCTCGTTGATATATGGTTTATAATATATCGGTTCATAATATATATGAGTTAAATTGACCACACAATCAAATATGAGGTTCATAATATATAAGGGATTTATATATATATATGTGTGTGTGTGTGAATTTAATTACTATATTTTTTTTTTTGTTTAACCTAAGGTATCATCCACAGGAGGCAATCCTGTTCGAGCCGGGAACATTCATATCATGGTGGGGATTTTTCCCATCCACTGCAAGACTCGAACCCGAGACCTTACTTAAGAGGAAACAAGCATGTACCACTTGAATCAACCCCGTTGATAAATTTACTATACTTTTTAATATGAAAATCGAGATAAAACATATTTGATTTAACATTGAAACGTAATAAACCGAAGACAGTTACATAGCACCGTAAAAAAAAAAGGTCGCAATTTGGCACCCTCCGGTTAGAGAGGGTTTTGGTACCTTGGTATTTTTTTTTTTATTGAATGAAGGCATAAATGCTAAAATTACATAGGAACAAGTCATGTACTCCGTCCTAAATTATTTTGAAAACATAAAGTAGATTTTAAATGAGACACATGTGTGTTACAAATGAGAATGTGAAAAAATGGGAGAATACAGTAAAAAATACAGGATAATGGTTATAAAGTGTCAAAAAGTCTTTTCTAAAATTAAAAATACAAATTCTAATAATTAAATATTGTCCCGTAACTGTAAAAATACTAAGACAATTTTAAAAAATTGAGAGAAATTGATTAAATGATCAAAAAAAGGTATCAAAATCCTCTCTCACAATAGAGTATATTAGAATTTCCAAAAAAAAAAAAAAATACTTAGTAACGACATAATTTGCGCAATACGTAGCATAATGGAACTGTAGATATATATAAGCCTATGGCATTTTCCCCTCTAATTAAGCGTTGGTCCCCGCCACATCACAAAACAAGAATATTTCTAGAACTTGTTAATATACAACATCACAAATAATAATTCTTGATAATTTGTCGCTTCTTGGCGGATTATTATTTTAAATGAAGAATCCAACGAGAATGAGAAAAACACCCAGAGACTTAATTTGTTTTATGATGGAACCTAACATGCCTACTTTTCATGAGAGAACCAACTTTTTGTATGCAGCCAAGTGACTTATTGTTCTCGATTAATTAAAATTAAATATTTTAATATATACTATATATTCCTCCAAAACAAGAGGTCTTTTAGGTGGTTCTTCTATCAATTAATTTAGGTACATCTGTAATGCATGATTAGTTATTTAATTATTATATTAACACGACTTAATTAACCCCTATAGCAATATCATGACCAATCACACTTAATTAAATAGCTTAAGATTAATCATGTACGACCATAAAGATTCAGGACTTTTCACGCAGGGAGGTTTGCTCCCAAATATTAAAATCAAAAGGACGTACGAGTTAGAGACACAGAGAAACAAACTTTTAAGTATTATATATCGTTAAATAAATTTAAGTATTTATTATGATAATATTTAAGTCTGTATAAGCGTATAAAATATTAAGGTACATAGTATTTTATTTTGAATTAATGTTTACACCAGGGGTGTTAACATGTCAAGCCGCTCATCAAACTAATTTATTAAATAAATCTAGTCAAAAGTTTTTTAAAAGCCTATATAGTTAAACATATTGAGTATTAGGACAACCTATTTAACTAAATATAAATAAAATATTAATATTTTTTATATTGCTATTATTATTATATTATCTTATAATTATATACTTATTAGCTTGTGTAAATATATAAATATATAAATATGTTGTCTTATATAAATAACTTGGGTCTATAAGTCTATTCAAATACATACTTATGATATATTCAAGTACCTTACAATAAAACAGATTTTTAAGCAGACTTTCAGGCCTTGTTAGGCTTTACATAGGCCATATCCAGACCTTAAAATAAAACTTATATTAAGTAAACATGTCATATTCAGGTCATGGATTTAAGGTGCAGGTTAAACTTAGGCCTTGAAAAATGTAGCTTGGCTCTACCTATTTCCATATATCTCTAGTTTACACATTGCTTATGAGAATAAAGATTCATGAAATTAATTCCAAGGTTTTCACTTGTATGTGTGTACGTATCATTCTTTGTTTTTTTATTTTGTACGTATATTATTATTCTTTGTTGTATATATAGACATGTATTCATATGCACATCATCAATGATAATTATATAGTTAGAGCTAGCATCTTATATATTCTCACATTATGTTATTGGATCATTTTTTTGTTTTCTTTAAAAATAAAGGAGCATGCTATCCTATATATATATATATATATATATATATATATATATATAACTCACACTAAGGATTAGTCATGTACACATCATTATTAGAAATTTCAAACTAAATAATAGTCGTATGAGTTGTGAGGTTATGTGATAAGCATGTGCCCATAAAACATATGTAAGGTTTTTAATATATTTTAGAGTTAATACTCATTTTGAACTTAATTAAGTGTGATTATTTTAATTATTTAATAATAAAAGTATTAAAATGACCACACACACATGCGCGCACACACAAACATTCCTGTTTAGACATTAAGTTAATTAGTGCCTTTTTATACCGTTTATTTGAAGTCTTTGAAAAATTAATATGATGTAAGAATTACATCTCAATAAATCTATAATGAATGGCCTATTAAACAATTACTTTTTATTTTAATTTTAAAGGAACTTCAACTACATTAGAGTGAATCATCCACTCAACAGCTTTAGCTTCTAACTCATCTTTTTTTTTTTCATTTTCTTTTCTTAATTAGTTGGTTAATTAAGTTTATAGCTTTGGCCAACTATATATATGCTTTATAAATATATAATATTTCTTTAAGGATTTTTTTTTTCTAACTATCCCTATATATCGCGTTTGGTGTAAATATGAATTCCATCAAGAAAATTGTAAACAGAATTTAGACAGAGGAGGGGGGGGGGGGGGGGGGGTTGATGCGCTTAATTCACATCTTAATTTTATATTTCACTTGTTCATTTTCTGTATAATCTCTATCTTTCTTTGTTCATGAGAAAAAAAATTAAGGGTTGAAAATTTTGTATGTACATCATTAACAAGAATTGAAGGGGAATAGGATGAATGAATAGTGTTTACAAAGTTAAGGAAAAGTGTTCCCTTGAAAAAAGGTAGAAGTTTTGGACTAAATGGACAGTCAAAATTAGCCTGCTAGCGCTCCTGCAAGTGGAAGTGGGGCTGCATGAAAAGCCACCTACATGTATGTTACAATTTACAAATTACAACCACGAATTTTGCAGAATTTATTTCAGAAAAAAAATATAGTAAGGAACTATAGTATTGAATTATATATGATCAGTTAAATATTTGAATAGTTTTATAATTATATATATATATATCTACATATGTATATAATTACTTTTTTAATCCATAATTATAATTCTTTTAATTATTTTTTTTTTAATTTCAGAAGAGTCAAAATTTACAAGGATACATTGACAAATTAAATATATACAGGGGAAGGTGAGTTGTTAATAACACATTTCTCACAAGGCTAGGCTAGAGAGACGATAATTTTCTTGTTATAAGTGGGTCCTATACCAGAGTTAATTATAACATGATTTTTAAAAGCCTATTCCCTCCCATTTTGGCTTTCTCCACGAGACAGCAAAGTCATGTGTTAGGGTTGACAATAATGCAAGAAAAAACCATCACTTTTGTCCTTCGAGTATCATTTTTTTCTCTTATTTAGTTCCCAGTAAATAAAAATAAAAGTTATAGTATTCAAACTTTCAAATATTTATGTCATTAGTCCTCCAACAGAGACTAATGTGTCAGGATAATGTGAATGTTGAATGACTAATAAAATGAATATTTGAAAGTTTGAGAACTGCTTATTCAATTAATTTAGTTTGAGGACTAATTAGGAAATAGATGACTAGTTCGGGGATGAATTTGAGGGTTTAATGTAACGAGAAATTAAATGACATATATTGATATAGTTTTTTTATAGATCATTTTTAATACATTTTTTATTATTAATTAAATACAAATTCTAACAATTCATCTTAAAACACTTAATAAGAAAAAAAAAAGATTTGATGAAAAGGAATGGATTTATTATATTAAAATATAAAAATCAAATCATTTAATTTTAGAAAGTGGATTGAGTGGAATAAAATTAAATATGATTTCCCATAAGTTATATATTTGAATTTTTTTCATCTTTTTTTAGATAAGATAAATATAAGTTCTCAATAAGTAATATTTTAGTCTAAAATACTTTTCTACCTTATAATAGATTTTTTTTTTTAATTTTTGAGCGGTAATCCCCACAGGCATAGTTGTGGGTTTAATCCTCGGGCCAGGGGTGGTGGTTAGGTAAAGCCCTCCCAAGAGTGACGACTTTAGGATTCGAACCGCTGACCTTGCAGGTAAAGTCTGTCTGGGGTCACAATCCACTTCCACTATGACCAATCACAGTTTGGTATATAAGAAATTTCTTTATACCCTAATATTTTCTTTACAAAAAAATATATTTAATATTTCTTTTTGAAAATAATTAAAAGTATTTAATATGATATATTCAATATCTCTTAATTAGAGTTATTAAGATTTAAGACACTCGTTAATAAATTCTTAATTAAATTATAGATAACACTAAATGAGCTAATTTCATTATTTATTTAATGAGATTCATATAAAATTTACTCTAACAAAAAAATTTATTGGAAATAATTTGTTACTATTTACTAACGTCCCTTTCTCCATAATTAGTTTGAAGCAATAATCTACTGATTAAGTATCCAGGTTTCTGTACAAGGTGTTTTAAAATCTAATACCTATATATATCCCTCAAATAAAGATTTGGAGAATCTACACTTAGCTCTTTTTTTTAATTATTTATTAAGATTGAATTAGACACAATTCATTGCTAATACAAACATGCCACACCATTCATTTTTAAATGACAGAACCATTAATGTGTAAACGATGAATTAGTTTCATATAACTCACGAAGTATGACTTATAATTATATATTAACGTGAGTTTTATGTCGGTAATTTGTCTTGTACTAAAAAGAGTGTGAGAATATCTCATACAATCGCCTCCCTCCCTCTATATAACCGCGTGTATAATTTATTATTATTTTTGTTTCGTATATAATTTATAAAGATAATTAAATAAACTGTTAAAAAAAATAATCGAGATAAATACATCATCCCACTCCTTTCTTTACTTATTTATTTCACACCATTCTTAATAACTTTCCCCACAAGTTATTATTCATTTCCTGGTTAATTATTAATGTGTAAATTAACAAAAATATTTTTTTTGGTGTAAATTAAGGATATCCTCTGATCCACATTAAGAGACTAATCTCTCTCTCTTTTTTTTTAATCAAAGATATTCCCAGACAATAGCTAGAGACTTTTTCTATGCGTAAAAATCATTGAAGTGAGATTTGTCTCCCCCAACAAATTTTTTTGCATACTTAACATCAATAATCAAACCCCTATCAAAATACTTAAAGGACTCAACTATTTGCCAACTATATCGGGTTATGTTGGTGGCAAAAGACCTAACTACCTACCAAATGGTGTAATTTGATAAATTCACAAAAATATGAGGTAATTAAAATGCATCATACAATTTCTAAATATCCTGGTCAAACTGAAGTTAATGTGAAAGTTGAAAATCCAGAAAATTTTGCTTTTTTTCGAATTAAGAAGTTCAAGTTGTGAGAAAGACTTCTGCAACACCCCAAGCTGGGGCATTAATAACATGACGTCGATGGTTAATTAATATCGACAAGTTCACCATTTTGGATTGGTTCATATAATGAAAATTCTCCCTTACGATTATGTGATTGATCGTCAAATAGACTCAATCGATCGTCAAATAGACTCAATCGCTTCCTATAATATTGAAAATAAGCTTATGCAACATTCGAGTAATTAAATCTTGCAATTTAGTAGTTTAGTTTCTCCAAAATGTAAGAGAAAAATTCCACTTGAATACTATTTTTCTTTTGTCACCGTTGATTCCGTAAAAATAAAAGTAAATTTCCATGTGATTAATATTTGTACTCCTCTTTTATGTGATTAAATACTCCTCCTTAACCACCAAGCGTGAATCAACTGTTGTTCCAGTTTAATCAGGTCTCCGAGTTCAAGACATTTGCGTTAAATACTCCTCCTTACAATTAATTAAGAATAGATATATGATCCCAAATTATGTTAATTTATTAACGGGGTTGGTTTAAGTGTTACATGTTTGATTCCCTTTTAACAAGATCTCGAGTTCGAGTCTTATATATAAAAAAATCACTGCTAGTAGAGTTAGGTATGGATGTTTCCAACTTCAGCAGGATTGCCCGTGGTTTAAACAAGAAAAATTATGTTAATCCAGCATTAAAAAAATTAAGATTGAATTCAAAGAGCAAGGAGCAGTGGATTACGACAAGGGACAGAGCATATAATTGCACCTCCAACTTGGTAATAGTTTACTTATGACTTGGCCCTTTGCTTGGAAATGTGTATAAAAAAACCATCATTTTCAAGGAAATTTTTATACACAGCAGCAGGCTTTGGATGCTTAAATTGTGACCAAGTTAATCTCCACCTTGCATAAGGGCCCCTATATATGGTGACAGAAACTTCTGTAATCTAATCAATGATATGGTTTTGGAAACTGATAAGACAATTGAAGTTACAGAGGCTGTTCCCTTTGACTTCTGCTATTTCCTCTCTGAATAAAAATCTACTCATTTTTTAGGAGGAGCCTTTATAGTTTCTACCTTCCTGAGTCTCTCACTGCAGAAACCAAGGCAAGGAGTGTTCACTTAGTGTAGTGAAAGAGATGGGTAGAGCTCCTTGCTGTGACAAGGCAAATGTAAAGAAAGGACCATGGTCACCTGAAGAAGATGCAAAACTAAAGGAGTACATAGAGAAACATGGAACTGGTGGAAACTGGATTGCTCTCCCAAAGAAAGTTGGTAAGTACATGAAGATTGCAATAGCATGTTGATATATATGAAAGGATCTTTACTTTACCAGCCATTTCTTCTTTTGTCTTGTGTTCCTGATTGTGTTTGTTTTCAGGTTTGAAAAGATGTGGCAAGAGCTGTAGACTAAGATGGCTTAATTATCTCAGACCCAACATTAAACATGGAGAGTTCTCTGATGCAGAAGATAAAATAATCTGCACCCTCTTTGCAAGCATTGGAAGCAGGTAGGCTTCATTTCACTTAATTTCAGATATTTTCATAAATAATGAAAACTGTATAATTAATTTCCAATTTTGAAGAAAGAGGCATTAAAGAGTTAACTTTTTGATATAATTACAATATGTACTTTGTTTTTTAGATGCCCTGCATCATCTCATGTATTCCACAAATTAAGATCTTAATTCTATGAGTGTTTGTGTTACATTGTTTGTGTTTGTGAGTAATGTTTCTTATTGTGGGAATCATTTTCACTAAGTGCAGGTGGTCAATAATAGCATCTCAATTGCCAGGCAGGACTGACAATGATATAAAGAACTATTGGAACACCAAGCTTAAGAAAAAAATGATGTCCATGAATCATTCAGCAGAAAGGAAACCTCAACAAGCTACCCTTTTATCAATGCTTCAAAATTCAACATCATCTTCATCATTGTCATTCAGAGAAAGCAACAACTCATACTACCACCCTCATGGATCTTTCACAGGATCATTTTCCTACTCATCAACAACATCAAGTCTTTTGAGTGGAACTTCTTCCACTTCTGCTTCTTCTAACTCCATATTTCAAGCACAAGAAAGTTTCATTGATCCCACTCAATTTAAAGCTAGCAATAGCAGCTTTGTGTTTGGTGGTGAAGCTACTAGTTGCAGCTCTTCTGATGGTAGCAGCAACAACCAGATCAGTCATGTTATAGAACCAGAGTTTGGATATGGTGATGCAACTTTTGTAGAGCAAATAGGTTCAGTTAATTACTTCTATAGTGGGGTGGAAGATAGCCAGAAGTTGATGTTCTCCAATGCTGGTAGTGTTAGTGGGTGGACAGAGAAACAAAGTGTTCTGTGGGGAGAAAATCCATTGGATTATGGTATAGAAGAAATAAAACAGCTAATAAGCACTAATAGTTGCAATAACTTTTTGTTTGATGACAAGAAGACAGAGGAAAGTGTCATGTACTACTGATGCTGACTGTAGCTAAAATGAAGAAGATTTGAAGGGGAAAAGTAAAAAGGATGGGTAGAAGATTCAGACTTGGACTGAGTTTGGGATTTTAAGATTTCAAAGTATTGAATAGAAACCACTTTCTTTGTTTCAAAGTACATGGTAAAAGTTTCCTTTTTTGCATTTACCTGGCTGAGGTAACCCCACCAATTTAAACCATGAAGATGTCCTAAAGAAAATAAAGCAAGAAAAAGAAGAGGAGGACAAGATGCGTAACTAGACTACCCTGTAATCCCTTTATCTTCCAAACACAAAAAAAGAGGCTGTGGTAGCAATCCACTAATAATTTTCATGTATAGCATGCATTATGTAATATTATATTTAATGTGTTTTTTAATAAAGTCAATCATGGACCTAAATGCCAAATGATTAATGTGTATAATGTTATCAATAATGTGCTATACTGCATTAATTATTTTCTTCTGATAAATTTAAATAAACTCTACCTGATGTTCAATCATTGAAGTATTACTTAAAAAACCAATATATTGCTCACAACTTTAATTTTAGAGTTAGTTAATACTATTGGTCATTGTATATCATTCTTTTTTTTTTTTTGGAACTGCTTCCATGACCATAACTCAGGGTCCTCCACATCTGACTAGAATATACGAAATGAAATACTAATACTATACGTACTTAAGAGTGTTTTCTAAATTTAATTATGACATGTATTGTTACATTGAAGGGGCTAAAAAATGACACATCCCTGATCTAGTTAAACAATATGATAGGCACCAAAGAGTTGCGCTTAGTTGGCAATGGAGACTGAGATTGTGGAAAGAGTTTCTAGATTCGATCTCCATTAAACACACCTTTAGAGAGGGGTAATGGTTGTGACTAAGCACCGAATAAGATTACCCCTGGTAATAGGGGATACATATGGTTAACACAAAAAAAATATGATAGTTACAAAATCACATCAGTGTTGTTACCATAAGCATGTGAAACTTGCTTCTATAATGATGATGGTAATACATTTGGGATCCCATAATTGGGGCATGGTCAATCTAGAAGCGGCAATAATGCCATGACTATGAGAAAATAATAATGTTTTAGATTCATAGACACTACATAGCTAAGTTAGCCTGCAAGAACACAGCATATTATCATGGAGTTTCTTTTTCTTTTAATGGTTTAATTATCAGTATAAGACAAAACACATTATCTCCACCAAAATAATTTTTAAAAGCCCTAAGATTATGACTTGCAAGTAATACGGGGCACCAAATTTTGATCTGAAAGTGAGTTATCTATAAACAAATCCAACTAGGGGAACAGAGATTTTAAACATGGTATTTAATTAAAGCATGTATACATAATTCAACTGATAAAAGAATAGCTATTGGAGATGAGTCCATAGGGCTCTGAAAATGTATGATCTTTAAGATAAGGATGCCTTGGATATGCCACTAGGTGGTAAATTGTTTAGAAGAAAAAATACATTAGTTTAATGTTCCATTGAAAATAACAAGTAGAGGATAAATATTGACCTTTTCCACCATTTGTTTGCTTTCTTCTGGGAGACGAATAGAGATTAAGTGATTATTTGGTTACTAGTTAGTAAGTGATTATTTGGTTACTAGTTAAACACGGTGTAGAATCAATTTTACATAATTGATTTTAAGTGTTCGTTTGTTTCCCAACACGATATAGAATCAATTACATTAAATTGATTTTAAATCACTTTTATTTCGTAAAGTGTACATTACTCATTTTACACTTTTAAATATGATAAATTCATGTTTTAAATAGTACAAATAGTTGCGTTGAAACTTGAAATATCTACCTTGAGTTTAATCACTTTTAATTTGTCAAATCAAACGAGTACTAAAATATCAAAATAGCGTCTTAAAGCATTGGGAACGAGATTTTACTAGGAATGCCTTTTCTAGTGGAGTGTGTAAATGTCAAACAAACCACTCTTTGCATATTATAAAATTCCCACGGGTATCTTCTTTTTTTCATGTGAATCGGTTAATTTTCCCAAGTGCTTTTCAGTTTTCGTGTTTCTTTATGCACAAGGAGAAAGAAGATTTCAAAGAGTAGGACTTTTAGATATTTGTTTTTAAATTAAAAGAGAATTAGCCAATGAACAAAATGTGACAATGTCATTTACCCCCCAAAAACAAACTGTGACAATGTCAGTGTGCTGATGAGCGTAGTTCATAGTTCATATTATGTTTTATTAATTTACCGCCACCACAATGATTTGATCATCACGTTACTTCCTAGCTAAGGTCAACTGTTGCACTCTTCATTATTTAGTAATGAACTTTTTGCATGCAACGAAAGATTCAAATTAGTGTGAAGATAAATTATTGACCTTTCATTGAGCAAATAAAATGTTTCTTTAAATAAAAATCTCTAAAATAAAATCAATTCTTTTAAACAATTTAAAAAAGTTATTTTTTTTAAAATACAAACTGGCCCTCACATAAGTATTATATTCCAAAGGGGACATATCTTATAAGAATGCTTTTCTTATGTGAGAATGAGAACAATCATTCTCAACCATCAGATTAAATTAAAGGCTAAGATTAAAATATGATTTAAAAAATCACGTGACCTAACATTTCACCCCCTTCCCCTTCTCTGTGCCAGTTCTTCAATTCTCTTTGCTCTCTCTTCCCTAATCTCCTTTTCCCTGGTTATCCTTCTTACCTGCATCGAGACTGATTTGCTCACCACACTTTTAATTTCCCGAAAACATCACAGAGCCTTTCATACGTCGCTACAATTTTATCTTCAGTTTCTCAAGCATTGCTCCGCCGCAGCTGTTGATGGTGTCGCGATATGACTCCGGCGATGACGTCGTCTGAGGAACGACGGGTTGAGGCACAACGACACGTGCCTTCCTTTTTCACGTTTTAGCTTCTTCTACCATAGCGGCTCATGGTCTTCGCGTACGTCGACAAGGCGTTACGAGGCATGTGAGCAGACAAATTGGGGAGGCTCTTGTAGGATAATAACTTTTGCCTTTGAACTTGTAGTATGAGTTTATTGCTGATGGCATAAATATGAATTTATACATATGTTGCACATACCTACAGATAAATAATGATATATATTCTGAATAATCATTATGCCATCATAGTGTACCAATAAAAATAATCACTGCTCTTCTAGCAACCACTGGATTCTACCAATATCTATACATATATATATTCCCTCAGAGAATTGAAACATAACTCTCATGATGGCCAAGATACTTCCAATCTATTGGTTGCTTCCTTTGTGTTGGGTTCTCTCAGGTGCTTTAGTTGTATTGGCGTGTGTTATAGCCAAATGGGTTCTTGTGGGAAAGGAAGAAAGCAGGTGAAACAGGGCCAATATGGAGTCCAAGGATCATCAGACTTTAATATAAGATGAAGGATGATATTAAAAGTAATTTTTTGTGTACTTTGCATTGCCTCAATGCAATTTCTATTACATAATTAGTTCTTGCTTTCTTCTGTGTGATATGTTTTGATTTTATGAATCTTTCTTTCTCTTAATGCAGAAACTAAACAGGGAGTTGCTCAAGCAATTATACGATCTGTTGTTGATTTTAAAAGGGAACCATGGCCAAAGGTTTCTGATAATGCAAAAGACCTTGTGAAGAAGATGCTTGATCCTGGGCTTTAAGTTTGGCTCGTTTAAATAAATGAGCCAAGCTTGAGCCACCAATCTTTATCACAAGCCAAGCCTGAGCTTCAAGTACTCGGTTTGGCTCGGCTCATTTACAGCCCCTACAAACAAGCAACACTAAAAGGACCATACCATTACCAAGTTATGATCATAACTGCAAGCAAGATTATAGAGTAAAGGACCATACTAGAGCTTGAATTCAATCGTCGAAACAATTTTTAAATACTTTTCTCAAATTGGAATTTCAGTTTTGATATTTTGCGTTTTGCCTTCCATTTTCTATGTGATTCTTATTCATTACAAATACTAATTAAGCAATAAGAAAATGTTGTAAAAAGTGACTTTATTAATAGACATCAAAATACGGAAAGGAAATTAGAAATTAATATCCTTATATCATGGCCAGATCATGAATTTGCAGTAACATATATTAAACCTTTTGGTTAAATTAAAATTTTCCCCTGTCGGTGTCTCTTTCTCATCTTTTCTTAGACAGTACTCGCGTGGATTATATATATTTGGCATTCACAAGACCATGCTCATCACATCACACACAACCACCCTTAGTCAATTTAGACAAGCCAGGACAGTATGTGCACAGGGTCAGAATATAAGAAATCAATCTGGAATAGAATGAAAATAAGAACTGAGAAATTTGAATTGATAGACTCTGAGATAACACTGTATCTCACCAAAAATTAAACAATAAACTGTATAACACTATGTACCTCACCAAAAATTAAACAATAAACATTAAAAATATTTGAACTAAAATTTTATTGAGAGTTGCTGCATAGAATAGAGACTTCCAAGCACAACTGCTACCATTGAATGCATCCTGCGAAGAGTAAGTAACAGTTCCTGGTACAACTCATATTTATAAAATGAACTCCCATATCATCATATTTTCCAAACAGTGGTGTGCCTGCAAGAAATCATTAGACAAAAGTCTTGAATAAATAGACTTGTTAATAATAATAGGGAGGAAAATATGAAAGAGCCATGTAAAAAGTTTAACAAATATCTTACCAAAAATTAGGAAGAGGATTTTGTGGGACAATTACGACTATCATGATATGAAAATTGTCGGCAAGTCTTACAAAGTCTTGTTTTTTTTTGTTGTTGCTCCATTGCCTTCTCCTTTCCCCCTTTAATCCGTTTTCCACATCCTTTGGTATTTGAAGGTTGAGGAGGAAGAATGTCAACCTTCTCTGGTACGGTGGAACCAAAAAATGACTCTAATTCATTCAACTTGCTTGGTCCAACATCACCTTTCATCTTAGTCAATTTCATTTCAATACTAGAAGCTTCATTTATGACAAGGAGTAGTTTATCTTTACATGTACCAGCCAAATGCATGCATTTAAACAATTGTGCCCATGCATCAGAAATTAACTTGCTCTCACTTTCCAATTTGGAGCATGCCTACAATACATTGCCATCATAATAAAAAATTGGAGCACTAGTTGCTAATTTGGTCCATCTATTAATAATGTAATAACTTAGAATTTCATTCAAGCCTTTACCCTTTAATAATAAAAGGATATGTCGACATGGCATGCCTTCAGATTCAAACATTTAACATGAACAATTAATGTGCAATATGATTGGAAGGATTATAAACAACTTTCCGATGTTTGCTCACTTTGTTGCCATTAACCATAAGCTGCTCAAGTATAACAATTAATAAATGCCCATTATCCTCTTTTGTTTCTTCAACCCCACAATCCACACATGCACTCCACAACTCACCTTGAAATATGTAGAAGTTTTCATGAGTGTAAACTTCTCTGCCATGCTTCTCTATATCCTTATGCAGCTTCAATTCGGGTATAGTATGAAGTGTATCATTATCTGCAAGTAATTCATTATGCCTTTGTGCTTCTAGTGCATAATCAAATCTCATCCAAAATTCCACCAAACTAAGGTTCTTATTCAAGTAATTACCAAAGAAGGAATTTTCACTCTCGGATCTTGAGGTTGTTCTCAAAATTCCAGCTAGAAAAATATTTTTGAAATAAGTTGGTATCCACATACTTCGCATGTCATACATTTGTGAAAGCCAACCATTTTCTTCTAACTTAAAATCAATAATGATAGTTTTCCATGTCAATTCAAATTCATCTGGAGACTCTGAATTCCAAACACAAGTCTTAAAACGACTGTTAAAATCAGCATTGGAGTTCAAGGAAACACCCACCTTCTCTGAAAGTTTTTTCAGTATGTGCCACATGCAAAATCTATGAGAAGAACCTGTGAAAACATTCTCTATTGCAATTTTCATGGCTGGGCCTTGGTCTGTTATAATCACAACAGGCTTATGCCCTCCCATTGTGTCAGCACCCAATTTTGTCCGGCAATTTTATCTTATTTTCATGTTTATATTCCTGTCCTTAAGCATTTTGTTCTCACATAAAAAATCCAAAAAAATTAATTATTTAAAAAAAAAAAACTAAAATGGATTAATTGATTTGTTGGTTAATTAATTATTGATTGTTAATTAATTAATGGATTGATTAAACATTTTGACAAAAAAAGGGTGTTAAGTTTTCGGTAAAAAATGCAATTGGGCCGGTTATGGCCCATTGTTTGTAAATCTAAAAAAAAAAAACTGTTTTGGGTCGATAAGCCCATTTACTTCACTTTCAAAAATGAGGAGGAATTGCATCAGATTTTTTTTATCGGGCCATTTTGGGCCATTGATTGTGAAGTTAAAAAAAACTGTCTGGGCTAACAGCCCATTTTCATTACTCAATTAAGAATAAAATAAGAAAAAGAAAATTGAAGAAATGATGAAACAGAGCAAGTTGCAAGTTGTGCAACTTGCCCTGTCCTGGGCGGCAGCAGCGCAGGCACAACATGGGCTAGGCTGAGAGTCATCATTTGGGCGGTGGGATTAACTTTTTTACTATAAATAGATGTGTTCCAAAGATGATAAGGGAAGGGGGGGCTCTTTTCTTCTCACAATACACGCGCGGACATACTGCAAAGGAAGAAACAGAAATTTCACACACACAAAGTGGAGAAGGTTGACAGTTGCAAACTTGGGCCACAAAGCAAGCTACAAGGACTGCAGAAACAAAGAAGGATATCTATTTGGTATCAAATGTTTTTTGTTTACTCTGAACTATACTATTGACTTATCTGCCCATGCTTTGTGCCTATTCATTTACTGTGCATAATATGAGATTTTATTGTGTGTGATTGATAATAAAATCAAGCAAACAGAATATCACACCAATACTGGATACTGGTTCAAATCCAAATCAGAGTCTAAAATCATACAGTCCCAGTCCAATATACACAGTCCAATGTAAACAGTCCTTTTTATAAAACAAATAGACAAATCAGGTAAAAGAAAAATCAGAACCACTCCTTTGAGCTGCACCCGCGGCTGTTCCCCTCTCTGGCAGCCATGGCCTCCCTGTGAGACCTCCCCTCCACTGTCCCCTTTCCATTTCCCGTGAAAAGTAAGATGAAAAATCAAAATCAGTAATAGATTATTCATCAGTAAGAGATTTTTGTTATCAATAAAAAAAAAATAAACAGTAGCAGAGCACCAAACCAGCAGAGGAAATAGAGAGACATAAAAACAGAGAAGGGAAACTAAAAAAGGGAGGGAAACTCACCCCTTGCATCACGGCCGCCGCACGCGGCCAGTCCCTCCTCGCCGCCGCCGTTACGCGCCGGCCATCGTCCTCTGCCAGCCACCGCCGCATCATGTGCGCCCTCCTGCAGCCATCGCCGTCAGTAGTGGCGGCCGTTCCCGTGGCCATGCCAAGCCACCGCCGTCCCTGCGCGGTCCCTCTGGGGCCAGTCCCTCCTCGCCGCCGCCGTTACGCGCCGGCCATCGTCCTTTGGCAGCCACCGCCGCCTGCATGTGCGTCCCCTCTCCTCAGATCGCCGTCACCCCTTCGTCCTCCGCTGCTCCCACCGTAGCTCAGCCACCGCTGCGCGCGATCACTGCTTCATCGCCGCTGGTTTCACTGCACCACCCCTTTGCGCGGCCGCCGCGTGCGGCCTTCGTCGCGCCGCGTCTCCTTCCCTGCGGGCGGCGGTGCCGCCGCTCCCCTCACCTCCATGGTCGCACCATCATGCAGCTCCTTCTCTCCCTCCCATGGCTGCCTCCCTTTTCCCAAATGTTTAAACCCTAATGAGATGAATGGGACAATTGGTAGGTTGTAGGCTGTGAGGATCAGACAGCTAGGGGGCTTTTTCTTCTTTTAGTGTTGCTTTTGGTTTTTTAAAAAAAAAACTGATCTGTTGGGTCAAGAGGCCCAACTCGTTTTTTTGAAAAAAAAAAGAAAAAAATTGTTTCATGTCCTTTTTCAAGAATGTCTCTTGTATGTGTTTTTGGAAGGGGTTGGCCAATGATGTGAACTGAGGCCCAATTTATTTTTCCCCTCTTTTATTTTGTGTTATTTGTTTCACTAAAAATTGTATGTTATTTGTTTTAAATATGTGTTGTTCTTTATTACTAATAATCTCTTTTTTGTAAATCATTTTAGATCCACCATCTTGTATTTCTTTTAACTGTTTAGAATTATTTATTTAACATTTGTGGATGTAAATATTTATTTATTTCTTTCTCTGTAAATAATCGATTATTTGTAATTTTAATTTGTGTGCATGTAAATATTAATTGATTCAATTCATCCCCTTTTATCTTTGACGTTAATAGAATAGCATTTCTATCTTTTAACGTCATTTCAAATAAAAATAATTGAGCATAGTCATTTACTAGCTCAATAATTTGCCCGTTTATAGATAAAAAAAAAAACATTTTTTATCAAATCGATTACGTTGATAGAATAGTCTTTCTATCCTCTAACGTATAGTTTTAAGAGAAAAAGGAAATATTGAGTATAGTCATTTACTAGCTCAATAATGCGTGAAATTTCAAATTCATTTTTAAAAAAAAGAAAATGATTCTCTTCAAAAAATTACGTTAATTGAATAGCATTTCTATCAATAACGTAAAAAAGAAAAATATTGAGTATAGCCATTTGCTAACCCAATAATGCGGAATTTTAAATCTTTTCTCAAAAATGTTTTCTTCTCAAAATAAATGACGTTCATTGAATAGCATTTCTATCAATAATGTCGTCGAAATAATTTCAAGGGTTCATTGTATAGCCATTTGCTAGCATCAACTCTGTCTAAAAAATAAATAAATAAGTAAATCCTTTTTCTTTAAATCAAAACATTTTCAAAATCAATTCTTACATTTTTTTTCTTTTTCAAAATTAAAAATCAATTTCTTTCAAAATTAAAATCAATCTTTTTAAACACATTTTTAGAACTACGTGGCTTTGATTTCTCCATTGCACTTGGAGATACGTAGGAGCGGGATTTCCCGTCGAGCCAAAATAAAATTTTCAACATTTTGTCCCATTGATTTCAAATTAATTTTTTTTCATCATTCTTTAATTTAAAGAATGTAAATAAATTTTGTTTCTTTTCTTTTAGAGGGTAAAATAAACATTTTAAAAGATTAATGAATTTTGCACAATTAATTAAGGGTAACCGTTTTTAACGGATGTTGTAGGGTGCTAATACCTTCCCTACGCATAATCGACTCCCGAATTTGGATCTCTTGTTCGCAGACCGGTTTTTAATTTTAAATCATTTTCGGGTTTTCCAATTTTTCCAACCCAAATAAATTGGTGGCGACTCCCCAAAAAATTATCATTTTTCATTATTTTTCTCACGGGCTCGCCGACCCCGTCGTGGCCCCGGGTCGCGACAGCTGGCGACTCCACTGGGGAGTTCGAGAGTCGAGCCTATTAATTAATTGTGCAAAATTGTTAACTTTTATGTTTATTATACCCTCTTTCGTTTTGTTGTATATATCTTATTGTAAATACTTTTCCTCATCTCTTTGTCATTTCCATTGTACATATTTCGCTGTTGTAAATATTTTGCTTCAACCTTAGGTTAGAAGACTATTATTTGTGTACATATTTGTTATCTGTCTCTCTTGCAGGTGGGGTAGTTTTGTAGGTTTCTATGCTCTAAGCAGGCACTTCATTGTCAGTCTCCTCGCACAACTTTGGCTTTATACCCGAGCTCGTGCAAGCTAAGGCATAGGAGGTGTTTCAACAAATGTTTTGAGGGGCTTGATGCCCACGTGACATTAGTTGATTCACCACTCAGATTGCTACTGGTATCCTGGATTTGTTATATTGAGAGGGATTATCCCTACGTATGACTAATTCACGAACTGGATCCTTGTCAATGTGATAAGGGCAATCTGGGAACCATGGTCCCTAGAGGTCTAGATTCATCCCTAAATCTGTGCACCAGTAGTTTATCTATAATTGCCAAACCTGAATAGGGATTTTTGTCTGACAATAGAATTATCCAATGCTAGGATTCGCCCTTGTAGAACAAAAGGAGCATTAATCTTTTTCTTATTTCTTTTTCCTCAAAATTTTAATCTCCACATTTTTTGTACAAAATTTTAGTATCTCATCCTTGCACAAAAAGATATATTTTGCATCTATAAACTTTGTGAATAGTTTGTCTTTTCTTTCTCAATTTCTTGAAAAATCACGTGTCTTCTTTTGTGTATAATTCAAGCAAATTTTGAAAAAATTTTGAAATGATTCAATTTTGAAATAACATTCCCCTAAATTAATTCTTTCCAAATTTTTATCAGATTTCACCATTGCGCCAAAGCACAAGTTCATACGCAGTCCTATCCAAACCCGTTCCCGTTCCCAGACAGTTCCCCACCATTCAACAATGGCTGAGATCCCTGTGACAAGTGAGAGCCCTCCTACTATGGAGCAGAGGATGGAAAGGTTAGAAGGGAGTTTTAGCCAAATTTTAGAATTATTGAAGACTGTGATCCCTGAGAAGGAAGTGATCAACGACAATTCGAACGGAGACGACAACGACGGTGGGGGTCCATCTATTAAAACCAATGGTGAAAATCCCCACAAAGTTGTGATTGTCACCGAGTCATCAGGCCCCGAGGTGAAGGTCAGGGAGGAAGAAGCTAAAATGATGGACAAAATGGAGATGTTGGAAGAAAGAATGAGAGCATTACAGGGAATAGATGTTTACGGGAAGCTGGATGTGCAGGATTTTTACCTTTTCCCCGACATAGAGATTCCTGCAAAATTCAAAGTTCCAGATTTTGAGAAATTTGAAGGGAAGACTGACCCGTTGATCCACCTGACCATGTACACTAGAAGCATGGGTGCACATTATAACAATGAAAAGCTGATGATTCATTGTTTCCAGCACAGCTTGGCTGGAGGTGCTCTGACTTGGTTTTTACAGCTTGATAAGAAGCAAATCAGGAGTTGGCGTAATCTGGCGGAATTATTTATCAAACAGTACCAGTTTGTGACCGACATTGCTCCTGACCGATTCGAGCTTCAAAGGATGAAGAAGGCCGAGACGGAGACATTTAGGGAGTATGCTCAAAGATGGAGGGAGAAAGCTTCTCAGGTTCAGCCCCCTCTGAACGAAAAAGAAATTGTTAGACTTTTGTGAAACTCTGGATGGGGCATACTTTGAGAAATTGTTGGGATGTGTCACCAATCGGTTTTCAGATGTTGTCATTGCTGGAGAACAGGTGGAAGATGCCATCAGAGAAGGGAAGCTACATGGGGCAAATAATCCTCATGATAAGCCCAAAAAGCCGAACTTTCAAAAGAAGGAAGGAGAGGTCCATGCAGTTGGCACTGGAAACTACCCATCCAAAACCATATCCCATCACCCCGTCCAACAATCCTCACCATACTCCCTACCACCCTTTTATCCATACCCCTACCCATCATATCTCCCAAACTCCCACAATCCTTACCAGGGAGGAACATCCCAAGTTGGGAACTCCGCACCTCCACAAGTTAACAATGTTTCCTTCCTCAACCAGCTACCAACCTTCCAAAATCCACCCTATCAACCGAGAAAAGAGAGATTGAAGATCGATCCGGTGCCAATCCCTTATTCCGACCTCTATGATACTTTGTTGCAACAGCATTTGGTGGCCCCAGAAGTGCCACAGCCAGTATCCAATCCTCCCCCCAAAATGGTACAATCCAGCTGAAATGTGTAAAATACCATATGGGAGCCCCAGGTCACTCAATTGAAAAATGTTGGACCTTCAAACTTCGAGTGCAAAGGTTAAGAGATGCAGGACAATTGTTTTTTGAAGGAGGAGAAGGGAAATCCACAGGGACGAGTATTGACAAAGATCCTCTCCTTAAGCATTAAGAATGAAGTTTGGCTGATGCATTTTGGGTTGTCGGTAGTATTGGATGACTTTCAATTTCTCGCTTTTTATCTTGTTTCTTTGTTTAAGTGTAATGGTTAACTTTTTGCTTCTACTACAATGATGTACTCATCATATTGTGAGCAATGAAATTATCTTTTGTTCATGTGTTATTCCAAAAGAAAGAAAAGGAGTGAAAAATGAGGTAAATGCATCTTTCAAGAGACTTTGTCTCTAATTAAACTTTTTGAAAGTAAGCAATCAAGATTTGAAATGAAGTTTGCCTTGTTTCTTTATCCAACAGTTGAGTAATATCCTTGCTACCCACTTTGAGCTTAAAAAAGAATTTTTCTTCAAATTAACCCTGGACAAGGATCACCTCCACACTGGGGGCTGCTACAATGTGTCCATCCAAGTCTCATGAATTATTTGTTATGTTATTCGTACAAGTTGAATTCCATTTTTCACAAGTTATTCATTCATAAAAGAAAAGAAGAGTTGAAAATATGAAAGAATAAAGATAAAAAGAAAGATGGAAATGAATGAAAAAAGAGGAAAGAAATGAAAGCTTGAAAACTTGGAAGATGTGAAAATGGAAAACGTTGAGAACATCACTTTGATTGGATTATCTGTTTCAAAATGCAGCAGATCATTTGTCGCAATGAACCTTAAACACTCATTTCGGGCCTTAATATCCTTTTCTTTCATAACCATTTAACCCTTGGCCACGTTTACAAGCCCAATAAAGTCCATCCTGATCAAGATTGATTGCTTTTATTTTCTTGATCTTTAATTTTGAGACAAAGCGGCTTGATTAAGCTGCATTTGCTTGTACATTTGGCTCCTAAGAAAAAAGAAAGAAAAAAGAAAAATGAAAAAGAAAGAAAAAAGGAAAAATACAAAAGATGAAGGAAAAGCGCACTTGCAGCAGGAGCAAACGTTAATTTTATTCACTGAGCATTTGAAGCAAGAATCATCAAGAGGATTTGAGTGTCATAGATGTCTTGAAGTTAAAATCTGGGGGCTTCATCGCATCAGGAGTATTTGACTGTCATGGGTAGTTTTAAACCTTAAATTGGGGGATCGTTATTCCTCCTTCGCCAGAATTGTGCAAGTTTCCATCTCTTTGAGAAGTCATGTTTTCATGCCTAACTTGGGGGCTAGATCCATATTTCACTTATACTTCCGTGTCACAGTGGAAAATCACCTGCCCTTCCCATACTCCTCCCCTTTAATCTCAAAAACCTTGGAAAGGATTCTTTGCTTTTTTTCCTTACACCATAATACCACCCTTCGTCCATAAACAATTGAATGAGTGTTTTGACTCAATGGTGAAAAGAAAATTCATATCATTTTTGGGAATGTTGTTTCCCCTGGAATTTTTCATATTTCATATTGAAATTCATGCAAAGTTTCTATGAAAAAATCAAGTTCTGAAATCCAGATTGTTGTCAAAATTTCCAACTTCATTTTTTGCAAGCATTTTGCACCAACTGTTGGGCATCGTCCTAACCTTTGTTGGTTGTTTGGGTTATCATTTTTAGGGAGTGTGATGCCCCATATTCTCATTCTAGGTATTGTGACGCCTAGTTCTTTTCTTTAGGGTATTGTGAAGCCGCTAGACATTGTGACATCTAGTGTCTTCTATTTCGTCAAACTACCTGTGATTTTTCAGGTATTTTCCTTTCCTCCTGATGGTTTTCCAGGGAGTTTATCAGTTTGACCTGATGGTTTTCCAGGGTCTTTTCCCTTTCCTCCTGATGGTTTTCCAGGAGGTTACCAGTTTGACCTGATGATTTCCAGGTCTTTTCCTTTTCCCTCCTGATGGTTTTCCAGGAGTTTATCAGTTTGACCTGATGAGTTTTCCAGGTCTTTCTCTTTTTCTCCTGATGGTTTTCCAGGGATTTACAGTTTGACCTGATGTTTGTTCCGGGTCTTTTCCCTTTTTCTCCTGATGTTGGTTCCGGGAGTCTTATCAGTTCGACCTGATGATTTTCCAGGTCTTTTTCCTTTCCTCCTGATGTTCGTTCCGGGAGTTTTATCAATTTGACCTGATGTTTGTTCCGGGTCTTTTCCCTTTTTTCTCTCCTGATGTTGGGTTCCGGGAGTCTTATCAGTTTGACCTGATGATTTTCCAGGTCTTTTCCTTTCCTCCTGATGTTCGTTCTGGGAGTCTTATCAGTTTGACCTGATGATTTTCCAGGTCTTTTCCTTTCCTCCTGATGTTGGTTCCGGGAGTTTTATCAGTTTGACCTGATGCTTTTCCAGGTCTTTCCCTTTTCTCCTGATGTTGGTTCCGGGGGTTTTTATCAGTTTGACCTGATGCTTTTCCAGGTCTTTTCCCCTTTCTCCTGATGTTGGTTCCGGGAGTTTTATCAGTTTGACCTGATGATTTTCCAGGTCTTTCCCCTTTCTCCTGATGTTGGTTCCGGGGAGTTTTATCAGTTTGACCTGATGCTTTTCCAGGTCTTTTCCCTCTTCTCCTGATGTTAGTTCCGGAGTTTTATCAGTGTGACCTGATGCTTTTCCAGGACTTTTTCTTTCCTCCTGATGTTGGTTCCGGGAGTTTATCAATTTGACTCGATGCTCTTCTAAGTCCTTTCCCTTTCTTCTTCAAGCTTTTTTAATGTGTCTGTGATTTTCCAAGCCACGTTTATAAACTTACCCTGTGATTTTCCAGGGTTTTCTTTTCTATATCCTGTGATTTACCGGGATTTTCATTCCGAATGTCCTGTGATTTGCCAGGGTTTTCATCCATTTGCCTGTGGTTTTCCAGGCTGTCTTTTAATTTGCCCTGTGATTTTCCAGGGTTTTCTTTTCGAATATCCTGTGATTTGCCAGGATTTTCATCTAATTGCCTGTGATTTTCCAGGCCTCTTTTTAATCACCCTGTGATTCTTTCCGGTTTTTTTTTTTCTTTTCTACGTCCCGTGATTTACCAGGACTTTCATCAGGTTGCCTATGATTTTCTAGGGCCTCCTTTCACTTTTTCCCAAATCGTGTTTTATCCGAGACAAAATTGATTGCTTCTTTATTTTGCTTATTCTTTCGGTTTGAAAGAACAAGCAAAGGGGGGCTGCTGTCAGCACCCAATTTTTGTCCGGCAATTTTATCTTATTTTCATGTTTATATTCCTGTCCTTAAGCGTTTTGTTCTCACATAAAAAAATCCAAAAAAATTAATTATTTAAAAAAAAAACTAAAATGGATTAATTGATTTGTTGGTTAATTAATTATTGATTGTTAATTAATTAATGGATTGATTAAACATTTTGACAAAAAAAGGGTGTTAAGTTTTCGGTAAAAAATGCAATTGGGCCGGTTATGGCCCATTGTTTGTAAATCTAAAAAAAAAAAACTGTTTTGGGTCGATAAGCCCATTTACTTCACTTTCAAAAATGAGGAGGAATTGCATCAGATTTTTTTTATCGGGCCATTTTGGGCCATTGATTGTGAAGTTAAAAAAAACTGTCTGGGCTAACAGCCCATTTTCATTACTCAATTAAGAATAAAATAAGAAAAAGAGAAAATTGAAGAAATGATGAAACAGAGCAAGTTGCAAGTTGTGCACTTGCCCTGTCCTGGGCGGCAGCAGCGCAGGCACAACATGGGCTAGGCTGAGAGTCATCATTTGGGCGGTGGGATTAACTTTTTTTACTATAAATAGATGTGTTCCAAGATGATAAGGGAAGGGGGGGGGCTCTTTTCTTCTCACAATACACGCGCGGACATACTGCAAAGGAAGAAACAGAAATTTCACACACACAAAGTGGAGAAGGTTGACAGTTGCAAACTTGGGCCACAAAGCAAGCTACAAGGACTGCAGAAACAAAGAAGGATATCTATTTGGTATCAATGTTTTTTGTTTACTCTGAACTATACTATTGACTTATCTGCCCATGCTTTGTGCCTATTCATTTACTGTGCATAATATGAGATTTTATTGTGTGTGATTGATAATAAAATCAAGCAAACAGAATATCACACCAATACTGGATACTGGTTCAAATCCAAATCAGAGTCTAAAATCATACAGTCCCAGTCCAATATACACAGTCCAATGTAAACAGTCCTTTTTATAAAACAAATAGACAAATCAGGTAAAAGAAAAATCAGAACCACTCCTTTGAGCTGCACCCGCGGCTGTTCCCCTCTCTGGCAGCCATGGCCTCCCTGTGAGACCTCCCCTCCACTGTCCCCTTCCATTTCCCGTGAAAAAGTAAGATGAAAAATCAAAATCAGTAATAGATTATTCATCAGTAAGAGATTTTTGTTATCAATAAAAAAAAATAAACAGTAGCAGAGCACCAAACCAGCAGAGGAAATAGAGAGACATAAAAACAGAGAAGGGAAACTAAAAAAAGGGAGGGAAACTCACCCCTTGCATCACGGCCGCCGCACGCGGCCAGTCCCTCCTCGCCGCCGCCGTTACGCGCCGGCCATCGTCCTCTGCCAGCCACCGCCGCCGCATGTGCGCCCTCCTGCAGCCATCGCCGTCAGTAGTGGCGGCCGTTCTCGTGGCCATGCCAAGCCACCGCCGTCCCTGCGCGGTCCCTCTGGGGCCAGTCCCTCCTCGCCGCCGCCGTTACGCGCCGGCCATCGTCCTTTGGCAGCCACCCGCCGCTGCATGTGCGTCCCCTCTCCTCAGATCGCCGTCACCCCTTCGTCCTCCGCTGCTCCACCGTAGCTCAGCCACCGCTGCGCGCGATCACTGCTTCATCGCCGCTGGTTTCACTGCACCACCCCTTTGCGCGGCCGCCGCGTGCGGCCTTCGTCGCACCGCGTCTCCTTCCCTGCGGGCGGCGGTGCCGCCGCTCCCCCTCACCTCCATGGTCGCACCATCATGCGGCTCCTTCTCTCCCTCCCATGGCTGCCTCCCTTTTCCCAAATGTTTAAAACCCTAATGAGATGAATGGGACAATTGGTAGGTTGTAGGCTGTGAGGATCAGACAGCTAGGGGGCTTTTTCTTCTTTTAGTGTTGCTTTTGGTTTTTTAAAAAAAAACTGATCTGTTGGGTCAAGAGGCCCAACTCGTTTTTTTGAAAAAAAAAAAGAAAAAAATTGTTTCATGTCCTTTTTCAAGAATGTCTCTTGTATGTGTTTTTGGAAGGGTTGGGCCAATGATGTGAACTGAGGCCCAATTTATTTTTCCCCTCTTTTATTTTGTGTTATTTGTTTCACTAAAAATTGTATGTTATTTGTTTTAAATATGTGTTGTTCTTTATTACTAATAATCTCTTTTTGTAAATCATTTTAGATCCACCATCTTGTATTTCTTTTAACTGTTTAGAATTATTTATTTAACATTTGTGGATGTAAATATTTATTTCTTTCTTTCTCTGTAAATAATCGATTATTTGTAATTTTAATTTTGTGTGCATGTAAATGTTAATTGATTCAATTCATCCCCTTTTATCTTTGACGTTAATAGAATAACATTTCTATCTTTTAACGTCATTTCAAATAAAAAATAATTGAGCATAGTCATTTACTAGCTCAATAATTTGCCCGTTTATAAATAAAAAAAAAACATTTTTTTATCAAATCGATTACGTTGATAGAATAGTCTTTCTATCCTCTAACGTATAGTTTTAAGAGAAAAAGGAAATATTGAGTATAGTCATTTACTAGCTCAATAATGCGTGAAATTTCAAATTCATTTTTAAAAAAAAGAAAATGATTCTCTTCAAAAAATTACGTTAATTGAATAGCATTTCTATCAATAACGTAAAAAAGGAAAATATTGAGTATAGCCATTTGCTAACCCAATAATGCGGAATTTTAAATCTTTTCTCAAAAATGTTTTCTTCTCAAAATAAATGACGTTCATTGAATAGCATTTCTATCAATAATGTCGTCGAAATAATTTCAAGGGTTCATTGTATAGCCATTTGCTAGCATCAACTCTGTCTAAAAAATAAATAAATAAGTAAATCCTTTTTCTTTAAATCAAAACATTTTCAAAATCAATTCTTACATTTTTTTTCTTTTTCAAAATTAAAATCAATTTCTTTCAAAATTAAAATCAATCTTTTTAAACACATTTTTAGAACTACGTGGCTTTGATTTCTCCATTGCACTTGGAGATACGTAGGAGCGGGATTTCCCGTCGAGCCAAAATAAAATTTTCAACATTTTTGTCCCATTGATTTCAAATTAATTTTTTTTCATCATTCTTTAATTTAAAGAATGTAAATAAATTTTGTTTCTTTTCTTTTAGAGGGTAAAATAAACATTTTAAAAGATTAATGAATTTTGCACAATTAATTAAGGGTAACCGTTTTTAACGGATGTTGTAGGGTGATAATACCTTCCCTACGCATAATCGACTCCCGAATTTGGATCTCTTGTTCGCAGACCGGTTTTTAATTTTAAAATCATTTTCGGGTTTTCCAATTTTCCCAACCCAAATAAATTGGTGGCGACTCCCCAAAAAATTATCATTTTTCATTATTTTTCTCACGGGCTCGCCGACCCCGTCGTGGCCCCGGTCGCGACACATTGCTTTAAAAAATGTTTCAAACAACCACTCAAATGATTCAACTTTCTCATCTGCTAGGAAGGCAGCCCCAAAAGTTATGCTCTGCCTATGATGATTTATGCCAGTGAATGGTGCAAAAACCATACAATATTTATTTGTATTGTATGTTGTATCAAATGAAATGACATCACCAAATAAAGAGTAATTTTTTCGGCAAAGTCCATCTGCCCAAAGACATATTTCAGTCTCCCTTCATTATCAACATCATAGTCATAATAAAAAGAGTGGTTCATCTCATGTTTTCTCCTAAAATTATCAAGAAACATATGTGCATCATAGTCTTTGATTAAGTCTTTCAAGTCTCTAGAATAATTTTGGAGATCTCTCTTTGTGCATCCTATATTTTCATAACTACCAACCTGCTCTTTCAATAATTGATACACTTTTGAAGGGCCTACATTAGCTCTATTATAACAATGTAATAAATTCTTATGAACATTATTTATGCCTCTTGCAGATCTTAAGAATTGCTTTTTTTAGGTGTAGCTAATGCATGTGTATGACTTTCATGAAATCGCACCACTTCATATTTTCCTTCTTGTGTCTTCTTAAAAACAATCCTTGCATTACATCCTTCCCTTGTTAGTTTTCTTCGTCTGGTTTTAGGCAACTTTTTATCATCAACAAGCAACTCAGTTACAACTTCTTTTTTCTCTAATTTGAAGCCTTCTTTAGAGCAAAGAAAATATTTCCACTTTATTTCTCCATTTTTATCTTTCGTTTCCGTTGCTTTACGTACACTAAAACCAACAATATGTGCATACCTTTGATAAAAATCCCCTCCTTGTTCTAAAGTATCAAAGACTCTGCCAACTACAGGTTTGATTTCTTTATTACACTCAGGAAACCATTCCTCCAACAGATAATTTAAGCCTTTTGTTGGTGCAGTTAAATCAACGCTATCATCACCCATCTCTATAAAAATATTCCTAAGGAATAAAAAAATATAAGAGTCAGAATAGGGGCAAATTATTTTGTATAGTATGAAAAAATCATTAATTATTTATGTTGATTAAAGTTTCATGACATGTGAATAAAAATAATTAAATAATTAAATATTATAAAATAATTGAAACATTAAATATATTTCACTAGAGAAATCCATACAAAGGGTTACTTTAGCGAATATTCTGGAAGCAAAAGTTGGTGAACAAACCAGGTAGAGTTACTTTAGCGAATTCGGTACTTGCTGCCGTCCCTACTCATGTCATGCAAGCATACTGGCTGCCGCAATATATTTGTGACAAATTAGATGGAATTACTAGAAACTTTATTTGGAAAGGTGCCAATAATAAAGGTCTCAATCTGGTGGGCTGGCAGAAGATTACCCGTCCCCGAAGGTATGGTGGTATGGGTTGTGAGGATATCGCGGCTTCAAAATACTTCACTTATTGGGAAACTGGTGTGGGATCTTTTATATAGTGATAAGCTGTGGACTGTTTTGCTTCGTGATCGGTATTTGAAGGGAGGTTGCATTCTGGATGTTCCTCTTTCCAGGGGTTCTTTCATTTGGAATTCCATCTTGAAGGCTCGCAATGATTTACGACCAGGATTCCGTTCAAGTTAGGGCAAAGGCAACTCCAATTTCTGGTTCTCTAATTGGCTCGGCATCGGTCCCCTTGCTACGATGGTTCCTTATGTAGACATCCATGATGTGGATATCTCTTTGCATGATATTTGGAAGGATGGACAGTGGCTTCTTCACATTCTTTGGACTGCTATTCCAAATGATATCCGCAATGCTATTCTTGCTATCGAACCAAAATTTAATGATCATGTTGAGGATACTCTTATATGGTCCGAACCTGTTTCTGGTGTTTATTCAGCTAGCAGTGGGTACCATTGGCTTTCAATTCTGGTGACTCTGTTGATGGCTCTTGGGCTTGGATTTGGAGGCTGCGTGTTCCTAAAAATATCAGGTTTATGGTCTGGCTTGTGTGTCATGATTCCCTCCCCACGCGGAGCACTCTTCATATCGGGGCTTGGCTGTTGGGGCTGCTTGTCCTCGTTGTGATCATCCTACCGAGACAACTTTACACTGTCTAAGGGATTGCACTAAGGCCAGAGAGATTTGGCATGGTCTGGGAATGGATGCTCGAGCAAATTTCTACGATGACGTGCCTGTTGCGGACTGGGTTGCTAGTGGGGCTCAGTTGTATGGGACTATGTTTTTGACAGGTTTATGGGAGGTGTGGAGGAGTAGAAACTCTAGCGTGTTTGGGAGCGTTGTTTCCCCCTGCTTGGGAAGTGGTTAATTCAGCTGTTTCATTGGCAACCTTGTGTTCTAAGGTTTTCTCCTCCCCTGTGCTGAATCGGACTCCTAGACACGTGAAGTGGGATGCCCCCAGTTTGGACCAAATTGCGCTCAACACTGATGGGAGTGTGATTGAGAATAAGGCTGGTTTTGGTGGTATTTTGCGAAGTCATTCGGGGTTTTTATGGTAACATGGGTGATGGGGACATTCTTGGTGCTGAACTTTTTGCTGTACTCAGAGGGCTGTGGCTTTGCTGGGATCTTCAATACAAAGATGTTAAGTGGCATGACAGACTCAACTCTAGCTATTTCTCTTATTAAGGAAGATGTCTCTCGTTTCCATAAATATGCTGGGGTTGTGAAGGAAATTCGATACCTCCTCTCCTTGGATTGGAACGTTATCTTATTGCATACTCTGCGCGAAGGGAATCAGTATGCTGACTTTCTAGCTAAGCGTGGGGTTTCTGAGGATTCTCCTTTTGTGTGGTTCATCATCTGTTTAAGCAGCTCAAGCCCCTCCTTCAAGCTGATGCTCTGGGTCTTGAGTTATTGAGATTGTAGTTTTGTTTTCGTTCTTTCTTTCTCTTTTTCTTTGCCTTTGTTACCAAAAAAAAAAAATACAAAGGGTTTAAAAAATATATATATTACAATTATAGAATGTAAAATTATGAACTAAAAAATTACTTTAAACACAATATAGTAAAATGGCAGTATTAAACCCTAAACCTTAAACCCTAAATTCACCTTATAAAATATCATTACCCAAAACGTTAATTCCTCTCTCTCTCCCTCTTTAAGGTATTGTATTTTAATGTTCACAGTTTGATCGATTACGTAAAAGCATTATGTATGTTCACAGTTTGATCAATAATGCAAAAGCATTATTCCTCTCTCTCCAATATACGTGAACAGCAGGGAAAAGAGACAAAGCAAAGTCAAATAGAATACCTTAGCGTGAATGTCACGTGAATGTATTGGAGGCTCTGAGGAAAAAATCAAAAAGTGGTGTTAGTACTTCGTCGCAAAGAGAAGAAAGAGAGTGTTTGCTACCGCGCGAACATACACTGATTGATTTGGAAAGAAAACAATTTTGTTTTTTGTAAGAAGAGATTGGGTCACGTGAATTTTTTAAATTGTATTTTAATCTCAATCTTTAATTTAATTTAATGGGCTTAATTTAGATCTGATGGTTGAGAATGATTGTTCTCATTCTCACATAAGAAAAACATTCTATGAGATAATCCCCGTTTTCCAAAAGTCAAAAGATAGAGATTAATACAAATAAAGAGTTACGATTTGTTACACTTATATTTTTTATATTTCTCTTTCCAGGTTTCCTTATTTTTTTCATATTTCTATTTTAATTTTTTTCATTATATCAATTATCACATTTTTCATTTTTTCTTTTTATTCTATTTTTACTTTACATTTCTTCTTCATTTCTACTTTTACCTACCTTAAAATAAGGTGCTCAAAAATTCTTTTCCTCGTAAATAAACAATTTATTTTTTTGCTCTTAATAGGTGGCAATGACGGGTTCACATAGTCCATTTAGAGTGTGTTTGTGAGTTTAAAGAGGAGGAAAGGAAAAGGATAGGAGGGAGAAGGAAGGGGGAGAAGAGGGGGGAAGGACTTTGTAAAATACTCAAACTCACAAACACAAAGGGGAGAAGGGCTTCCAATAAACCTTTCCCTTCCCATCTCTTCCCCTCCAAAATTCAACTCACAAACATACCTTTAGAGTTCACATTAAACATTTAATTTTAAACTAGCTTCAACTTATTTATCAAGAATGCGTTTATTTGAGATTAATTTTAGAAAAAAATTATTTATTTTTTTAAAATAATCATATTTTGAAATTTTTTTTAATATATTTCTTTGAAATTTTAGAAATAATATGATTTTAAAAAGAAATAAAAGCATAATTCTGATTTTATTCAAAGTCATTCTTACTTTGAATAATCAAATGGAATAATGTAGAAAAGAAGGTCAAAATGTTTTTTTATTATTATAGCCGAATATAAATGAACTTTTCTTCATAAAAAACTCAAAAAATAAATAATTTATTTTAACTTTAACAAACAAGCTCTAAACAATTTAAGTCATTATTATTGGCACAAATATATTAACATGTCGAGTTATTCATGAATTAGTTGAGATTAACTTATTAAATTAATACTATATTAGGCTCATTTATGTTACTAATCTAATAAGGGTCTAGCTCATTTATTTCATGGGTATTCTAAAATAAGGTAAAATTTAACATATATAATTTTAAAAATATTCTAAAGTATTTAAAATTATAATAAAAAAATATATTATCCTACCAAGTGTGAAAAGGTTTGGTTGTGATTGTTGTTGTAATAAAAAATATACATAACTAATTCAAATAAAATTAAAAAAACATTGATTATAAGAAAAATCGTTTAAAAGTTATAAAAGAGACATTTATATAAATATATAAAGAATTGAAATTGAGTTGGAGAGAAAAGGAAAATATTAATGTTTAAAGAAAAAACTAAAAAGGAATTTATTTCAAAATATAAATATTTTAGATTTTGTAAGAAAGAGTAAATTTTAATTTAGAAAGAAAAACTTGAAACTAATTAATAATTTAAGAGTTTTAGAACATATAAAGAATAATGTAATGGTGTAGTTAAATGTTTTAAAAATGAAGAAAACACTATATAAGATTTTCTTTCATTCTAAAAAGTGAAAACTTATTTCATTATATAGGGGCTCGTTTGATAAAATCTACAATATTAGTGGATTTATAGGTTAATTATAAGTAATTTTTAGTTGTTTAGGTTATTAATTGTGTAAAATTATAGTTAAAAAATGTGTAGAAATTGCATTAATTTGTTGTTTTAAGTGATATTAGTAAAATATTAATAATTTGTTCTAATTTGATCATTAATTTGGTGTTTTTGTATAATGGAAGAAAAGCAAATGATATTGTGAGAAAAATCATTTTAAAAGTTTTTGTGAGGAGTTTGAGGACACATGAGAAGTTAGAATTAGAAGTTGCTTACTATCATATTTGCATGGGAACACTTATTTTTGGCTTTTGGCTTGTGAGGAACACTAGCTGCACCAAAAATTGCAAAATCTTTCTATGAATGTGAGGACACAATAAAAAGAGCTAGAAAGATGCAAATTTTGGTTTAAAAATGGGAACATGCAATTGCGCAGTGTCACTTGTACAAATTTACACTAAAACATGATTCATGTATTCCCTCACAGCTTGTTAGTCACTAAATAACACGTCTCACAATTTTTACAATTGTTCAGAATAGTCTAGACCACACACGTATCTCATACGCATATGCAAGTGCTATACATTTTCCCAAACAACATTAAATGCTGTCTTTTTCTGTGTACTTTATCATTAGATTAGATTAGATGAAACCAAATTGTCCATGAAGGACTACCATTGTCAAAGTTTTCTATTGCTCAATTGCCTCTTAGTGCTCCCAGAAAACCTCTTTCCGTACATTCAATTCTTCATCCAATAATCTTCTCAATTTGCGGCTAAGTTGAAAAAAACTAACTCATCTTTTCAGCATTAACTATTGTGACGGTGGTCCTAAGAGGCAAAAACTAACCTCAGCAGTCACGAAAGCATACTCACATTCCACACCCACTTTCTCTGGAAAAAATAATGATAATGGAAGAAAGAAAAAGAAATTAAGAAAAAAAAAAAAACAAAAGATCTTCACACCAAAATGAGAGAAGAGAGCAAAGTGGTTTTTATCTAAGATTGATGAAAAAAAAAACTGATATAAAGTCTCGAATTCAAGTTTTGTGGAAGGAAAAAAATTCTTGTTGAGAGAGTTTAGCCCCACATGGATGTTCCAACAATATTGTCTTCCCATAAAAGTGCATGTGGTTAAAAAGAAAAACTGATACAAATGGTCACTGCCACTGGGTTTGATATGTAGTAACCCGTGTGCATCAATCTAAAATACAGGTGAACACACTGTATCATGATCTCTAACTAACCTCCAACTACTAACTTGCTTAGCTGTCACTAACCACCTAACCACTTACTGAGACAGTAAAACTACTTGCTATTTTCTGCTTCAATTTCGGCTATGGGTAGGTGATGCATTCGGTAATAGATCTGAATTTACAGGAGTTATGAATTAATGAACAGTTTAATTGCCCTCACCTTAATTCAAGCTTGCTTAGAAGGTTGATCCTTGCGCCCTGTATTGCGTTTGTTCAACAAGGGTAGGGGTGCAAATAGTAAAAAGGGGTGCTAAAAGCAACCACTTGTGGCATTAGTATAAAAGGCCCAATCCCACTACAGCAGTACAAAAACCAGTAAGACCAATCAGTTAATTGTAACTCATTGGGCTGATAGAAGTTTGGACTTAAAATAAAGCAAGTAACTCTTGAATTTGTTTCATGATCTCTTTGTATCAGACTCTAGAGACTTTTTTTTATAGAACTTTTTACTTTTTTGACTTTTATAGAACCTCAAATGTACTAGATCCAAACTTTTATTTACCAATTGGGGCCGATCTTAAAATATTTTTTTTATTGAAGAGTGGCATTTAGCTCACTGATATATGGTTGCCACATCTCTTGTAACATCTAAATTTAATAATTATTTTTAATTAAACTAAAATACAATTAAGTATAAATCTTATCACAAATTATAGATTTATAAATCATACGGGCATTATATAGGGATATAGGGATTAAAAATCACTTTTCATATGAAAAAACAGCAAATTAAAATTGATATGATTCTAGACAAGTTTTATAAATAATTGTAACAAATTAATTATTTTATTAATTTGAAAGAATAAACAGGAATGTTGTACTGTTGTTTCCCTCCACCTTAGTCCTTAGGTCCTCCGACAAAAAGGTAAAAGAGTACAAATTCTTGGGATTATGTTCTGAGTGTTAAGATGGTATCTTTAGGGTGTATGCGCTGGTTTCATGATCTAAAAGGAAATAATATTCCATCATATAACAAAAGATTTATAGGAAAAAAAGAAGCAGGGTGTACTCTAGTGTAGTCAGGGAATAATTCTCACTAAAAAAAAAGCTGGTGTAATGTTGGAGAAGCATATTTACTTGGAAGATAGAGTGACAGAGAAGGAACCTTTTCCATATAGGCCTTCTTTAGCATTTAGCATGCATGCCACCCATCATACTCTGACAATTTGTGACAACCTTATTGGTTACTCTCAAGAGACTCACCATTATGAAACATTCTCTTCTCTGTATCCACCCGTGCAAGGCTTTCTAGACATACCTCCATGTTGTGTTCACATATGTGTGAATCTGTTGGTTTGGTTGTCTCTTGGCTATCTTATGCTAGACTTATAGTGTGTTTGGTCTACACTGGATCCACGTTTAAAATATAGATTTGGATAGAAGCTACTTTTAATAGCGTTAGCCAGTAATATACTTTTAAAAAAAGTTATTTTGATGGAAACCAAACTCACACTCATAATCATCGTATAGGTAAGGACACAATCTTCTCATACATTTCTTGTCCTTATTTATTATGTTCCTTTTTTTTTCGCCTCCATTGCTTGGGCAAATGATGTAGAATATATCATTATATCCTATATTCCTATTACTCTCAGCCTAAGGAAACACATTGAGAGGCTAGATTTAAAGAAAAGAAACCTGCAAATTGCAATGTTTGTCTGATTTTGATTTTTTATGCTCACTCATTTTTAATTCATAGAAGAGTATTCATAAAACAATAATTTTGAGCCTTATGATCATTTAATGAATATAATGCTCTTTTTTTTGGTCGAATGAATATAATGCTCTGTTTTCTTGATTGAAGCTTTGGGTTGTCAGGGAAATGGGCTTAAATGAACCACTCCTTTTTGTCCAAGCCCATAGCTATTTTTGAATGGGCTGCTTTCAGCCAGTGGCCTTAGCAAAGTCATTCAAAACCAAAAAAAAAAATGTTTGCTTTGGTTGGGGGATCATTATATTTTCTTCTCAGATTTAGGGATATTTAAAAAAAAAAAGACTCAGTAATATCTTTTTATATGTTTGTTGCAATTTAAAACATTTTTCCAAACCACATCTATCCTCCACGAGAGGTAATCTTACTCGAACATGGAACATCCACATCATGGTTGGCCACAAGGACAACCCGAACCCAAAACATTGCTTAAAGTGAATTCAAGCATGTAATCAACCATAATTGGATGTTGCAATTTAACTTGATACCTACGTTACCTATAACAATGTTTTTCATTCTGAATATAGATCTAAATACAACAATGACAAATACACATAGTAACATATTAGTCTTGAGGAAAAATAAACAAGTTATATGGTCCTCAAAAAATTCAATCATGAATCAGTTATCTCCTTCTATCATCTTGACTTTATTGCACTTAACAAATGATGTAGGGATTCTCCCTCTCCAGCAATATGAAGTATTAACTAAGAAATAATTAGGAATTAGCTATCATAACTAATTTGCTGAAGTACACTGAAATATACAAATCCTAACAAATGTGCTTACTTGACATGTTAAATTATTTACTTGAAAGTGATGTTGCCGACGTATTTCCTTCATGTAAAATGTTAATACCAGAAATAAAAAGAAGTTCTAATTTGTCCTTGACAAAAACACAAAAGACACATTAGTCCCTAAAAAATCTCACCCCATATGTTTTCCCTTGAGTTAATTCCACAGTGTTATGAGCGATCATGAACGTGGTGATGAGATTGAGCTTGTTGTGGGTGCAATGAATGATAATGTCGATTTCAAGGTTAAAGTACTCTTATGTTGGTGGAAAAGAAGAATAATCCTTTGAAAACAAATTGCAACCTCCAATATATATACCCTGTATGAGGCTAGAATATTTTATTTTTATGATCTTTTCAATGAAAGAATAAAAGAAAAGAAAACAATATACGTGACTTTTTAGATTATTATTAAACATATTTTAGAAAGTGATAGTACTTGTAGGTTTTCTTTTACTTTAGAGAATTATTCCAATGCTTGCACAAAAAACAAAATCAATGAACGCGATAATGATATTACAATGCCAACACTATATAGTTAGAAGTTGATTTGCCAAAAATGACAAAACAAAGGTGTCAGTATTCTCATTTGACTTAGTGAATGTAACATGGCACTTTGCCTTTGAATCACATTTTTTGAACTCAATCCATAATTCTTAACCAAGCCCTCATCATTTTTTTTTTCAAGTTCAAAATAGCCCATATCAGAAGTTAATTTCTAAACCTAGGAGTGAGGCAACAAGTGGTCTAAAGTCTAAACTAAAATGAGGGTGGACATTTTATCCCCACCCACCTTAAGATTTTGACAAGCGATACTATTTAGCCACATCCCTGTAGCTTCTTCTTCTATGGTTCAATAATTCAGTTTAGCACATGCACCTTCTTTTCATCCTTTTTTTTTTCCTTTTCTATCAGTGAACTTTGTCCACGCCATGACCCCCCAAGTTGTTTTTCAGCTTTTCAAGTCTTATTGGCCCCTCCAATTAATTGTCAATCCCATCCTACTTTATAACTAACTTTTTTTCTGTAGCCTCCAATTCGACTTCACTTTGACTTGTTTGCCTCCCACTCTGACTCCATTAATATATATTTTCAAAACACCAACATTTGAAATGGAATTAAGTTATGCTCCAGTTACTCCTTAACTACTACTTCAGCAGAAAAATGCCTAACTTATTTAAGTCTCTATCTAACCAAACACCTTTTATTTTATGACTATGATAAATTAAATGTCACTCATAAGATCTGCCTAATTTGAGTTGTAGGAAACCATTTTCATTCAATTCATCAGTAACTTTTTTCAGTCAAAGCTAGCTTTCATGCAATACCCTTTTCCATTTTCCTTCAACTAAACGTTTCCTCCATGGTGAATTTATATGGTTCATTTCAGTTACTATCAGAAATTAACTTAGAAAACCCAAATGTGGACAAGCCCTTCCATTATAAGGATCCTGCAAGGCTACAACCTTATCAAGATTTTTCTGGTGCTAATAAACACAAAGTACTAGACCTGTCCATTTTTGCATCAATTATTATGTTTTTGTGTTCTTAAACATCATTTTCATATCAAGGGCATAATCAAATATATCTCCTACATATAGTCATCAATCCCCAATTTCTTATGATCCCTGCTGTGTGACTGTGATATGAATTTAACCAAATCGTTGGTTGTATGTGGCACATGTCTAACCATATTAAAGGGCCAGCCTTGCTTTTGTTATTGAATGATTTTGATAGCTACTAAGTAATGTTACATCTTCCTAGCTACTTTTATATGACCATATATATAGACTCTGCTTAATTACAAGAAAGGAAATAGCAAAAGGAAATGAAATTATTATTGTGATAACAATATTATGCTACTGGTATTCTTTATTGCAATATAAAGTAATTGAAATATGATGGTGATATGACTTACCAAAAAGATAGAGCTGTAAATTTGCATATGACTCATTTGAAAGGAAAGCAAATGTAAAAAGAATAGCTTCCTCTTTCTGCTTTATTTGGTGTATCTTCTTTAAAATTTGTGGGCTTAACATCCCAATCTAGCAACTTAGAGCATGTTTGGGTGGAACTTCTACGGAATATTTCTGGGTGGAAAAAATAGCATAATTCAAAGAGATCAAATGCATTTAACTTCTCCGTAAGTTAAAATTAGTTACTTTTGGAGAAGTTAAATGGAAGAGTTTTGGAGTAGGTGGTCTACAAAGACTAAGAGCTTGTTTGGGTGGAGCTTCTGCAGAAGTACTTCTAGGTGAGAAAATAGCATGAATCAAATAAGTCAATGCATTTAACTTCTCCTGAGTTTAAATTAGTTACTACTTTTGGAGAAGTTAATGAGAAGAGCTTTTGGAGTGAGTGGTTTACAAAGACTAATTTTAACTTATGGAGAAGTTAAATGCATTTGACCTCTTTGATTCATGCTATTTTTTTCACCTAAAAGTACTTCTGTAGAAGTTCCACCCAAACAGGCTCTAATTTTAACTTATGGAGAAGTTAAATGCATTTGACCTCTTTGATTCATACTTTTTTTCACGTAGAAGTACTTCTAGAAAAGTTCCACCCAAATAAGTTCTTAGTCTCTTAAATTCTTAAAAACTTCTAAACAATAATACCTTATCATCCGTTATATCAGAATGACTAATACCATGAATTATGTATAACTTTTAATGATAAGTGTTTAAATGTTTAATCCAATATTTCAACATGAAGATTAATTAACCTGTTTGGAACCGTGTTAAAATTACATTAAATCCATTTTTTTAGTAATATTACCAATAGCAGCTTTTGTCTAAACTTGCCTCAAAGTCTGCATCTAACATGTTACCAAATCATTTGATGAAAAAATTATCATATACACACTGTGTAAAATTTGTTGCCACATTTTCCCCATTTTCATGACCCCTCTCATTTGGGTATCAAGTATACCTAACTTCAACCTTAATATATGTTTGGTTTGGTATTAAAATTAATTAAACTTAAGTTTATGGTGTAGGGGTGTTCATTGGTTCGGATCGATCCGATGAACCCGACGAACCAAACCGAACCATTCAAATTGGTTCGGATTTTTTTCTCATTTGGGTCCAAACCGAACCGAACCAATTAGAACCAAGGTCTATTGGTTCGGGTAACGGGTTGGGAAATCCAAACCCGTTACCCGAACCGAACCAAACCCATATATATAAAAAAAAAACGCTTTTTTTACGGTTAGTGTTTATGATTTTCTTGATATCAAGATATTTGAGGACTAATTTTCCTATGATATTTAATTAGTAATTTTATCAATGTGTTAATATGTTATGCACTTATGCTAGTTTGTAATTTTCATGTTTGAATGTTATTAGTAATTTGGTTATGTTACTATTGATACTTGGTTGAAACTTGAATGGTTGGTGCAAATTTGAAGCAACAAAACAATCTTGTGCATTTTCTATATCAGGTTATATGTATTATTTTAGGCAAAATCATGTATTTTTTCTTTTATCCCGAACTGGTAAAAAATGACATTTTCTGAGTTTCTGATCCGATTGAACCGAACCGAACCAACCCGTATTTAATTGGTTCGGTTTGGTTCGGGTCAATGCAGAAAAAATAACGAAATCCGAACCGAACCGAACACTTTTGTTTGGTTCGGATTCCTTTTTCCTCTGAAACTGAACCAAACCGACCCGTGAACACCCCTATTATGGTGTATTTGATTTACACGGGATCCACATTTTAAACGTGGATCCGGGCAGAAGCTACTCTCAGTAGCGTTTGTCCAGATCCACGTTTAAAACGTGATTTTGTGATAAACCAAACAAACACTTCCAACACTACAAATAATTGTGTTGAGGGGTCCAAACTTGAGTTTGACCACTTATCAACGTTAAACCAAACATGCTCGCAGTTATTTCTAGTGTTGGAAATGTGAGTTTAACATGTTTCAACGTTAAACCAAACTTACTCTATTATAAAAACCACATTATCTGATTCTATGCTTGATCCATGTAGTTGAGGCCATGGAACCTTCTAATTTGGTGATATTGGGAATTAAGTGTTACTTTCTTCTTTTTTTTTTACACATGTGAAAAATGATGATTTAGGCCAAGATCAATCAAAGATTTGTACTGGAAGTAAATCATTTATTAACACTAGACAATCAAGGTAAAGGGACTAAAAGCATATATATGTGCATGTATGTTCATGAGAAGCACACAACTCTGTTCCATTGTGGTACCCAACAGAGCAACGTGGCCCACTCTTAGATGGAAAAAGTGTTCCAAATCTGGTTGCCGTACAATCAAAATTGGATCCTGTGCCATGCTTTGGTTAAAAGAAAATGGGAATTGCCAACTTGATCATTCAACTTGGTCTTTGTTTTGTTTGCACGTCTCTCTTGAACCAACAAGTGCTACCTTGTTTGGTCATTCATCGTACCAAATTCAGCCACTTAAAATATCAAATTCATTACATAAATAGTATCATAAAATATAGCTAGCTAGCTAGATGATAGCACAAAATGACAATAAATTAATTTAAACTTGAGATAAATTAATATAACCAGTAGCAATTCGTTAATTAGAGCGAAATATATAGCATCGTTGAGCTATGAAAATTAATGGAAGTTGACATAAAGTAACATGTAAACAGTGAGAAAATAACAAAACAGAGAGTTTCTAATATAATGGTTATATTTGACATAAATTAAAGAATATGTAAAGTGTATATTTGACGACAAGTAAACAGGGAAAGTCCCACTCTGTATGTTTATTGCTATTGCTAGGGGCCGGGGATTCTATCATATTACTGATACTCTCAAATAATGTAACATAAAATATGATTATTTCATGACAGATGATAGTGAACGCTCAAGCATTTTAGCGCTTCTTACTTTTATGCATTGGATGCATGGAACCTTTTTTGAGACGTGTGATTGTTTCAATTAAAAAATTAACATGAGCAGCAAAGACCCAACCACATGGGCTACAAGATTTTCATATTTCATGTTATATATAACTAATTATAAACATTAGAAACTAAATGTTATAATTAAGTAATTAAATTATGGTTGATGAATTTGTATTTAAAGTTCATTTGTTTAAATTTAAAAAATATGCTTTAATGATACTAATCTTTAGAGGTTATAATTTTTTAACAAATGGCATGACAATAGAGGGTGTTAGACAATCATGGTTGCAGGTGTTACACAACAATTACTATGGTGGAGGATGTCGTTGTTGAGCGAGTTAGTGGGTGGTGAAGATGGAGTTTGCCAAGTGACAAGAGCTACAACGATGATAGAGGATGTCGAGCAGTGACATCATTAGTTTATATTATCGAGTACGACAATGATAGTAGTAGAGGGTATTGGACAATAACAACAAATGGTTCCAAGTGGCGATAGTAGTGTTGGGTAGTGACAAATAACGACAAGAATGAAAAACTAAAAAATAGGGAAAAAATTATAAGTTTTTCTATATTTTTGCTCTACGAAATAGAATATAAGAATAAAATTTGAAAACTAACAAATATAGAACAAGTATTGAAGACGTTTTTTATAATAATAAAAATAATTTTTAAAAATAATTTGGTTTAAAGAAGGGGGGAGGAATGAGAGGTGAGATGTTATCTTATTTTATTTGATAAAAAGAGTGTAGAGAAGAAAAGGAAAATCACTTTATATTTGTTTGGTTTACAAAGGAAGATGAGAAAAAATAAAGTTAATTTCCTTTCATATCATTTTATTTTTATAATGCTCATTTTTTATCAATATAAGAGGGGTGAAATTTAAGCCATAATTTTAAACTCCAATTTTCTCTAAAGTTCTTTAATATTGCAGGAGGAGAGCAAAAATTGTGACAAAAGGAATTTTGGTCCTTTCGTCTCCTCTCCTAGAAATTGTACCAAATGAATGTTTTTTCTTTAAAATCTATCTCCTCCCCTCTAATTTCTCTTACCCTTTGTTTGATTAAAATAGAGAAATAGTAAAGAAATCAAATAGAATTTGAGGTTGTTTGGTATTAGCTAAATAGGAGAGAGATAGAAGAGAAATTAATTTTGATAGTTATTTGGTTGTGCAGAAATAAAGATGAGATAAATTTATAAAATAGTTAAAAGATAAAAATACTCTTAATATTGTTTAGTTTTTCCCATTCGTTAATTTCATCAAGGCAAATATGTTTTTTTTCTCCACCCTCATGCTCTCTCTATCCTCTTTTCTCCTCATTAACAAGGAGATTTCTTTGTGTACCAAAAAAAACAAGGAGATTTCTTTTGCACATAGTCCCCACACACAAACTTTGCACATTTTCTCTCGAAGTGCAACCAAACGTGATAGTATAAGTTTTTATCCCAGTATTTCTCACCTCAAACTCTTTTTTGTGAAACTCTCACAAACCAAATAGGGAGTTAATCAATCACTATGTTAGTTTGTTGGTATACTCAAATCAACATATATGTTGTTTATCTATTAATAGTTTAAACTATATTGTTAACAATCTTAAAATTTATAGGAAGTCCAATTAAAGAAATAAACACGTTTTCAAGATTTAACGGAAGTGAAGGTCAAATAAAAATGAAAAGCATAGTGCAATTTTAAATTCACATTTAAGAAGCAAACATAGGAAAGAAAATTGAGAGGAAATTATAGAAAGGAAATAGTGAAACGGACGAAAGGGTATGGGCCCTGAAGCATGGGATGCAAGATGGTAAGTGATGAATGATATTCACACAATCACTACCTATTAATACATGGAAACCAAAACCAACTGCCACTATGAAACAAATAATTTTTCATCATTAAAATGCACAACCCTAACACCCCCACCCCTTTTTGTCATTGAAGTCACTAAAAGGTCAACTTACATCAACCCCGTGACATGGATCCATTCATACCTCCACTAGCCATTTTGGATTACACCCAAGGACCTTTCAATAGCTTCTCCCTACCTTTTGTCATCTTCAAATTATTGTGTCCCTCTCTAGCTTCACCTCACCAAGCATTATATAAAATCATTTTCTTTTCCGGGTAAAATTGACCCCTTATAAGTTTTATCCCAACTTTATTCACTTTATCTCAGTAATTTCCTTTTTGACACCATCAAAAGCCCAACTAAAGATCCTTTTCTTTTAGTTCAAACCCATTTTATACTATGTTACAAGGAATCCAAGGAATACCAAAATCTAGTTATTTCTAGATCATCATACGTACTTATAATTATAGCCATCAAAGTGAGTTAATCCGGCTTATCCGGGTTGGCTCACTATGGGTTAAACTAAAAGTGAGCTGAGTCGGGTTGACTCACTTTTCTTGTGAGTTGAAAAAATACCAACCCGGCTCGACCCACCGCGGGTTGGTGAGTTAAGTGGGTTGGTTCACCTAATTTAAAAAATTATAAAAAAAATTAAAAAATTAAAAAAAAAAAAAAAAAAATAAAGAAAAATTATAAAAATGACTTAAAAAATATAAAAATTAAATAAAAATTAAAAAGTGAGCCAACTCACCTCAACCTGACTCGAACCTACTTTAGCCCGCGAGTTAAGTGGATTAATCCACTTTGATCCGCGAAAATGTGAGCCTAATATTTACCAACCCAACCCACCAGTGAGCCGGGTTGGGCCAGATTGACTCACCGAACTCAACCCATATTGACAGCTAGCTCTACTTATAATCCTCTAACATATGTGTATATCATAATTAGAATGTATCAATTGATAGGATTGAATATTAGCTTAAAGACATTGGGTGCAGTTTTTTAAACCTTTTTTCATTAAAAATATGTTAGTGTAAAAAAGTTTTACGCGGTTATTAATAATGTGTTGTCACATTATTTATTGAGTTTAATGGCACATGGAGTGTCATATTTATTGAATAATGTGACTACATTTCATTTGATGATTGTGTAATTTTTTTACACTATAATGTATAGTTATTAAACCCTAAAAATAAAGTGTAGAGTGTGAAACGAACTTCTCAATTTCAATGCATGCAATCAGTCACTTAATCTGCAATTAAGTTAATTAATGACATATTTACTCCTTCTAATGAATTCAATTATGATCACCATTAAAACCTCCTCTGGTAAAATAGAACTTGTAATTTCACTATCATTATAAACAAAAAGAAAAAGAAAACTGGTGTACATATTGATTATCATAACTACTCTTTCTATATATCTTACAGGAATAACCACTGACGTGACTTCAAATTAGAAGGACAGACATGTGCAACAATAAAGCAATTTCAATTTTAATTTCTAAACAACTGTACTTAAAGGGATTAAATAAGATGCCTGATGAGCCATGTGATCTTCAACATTTTTTATGTCCCAAACCCACCTTATGAAAAAGCACATAAATTAATGCCAAGATATATTATTATGCAGTGCACACACCACTTTAAGGCGAATGAAATTTCTTATCTAAGATTTTCTTTTAAAAAATTTAGTTTAGTTAATCGTTATGAGGTAGTATTAATTTCTCTGTTACGTGTAGAAAAGAAGACCTTTCTTTGATTCTTCTCAATAGGAATCCACTAAAGCAAATTAGAAAAACGTATTAAAAGCCTAATGACAAGGGAGTGGGCAATATTAATTTAATTTTTCCTCTGGAAGCAAATGATAGAGTACAGAATACAGAGCAATATTGTGTACGATTTGAATTAGTATATGAACCTTTTGTAACCACGCTGGAAAAATATATATGTTGTTACACCCACTAAAGGGAAGAGCTTAGCTAAGCTGATACTGATTTGCACTTTAACATTAAGCATTTACAAATCCTGACAAATAAAGGGAATGAGTTGGTAATGATGTGTGTCTTTTTTTTGTAAATGAAAATTTTTTAATCATTATATCTCTGCTTTATTGTGTTCTGTTTGGCATATCAGAGCATGGAAGCTTCAATATCTTAGTGTGATCCAGAGTTTTGTTTAAATTGCCCCTTTTTCAGTATCTTGAGGCAGCTCACAACAAGCTGGAATATTCCTTTACATGCTTGATTAATTAATTGTTTCTTTTTGGTGATGTTGAAAGAATTAATTTGTATTGCATTATTGTTAATCTCAGGATCAATTTATTCTTGGTTAAAAAATTAGTGCATTGATTGATGAGTTACCTGCTCTCTTTTTCATCAATATTTAGGTTATCTAATTGGGGTACTTCATGATTTCTCTACTCTAATATTATTTGTATTTTTTTAATTAATAATATGGTAGTAATGAGGTTCTTCTGATACTACCGTAAATAGCATGCTTCTGAAGGAGATAGATAGTTGAATGTATGTATGTACATAAGCAGTGTATAACATATTTTAACTAATTGAACAGACTCACGTTAGCTCTTGCTTGTTGTTAAAGCAATTAAAACTCATTCATGAGTATCTTCTAAGAACATGGGAGACTACACTTTTTAGAAAGGGTAATCAGATCAAACACTCACCATTCTCTGAAAAGGATGGCTTGAGACTTTAAAAAACTGTTGAGCTTGCTATTCATGACAAAAGGAGATAGATAGATGGACTTTTGAGTTGTAACATGGTTTTCACTCTGTTTGATTTTTTTTAAACCACGTATTGCTCACAGGAAAATCCTATTTGAGTTGGGAACATTCACATCATGGTAGAACAAGCTCTTTCAACCGAGATTTTGTTCATCTAAAGACTCGGATCCAATAACTTACTTAAAGAAATCAGATATGTACTATTTGAACCGATCCTCGTTGGTTCACGAATCCTCTGCAATTGATTTTTTCTTTTTTGAGTTGGGAACATCCATATCATGGTAGGACAAACTTTTTAGCAGAGATTTTGTTCATTTAATGACTTGAATCCGAGAACTTACTTAAAAGAAATCAAACATGTATTATTTGAACCAACCCTAGTTGGTTCACGCACAGATCCTCTACAATTGAGTTTTCCTGTTTGAGCTAGGAACATCTATATTAGGGTAGGACAAATTCTTTCAACAGAGATTTTGTTCATCTAAAAATCAAATCCGAGAACTTACATAAAAATCAAACATGTACTATTTGAACTAACTATCATTGGTTCACGCACATATCTCTTCAGTTGAGTTTTCAATTAAAGAGTGTGTCATCTTTGAATCTATGGTATCAGTACTGTTTGGTTTTTTTTTTCATACTTTAATTTATATATAAAATAAATATTTTGAAAGGTTGTGATTATGTCAAGTTTAAAAAAACCGGCTTCACCTTGCTTATTTAATTTCCTATTTGAAACTAGGGAATAGACGTAGTCAAAGTTTTAATTTATCTTACAAGTCAAAAAAGTAAACTTTGATAATTCTATTTTACTTATTTCACTGTTACAATAAAAAATTATTATTTTTTGGTGACTGATAAAAAATTAGTCTATTGTATGTAGTACTTGTTATCTATTTATGAATGGTTAATAACAACCAACATATATATTATCACCCAGTCACAGGGTTGTCCATGTCTGTTGGTAGAAATTTGCCTACAAAATCCAAGTCTTTGTGATAAGATTTGCCACTCACAATTGATAGGATTTTGATATTATGTGTCATTATTAGGTAGCGCTTTAATCAAAGGAAAAGGTTAATAACAAATTATTAAAGCCAAAAGTTGCCTCTGATCTGAGGGCACATATAAATTAGTCACTAAGTTACCAAAACAAAGGGTTTAGAAAGTCATGCTTGGTTGTTGAGAGTTTGGACAATACTCTTGAAATAGCCAGGTTGGGAACTTGGGATTTTCAAATAGCTCTATTTTGTCAACTATTGTGAAACTGTTAGATGTGAATTCATTGCCAAATTGCTAGTATTGTACAACAACATGAACAGGACAGCCTAAAAAAATTACACCACAAACGAGGTTCATGTCTTGTCTCAATTGAAAATTATAAAGAACAAGTTAAGTTTTCTTAGGTGGGAAATATTCATATTAAACAGAAATGATCAATCAAGAGAGTATGGCCAAATTCGCATTCCTATGCTTAGGGGGAAACAAAAATACAAAGGATCTGTTCCTTTTCTTTTTTTTTTCTTCTTTTAACTTTGGATAGAAATGCAAAGTCAAACTTGTACCTGTTATGAGTCCGTTCAATCAATCAAGTGAGCATAAAAATTCATATTCCTATGCAGAGAAAAAAACAAAGGGAGTAGTTCCATTTTTTCCGCTTGTTTAACTAGAATAGAAATGCATAGTCAACATTTTTTTTATCTGTATCCAAAAGCCACATGCAAAGTCAAATTTGTACAGTAAGTAATTTTGGAAGAATTGATATTTAAATAATTAACCTTTTAAGAAATTAAATAATATTTAAGAATATATATTTTAAAAATAAATTTAAAATAAATAATTTTATTTGATCCATGTACCATTTAAAAAATGATATTAAAATATTTTTAAATTTAATTATCTATAGCATTCAAATTATTTTCTCCTCATAGAGAGAGTATACCAGCACTGAATGTTTACACTTGGGCAATCATACTAATCCCTAATTAAGGTGAAGCCGACCCTACATATAATTGCAAACACATTTTATTTTATGCCCTTTTAGACATTATTATCTTAATTAATTTGAACAGTGATAATGAGTCTCAAGTAGGCCACAAGCCTTCAACTGATCTGCTGATTCCCACTGCTCAAGAAATGGAAATGTTTACTCCTATACATGGTTTCTTAATGATCAGGACCTTATTATTCATAGCATCCATCAAATAAAATAATAAATAAATATAATGTTTTTTATTTGCAAAAAATAAGAATATATTCTTAGGAGGATATTCCAAATACATAGATACTCATACTCAAGACCTACACCATTAATTATGTCTCTACATAACAAAATCTTCTCCTTCCTTGATTTTTTTTTTTTGGCAGTAGATATTGGGAATAGGAGTATGAAATTGCAAGAAATAAAAGGTGGGTCCATGAGCAATGTTGTCACAAGTTTAGTTGTTAGGATGCCAATAAGGATTAATGGAACCATCTTGTGATAGAAGTTGCATATGCAGCGCATGGAATCAACATAACTTAATAATGAAGATCACATGATCTCCTTTGATGTTTTAAATATGCAAAATTTGTGCACAGCTAACCACAAGAAAGACAATGGAATGGCATAATTGGTGTCACAAAGCACCACTTTTGAGAGAAGTATTTGAGTGGATACTTGAGTACTATTTGTTGTATTTGATATTTGGGATTAACATTAGTCTAACCTAAGGGCACAACAATATGTAAAACCCATTATGGAGATCATCTTTAGGCCTTAATTAACAGCCATGATAGAGAGGGAAAACAGGTGTTCACTTCTCTCCTTTTGAACTTTTCAATCCAACGTCATTCTCCCTCCCCTGAATTTGGCTGGTTGTAAGCAAATAAAACAGAGATAAGTTTTTCATATAACAAAAAATATACAACAACTCATACAACACATCACATCCCACATTTTTCTCTCTTTTCCATCTTTTATCTCTTTCTTTCTCTATGTTGTACGTGTACAATATGTGCAAACATCATTTCTCAATAAAATATCATTGCACTGGGAAACTTTGTTTTGTTTATTTTGCATTCTTTAACTTTATATATGAAAGTTTGATCACCGACCCCTTTTCTTTTCACCTAATCTTTAACAAACAAAATGAAAGTTTATTTGACTTTTCCTCTCTATTTTAATCCATTCTCATTGGGTGTAAATGGCAGGGCCATGACTCTATAATTAAGCCCTTATTTTATTTATTTTGTTATGTAACGCTCAAGACAAGGAGTTGATTGCTAAAATTGTTCTCAAAGTGGAATCCTTCGCCGTAGTATATTATGTTTTTCTCTCTGTTTTTATGTGTCCTACAAATCCAAGCTCTCATGAATCTTCATCCTATCTATTAGTGGGGCCAAATCACATAATCCTCAATGTATATATAGTTGTTAGACGATACTACAATATTGCATTTTCGGTTTCCTATATTAATTAGCCAGAAATTTCACGGGCAATATATATCAAATTAAGTATTATACCTGTGCCATATATTAAGGGTGATGGTGGAAATCCCTCTTTTCTAACTTTTGTACCTAAAGATGACAACAATTAGTACCAAATACACATAGGTAGCAATTTTAGCATCCATATCTATACTTAATGATACTTATGTATTCATACTTGAATTCATTATAACTTCATTTTAATTAAATGAATTATTTTTTCCTATTACACAGGCCCTTTTGTCTTTAATCACAAACTAATAAAATAAAAATACTAATTAAATATTAAACCCTAATTAACCAACAAAATAGAGAAGAGTAAAAAAAGAGCATGTAACATCTAATTCAACTTAAAAAATATTTTAAAAAGTCTTTAAAATTTTAATTATAAATATGTTATCTGGGATATAAAAAATCTGTTTATGTGATTGTTTTACGAATAGGTTTTAGTTACCAGTTATTAGATTGGATATTTATAAATGAGTAGTCAAAGTCTTAAATTTAATTGCCAAAACGAAAAGAAACATGAGCGCTAACTTATTAATTTGGTGCTTGCATTGCAATTGTCTATAGTAACATATACGTACCATCCAACATTATTCTTATTAAATGTGATCAGTTTTGATAAGAAAGGAAATAATAATAATATGATAAATAATATTTTAAAACTATATAAAATATATATATATCCGAGCAAAGTGAATAACTTGTTGCAGGCCATTTATATGCATGTTGCAGTGCATGGCGTTGGCAACAACTGATTAAACACCCAAACAAGTGTGCATCAGAAGTAACTTTTTTCATTTGCATTTTACAACTTTCCCATTTGAGTTTCAGAACAGATTATAATTTCCAATATCATAAATTAATGCAGCGTACCTATTATGTACGTACTAGAGGGACTTGGGTTCAGTCGCCCCCATTAATCACAACATTAATTGGTGCAGTTTTCAGACACTTCCTTACTGTACAACAATTTTTCTGTATATATAGTAATATGAATTGAATCAATAAAAATAATAATAATATTATTTTGTGTATAAGGAAGTGTAGTGGGCATTAATGTTTAGGATGGAGGGGTGTGTTTTTAAGGTTGGACAAGTGCCCGTGGATGGAGGGTACTCTCACTCTCTCTCAGGTCAGCACAGCAGAAAGACTGTACGGTAAGTAAGCGTGGTTTCTTTTTCCTAATAATAGTAATCTGTTCAGATATTTCTCTTTTTACAATTTTTATAAATTTCTTATTTTCACCCATAATTATGAAATATATTATTTTTTTTCATGTTTTTCACTTTTAAAAGTTTATAATAAAAACAATTAAAAATTATATCTTATCTATCTAAGTATCATTTAATTAATAATAAAGATAAAAATCAATTTTGTTTTTCAAATCAGACTCTTATTTTCCTTTGTTTCATGTAAAGCTTCTATTGTTTACCCTATTATTATATAGATCAAATTATTGACACATTGCTAATAACTATACATAATTTGGGGGAAAAAACTAAAACTTAAAGGGAATTTAAGAGTGTCAGAACTTCAGAGACGTTATTGTTTTTAAGCTAAAAAAGGAGCTGACCTGCCTGCTGATCAGAGCACGAGCGTGATGTGAGTTAGAAACTGCTTTGCCTTTGGAGTGTCCAATAAAACACAAGTTAATTTTAATGTTTGAACCTTAAAATATGAATAACTGTTTAATATTTTAGTTAAACTATGATTAGAGATCAATGCGTTCTGTTCTACCCCTAAACAAATCATTTGATTTGCTGTCGTTTTTACTAAATAAACAAACTTAGAGGAATCCCCAGATTCGTCGAGGAGTACTGCCAGTGCCTCCCCTCACACATTTGATGATCGTACTTTGCTTTCTTCAATTTCAGTACATAAGATTCCTAAATGTTCCAAGGTTTTATGGTGTGGTTAGATAATATCAAAACCACGTTTTAAGTGTGAATTCGGATAAAAGTTATTCTAAGTAATATTTATCAATTTTTACGTTTAAAATATAATTTTAAGATAAATCAAACGCATATACTTAATGTATTTGATTTAGAACATTTGTTGAGATAAATCAAGCACATTAATACTAATGTTGCTTGAAATTTTAAGTTTTGCAGCCTATGAATACATTTCAGGTTTTTACTTTTTAACCACATTCTAGTTAGCTGTATGTTCTTTTTATACTCGTTAACCTATTATCAAGTTTACTTTGAAATCATGTTATAAGAGTGGATCTAAATTAAAGCTACTCTGAATAGTATTTGCTTGGATTCACAATTAAAATGTGATTTTGGAGTAAATTAGTCACGTACTTGGATTTGTTTATTTTCTTAAATTGAAAGAGATTTATTTCCTTAAATCGATTTTATCATTTAATTCAAAGTCCAATATAATTTTCAAATACCAAAAGGTAACAGAAACAAAGATTCAAAACCCTGTATTAGAATTGGGATTGGTACAAGCAAATCCCTGCAAGACCTTTTATTTATTTAACTTCAAGTAGAAGCCAAAGCAGAAGAATAAAATCATGGCCACTTAATTTAATTATTATCTATAAAAAAAAAAGTGATTGGGCTTAAAAAACAGTTTAATTTTTGTGTGTTGGATTGAAGCTGTTCCAGTCAAAAATAAATCTTAAATTTTCACACAACAGTGCTCCATGTCGGGTGGAAAATCAAAACCTTCTTTCTCTCTCTTTCTTTCTCCACTCCAAACTTTTCTTCTCTGTCTAGGTTCTCGCCACCTGTCACTTTCGGTGTTTTTTACAGAAAGAAGAAAACCGAACATTAACCCTCTAACAGTCATTTGACTCTCTCAGGATCATCATAGGAGTAAGGAATATGCCAACACACACACCCTCACACTAACAACAAGATGAATGAAAATGAATGAATAAAAAGATTGAAAATTTAAGAGAGAGAGAGACAACCCATTAGGCCATACATAATAAGGCCATTACACATTACAAATATAAAATAAACAAAGATTAAGAGAGAGAGAGAAGAGAGAGAAGTAGAAAAGTTAGTTATAGGATCAGAAACATGAGAGCAGAAAAGGCAGGTAGAGTTTAGGAGTGGTAGAGTGAGATAATAAAGGAGAGAGAGAGAGGTGGGAAGTTGTGCATAAAGCTAAGGAATTTTGCAAATGTCACAAGATTCTGAGGAGATAAAGACGATTGAGCAGTGGAAATGGTCCGAAATGCAAGGTCTTGAGCTCGTGAGTGATGCCACTCCCACTTCTCAGTCTCAAATATAAAGCTACTAATAACCCACCAACGCTAACACCAGAGGAGGGTGTGCTGCTACTGCTCCAAGGGAAATGGAGACTTCTGAACCTAACAAAGATGGTGCTACTAGTGGTAGTGGTAGTGGGGAGAAGCCTGAGAGTGTTCCCTCTGTGGGGTTTGGAGAGCTTTTCAGATTTGCTGATGGGTTAGATTATATTCTCATGTCAATTGGAACGGTTGGAGCAATAGTACACGGTTGTTCTTTGCCACTCTTTCTTCGGTTCTTTGCGGATCTTGTAAACTCTTTTGGGTCTAATGCTAATAACGTGGACAAGATGAGCCAGGAAGTAGTGAAGGTAACATAACAGTTATAGTAGTAACAGTAACAGGACAGATAATTCAAAAGTAGCATGTTTTTTGTGATTGAGTTTTGGAGTGAATTCAGTGTTTGAGGTAATGTTGTTTTTTTGCAGTATGCATTTTACTTCCTGGTGGTGGGTGCTGCTATATGGGCATCTTCATGGGCAGGTGAGTTTCCAATTAAATTCTGGTTCTTTTTGCTTTTGGGTTTTTGATGTTTTTGTTTTCCATTGGTTAGAATTGTGAATGATGTTAAAGAGGTTGGACTTGTTGCAGAGATTTCTTGTTGGATGTGGACTGGAGAGCGTCAATCAACCAAGATGAGGATCAAGTATTGGAAGCTGCGTTGAGTCAGGACATTGAGTTCTTTGATACTGAGGTTCGAACATCTGATGTTGTTTTTGCATCATACTGATGCTGTGATGGTCCAGGATGCCATTAGTGAGAAGGTGGATGAACATTGAACAATTGAACAAGTGTTTTCTTTTCTTTTCTTTTTTAGTGTTAATGGGGACTAGTTTTTTATTCTATGTTGGTTGGTGCTTGTTGTGCAGTTAGGGAATTTCATTCATTACATGGCTACTTTTGTTTCTGGTTTTGTTGTGGGTTTCACTGCTGTTTGGCAATTGGCTCTGGTCACACTTGCTGTGGTTCCTATGATAGCTGTGATTGGAGCCATTCACACTACCACGTTGGCTAAGCTCTCTAGTAAGAGCCAGGAAGCTCTTTCTCAAGCTGGCAACATTGTGGAAAGTAAGAGTAGTGTTTCTTTTCAATTTCTCAACTTTTGTTAAACAGCATCATTTCTCTTATTGTTTCTGCATTTGGGGTGTTTGTTTATATCACAGACGGTTGTGCAAATCAGAGTAGTGTTTGCCTTTGTTGGGGAGTCACGAGCATTGCAAGCCTATTCATCAGCCTTGAAGGTTGCTCAGAAGATTGGCTACAAAACTGGGTTTGCAAAGGGAATGGGATTGGGAGCCACTTACTTTGTTGTTTTCTGTTGTTATGCACTTCTGCTGTGGTATGGGGGCTATCTTGTTAGGCATCATTACACCAATGGAGGACTGCCATTGCAACTATGTTTGCTGTTATGATTGGTGGATTGTGAGTAGTAGTTCATTTTTTTTTTAGCAACACCTTAGTGATTGAATAGTTTAAGGTTTAGTGGTTGATTTGACTTGTTTAAGGATTTGATCCACTCAGGGGTTTGGGGCAATCTGCACCCAGCATGGCTGCATTTACAAAGGCCAGGGTTGCTGCTGCAAAGATTTTCCGTATAATTGATCACAAGCCTGGGATGACCGAAACAGTGAATCTGGCTTGGAATTGGAGACAGTCACAGGACTTGTGGAGCTGAAAAATGTAGACTTTTCATACCCATCAAGGCCAGAGGTTCAGATTCTAACAATTTCTCCTTGAATGTGCCTGCTGGAAAGACCATAGCTTTGGTGGGTAGCAGTGGCTCTGGCAAGAGCACTGTTGTCTCCCTCATTGAGAGATTCTATGATCCAACTTCAGGTGAATTTTGATGCATTTGAAAATTACAGCTTTTTAGTATAAAGTTTAGCTTGTTTATTTAATTTTGAGATTAAGTTAGTTTTTATGGTAGCTTTGGTTTACATAGTTCAACAAAAATATGTAGGACAAGTTCTGCTAGATGGTCATGACATTAAAACATTGAAGCTTAGATGGCTGAGGCAGCAGATAGGACTGGTGAGCCAAGAACCTGCTTTATTTGCTACCACAATTCGAGAAAATATACTGTTGGGCAGCTGATGCAAACCAGGTTGAGATTGAAGAAGCTGCCAGGGTTGCTAATGCCCATTCCTTCATCATCAAACTTCCAGAAGGCTATGATACCCTGGTTAGTCAACTTTGTTTCATGAAAATGCTCTAGGAAATGCATGTTGTTGGTGATGGCCCTGTTAAATTAATCACATTATTGGATTTGAATATCTACTATGGAACTATAGAAGTATTTGACTGTTTCCATGGCTTTCAGTCACTTTTTAATATTTTGACATAAAATATACATGGCGAAATAGAAAGAATTGGATAACAGAAGGAAATTTTTTAATCTCACAACTGTTACTAAGATTAATAACATCTTACAGAAACAGGGTGATGCCTTGACTATTTATTTGGTCAACAAGCAAATATCACCTTTTTAAAAAAAAATGAAAGTGTTTAGAAGTCAAAAGCCAGGATGTGCTTCTTCATGCATTGCATCTGAAAAGGACCAAGAGGGTAACATGCTTCAGTCAACTTGTGCATGTTCTCATACTTAAATAAGGACTAGACAAACAACCAATCTGGAAATGCCCATACTAAACAAAAAATGAAGAGCTCCCAAAAAATTATTCATTCATAGTACAGCCTCCATAAAAATAGATAATTTCTGCATAGAACTTAACTAATTATGAATGGCAGAAGGAATATATAATATAATAATAATTCAAAGATGATGGGGCAGAAACTGCTAATGGATTCAAAACAATTTTAGTCCTATACTAAATAATTGAGAACGTTTGCTCCCCATCTGGGTTGTTATAAGACTCTTAGCATATGCTTAGATATATAATGATGAGTGAAATAGGATAGGATGGAATGAAATAAAACTATCAAATCACTATTGGATTTTTATGATGGAATGAAGTAAAGTGGATGAAATGGTAAGGAAATTAATAAGATAGTTCCTTTTCATACCTGAAATTGGGAAAAGGTAAATAGATATATTGGAAAGAATGAAATAGAAGATATTTTATTTTATCCTATTCTAAACAATTCAAAGAATGAGAGAACTAATGGCATGGCATTCCTTTTTGTTTCATTCCATCTCTTTCCATAAATTCAAACATAACCTTAGAAGTAATTTGTTAAACTAATATCTGATGAAGTAAAAATTTATTTTGTAATGGCAGGTAGGAGAAAGAGGGCTGCAACTTTCTGGAGGGCAAAAACAAAGAATAGCAATAGCAAGGGCAATGCTGAAAAACCCAGCAATTCTTCTCCTAGATGAGGCAACAAGTGCATTAGACTCAGAATCAGAAAAACTGGTGCAAGAAGCCCTTGACCGGTTCATGATTGGCAGAACAACTCTTGTGATTGCCCATCGCCTCTCTACAATTCGCAAAGCTGATCTTGTAGCTGTACTTCAGCAAGGAAGTGTTTCTGAAATTGGAACTCATGATGAGCTCTTTTCTAAAGGAGAAAATGGAGTCTATGCCAAGCTTATAAAGATGCAAGAGATGGCACATGAAACTGCTATGAATAATGCTAGAAAGAGCAGTGCAAGGTAGCTAGCTATCACACATCACCAATATTGAACATTGGCATTTTCATTTCTCATGAAAGTTTATATTTTTATTTTATCACCAGTGTTTGAAGTTCATATTTTAACTACTTGATATTCCAATGTTTGAGATATATCCCATGGCATTTTCATTTGCAGGCCTTCAAGTGCCAGAAACTCAGTAAGCTCACCCATAATTGCTAGAAATTCTTCTTATGGCCGGTCACCATACTCACGTAGGCTGTCTGATTTCTCTACATCTGATTTTAGTCTGTCCCTTGATGCATCACATCCAAATTACAGACTTGAAAAGCTTGCCTTCAAAGAGCAAGCCAGTTCCTTCTGGAGACTTGCAAAAATGAACTCTCCTGAATGGCTTTATGCTTTAATTGGATCTATAGGCTCTATTGTTTGTGGATCCCTTAGTGCATTCTTTGCTTATGTTCTCAGTGCTGTCCTCAGTGTCTATTACAATCCAGACCACAGATACATGATCCGACAAATAGATAAGTACTGCTACTTGTTGATTGGACTTTCATCAACAGCACTTCTTTTCAATACCTTGCAACACTTCTTCTGGGATATAGTTGGGGAAAATCTTACAAAACGTGTGAGGGAGAAAATGCTGACAGCAGTGCTCAAAAATGAAATGGCATGGTTTGATCAGGAGGAAAATGAGAGTGCCAGGATTGCTGCAAGGCTGGCTCTTGATGCCAACAATGTCAGATCAGCCATTGGAGATAGAATTTCAGTAATTGTGCAGAACACTGCACTTATGCTAGTTGCTTGTACTGCAGGCTTTGTGTTACAGTGGCGCCTTGCCCTTGTCCTCATAGCTGTTTTCCCTGTTGTTGTTGCAGCCACTGTTTTGCAGGTTTGTGTTGTTTCATTTCACATTTCTTTCTAACATTGTTTGTAATTCAATTCTGTTCATTTTAATTTTTTTTTGGTTTTGTACAGAAAATGTTCATGACTGGTTTCTCTGGTGACATGGAAGCTGCTCATGCCAAGGCCACACAACTAGCAGGAGAGGCTATAGCCAATGTAAGGACTGTTGCAGCTTTCAATTCAGAAACAAAAATTGTTGGCCTTTTCAGCTCCAATCTTGAAACTCCACTACAAAGATGCTTTTGGAAAGGACAGATTTCAGGAAGTGGATATGGGATAGCTCAGTTTGCACTTTATGCTTCCTATGCACTTGGTCTTTGGTATGCTTCTTGGCTAGTGAAGCATGGAATCTCTGACTTCTCTAAAACAATCAGAGTTTTTATGGTCCTCATGGTATCTGCCAATGGTGCTGCTGAAACTTTAACACTTGCTCCTGACTTCATCAAAGGAGGTAGAGCCATGAAGTCAGTCTTTGATCTCCTTGACCGCAGAACTGAAATTGAACCAGATGATCAAGATGCTACTGCTGTTCCAGATCGTCTTAGAGGTGAAGTTGAACTTAAGCATGTGGATTTCTCTTATCCTACTCGCCCAGATATGCCAGTTTTTCGTCTGACCTTAATCTTCGTGCAAGAGCTGGTAAAACTCTTGCACTTGTAGGACCTAGTGGCTGTGGTAAGAGCTCAGTGATTGCACTTATACAAAGATTCTATGATCCAACATCTGGTAGAGTCATGATTGATGGGAAGGACATAAGGAAATACAACCTTAAGTCCTTAAGAAGGCACATTTCTGTGGTACCTCAAGAGCCATGCTTGTTTGCTACTACTATTTATGAAAACATTGCTTATGGACATGAATCAGCTACTGAAGCTGAGATAATTGAAGCTGCAACTCTTGCCAATGCTCATAAGTTCATATCTGTTGCCTGATGGATACAAAACATTTGTTGGGGAGAGAGGTGTTCAACTCTCTGGGGGACAAAAGCAGAGAATAGCAGTTGCTAGAGCTTTTGTGAGGAAAGCTGAGCTTATGCTTCTTGATGAGGCAACAAGTGCACTTGATGCTGAATCTGAGAGGTCTGTTCAGGAAGCTCTAGACCGTGCCTCTCAGGAAAAACAACTATCATTGTTGCTCATAGGCTATCAACTATCAGAAATGCCAATGTGATTGCTGTGGTTGATGATGGGAAAGTAGCTGAACAAGGTTCCCATTCACAGTTGTTGAAAAATCACCCAGATGGGATTTATGCACGCATGATTCAATTACAAAGGTTCACACATAGTCAAGTAATTGGAATGGCCTCTGGTTCAAGTTCTTCAACAAGACCAAAAGATGATGAAAGAGAAGGCTAGCTAGCCATTCTTCAAATGAAATTACTGGCTACAGGAATATAAGCCATATACCCATTATAATTATTGGCATTTTTGCTTTGACCATAGTATAGTTTGTGTATCATCCCTACCCTCCCCTTTCCAACTCCTACTAAAGAATGTATTGTTCTTGTCTTTGTGAATCTTACTAAGGAAATGACAACAAATTATGAATACACGAACGAGATTGAAATGGATGAATAGATGCTCTTCCTTATGGATTTATTGATGTTGTTCACCTTTAGAGTGTGTTTGGTAAAATTAATTGAAAAACTAGCTGATTTGATTTGATTGAAAGTGTTTGGTAAAACTAGCTGATAGTAAAATGACATACAAGGACATCATTAATTATTAAATAATGATAAGTGAGAGATGTTGACGGATAAAGTTGTAATAAATTTTTAAGAAAATCTAGTTGTTACATAAAAAAGCTACCCTATCAAACACTAGTAAAATGCTTTCAGTTTTCAAATTTCGTTTAACTAAAATGTCTTACTAAACACACTTTTACTCTAAATAAGAATCAACAACGTAGATAATGCATCTTGTTGAGATAATGCAACATATAACAATGAGTCTTATAACGTATTTGTTTACAATGGATCCAAACGTGGATTTGAGCCAATGTTACTCACAATAGAGTTAACTTGGATCCACATTTAAAACGTGATTTTGATGGAAACCAGACACGCTATTAAATGTAAACACACCTAATGCTTAACACAATATTTTGTGAAAAACATACAAAATCTATCTGCGTGAATTTAGAATTCTTTATATAAAAATAAACTAAGAAGGAATTAAAGAAAGAGTGTTCGGTGAGGCGGTGAATGGTGCAATCACTTTCCAACACAGATAGGGGTGGGCAGGGCACATGAATGCAGACCTGGGAGAGTCTAGCATTTTAGGTTGTTGACCATTTTAGACACATCACGATCAGATATTGAAGTTGAAGAAGATGGACGATCATTTTCATGGTAACTAATTCCTGATCCCAATGGAATGGGATGCAATGTTGCAGTTGCATATGATATGAGGGGACAAACATTATTGAATTGAAATCACATGATATGATAGTGATAGTAATAGTGGCACAAACGTGCATGACTTTGAAATAGATATCAACTGGAAAATTAATCGGAGGGAGAGGAGAGGAGAGTGAGTGAGGTATCCCTAACCTAATGGGGACCGTATATTATAGAGTAAACCATCACTTTAGTCCCTGACTTTTTCAGAGTCGGACACTTTAGTTCCTGACTTATAGAAATACACAATTTAGTCCCTGACTTTGTTCAACATCCATCAGTTTAGTCCAAAACGTTATATTCCGTTAAGTCATTGCTGATGTGGCAATCTGACTTGTCTCCAGGGTCCAACATCCATCAATTTAGTCCCTGACTTTGTTCAACATCCATCAATTTAGTCACTGACTTTGTTCAACATCTCTGACTTATGTGTCATCCTTTTCCTTGCACTCACCCCTCTATATTATATGATTATTAGCCCACCTCCATGGTTGAAACATCACAATCATGGATTTATTTAATTAATCTAGAGTACATAGTTGCATGCTAGTTGCATCCATAGACAAAGTATGCATATTAATTGCATGGCAGCATAAGATCATTTGTGCTTTTAGGAAGTTTTAAATTAAAAGTCACCACCAACTCCTCCAAAACCGCCACCATGCCCACCGCCAACTCCTCCTCCAAATCCACCATCTTTACCACCTCCATAGCCTCCACCAGCACGAATGCCACCTCCATGGCCCCCGCCAGCACCACCTCCTATGCCACCACCATGTCCACCTCCAACTCCTCCACCTTTGCCACCACCATAGCCTTCGCCAGCACCACCTCCGATTCCTCTCCTATGCCTCCACCTTTGCCACTCTGGCTCTGCCTCCGATAGAATAAATAGAATAAATTTGCATACTATTTTTCCTCAAAATTTTCAAACATTACTCTTGCATTTTTTATGACCTATTAATAATGGGATTCTTTGACTACTGTCATTTTAAGTGATCAAATTTGTTGAGTGTGTTGTTCTTTTTGTCTCATTGTACTTGCTCTACCTGGATTTTTCACATCTATATGTCATTTGAACCTCCTTCTCACTCTCTATATATCTCCTTATATTTATGTTTTGGTGTTTTTAATTTCTGGGTATATGTATTATTGTATTAAGCTTGTATATTGTTGCTCAAATTAAGAAATTGAATTGGATTAGCTCAGATTTTGGGAGTAACTAGGTGTTGTAAAAAAAGAGGGGTGAGTGCAAGGAGAAGGATGAAACATAAGTCAGGGATGTTGAACAAAGTCAGGAACTAAATTGATGGATATTGAACAAAGTCAGAGACTAAATTGATGGATGTTGAACCCTGGAGACAAGTCAGATTGCCACATCAACAGTGACTTGACGGAATATAACGTTTTAGACTAAACTGATGGATGTTGAACAAAGTCAGAGACTAAATTGTGTATTTTCATAAGTCAGAGACTAAAGTGTCTGACTCTGAAAAAATCAGTTACTAAAGTGATGGTTTACTATATATTATATACTTCGGTCGCTTTTTAAAAAGGAAAGTAAGCAAAAGGATATTAATACTCTCCACGGTACAGTCTCAGTCTTGGTTCATGACATGTTGTTGATGATAGTGTGTTCGGTAAGCATGCCACCAATCAATTGTAAAAGTACAATTCTGTTTTTGGTACTTATGCTCTAATTTTTAAAAATTAAAACAACTCTTTCCCGTTATGTATTCATTCTTTGCTATTCAAGCCTAATACCATTCCTCTTTAAAAAAATACACATGCGGAAAGGGCTTTCGGGTTTATACCCACTAAATACAATTTAGGTAGAGATGTATTTATTATAACTAAACCCCAAACAGGCTGGATAGGAAATGCTAGGATATACATTTCATTAACAAAAAAATAATAATTTTTTTAACACATTGCAATGTTTAATAAATAAAAATGAAAAGATTTTATTGAAAATTATAACTATCACAATATTTAATTCATTGATAATATAAAATAATTACATTTTCCAATAAAACATTTTCACTTTTAATTTATTATTTTATGCAACATTCCACAACCACATATTAGAAAAAACTGAAATAATAAATAAACAGATAATATCTCACCATTTAGAAACAAAAAAAATTGCTATTTTTAATTTTCAATTATACCCACAATGATTCTGCCAAGAAAGTCTCGTTAGCATCCATGGGTAGTTAATGCTATTTCCTTCTTAAAAATTTACTACTTTAATCTCGAATATAAGAAAAAAAAAAAAAAAAACTAATTTACGCTAATTAAGAATATGAATTTAATTGATATATGCTGTCAGTGTAAAGAAATTTTACATAAACATTCAATGGTGTGCCACCACGTCATGTAATGAATATGACACCTCATGTGTTATTAAATTCAATAAATAATGTGGCAACACATTATTGGATGTCTATATAAAATTTATTTACATTGGCAATGTATATATATTTAACTCTAAGAATATTAGTTGAGCTCATTAAATTTTCTCAAACTCACATAAAAAGTGAACAACATTTACTAAACTATCATTCTTAATATTTATTGTAAAGTGGACCATTAGAAAGGAAGTGTAAATTAAATAAGGGTATTGTGGAAATACTAGTATTTAATAGGGTGGAAGTAGTTAGATTTTACTTATATTTAAGACCAATAAAATTGAATTTTGAGTTGTTTATATTTGAGACTGGAGTAGTACATAGATGAATTTGAAGACTTCTACGTACATTGTGATTCTTTAAAAAAGGTGTGATTTAATTGGACGATTTCCTTTTATATATATATTAAATTTAAAAATAATAAATACAATTTCTAGAACTGATTTTTTATAATCCTGATATAGTTTAATAATTAATAATCTAAGATATTATATGCACGTGTCAGCTAACAAAATAGACTATTTTTTTCTTTGGTCGAAAAAATAGACAATTGTTATCTACATAAAAAACGACTTGTAATCGATAAGAGATAACATATTTATACAACTTAATACAACACATTTTTTTTATTTTTTTTATCACATCATATATTTTTTTTCCTCTTTATTTTTACAGTCCTGTTTATCCAACAAGGCAATGGTGCTGACCACTGAGACACGGGCAACTTCATACCTTTGGGTGAAGTTGACATGTTTCGAAATTTTTTAGCCAGTGTTTAGGTGAATGGGCATTCAAACTTTAATCTGCATAAACCAAAAACTTGAATCAGGCCATTGCTATTACCACCTCATTTTTTGCTATTCCCACCCCCCATATTTGTTCTACCCAAAATACCCCTCTCCCTTCCCCCCTCCCCACCCACGGCCCCTCCCTCTCCCACTCCCCCTCCCCCTTCCCCCTTCCCCCTTTCCCTTCCCCCTTCCCCGCCCCCACCCTCACCCCATTGCTCCTTTTCAATTTTACAAAGAAATAACGTACGGATAAGGCTGTCCGGGAACTATTTCGGACGCCCTTATCCGCCGTTTAAAACAACAACGTACGGACGGCAGTGTCCGGGAATAGTTCTCGGACAGCCTTGTCCATATGTTATTTATTTTTTTGTAAAAAACAACATACGGAAACCCCTGTCCGTACGTACGAAAAAAACAACGTACGGACAAGTGTGTCCGTACGTAAAAAAAATAAGGTAAGGACAAGGGTGTCCGTACGTACAAAAAAACAACGTGCGGACAAGGGTATCCGTACGTATAAAAAACAAGGTACGGACAAGGGTGTCCGGGAATAGTTCCCGGACAGCCTTGTTCGTATGTTATTTTTGTAAAAAAATAACATATGGACAAGGGTGTCCGTACGTACAAAAAAACAACGTACGGACAAGGTCGTCCGGGAATATTCCCGGACCTTGTCCGTAAGCCAATTAACTGAGGGGTTGTTTTGGGATTTACAAATTTTCAAAAAATTTAGGGGTGGGAATAGCAAAAAAGAGGGTGGGAAAAGTAAAGAAAGGCCCTTGAATCAAGGAGGCGGCTTGCATTGATTTTTTGAAGCAGGAGGAGAGCATTGGATTATCGGGTTCACATAAAAATAAAAAAAATGAAAATAATTGAATAAATAGAAAAGAAATACAAAAAAAACATGAAATATTATAGTATTTATTAATTTTGTTTTATATTTGTGGTTGGGTTGGGTTGGTTTATTCGAGTTGGAAATGCGGAAACTCGGTACCCAACCCGAATAAATTGGTTTCCACTTCATCGAACCCGATTTAACCAGATGACCTGACCTGGCTCGTAATTTTTACCTTGGATTTGGTCGGATTTATTGGGTCTACCCAACTCATGTGCAACCCTAGAAATGAGAAGCAACTTTTCAAAGCTCCTAAAGTTACTTATAATGAATTTGAAAATTCTTTAGAGGTGAAGCACCTCAAATTTGACAATACCCACCAAATCAAATGGATGAAGTATGAAAGGCTTATCTAAAATGGGGTCATATCAAATGCATCTCGAACATTACCCTTTGTCTGGTAAAGATGATCATCAAAGAAGTTTTCAATACACTTGGTTTAGCATATTTTCTTCATGGTTAGAGTATTCCCTTCAAAAGATATTTCATATTGCTTGCCCTGCTATCTTTTTTTGTAAAAAAACCAAGTAGACACCCTCGTTTAGATGTTTTCATTGCTACAAGTGATTGAATCTAAATTCTAACATTAGTAATGAGTTGATTGTCATCAACAGGATTTAAAAGTTGAGGAAAGTTAAGAATAGGAAGAGTTGTGTTTTTCTTAAACACATAGGGAAGGATCCTTTCTAACCACACAATAATGTAGTCAGAGCTTGTCAAGATTTGTTGAATCAAAAAGGTCATATAAGGAATGTTTTTCATGTGCAAAGCTCGGTTCAAATTATGAAGAATCGTTTGTGTCTCAAGACTTTAATTAACATGTTCGTTATTTAACACTTCAAGCTTGTGCTTTCAGAGGTCATGATGAAACTAGTGAGTCAAGAAATCAAGGTAATTTCTTGAGATGAAAACTCTTAGTATCACACAATAATGAAGTTGCAAATGTTGTTGGAAAATTTTCCACATAATCCAAGTATAGTTCACATAAAATTCATAAGAGATCTTGAATATTTTTTCTAGTAAAGTGAAAAAACCTTATCGTGAGGAAGCTGAGTATTCCAAGTTTTCTATAATTAATGATGAAGCTCGTGATGAATAACAAAAGGAACAAATGGCTTTTGTTTGAGATTCGTTGATGATAAAATGATTTTATATAAGAGTGATTTTTTGATATTGCGCATGTTAAAGACATTGCAACATTAACTCTTCAGAATGAATTATGTGTTGACCTTTATCGACATAATCTTAATGTTTGTAACATTTGTGGTCAAGGGTATAATGGTGAACAATATGAAAGAGAGTGGGATGGATTATAGGATTATTCTTGAGTGATTAACCTTATGCATATTATGTTCATTTGTTGGTCATCGGTTACAACTTGCCTTGGTTGCTATATCAAGAGAAAGTATTCCAATTAACAATTCCTTTTTAAAATTGACTTTTATTATCAATTGTTTGCTCTTCTAATAAGGCCATAATGAGTTACAAGTTGTCGAGTTAGCTGAAATTGCACATATGTTGAGATTGATAAGCTTGAAAATGGTAAATGAGCAAATCAAATTGGTACTTTCACATTTCTATTCTATTTGATATGTATAATCAAACCTGTTCTGTTTACAAAAAATCATAACTGAGATCAACTTATTCTCAACGTGAGGATGCTGATAATGCTTACAAAAGCTTGGCCTCATTGAGTTCATAATATCTTGCATTTATGTGAGAGAGTATGGGGACAACATATGTTCTTTGTCAAGTTTTACAATAATAATCTCATGATGTGGTTAATGCTTTGCATTTAGTTAATTCTTCAACAACACTTATTCAAAACTTGAGAAAAAGATGTTTGGGAAGGTTACTAAAATTGTGACATCTTTTGTGAAAAATAGAATATGAGGTTTCTCAATTCAATGCTTCTATGTAGCAAGACAAGGGCGTTCTTGTCACCACAAGATCATAAATAACTAGGGGCTTTTGAGTTTATTTTATTTTCTTTATTTTATTTGCTGACTTGCATTGCATAAATGAAACATATTATGCAAGTAGCTTGGGCTATATATATTATTTGGATCTAGTAGCAGATAAGTGTACAACTTATCTGGGACTTCACTTCAACTAGATTGTTACTCGCGCTTTGCGCGAATCGAATTTTAATATATTAATGTATATAGAAGTATTGATGTTATAAAATATGGAGATTGATTGTTTATAGATGTTGTAAACATGAGGCATCAGTCATTGATTTAGTCAAAGTAACTATATGTAGGAACTATGACCGATTATATGGTAATTATTGGGTTAATTTTCAAATTTCATATTATGTAATGTTCTTTTATAAGATGTGCTTGAAATTGAAAAAATAAAATTCAAAACTACTACACAAAGTAGAGTTTCCATGGAAAAACAATAAGAACACAAGTTGAATTGGTTAGAAGAAGAAAATATATAATTGTGGGGTGATAACATTAAAATGAATAGAGTGTTAGAGTAAACGATGTAATTGGTCATGTTGAGAAAAGTTCTAGTAATAACATAGGTTAAAAATTTACATTTGAACTATATTGTTATTTAATAATATAGGGTATGATATAAATAAATATATAGTGAAAGAAAATAAAAATAATTAATTGAAAAAATGATAATAACAAAATATTATTTTGTGCCTATAATTATACTTGTGAAATCAACAACACTAAATTTGATTTAGTACTATTTAAGAATAAAACAGTTTGTGTTAAATTTAATACTTACATTAGAAATGATTTATTTGTTACTTTGTTTTTAAAATATTAATTATAATAAAATAATTAATTATATTTAATTTTTTTAAATATAAATTAATTAATAAAATTCGATAAAATTGTCATATGAAGTTATAAATAAAATTACTCTAATATTGTTTTTGTAGTTGTGAATCTCTTGATAAGTTAGTATATATTTTAATTATTAGTTGATATTTCACAAAAAAAATATTAGAATTGCCTTCTTTTTAGAATGGAAGTGTCATATTGAAGTCTGAATAGTGTTGGTTATAAACATATAATAAATTCCTTAAAGTTAAAACACATCCATATATTATGTACATCGAGTTTATATGATTTCTCAAGAAAGATTAATTTTTCCTAGTAATAAACTTTCATTATATAAGGCAATATGTTATAAAATGTTAAGAAAGAATCGATTATGTAATTATAATATAAGCAACATTTTGTTATACTAAAAACAAATATTTGAAAAAAATTTTAAAGTATTTTTATAATAATTTGTTTAAAATTATAATTTTAGCTCCTTTTCCAAGGCTCCTTAGTAATATATTGGGTTAGAATATTTAAGTTTTCTCACAATTCAAAAAAAATTGATTATCTTAAATTTCTTTTTTTCAATTAACATATTTAGCCTATGTAAACTCAATTTAATTAATTAATTATAAAATAATAATTACACATAAAGATGATTATTAGTATATTTTTTTACAAATAATTTAAACAAAAAAATTATAACAAAAGTATAACAATTTTAATGGGTTTGAATTATGATTAAAATTTACTTATTTATTAAATTTACAAATTATGATTTAAACATTTTTTATTTCTACTTATTTCATGATATTTGAAATGGTTTGATTTAATTATTATATAATTATATATAATATAATCGTCTAAAGTTTTTTTTTATCTTATTTAAAGTATAAACATAATAGAATTTAAAGAATTGATGAGATTTTTTTTTTTTATTTTGAGTTCTTGTGAATTGAAAGTTTGTTTATTAGAGTAGGATAGTAAAATGTTAGTTTTGTTGTAAAATTATTATTTTGGCTTCATGAATGTGTATGTAGGTTTATATTAATTAACTAAATTAAATTTTTATTAATTACTAAATTAAAGATGTAAATTAAATTTAATGTCTATCGTGCATAAGTATAGAAATATAGATAAATGTGATAAGGAGGAATTTGTAATATTGATGCGTTTTTTGGAATATTACCTGTGTACTATTTTGTGTCATATTAATTTTCTTGTGTTCTTAATGTGGACAGAGGGCCTTGATATGTGTTTTGGAGATTTTGGATGGTTTTTAGTGATGATTGCAAGAAGAGGCATGACACATCATATTATTCTTGATGTTGCACAAATAAAAGTACGTAGCAAATATATGATGACGTAACAGCGTATAAGCTTGCAACTCAGCTTTAATATATATAATAATAGATTTTAGTTCGCTTTGTGTTAACTAACCTTTTATAATTGTTTTGCGAGATGATCAGTAAATGACGGTAATTTTTTTGAACTCCATTAGCATGCATAAACTTTACTTTACTACTTTGGTTTACTTCAACTACTTTGGTTTACTTAGGTAACCTTGACATCACAACCTTTTATGAAATTACTAGTAAACGATGATAATTTTTTTATTCCATTAACATGCATGTCTTTTTAAGTAGAGACATTCTATTGTTCCATTTTATAATTAGAAAAAATTTTCATTTATAGTTTATATATAAAAAATGTTAATTGACACCCCCAAAATTTTTTATCCAAGTTTCTCCACTTAATGTTAAACCCAAGAAGAAAAAGATTGCAGATCTGATATAATCATTTGAATAATTGTGACCCTAAAAGTAGGTACATTTTTATCTAATGTAGTTTATAAGTCTTAAAGTTATTAAAAGATCGACAAACTATACATTTCGTTCAAGTGGTACAGACGACCTAAAACATAAACCAAGATGCCGTAGTAGTCTAGAACATATCAGTTACTCTGTTGATTACTACTAAACTTTATAACTGACCAAAAAAAAAAAACTACTAAACTTTATAACCAAATACATCAACTACACGAGATATATAGAGCTGGAAAGGGCTGCTGTTTTCTTGAGCTGCATGTATGTACCCATATGGTGAAACGAAAAGAGAATACCAATTAGGAGCTTAACGGATGTCACATTGAAAATCACGAGCCTTCTTTCTTGGGGAAATGATAGAAATAGATGAATTAAGCGTGGCAATTTAGTTTACTAACACTTTATCTAACATTAATTTCCAACAAACTGCCAAAATTTTCTCCCAGCAGTAGTTATTGTCTATCCCTTCCTTCGTATTGCTTTTTCTAATAAAAAAAACCTTCCTCATTATAATTGTCAAAATGAATCTTTTTTTTTTCAGATGCAGAGAAAGCGTGGTTCACCAATAGGCCTCACCGAGACCCGGGAGGGAGGATGAGGGAAGGAAATAGGAAAAAGGCAGTGTGTATACAATTTAAAAACCAGCTCCCTTTATGTGTCTTGAGTTATATGAATGAGGGGCCTCAAAACTGACATTTTAATGTACCCATCCTGAAATAATAAAAGTTTTGCTTTATAACCACAACAAATACATGCAACCAACATATCACATAAAGACAAAAAAAAAGGCACAAGTACTCAACTGAATCATGCATCCAAATAGCGGCAACAAGGTAAAATCATTTCGCTAAATACCAGCAGAAACTGATACTTAAGAAAATATAACCATCCATTTTTTATGATAAACCAAAATACTTCACCATGCAGGTAAGTCATCCCTGAAAAGTGACCACATAGTAATCCAAGCTTTAAACAAGAAAATGTGATCTTTTCTGTCTGTCTTATGCATGTTACAGGAGGGGGCAACCCCTAGGGTTAGAGAACTTGGGCAGACCAGACCTATAAAAAGGTACTGTGCATGATTTGCCATTCAATTGGCAATGCAGAAAATATGATCTGTCCCGTATTCAATAAAAACGATTCAAGATAAACTCATCAACAAGCTTATCTATATGAAATGGGGGACAAACGTGAAAAAGTGTAAATAAAATTATGGCATGCAGGACAATAAAAAGAGGACCATCACACTTTCTTCCCCAGAAAATACTGGCTAGTTCCACATGTCAGCTTGATGCATCTGACCAAGTGTGTCAAGCCATTCAGAATAAAAAGCTAAATTGCTAAAATATTGAGAAAAACAATACTACTAGATTCAGAGAGCCGGAATTAAATGAAGCAAAATCAGAACTACTGTCCCTTCCAAGATATGCTAATACTGATTTCCTTGACCCATAAACAATCAGTTTCCCTAGTTTGCCATCTAAGAAGCGTCACTTTATAATGAAAACTGCAGTCTAATGCTCCCTAAAAGAGTTAACACGGAGCAACCAAACAATCTGGAAACATAGTCTTTAGTCCATACTAGGAACAAATAGAAAGGCATGTATGTAGCTATATCAAGGATACATATGTGCCTTTGATAACTGAAATAAAATCTGAATATAGGCTGAACTGTGGAACACTGATAGATTAAAAAAGCGGAGAGAATCAGATAGAGTAAACCGTAAACCAAATATGTGGACAGCCAGGACCAATAAAGACAGCATAACAAAATTTTCAGAAGCTGAGGCGTACTAAAATTATCAAGACTTGAATATACAAATAGCAAAGTAGTTTCTTTGATTAATTAATCACTACAACAGAAATTCAAACTCTAATGAAGTTAATGTGTCAAGGGCACATTCCACAGGCCATAGTCCTGACAATAATTGAGCCAAAAACATTAAACAGCAGACTTCCTATATTTATTGCCCCACAGACACCATTCCACATATCGAATACCACCCTATGTAACCTACCCTACAGAATCAAAACACGTCAAGAGGTCTAATTACCTTTGTCGTACCTGAAATAAAATGTTAACCAGATAATCCTTTTTTGTTACAATCGTGAAACCAAATAATGAACAGAAATACGTAGCCAAAACTACTGGAATTTACTCTCCCCTTTTCACTAGTTTACTAACCAACAACAGTCAATATATAGTAAAATCTGCATGCTAATGCTCCCAGCAATACATAATGCAAATAAACTAGTCCAACCAATTTAATGTAGAATCGTCTTACCCACATGGGTACAACTTGGAAAGATATATGTATAGTATATCTATAATGCAGATACAAGCAAACTTTTGACAACACGCAAAAATTCTGATACGTGGAAGACTTGCGGTGCTGTAACGTAAACAGGTGAAACAGTCGAAGGGCGTGACTAAATCAAGATACAGACAAATTATCTGAAGCTCATAGTATTGTACTACAAGTATTGTACTACAAGGTGTAACAAACTAATCAAGACTGATGATACACAAAGAAAAGAGATATCTTTGATTAATTACCCCTTACAGTAGTAACTCATGCTAAATGAAGTTTCTATATGTCAAGGCCATGGTAGAGTCCTAACAGCATAATTGCTTGATAATGACACACGAATAACATACTTCCTATATTTATTGTTCTACAGCTACCACTTCAAACATTCCAGAGACATATACAAGAGATAAATATATAGTTCATTAAAGACAGAAACGACCTTACGTAACCCATCTGCCAGACCAAAACATTTTAGAAGCCTCATTACTTTTGTAACTGACACGAAACATTAACTCAGTAATTCATATTTTATTTCAACCACCAGTAGAAGAAACCAAGAGAGTTTACCAAGAAATGAAGGCAGCAACCACAGACATGTACATTCCCCCTATCTCCATCATAATTTGTTACAGGCAATTCATTGATAAGGAAGCCAACAGTATAGCTGAAGTACTGGAAAATATTGTCCAAATTGAACTTGAGTACACGCAAAATTTGAAGAGTAAACATTTTGATAAATCCAAATGACTACGTGTTGCAGAATAAACACACGCTATCTGAGTCAGACATGATAATATGTCATTTTTATGTGGGTAATTTTCCTCAGCGATCATTTCTTAGTATAATCTACTTCAGATGATTTCTGTTAAACAGGAGAGCATAAACCAGCTATAATTTGGGATTACTGTAAAGCAAATTCAACTTAAAATGACTAGAAAGGAAATTATTCCCTTTGGTTAGTTTGATGGAATAGCTTCAACTCCAAAATTGGCCTCACTAAATTCCAGTCTTAAGAGTCAATCAGTTCAGCCTTTCTTTTTTGATATCAAAACATGGAAAGGAAAAGAAATATCTCTGGTCTAAGTAACAAAAAGTCATTATGCTATGTTATATGAATCTCTAAAAGGAAAAGGAAGGTCTAGGGAAACTAGGTTTTAATACAGGGATAAAAAAAAAGGAAAGATGACGTCCATCTCATATCTAATAAGGAATTTATTGCAGAAAGGAAGGCAACTTTTCTTTCTTCGTCTGCTAAATGTTTCAAAAGGAGAGTATATGTTTTCTATTTTACAACTATATACTTGTTAGAGAGGTTACCATCATGAAACTGCTAATCTTCGACATAAATTACGAATATACGCCCTCCTCTCTTTCTTTTATCTATCCCACTTTACAACAGCTGTGTCAAACTTTTCTAACAAGGGATCCTCCCCACCATTCCTCTACTTCATTTTCATTTCCTCCTCTAATCTCTTGTTTCTTGAAGTGATTCTTTTATATATAATATATTATTGGAAAGAAATGGAAGAGTACATAGGGAGGGGAACAAGATATCTACCTAAGCAGATAAATGAAAGGAAAGGGAGAAAAAACAAATTGTCTCAAAAATGCAACAAAAGATTTTGCAAAAATGAAGATGCTATGATTTTATAATAAAATGCAAACATGTTCTTTACAGTAGGGGAAGAATACCCATTTTTCAATAAAAGATATATTCGTCTCTTAACAATATTAACTTCATTAACAACAGCACTAACTCATAAAATTAGGAAATGCTACAATCCCATAGCTTTTCACGGTGCAGTAATGGAACTATACAGCAATAACCAAGCCTTATCCCACTAGGTGGGGTTGGCTATATGGATTGATACACCATTAGGCTCAATCATAAGCTACAAAATCAGTAAAACCATGTACAGCAAGAGCATGATTACTCATAGAACATTGTTGATTTGCTTTTCAGATTAATCTGTTAGGAAAAAATTCATGACAGAAATAATGGTTTTATAGTGAACTATAAAGTTCTAAATTCTTTCACCAACCTCTCCCAAATTAATCACAAAAACAAATCAATAAAGGTATATGCTCCTGGCACTAAAGAACAGAATATTTAGAAGATAAACAGAAGAAAGTGAAAATTAATTGCATTAAAATTGTATATAAGCCTTTTAGAAGTACCGAAAATGCCAGCTTGACTATATTGGCTTTATCCAATATTCACTAAATTATAACAGAATTTGATCAAATACTTGAAGCAGTTATTCTGATCAAAATCATTGACGGTAAAACTTGATCAAATTGTCGGCAAGAAAAGACACATCCAGCTATCAAGTAGCTACGTTGCAGAACCATTGCTTGCATGAATAACGTGTCTCTCTCAAAAGAATAGCTCTCCCCTTAATAGCTCACTCATCACACTACGTTCTTCCACCTAAACCCAAATGAATGTCCACATCTTCCTATCTAAGCATCTCCTTCCTATTTAAAGCAAAGGTTTCATCTCCAAAACACATCACACCCACTTGATCACTGCCTGCAACAAATCACTGACCCATCCTGCAATTGCCTCAGCCCCAACGTGACTCTCTTCAGGCTCTATATTCCCTCATAACTACAATCCCAGAAACCATGAGAACCTAATTTTTGAGGAGCCAGAAGTCGGGATTCCAGGATATGCTTCAAGCAGTCTGCGCTATGCTGGCAATCACTACGAGCCCAGTGATAATCCCGCTCCTTAAACTAGCCAGTCATACTGTGCTCATTTATGTCTCTCATGCTATTTTTTGAAAGAGTGGGCATGGCAGCCGTAATTTTGGCTGTCAAGGTGCTGAGGAAGAAAAGATCTACCAAGTACAACCTGGATGCTGTGATAGAAGACCTGGAGAGAACAAAAACACACCCAAAGGTGTTGATCCAAATACCTATGTATAATGAGAAAGAGGTAACCTTTCTTTTAATTAGAAGTCTTGCACTAGATTGAAATTTTTAGTATGTTATATGGTATGTAAGCATATTTGTCATTTAACATATGATATCTTAACCCAAAATTCTGTGTAAGTTTCCCAATCTGTCACTAGATGTTTATAATTCTGATCGACCATACCAAACTCCAAGCATATCCTTTTATCATTTGTAAATAGTAGAAAGAATTAATACTGGCTTCAAATGGAAACAAATCAACTAGATTCTGTGTTCTCAAACATTTCATCACAGGTCATTAATAATTTATTCCCTTACTCCTAATTTCTTATTTTCATTCTAATTTTCTAATTTTTTGGGGAAGGGGGGGTTAATTTTTCCACTACTTAGTGTTCCGAGCAAAAATCTAGCATCTTTTAATGGTCCTTCACCAAGGGGGTGATGTCAGATTGTCATCAATGTAATATACTTCAACATCTGTATAACCATACACAAAATAAATCACAGCTAACTGACAAAGTAAAGGAATGCAAAAGTCAATTGTATTTATCTAATTAAGGAATGTGCAATAGATGAATTACCTCAGCTAAAAAATTTCAATTTCTGCTTCCAGGTCTACAAGCTTTCAATTGGAGCAGTGTGTGGACTTCAATGGCCAGCTGACAGACTCATAGTTCAGGTTCTTGATGACTCAACAAATCAAGTCTTAAGGGTATCTGATTAATCCAGAAAAGCTTAATTGCAGATTCCAGATGTGTGTGACTGTGTGCAAATTCAGTGACAATGTGTTTTCAAACATGCAGGAACTGGTCGAATTGGAGTGTCACAAATGGATGCAGAAGGGTGTGAATGTTAAGTATGAAACACGGAGAAATCGCAATGGTTACAAGGCAGGTGCCCTAAAAGAGGGTTTAGAGAAGCAATATGTGGAGGATTGCGAGTTTGTAGCAATATTTGATGCAGATTTCCAGCCAGAGGCAGATTTTCTTGGAAGACGGTTCCTTATCTTCTTCAGAACCCAAAGTTGGGTTTGGCTCAGGCGAGATGGAAATTCGGTATGTAATTGGTAATACCACCATGTCACATTGCTGCAGCCACATCAGTGTGACAGCATGCCTTACTGATTAGTGCAGTAAATCAAAGTTTTTTAAAATTGTTTCCATCTTTGCACAGTGAATTCCGAGGAATGTATCAGTAAATCAAAGTTTTTTAAAATTGTTTCCATCTCTGCACAGTGAATTCCGAGGAATGTATGATGACAAGGCTTCAAGAGATGTCACTCGATTATCACTTTAGTGTTGAACAGGAAGTGGGCTCTTCAACATACAAGTTCTTTGGTTTAATGGTAAGTTAAGATGCTGATCGGATTAAATTCAGCCAAGTAACTTTGTAGATTGGCTTACTCAATTTCCTTTATAACATACAGGGACAGCAGGAGTTTGGCGGATTCAAGCAATAAAAGATGCTGGAGGATGGAAAGACAGAACCACAGTGGAAGATATGGACCTTGCAGTCCGGGCAAGCCTGCAAGGCTGGGAATTTGTTTTTGTGGGTGATGTAAAAGTGAGTTATCCATACTTATCTAATTCCTTTGATGCAATATCATATTCTAAGTTTGAATAAAAAAATAAACTACCTAATCCCCCTGATGGGTGACTTTGATGCTTGCTAGGTAAAAAATGAACTACCAAGTACATTTAAAGCATACAGATATCAGCAGCACAGGTGGTCATGCGGCCCAGCTAATCTCTTTAAGAAAATGACAAAGGAAATCCTCTTTTGCCAAGTATGTGAACTCTAACTTTCTAATTAACTGCTAAAATCAAATCCAATGCCTCATACTCGTACAATCAAGATTTACAAACTCTTACACTGATTGAAACCTATATGTATCATCCAGAGGGTATCGCTTTTCAAGAGACTCCATCTTGTCTATGCTTTCTTCTTTGTGAGGAAAATAATTGCACATTGGGTCACATTCTTCTTTTACTGCATAGTCATACCAGCTTGTGTAGTAGTTCCAGAGGTCAGTCTCAAAAAGCAGATTGCCATATACATCCCAGCAACCATTACAATTCTAAATGCAGTCTCCACCCCAAGGTATTTGGTTTCTGAAAGCAGTGTAAAATTTATAGTTCCTCTCAGCTATGTTAATCACTCTACATTCACTTATATATGGGACAGGTCCATGCATCTACTAGTGCTGTGGATACTCTTTGAGAATGTCATGTCACTCCATCGAACAAAAGCAGCAATTATAGGACTTTTGGAAGCAAATCGTGTCAATGAATGGGTTGTGACTGAAAGCTTGGAAATGCCTTGAAACAGAGGAACACTGCTAATGCTAATGCTAATACTAATGCCAGGCCATCAACATCAAGAACTTCACGGTTTCGAATTATGGAAAGGTACCAGCTGCTTTGTAGCTAGTCTTCCTAAATAAAGTAATTTATTCAACCAACATGACAAATTGCCATTGAATCACTCGACAATTACATACGGGAAAAATGATTCAAAGTTCAAACATTGAAAAATAAACTTAAACTGCAGAAGAAAAAACACCAGAAATACAATTATAATATTTTGATCACGCTTTTTTATAACATTTTTCAACTTAGGCATAATGTAATAGATAACATTAGAACGCAGAGACATTATTTTCCTATTACTCCCTATTAATTCATCTGATGCATACTTTTTTACTTTAATCAACAGGATCCACCTATTGGAGATTATAGTGGGGATGTATATGCTGCACTGTGCAATCTATGATCTGCTCTTCGGACAAGATCATTTCTTTCTCTATCTGTTGTTGCAGGCAGGAGCTTTCTTTACAATGGGCTTTGGGCTAGTGGGAACAATTGTACCCAACTAAAGATAAAGGCAATGATCAAGCTGTTAATGTATCAGTCAGTACTGTGTTGTGTTTTAAAAACTAGTAAACTATGCTATATCTGTAAGCATAAAACTAGTGAGTAGCTAAAACTACCTACCTAGTAGAACCAACCTATGGATCTGTTCGTACCCATGTATACCAAGCAGAATAAAAGTGTATAACTATGTTCATCATATGCAGCTTAAATCAGTCTATTGTGTGTTTAACATTACAACAGTTATGTTCATGAACAAATATGGGGGAACACCTCATGAGGCTTCTCTCTCTCTTCTAAAACCAGCAGTAGTCTCACAATAGAGGTATGTGTCGCCAAAATATTAAAATAAAAAAGGTAATATGAAGTTTGAAATTATTCGTCTAATTAGATCACGCTCAAGTTCCAACACTGCCTAAGAGAGGAAAATCCTAAGTTATCACTTACTCTTCCTCTCTCTGATTTCTTAAGGGTGTGTTTGTGAGTTAAGAGGGGAGGGGAAGGAAAGGATTGGAGGGGGAGAAGAAGAGGGGAAGGCTTTGTAAAATGCACTTGAGAGAATCAAACTCCCAAACACAAGAGGGGGAAGGGCTTCCAATAAACCCTTCCCTTCCCTCCGAAAATCAATTCACAAACATACCCTAAGGGTGAATGAAGATGAACTTTCAGCCACATGAACGGAACGAATCAACATAAATGCAACATCAGGAGACAACTTACAAGGTAAATGAACCTGTAAACCTCTCAAGTGAAACAGATTCAAAAAATCACTCTACTCATGACCCATTCTTTCACAGATGTTTCTCCATAAAATGGAAATGCATTTATAAAGGCAGAAAGGGATAAAGGCTCACCAATAAATACATTACACCGCAACATTGTCAGCAAGTTGGTAAGTGGTAAACCATGCAAATTATGCCACTTCAAATATGTCAACAATACAATTGCAACTTTTCCTGCTGAATTACCATAGAATTTTGTGTAGTTGTAGCAATCATAACCATTACAATGCTATCCTCTTCTCAGAGAGGCATGCAGTAGCATTCACCATGACTAGCTTGAAAAATAACATGTTTAATAAATTGTCCCAATTAATGAAATATCAAAGCTTCAATCATTTAACTTCATAAGATTGGAATATATTTTGTCTGCCACGTTCTTAACCATTCTGATTCATCATATGCCAAGATCAGTTAATTTTCACTGAACCTAACCTACTGCTTTATGCTTCTTCCCTCTTACCACATCTACTAATTTGAAAAGAAAAACATCAAATACAAATATAGAACTCAGCAAGGTCATGGGAAGCATAGTAAGATTCTAACCAAATAATTAAAAAAAATTATCTGGAAAAAGAAAATACACAGCTAAATCATTAGCATTTCAGCTTCTTCAAATAAAACAAATCATAAAGGCATAGTTTCATATAGAATGCCCTCAACTTCGAAAGAGTTAAGAACAACTCTTCAAAAATTCGTTTAAGGTCACAAGTAATGATAAATTGGAAATATCACATGGATGACCAATATTGAATGCAGCAGTCTAGAGCAGAAAAAAATGATTTTACCAACTTTAAGCCTCCAATTGTAAGCATCTTTATGGTAAAAAGGAGAAAAGCTTTTAGGATGAAAGGATCTATATTATCAAACAGAACATTCAATTCAAGATTTCAAGTGAAAATTTCCTTATTGATCTGTCCACAACATGGCCTAGTCCTCTATAAACAAATATAGGAACACATAGATGGGGGGGGGACAGTATGGGTTAAGAACTTGACTGGATAAATATCTCGTGGGCAGACTTGATAAATGTATATGCATAGACAGATGAGTATATGCACGCAGGCATGGGTGTATATATATAAACAAGTAGCCAATTAAGACTGGGTTAAAAATAACCAAGGTAAAATGAATACCAATAATGAAGACAAAATACATAAACAATAAATTTAAATTTTGATTTACTTTAGATCATCCAGTTTAACCTCGTACTGTTCACCAGTAGAGAGAATTTTGACACCAACCATACCCCTTTGCCACTCAGAACTCCCCACTAATACCAGCCGCTCAGCATTTGTTCGGGCTGCTCGTTTAAAAACCCTAAAAGAAAATAAATAGGATGATTTATATATCCTCAGAAAACTTGAGGACATTCAAGTATGCTTTAAGAAAAGGAAACAAAAATCATAGAATAACAACCAAAGCCTTTTCCCACTAGGTGGGGGTCAGCTAAATGGATTAAATGACGTCATAATATCCTTTCATGGACCATGTCTAAAGATGGACTAAAAATGAAACAAAAATGAAAGAATTTTATACCATTTAAGTGGTTTGCTTTCCAAAACCAAGTCAACACTCTGCCCTTTTTCTCTGAGAATGTTAGCAACCATAGCAGCATATCCTTGAAGATCTTCATCCAAGGCACAAACAATGTTATCCATTTGCAAGCTAAGCTCTGGTAGCAAACCCTTCTCTCTGAGCAACTGTTAGAAAAAAACAGAGGTCAAGGATTATTGACAAAGGAGGAGGAATAGGAGTCTAAAGTCTAAACAGAAGTACCAAGACTAGATTCAAGACAGCATTAACAGTGCTGAGTGCCCCCATTACTGCATGTAGGGAAAAGGTTTTTCGAGTAAACTGAAACATCTTCATAGATGCATATCACCTTTAATTAGTGATGAAAATCTCTTATATGAATTGGAAACTAAAAAGTTCTGGAAAAGGTTGATGACAATATAAGATGCTTTTAGACAGGGAATTTTTTTTCACTAAACCTTTACTTAAAAGTGAAAGAAGTAAATGTTCAACAAAAGCACTACTTTTCCTTTTCGAATAGGTGAAGAGAAGAAGTGGATTAGTGCAGTAGAGAAAAGAAATCTTCACACCATGAAAAAATAGAAAAGGAATACAATACACATAGGCAAAGTCAAAACACATCAGTCATGTTCACAAGGCAAAGCCAAGTGCTCCTTTGTACCCTTCCATTCATTCTTAACATGACCCACTACTAAGGTGCAAGGTACACACCTAGAAGCCAAGGTTGTGTTTAGAAGGAGAATTTCATAATTTCAGGGAATTAAATTGCACCGATTCCATTTTTTTCATCAGTAAAATTTCTTGTTTGGGTATTTATTTTGAGATTTAAAATTTTGTTGTCCATGCAACAATTCTTATGAATTAAGTTGGTGAAGGCATTTCTTGATACGAGCTCAGAACATCTCCATCTCTACCATTCTATTGCATACAAAGTTTCCATGTCTCTATTGGGAATTGCCCTAAACAAGCTTTCAGCAAGCCAGATCTTCCCAAAAGCTAAAGCACATCGATAATCATGCGCCAGATAAAATATTACTCGGGATTTTCGTCAAACAGCTTCTGGGGCATAAGGAAATCATAAAAAACAAGGCACCCATGATTGTGGGAATTCATAAAGAAGTAATAGATAGTTCATAATATTGTGGTTTCCCATTACTCTTGTTACAGAAAAGTTATAGACTTACTTCCACTATGACTGCATCACCAAATCCAAAACCACAAGCAGCAATGTCATCAGCACCAAAAGTTGAGAACAAATGATCATAGCGGCCACCACCACAGATAGCTCGGAGCTTTCCTTCTCGGTCAAAACCCTACTGAAAAATTTAATCATTTGAAAAAGGAAAGGAATACAACAGCCAATTTATACCGATACAACTAATTAAGTTAATTAACACAATAATAAGAAGCATGGTGAAAATTGCAACTTCGTTGCAGCATAATATAGGCAGTAAAACTTTGGTATACTAGTAGTAAGCATTAGCAATATGATAGTTTTATTCTCTTTCTTCTTATATAAAATAAAGAATTTATTAGGAGAAGAAGTGCAGAGTGAGAGGAGAGGATTCCATATATGCATTCTTCTTGGAGATCATAAAATAATGTTATCACCAAGGATCTTACATGCAACAATTACCTGCTTCATGAATTTGAATGTATCATACTCTCTGCCTCACTGTTACATGAGTACATATGAACTTCACAGTATCTTAAGAAAAATTACAAAGTATTATTGTAATGTCTTAAAGTCTATTAAAAAATTGCTTTGAACCAAGATTATGGTTTACATCATGGACTTCAGCCTTTATATGTCAAACTCAATAATCATATATGTTTCAGTGCAATTGAGCGTAACACAAGAGTATAGATTTGAAAATATGAACCCAGAGAAACTTCTCAATATTTGAATGAACCTTTTACAGACTCATCACAGAATCAGACATGATCCAAATCCAATAGAGATGTAATCCACAAGCAAGAATTTAGTCCAAGAAGGTCCTAAACTATCTATATTAATATAAACAATAACATTTATTTGGTATTAACTGTGAAAAAAATATAACCTCAAATACAATGCCAGTGTAGTAAGCAAGGCCGCGAACAACTGATGCATCAAATTGGAGCCATTCAGAGTAACCGAACTTCTCAGCAAGTGAGAATAGCTGTTTGAGATCAGCAATTGCTTCCCCACTACTTCCGAGTCTCTCTGAATACAACCAAAAGTAGATTTCTTGTAAATTGTATGACTTGTATTTTATAAACCAATGCAGAGTATATTAAGTATGAACTTTATAGTGCCATATGAGGGCTTAAAGAAAAATACAAAGCAAGGTGAAATTTTTAATATAGAAAGATCAATATGATAAACAATAAAAAAACTCTGTATAAGCATAAATGACGTCAAGTAGCACACCAGTAATAATATAAAATGGGGTCAAACTCTATCACACTCCATCAAGCTAACAGAGTTTCCAAAACCTAATCCAGGATATTATGGGAAAATGAAGCTGATAGGTTTCTGGACTCAATTAGTAATAGGAAGGGGCCTGATAAGGCTCTAATGTTCTGATTATGTGGGCCAATACCCACTTTTAGAGAGGAATTAACATGTAGACAACAAATTGGACGGGGTTAGTTAGAGAAGAGAGAAAATAGTTCTTAGATCTGTTTTCAGAGGGAGAAGGGGTTCTATGAAATTCATAAAAATTTTCGGGTCATATCTTAGGCCTATTGGCCATAGGTGTTATTGAATTTGAAATTTTGTGTGTCTAACTCAGACCACACAAGGCTATATTTATAATATGTATGCAATATATACAAATGATTATGATTGCTAAATCTAATCCTAATTAGCAACTGATTAGAGATTGTACAGCTAATTATTATTTAGTTATTACTAATTAAAAACAGTATGTGACTAATTCTAACACGTGTTTATCTTGGCTGGGAGCATTTGCTCTTACATTTGCTGTATTGTTCTTTCAATTTTTATTAAATAATATACTCTCCCGTTTGATAGGAACTCTTCCTATCAATTGGCAACTTCATAAGTGTTCTTCTCAGGGAGGTTAATTTAAGTGTATGCACATGACGATGACGTCACAATGCCTCGATGCTTTTCGTTTTGCCATTGTTGAGTCCCCTCTCAGAAATTAGGAAGCTTTACTGAGAGGTCAGGATCAATTGGTGAGGTCACATGACACTGAAGAAGCATATAGCTTAGTTGAGCTCCTTAATGAAAGTGTTGGGGACATCACCAACTCCATTGCAGCACTTCATACTGAGGTGTGAAAGGGATTCCAGCAACAGCAGAAGTCTACAACGTTGCCTTTGAAGTTTTCAGGCACCCCTGGTCTGGGTCTTCCACAATTTTATCAGTTGAGGATTTTCACTTCACTACTAAGCACATCAAATTACCCGCATTCTACGAAGATGACCCAGCAGTTTGGGTCTCACAAGTAGAAACATATCATGATTCAAGGGACACCACCAGAATTACAGGTCCAACTAGTTCAAATCTGTATGGAAGGGATGATGTGGCACCAATTTAAGATTCTAAAGAGGCTGACCAAAATCTGGATTGGGAGAAGCTGAAACCCACACTCTTCAATTGATTCAGCAATAACCATTCTGGTAATCCATGTTCCCAACTTAAGGTGTTGAGGTAAGAAGGATCAATGAATGAAGATGTAGAAGAACTTGAGGTGATGGCAGCTCAGATTCCTCCAATGTCCAACAATCCGTATATGGTTTTTTCTTGGGAGGTTTGAAGGAAGAGATAAGATTGGAGATCTTGTACTTGAGGTACCAAATCACTACAAGATGATTTCAGTATCATCTACGATTAAGCGAAAGTTATTATGAGCTAGGGTGATTCAAAATACTCCAAGAAGGCACAGGTCCAACTTCTTCTGAGGGCCTTCCCTTTCAACCAATAACATCTCGAGTGACACAATTTTCAAAAGCTACTACCAACAAACCTGGCCATTCTTGCACCCCCATCACAGGGACACTCCGAGCAAGTAAACAAACCAGATTCAGGTGTGAAGAATGTAGGAAACTAGTCTTGTGGGGGAACACGTAGCCTCTCTTACAAAGAGTTGATGGATAATACGAACAAGGGGTTGTACTTTAAAGTGAGGGCAACATTACAACCCCACCCATCAATGCCCTGATCATACCTTAAAGCTGTTGATTTGGGAAGGAGATGACAAAGAAGGGCCCATGAGGTCCTTATTGGAAGTTGAGAACAGAAAAGGACAAGAAGATTGCAAGACGGTCTGCAATATGACAAATGTCCGGGGGGTGTACTCAATAGATATGTTCTCTTCAAGGACAAGGAAGTTAGAGGGGTGCCTAGGAGGCCACCCAATCCTGCTCCTCATTGATAGTGGAGCTAGTCATACTTTCATTGCCAGCAAATTAGTGGAGCTAGTCATACTTTCATCTGGACTCCAGCCTATTGTAAGACTTACTGCATGGCAGTAGTGTGGTGCTGATCACCCATATCTGAGAGTAAACCACCTTGAGTGAAACTCATGGTTTTCTTCATTCAATCAATCTTGGTTTCCCCCAAGGTCTCCAAGATAAGGTCATACTGTCCAAACACAAGCATCCACCATCAAACTTGTTATTGCCTCTTGGATCTCCAAATTATAACATCTTCCTAAGGAGAAGCTACCCCCAATTCAGATGATTAAAAATAAAATTGCAGAAACCGTAACAGCAGCAACAAGATCAGAGGGACAGCAGACAACAGAATTGCAAAAAAAAAAAAAACAAAAAAAAAATCAAAGAATTCCTACATTAGTATCAAGAGCCGCAAAGTCTATCTCCTGAGCACAATGATCCTGCTAATATGTTGAAGGAGTCTACAAGGCCTATGATTTTAAAGCCCAACAAGAACCCTGTTAAGAGTTGAATTAAAAGGTAATGTTGTTTTCTTCTCCTAAAGCTGTAGTTACTAGTTTGTGATGTCGATCCCCTTCTCAATAGTAATTTTGGAATTAATTGATGTTGAGTTCAAGGCACAGTGTTTAAAATGAGTGCCAACTATCATCCCAGAGTTTCAGCCTAGGTAAAGGAAATGGCTTGCAGGATGTTGCAACAACCTATAACCCCTATGCACCTAGTTTTCCAGGACTTCCATCTTGAGGCAGCCATGGGAGTTCAATCAGTTGAAGCTGCCGTCCTTCCACGAATGGAAGTTGAAGGTCAAAACCAAATAGACCATGAAGTTATCCTTACCAAACGGGAGATCAACAAGTATGTAAACTCATTGCTATTTGGCTCATCTTGTAGAAGTCCAGCTATGCCCAATAAGGCGCTACTGGTTAGGCAAGTGGGCAGGGCGGGGACGGGTAGTAGGTACCCGTTAAGCGGGTTTTAATTGGACTTAGGGATATTTAAGGGTATCCACGGATATCTATTAGAAAATGAAAAATAAATAAAAATAAATAAAAAACTTAAAAACAACAACCTATTTTAAAATATCATTTTTATAAAATTATAATTCAAAAATCAAAATAAAACACTTAAAATTGAGAGGCACGACGATTTTAAATATAATTAATTAAATATAATAGATATAAAAAAATATCTATATATATAGCGGGTACCTGCAGCATGGGTACCCCAATACCCGCACCCACCCCATTAATAAAAGGGCAAGAAAAAATCCATTTTTTCACCAGTGGGAGCAGGTAATTTTTACCCCATGATGGGTTTAACCCGCGAATACCAGTAGGTGCAGATAATTTTGCCACCCCTACTACTGGTTATGTAGGCCAATACCCACTTCAGGAGAGGAATTAACATGTACACAACCAATTGCAGGGGAAGTTAGTTGAAGGAGACAGAAAACAGATCATAGATCTGTTTATATAGGGAATTTCAGAGGGAGAAGGGATTACGTTAATTACAAAACAGTTTTCAGCTTATAGCTCGGGGCAATAGGTGTTCAACTTTGACTTGGCTGGCAGGCAGCATTTGCAATTACACTCTCTGTATTGTTCTTCTGATCTTCATTAAATAATTCAAACTCACCTGTCTTATAGGAAATGTTCCTATCATAAACCTCCGTAAAAAGAATGAAAATCGTTCACTATGAAAAGGAATAAATCTTTCATTAAGTGCATTGCATAACTTAGGAATCATATCTCAGCATCAAAAGCTTGCACCTCTTTTCTTAAAGTCATAAACTTACTCTCAAAATCTCAACCACAAAGCTACAACAGGCTATTGTATGTGTTTTTCTAGCATTGACAACAAAGTAAAAGATTTTCAGGAAATTTCTTATACTATTGGAAAAAGTTCAGAATCAATTTACTGTAAAGTGTAAACCTTCTAACTCAGTCAATGACTTTACAGAAAGGACTTGCAATAGCTCCTGGACAGCCTCTTGTGATAGACCAACAGCTTTCAACTCTTTCTTTATCTCATCAACTGGAATTTTCTCAATCTGTATAAAATTAAAAATAACAACTTCTTTACTAAAAAATATTTGCTTTGACCGTATGGTCGTACCTATATCTGTAGTAGACAAGGAAATATGCCAGAATATGAAATATCAGTCACTACAAAGAGATGAATTAAAAGTGAGGTAAAATCATATGGATCCAAAAAAGAACAGAATAAAGAATACCCACACGTCATATGACAGCTTAGGACAAATAAAAATCCGATCAAAAAATTCCCATATAGAAGTTTATAAAAGAAAACACACTACAGCAACCATGAACTCCTTATCATATTTGTTTATTGGGAACAAAAAGGGATCATGAATCTCAGAGCATCATCAACAATAGAAAATAAAATAAAATAGCAAAATTAATGCATAACTTACTTTATCAATAATGACGCAGACCTTGCCGAATAAATTTTCAGGTATTGAATAACACTTCAATACTTCCTGTAGAACCTAAAAAGCAAGGAAATATTGAACAGATTGAAAGGCTATCATTAAACCAAAGCCATACCTAGAACCACATGAATAAGTTAAAATGTAAGAACTAAAGTTTCTTATTGCATACTGTGCTTGCTTACCTACAAATTTGAAACAAACTATATGCAAAAATTGAGGTTAACACAATGATGATACCTCACAACATATAAATTAATTGCATCATTACATGAAGAGAAAGAATGCATGCTGCCAAAAGAATCCTCAATAACAATCACAAGGACTTGAAAATTGTAATATTGTGCAGGAGTATAGGATATAGATATATTGTACTCCTGTGTCCTAACAAACCAAGCCAAGTCAATTTAATCAAGCACATCTTTATCGTTCAGTTGTTAGTGCTCTTCAATACACCACCATCACTCGCCCTGAACTTAGTTTTTCTGTTAACAAAGTTTGTCAATTCATGGCTCAACCCCTAGTTACTCACTGGAAGTGAGTAAATATATCCTTCGTTACCTTCAGGGCTCTACCTCATATGGATTATTTCTTCAGCCTGCCCCAGCTCACTCCCCCCTCGCTCTCACAGCATTCTGTGATGTTGATTGGGCATCAGAACCTGATGACAGACGGTCTACTTCTGGTACATGCATTTTTCTGGGTCCTAATCTTGTTTCCTAGTGCTCTAAAAAGCAGCAGCATGTTGCATGATCTAGTACTGAGGCTGAATATCGCAGCACCACTGTAGAAATTCTGTGGCTTCTTCAAACACTGCTTAGTGAAGTTCAGGTTACTTTTACCACTCCTAGTATTCACTGTGACAACTTTAGTGCAGTTTGTCTGTCTCACAATCCAGAGCTTCACAACCGCACCAAGCATATGGAGCTTGATATATTTTTTTCAGGGAAGAGGTCTTGGCCAAACAGCTTGTGGTCTCTCATCTTCAGCTGAAGATTAGATTGCAGATGCTCTTACTAAAGCTTTACCTCCAGCTCGGTTTTTGGAGCTGAGACAAACTGTGTTTGATAAATACATCTTTATCAAACCACCCTGTGTTTGAAGGGGGGCCTATCGGTAGATAGTAAATTAGCTTAATGTTTAGCTTAAGTTTGAGTTAGTTGTGCCAGCTGGCAGTCCCAGCTAGTGCCACCAATTCTGTTCAGTCAGTTAGAACTTTAGTTAGAATCCTCTAGATTTGTTTCCCAATATATATGTGTCTGTACACAGTAATCTGCAGAATGAATAACAGAATCAGTTTCTGAAATTTATTCACGAGACTCTCTCTCTCCTTTTCTCTCTCTTCCTTCTTCTCTCTGCTTCTGTGAAACTTTGACAACACATGATGTTAGAAATGAACCTTCAGCCCTTTATTGCTGCCTTTAACACACATCTATTAAATCTACATTTCAGTGACTTTTCAACTACAAATCCAGCATATAGATAATTTTTTTTATAAATTCAATCTATCATATATCTTGACAAGTTAACATATATTATATATTAATATTTATATTTATTAAAATTGGAGCAAGGAGCACCACGTAGCAAATTAACATGACATTGACATTACATGTCTTCAAAGAATATTAATTTATACAACCCCCTTGAGTGCTATTAGAATATTAGAGAAATATCTTTAATATCTTGGAACATCTTTTAAGATTAGTTTGTTATGCTATAATATCTCCTAGGATTAATTTCCATATGTGTCAGCAATTATCATGATTTGTTTCCTGATTTAAATAGAATTAGGAGTCTATTAATTAGTATAAATAAGGATTAATGCCTTAATTTTTCATATCAGATCACTGTATCAAATCATATTCATAATTAAAGGTTATTATCTATTTCTCTTCTCTCATTCCTTTTCTCTAAAACCCTATAACTTCAACAAGTACATAACTCTTGAAAAGAAGGGAAATGCAATAAAACAGCATTGTGGAAGAGAACTTGGTCCATCATTCATACAAAGAAATTAAAATCTGCACCTTTCGACTAGAAACCTTAAATCCAACATCTGATTCCGTAATTCCTATTCGCTTGAACAAAGTGACAATAGAAGATATAAGCTCTGCTTCAGCCTACATTTTGAAAAGAAACATGGTGATAAAATCCATAAAGAAAGATTACTACTTCCCAATGCATTCAATAATATAACTAGCACAATCATTCAAAATTTTTTAGTATGGTACACAAAGTGAACATCCAAAAATAATAAATAACAAAAATAATACATCTCATGACTTTATTATGAGGAACATCTAGAAATTTTCATTACTTTGTGACTCAACTACAGATAGAAGGAACAAGGCCATCTATTGTTGTAAGAGAAGGGTGAATGAATGATATGAGAGCAATCACTTATCAAAGAATCTCTCAGAATAACAGCCACACTAACATAATATAAATGTCAATAACTAAGAATTGATGACACCTCAGTGCCAGCTTTCTGGATCAATCCTGAAACATTTGACCAAAAGGGACCAGTCCATTACTGGGAGAGATGATAGACTATATATAAAAGGAGAGCATTAGAGGGAAACTATCTTGTCATCTTGAGAGAACTGGGGCCTTCAGGCTAGGGAGGTGCAGACACTCAAAGTTCTGCGTTGTAATTTTATCAATAGGAAGTCCATCCCTGTTTGGACTTTGGTGTAATAAAATACCAGGTTCCTTACACACATACCATAACACCAGGAACACCAATGATGTCCATGTTCCACTGGTAGTGCTCACGACGACGCCCCCTTGTCATCCGCTCATAGCGCCAACATTGCCCAACAGTGAACCACTTCAATGGTAGTGAAACAGACTTCCTGAAAAAAAAAAAAATCAAGACGAGAATTTGAGATTCACATTAAAAAATATGAGTAGGTATATAGGTTAAACTGTAATTTTTAGACATATACTTAACATCAAAACTGCATATATAAGAAAACCTAAAATGAGCATATCAAAATCAAGTTTACCCTTTCTGTATCACCAGCCTTGCCAAAGAAGGAGTAAGTTCAGGCCTCAACGCAACACGGCGATTACCCCGATCTTCAAAACAATAGAGCTGCACAATTTCAATGTATATATTTCAATATTTCATCAAATTTTCTTAGTGTACTTGCCTTCTCTTTTAATGGAGTTTCTTTCTTCTTGAAAAATATCTTATCACAATGTTACTTTAAGTATGCTGTTTTTGTGACAGTTGCCATCAAAGTACAGGCACTACATGAAGAGTATTGATGCCTCATACACACAGTCATCAAACCTATATTCATGTATGGATCTCATACTTAAATCACGGCTGCTTGATTAGGAGAACTAAATTGATTGCCCCTAAATACCTGAAGACCACATCATGGCTCTATCCTAGCATTTAGCAAATGCTAGTTCCTAATGGAGTCAGAGAATAGAATGATGCTAACGGGACTCACTGTACACAATATATTGTCTGATTCTCATGTTTTAACTGTTCATGCATAGTATGCAGAATAATAGAAACAAGCCTTGACTGCAGAAAATTGAAACACTGAATCATATACCAAAATTTTCAATCAAACATATCAGAGAAGAAAATGAAATGCAAAAAGAGAGAGGAAGAGAGGGAAAATTTGCTGATCTGAATTCTGTTATTACTTGAATGAGTTTCTGATTACATGAGATCTATTTATAGAGTTCAGGGAGCTTCCTCTAGAAGCTTCAGGTTCTGTTATGCTAATAACAAAATCCTAACAGAATTCTGTTGCCAACTCAGCAACAGATCTTAACTAACTTTCTGGCACTCTAATACTAACTAGAAACTACTAACGATAACTAGAAATAACTAACAGCTAACTGGGCCAACGCATAATTAATGGGCTTGGGCCACTTATCCTAATAAAACATATACGGACTTCTCCAAATTAATTTATGAACCAGTATAATAATAAATGGTTCCCTTGATGATGTCTGTTGAGTGTTGACCAACATGATTCATGAAACCCTATTTCCTTCTGCCTACACTTACTGACTTACATACTAAAGACCTGCTCCAAGCTTATCTGCAACTAAAATAATGATACGAGGAAACATGACTCTCAGACTCCAAAGAATAAACTTTGAGTGAGATATTACTATCCTGTATGTTATCATCCAAGAAAATACTACACCATGTAGCTCATCTAAGACATCTAATAGTATCATCAAAGCTAAACTGAGAAACACACAGCTGATCTTTGTTTTAAGCATATGGGAAATGTGAAGAGGAGAACAGTTTCAGATAAAGCCATCCATACTAGTAACTTGAAGGTAAGTTTGGATATCTAATAGAGTGGAACGGGGTGGAATAAAATGAAATGAAGTTATTATCCACTGTTTGGATATTTTAATGATGGAATGGAGAAAAATACTTGTTCCATCCCACTCTCCCAAATTAGAGGGGACAAAAAGTGGGGTATTAGGTGGAATGAGATGGAATCCTTTCCATCATATTCCATTCCATTATATTTCATCCTATTGATCCAAACATAAGTCTGATACAAGCAATGTTAAACCAACAAATGGAGCACGAATATCATACCCATTGTCCAGTGACATTATCTATGTCTGCAAAAATGCTTGTAGATTTTTGTAATGAGATGTTTGTATAGACAATTCTTTCAGACCCATCGTATCCTCATAATATATTCACCGGGCTATAATAACCTATAAATGTATGCATCACTATTTATTTATCGGTATATTCACTCACTCAGCTTCTCAGATAAGTGTAAACAAAAATAATAAAGCGAAAGTGTTACCTGGTCCTTAATCTCCTCCCCTGCTTTCCTAGTGAACAATGCCTCCGACTCAAGCACCGGAAAATCAACCTCCTCAAATCCATACAGCCGCGAAACCTAATCCTCACAATAAATAAGTAAAGTTATCCATATTAAAACATCCAAAAACATGAATAAACTGAAGAATCCATTGCATAGCATACCACTGAGCAATTTGAGTATAAAATTATGTACCTCTTTGAAATTGTTGAAGAGCCAATTGCGCAAGCGCATGTCTTCGGGCGGGAAGTCACGTGTCCCTTTGGGAGGGTTCACGTCAATTTTCTGCACATTACCAGCGACCGAAGGACCGGGAGATAACGCACCGGACCTACCACCGCTCGGAGAGTCGGTCTCCGCCGCTTGTGAAAGCGCAGAATGGAGTTTGACGCCGGAGAACTTTCCATTGAATGGGACCGTCGAAGACGAGAGTTGGTAGCTGAGTGAACGGAATATAGGGTTAACGTAGCAATTGAAGCGCGGTTGCAGGATAAGGAATGAAGACGAAAATGGAGTTGCAGGCATGGCGGTGAAGCTTAGCTGAATGGAAATGCAGGAGGTGGGATAGGGAGGTTCGACACTTCGGCTATGAAGTTAGTGGGCCTTTCATGTTGGGCCTAAAATGCCTCCTCCACTCTGGAGTTGCTTTTTACACCTTTTTTACTATTCACAGTTTTTTTTTTTTTTTAAAGTCTTTCCCAAACTCTTCATCACCCATCCCATCCACTTCCTCCAAATCCCACGGCTACATTACACAACTCTATTCTCTTTCTTTCTTTCTCTCTTTGTCTAATTTTTTTTATGTTTCCATCTATCTTTTTTTTAAAAGTTATTTGGAGTTACTAACAAATATAAAGACGGAATTTTTTTTATGTGAAAATTAAAACTTTTATGATAAATTTTTTAATTTATAGAAGTGTATTTTTTACAACATACTAAAGTATTTAGCATTCTAAAGTATTTTCAATAATTACATTTCTGCAAATTAAGGGTATGTTTAGTTTGCATTTCCATTTCCTGTTTTTATTTTATTTCCTATTTTCTGAAATTTTATGAAGGAAAAACTAGAAATGCTAAAAATGACGATTTTTTGTTTTTAACATTTCCAGTAATTTTCATTTGTAAAATTCCAAAAAAGAAAAAACAGGAAACGAAAATGCAAACCAAACATACCCTAATTTTCCAAAAGTGGATGGATATTTTTAAAAAATAATAAGGGGTGTGAAAAGTAAAAGAGTGTAAAAAGCAAAACTTCCTCCTCTCTTCTCTTCTCTTGCTAATAGGTCCAAGTTATAGATGTTGTATCAATTTATATCCCTTACAAAGACTAATTATGTCCAAGGACCAAAAATAAGACTAATTATGTATTTGGATAAAAAATACAAATTATTAATAAAATAACTTTTAATAATATTAAATCAAACTTCTCTTAAATATTTGTAATTTATATTTTTACATTTTATCTGGAATTACAATTACTACTATATTGATAGTTTTTATTTATTGTATGTGCTAAAATATCTTTACTTTATTATAAAAATTGATTTTTTTTTCACACTGTAATTATTTTTCATATTTTTTTTATTTTTTTATCACATCAATTATCATAATTTTTAATTTTTTTATTTTCTTTTATTTTTTATCTCTAATTTTTCCACATCTCTTTTCTCCGAATTTATCTAACATGAACAAAAATATGTAGTTAAGCAGATAGAACCCAACGGAACCGGTTGCATCTCAAGTGTGAGACAAAGTAGTATTAATTTCTACACCACATGACTAGTCAACCAGTTATTTGCAAGAATTGTAGTGAAATGCAAATTGAAATCTCTAAACCAAACCACATCCGAAAACGAAAAAGTCGTTTTGATTCCATTTCTATATCCATCATTCCATCTGATCTTCTTGCATCCAGCAAGTGCCAGGTTGCAATAATTGGATGGGAGGAACACATGGTGATAGTATATACATTTGGCTTGCATGGCTGCATCTATATCTATATATAGCATACAAGAATAAGGAGCAAAACCCAAAAGGGTAAACCTAAATTACAGCATATATATAACTATCAAAGAGCATCGTTTAATTAAGTAGTAAGTTATGTAAACAAAACCTTAATCTAACTTTCGACAAAAAAAAAAAAAAAACTTAATCTAACTAATTACTAAATCACTATTAAAGACTCGGAAAGAATGAACTCTATCGTATAATGACTAATTAATGACTCTCGAGTAATAATAAATGGGTCGCAATTTGGTACCATGCAGTCAGAGAGGGTTTGGTACCTTCTCGAGTAATTCATGTACTCTGTCCTAAATTATTTCGAAGACATAAAGTAGATTTTAAATGAGATACATGTGTATTGCAAATGAGAATGTGAAAAAATGAAGGAATACAATAAAAAATACATGATAATGGTTATAGGGGTCAAAAAGTCTTTTTAAAAATTAAAAATATAAATTCTAATAATTAAATATTGTCCTGTAACTATAAAAATACTAAGATCATTTAAAAAAATTGAGAAAAATTGATTAAATGATCAAAGAAAGTACCAAAACTCTCTCTCACTAGATGGTACAGTAAAATTTCCCATAATAAATACATTTGAACATGGCACGTGTGGTTTTTGCAATATTATTGTCATGGGCTTAAATTTTGGGTCTGGCTAACGAGTGCCCTGATTAAAAATATATAAGGAGAAGGTTTTAGTGGAAATCACAATATTGATTACATCTGTAACATTATATATCACACATTACAATAAAAATTTTCTACTTTTAGTTCCTTAATAAATGCCCTAAGGGCACTAGTTAGCATTTTCCTTAACTTTTAACCCTTGTGTAACCTTCGTCACAATACTCTGAATTAACGCTTGATTTTTTGGTAAAAGAATTAATGCTTGATTAATTATTAGTCTCAAGTGTAAAATAATGTTTAAAAATCTCTCAAGATCAAAAAAATATTTTAAAAAATAATATTCTCTCCGTTCCATTTTACTTTTAACTTCTAAAATTGTGACACGAGAAAATTAAAAATTAAGAAATATTATTATATTTTAAGTTTTATAAAAATTATAATCTAATTCTTTATTAACCTCTTATCTCTCATATATTAAAAATAAATTATTTAAAAAATACACATTAATTAATAAGGATGTAAATAAAGATGTAATTAAAAAAATATTTAATAATGTATTGATATTATAAAATGATAATTAAATTAAATAATTTTTTTTTGTTTAAAACACCAAATAAAATGAGATGAAGGGGACTAATATAAACTGAAATAAACACTTGATGAAAGTTCTACACCTTTTATAATATGATCCATCCCACCGGCAAAATGATATAAGTGCGTAGTACCACATAAGAGGAATCTAAAACAGATGTCACGCGTCTACAACGTACACCTAAGAAATTGACCCATGTTACTCATTTTTGTTGCAGACAATGCAAAGAATCCCAAAGAAAAGGGCCATGAGTTTGTATATATCACGATCAATACACGGTTTCCTCCAAGTGTCCTTTGCTCCTTTACCATTGTAGGAATTTAAATGATTGGGTCTCACTATATATATCTTCACCTCACTTATTTTGCAGACCACACAAAAAAAAATGCTACAACACATTAGTGCTAACTAAGATATAAGTTATTTGTACAATAACCACGCATCGAGCATATGGAATAGTTGGTTAGGACTTAATTAGTGATCTCAAATTTGAGTCCCTGATAAGTAATTGTGTTAAATATTTGGAGAAAGAATTTTGAAATCCTATCACAATGAAACAATATTGCCTCTCATAAAAGATATCTATAGTATTAAAAAATGTTATTTGTACAACAAAGTTTTTTCTATAGAATATTTTTTTTAACACATTTTTTTCCTCCATCACAACACTCATCTATATATATGTGTGTGTGTGGGGGGAATGCTAATGCACTCCCACTTGATTTGTAGAAGGAGTGCATTAACAAACTACACCTTTTTATTTTGAAAAAAATACCCACATCTTTCTTTCTTTAAAGGATCTAAATTTATGAACATAAATGTAATTTAAAATTTAATTATTTTTTAAATTATTTATATTATATTTTAAATTAACAAACCACATCTTTTAATTATTTGATTATAATATCTATATTATAATCACAATTACTTATGATTATATTTTTAATTTCAAACATATAGAATAGTTCTTATGATTTTTAATATAAAACTATCAACATAATGTTTAATAATTATACTAAAACTATAAAATCAACTAAATCTATATTATTTAAATGTTATAAGAATTATTTGAAATAAATTATAATATAGATATTAAGTAAATTTGAAATAGAGCTTGAATATTGTCTAGATAATATTATAAAAAATAATTAATTTAGCCTGATTTTAATATTAAAATACTTCTGTAAGGTTATAACTATTTAAGATTATATTTTTAATTTATATGTTACACTTCCTTTTATTTAATTTTAATTTTATTGATTGCTAATTTGAAAATAACCACTATATTATCAAGTGTTTCATCTTATTGACCATAAATTTTAAATATAACTACACTAGTATGCTTCTCTATATAGACATACAACACTTGTTCTGGTATGAAACACGAACCTAGATCTGAGTCAGCAGGTTAAAGTCGGTTCTGGGTCCGGGTTGACGGTGCAAGATCCAATTTGAACCCAGGGGGTGTACCTGCAAAGGGATTCCGGCGCCCAAGTCAGAAAGTGATAATAACAGTCAAAGTGATTGACTGGATAAGATTGTGCATACCTGATGATTTGTCAGTTACCCGTATATATAGGGGTTTTCCCTGTATAAATATGGCAAGTGGGCCTTTGTATAAAAGGAGTGAATATGCAGGTATAATCATATAATCATAGGTATAATATTTAATATATTGTGGGAGATCACAGATATAATTGCAGATATAGTTATATTATGTACAGATATTATTATATATTTAAGGATATGACAATAATATAGTACACGGGCCATATTGGCTATTGGGCCTTAGATCTAGACCGTAACAGAAGCCCCCTAGCTCTTGTCAACTTATTTAGTTGGCTTTGAGCTTAAATGCTTTTGGACGTAGCCGATGTGAAGTCTATTAATCAGTTTGAGCATTCAAACTTGACTCAAAGACTTAATATCCTTTAGTTTTAATGATTAACAAATAAGATTATATAAACAGATTCTACTGAGAAAGGTATTGGTTTGTTGATTGTGTTTCAGGATGAAATATTTATCAGAATCAGAAGATCAGAATCAGAAGAACAAATGCAGGATTTAATATAAAGAAGCTTTCTGAAGAATGCAACTCGTCTGAAGTGCGCAAACCGTCTGAAGACGTGAAGACTGTCTGAAGACGTGAAGACTGTCTGAAGACATGAAGACCATCTGAAGACATAAAGACTCGAAGTAATGAAGACAACATAAAGCAGTCTGAAGATTGAACTTGTCTGAAGCAAAGAAGCCTTCTGAAGCAACGAAGCTGTCTGAAGAAGCAGAACTTGTCTGAAGAATTGAAGATGTCTGAAGTAGTTCAACCTGTCTGAAGTATCAGTGCCGTCTGAAGTCTCAATTATGACGTGGCACCCTCTGCTTAAGTTTGTGAAGACTTTTCTGAACCTCTGCTGCACGTATCTTTTCAAACACATTTATAGCAAGGAACACAGAGACCTTTCCTGGTGATTTTGAATTTCATACACCACTAAGGAAATCTCTGCAACGCAGAAATTGCAGCAACAACGATGGCATCTTTATAGCAGCACCAACGTTGTACTCTGTCAGAATTGTCAGAACACCCAAAAGCATGACTCACGAAGGATTGAATAGCATTTAATGCTATCTCTAAACGGTGGTATCACAACAGAAATATCATCATCACCAATCCATTGAAAGCACAAGAAAAGCTCAGGAGACTAAGCAGAAGCAACAAAGAGAAATGTTTGAATGAAATATTTTAATTCAAACATATTTTATCACCTGCAAGAAACAGCCATTGAACAAAACACCTCACTCAAAGAAGAAAGAAGAAATGGTGTCAGGAAGCAAACAAAAAAGGAGCATATACAAAATAAGCAAGAGGACAAATCCAACGGATACCTCCTCAAGAGAAGCAGAGGAAATTAGAAGTCAGCTGAAGAAAAGCAAAAAGAATATCAAGAGAGAGAACATGCAAAATAATATCAAGAAAATCTCTCTAACGAGCTCATCTACAGAGGTGTCAGTACAGGACTGTCTGAACACTTATTTGCTTAAGAAGAAGCAACCGTTTGAGACACTATTACATAACGGCTATATGAGCCACATCATCAACATCTCAACGGTATTATGAATCATCTTCAAACGGCTATATTCCAACAGAACATATAAATAGCCTCAAGGAAGAATTTGAAGATGTTGAACTCATTCACTTGGTTCAATCAGCTGATTAAGATGTATCAGAAAAATCTTATTGGTTGTTGACCATGCTTACTTGAATTAATCATGTTGTTGATCTATTGATCAGTTAGTCAAAATTGTAGTTGTTCAGCTTAACAACCAACCAGGCTGGGGCTTAAAGTCAAGTATCTACCGAGCCAATTCTCAGAGGATGTTGTTTCTCTTATCAGAGACAGAGATTGTACTTAAACTTATACTCTTGTATCACTGTCTTAAACTTGTACTTAGAATTCATTCATTATACCCTGAGTAGTACTCAGTTAACCTCTAGTACAGGAAAAGATTAAGTTTAAGTTTCGTGGAAACTTAATCTTAGTTTAATTTGTAAACACTTTATGTGTCAGAGAGCCTGGAGAGGCTTGGTGGAAGAAAGAATACTTAGTTGCAAAGCCTGGAGAGGCTAGACTGAAAAAGAATACTGCATATGTTGCCTGAAGAGGCAGTTGAAAACAAAGTAATACTTGTGAAAAGCCTGGAGAGGCTAGACTGAAAAAGAATACTGCATATGTTGCCTGAAGAGGCAGTTGAAAACAAAGTAATACTTGTGTTAGCCTGGAGAGGCTAGATTGAAAAAGAATACTGCATATGTTGCCTGAAGAGGCAGTTGAAAACAAAGTAATACTTGTGTTTGTCTGAAGAGGCTGTGAATAATACTTGTATCTGTGGATTCAGATAGTGGAAAATCCAGTGGTGATTTGCCTCTGGGACTGGATGTAGCTCACGGGTTTGTTGGTGAACCAGGATAAATTCCTTGACTAAGTTTTCTTACCCTTATCTCTTATCAATTCCTTTTATACTAATCAAGGGGTCAGAATACTTAATCTGATATTTTGAAAAGGGGACAAAACATATTTTAAAATTAGTTTTTACCAGCCCTCTGAAAACTTCAGACAGCCCCTTAAAAACATGTCTGAAATCTCTATGCCTAAGTTCTCTTTTTTCCTTAATCTCTTTATTTCCAGTTTTCATATTTAAGTTGGAAATTGAAAAGTATCTTCTATAATAAACTTAACACAACTACTTCAATAAAATGATCTTTCATATGAATAAAGCATGAGATGTCTCTTATATCATTTGAAGCTTTACAAAGAATGTTCCTTGAAGAACTTCTGAAATAAATTCTCTGAAGTAAGTCTGAAAGAGATCAGTTCAGAATTCAGGAATATACTTCAAACAACCTCTAGTCGTCTGAAGTATTTCAGAAACCGTTCTGAAAATACTCTTTGTAATAATCTTCATAAGATACTTTGAGAAGCCTCTATTTAAAACAATCTTAAACCTTAGAAGAAACACTGTTTTTCTTATCTTCCACATGTTTCAACTATCACTGATCTTAAGACTTGTTTTTAACGGTGGCCATTTTCATGATTTAAATCAAAGATTTCCAAAAACTATCAAAAAGTTTGAAACACTATTCAACCCCCCTTCTAGTGTTTCCTGTGGTTCTAACAGCCGAGACGACATTCAGAGTTCGAGATGACTTTGAAAGTTCAACTCGAGATGGCCTCGAAGATTATGTTCGAGACGGTTTTGAGGGTTTTTTATTTATCCCAGTTGGGTATGACAAGTTGTGAGCCGCTTCTACCTTGGTTTGGGATGCTATTTTGCTTCACGTTTTTGGGTTTGAAACGAATTTGTATCTGTATTAGCTGGTTCGGGACGAGTTCGTATCCTGATGAAACATCGCGACGTTTCATTTTCTTTGAATTGTTTCAATTGCAGGTGACGTTTCGTGTTCCAGGTGACGTGTCGCTCTGCTATAAAGTCGAGACGGTTCGACTTCATGGGTCGTAGCGGTTATGGGCCTTTTTCGGCCTTATAAATAGGGGTGGAGAAGTTTTCTTCTGCCACTTGCTTCATTTGTTTCCAACTTCTCTCTTTGTGCAATCGCATTCCCAAATCTTGATCCGGCTCTCTGCTTCCAAATCGAATTCGGGATCCGACTATCAGGTATTACTCTTCTCTCCCCCTCTTCTTTTTTTATGCACAAATGAGTGAGAGTAGTTCTTTGGAAGTTTTGTCTAGGAAACCTGAGTCATGGGTGTCCCGGAGCCGGTCATCCTGTAGGGATAATGAGGATTTAAGTTCTGAGTTGGTCGAGGTGTTGAGGCGGAGGAATATGGCCTCTGGGGGGGAGTTCGAGTTGAAAATGATAACAAACTATATAAATCCGAGACGGATTCATATGATAGTGTCTTTGATGAGTCGAGTGCTAGTCGTCCCGGTTCTGATGAGGGTAGTTGTTACACAATCACCTCTGCAGGTGTTGAAATGGCTGAGCCCCGTGATGAGGAGTACTTCGTGCCCCTGTGGGCTGATAGGTATCAGTGGGTGGATCCGGAGGTTCTTGGTACCTGTTCTGTGTATAGACCCGGCTGTCCTGAGCATTTCCAGGAAAGCTTATTCGATCTGGAGGTGTTTGGCTCAGCCGAAATGAAAGAATTGTACAATGTGGTGCTTCCACCTTGAGGGGGCCGAGTATGCCATCTATCCGAGACCAATACACCTTTTTTATACACTTACGACTTTTTTCATTCAAAAGTGAGATTGAGGCTTCCGTTCACCGAATTTCAAGAACGGATGCTTATGTTTTTGCGGTGTGCTCCTTCACAACTGCACCCCAACTCGTGGGCCTTCATCAGGTGCTTCGAGTTGATCTTGACCGTGTTCGGCTTCACGCCTTCTGTAAAGTTGTTCTTTTATTATTTCATAGTGTTAAGGAAGCACCCCCCAGGGAATAAGAGGGAGACTCTAAAAAGTTGGATCTCTTTTAGGGGGCATAAAGATCAAAAATTGATAACCCCGTTCTGTGAGTCGGCTAAGAGGGGGAGCATCACTTTCAAACAAGAGTTCGTCCAAGTACAGGCGGCCGAAGGTGTGAAGCCGTTCTGGGAGGAAAGATCTTCTAACACACCACGTTTTTTTATTTACTGGAATGACAAACATTATGACATGAAGCCATCTGACTTTGAAGTCTCCGAGTCGGCTTTGTCCCCTCAGGATCTGGTAGTAAGGGATTTGCTAAAGGAGTCAGTTGAGGAATGTGGGTTGTTTTCCTCTAAGAAAATATTAGATGGTCCGACTCGTAACGTTGGATCCAGAATTGGTGAGATTTACTCTATTTGCCTGTTACTTTCTGTTATTTTCGTCCCGGCTAATCGTCCGTGTTTGTTTTTGTAGCTTCAATGGCATCCGGGGCGTTGAGGCAGTTGAGGGCCCTACAGAACACCCAAGTTAATACTGATGATGTTCGGGTCGACTTGGATTTTACCCGGACCGATGGCGCAGATGGTTCAGTTCCTTGACCGGTCATCAATGTTGATCTCGTCCCGTCTGGGTATGACGATGGGCAGCCTCAAGCACAGAGGAAGAAGAATTTGAAGAAAAAGAAAAATAAAAGAGCTAGGGTGAAGAATCTTCAGAGGAGTCCAGGTTAAACTTGTACGACTCGGAGGTTGATTTGGACACCCCTGGGTTGGACCATATTCTGTACAATCCCTTCATGAAATCGGTTCACGAGAGTGTTCCGAAAGTTGAAGGTTTATTGGACATTGAGCGCCAATGCCTTCAGCATGCTGCGTACATAAGGCATCTAAGGCTTGATGTGATCCCGGACTCCGAGCGGGTTTCTTCAAACCTTGAGAACCGTACGACCGAGAGGGATAAGGCCTTAGAAGATGTGAAAACTGCCCAAGAGGCCCTCAACCTTGAGAAGAAGGAAAGCAAAAAATACAAGGGTCTTTATAAGTCTGTGAAAGATAAGAACAAGACCCTGGAAGCTGAGGTAGATAGGTTGAATGCCGACTTGGAGAAGCTGCAGTTGGCTCCACCTGCATTCGGGATGACCGATGAGGCTGTTGCTGAACTTATGAAAAAAAACTTGCAGAAGGCTCAAGCCAAATTCAATGAAGAAAGGGCTAGCCTTGTGAAGCTTTCTCAAGAGATCAGCAATACATCATTCGGGAATGCTGTGGCGCAGTTGGGGGTGCTCAATCCCGGCTTGAAGGTCGAAGAGATGTCACCTGAGTATGAGGTCTTTGAGGGGAAAGTTTGTCGGGTCGACATGGAGAAGAGGGTTTATGTTGATGTCGCTTCTGGTGAGGAAGTCGGCCCGTATATTGAGTGACCTCTTATCTTTTAACTTGTAATTGTTTGTAATTTTTCGTCGTTTGAAATGAACGTATTTTGTAATGGCAAGTTGTTGCATCTATTTCAGTTAAGTATTTGTGTATTCGGCACTAATTTCAATTTGTGTGTTTTAGTCTCGGACTTGCACTTGCCGTCTCGAATCATTTCGTTACTTTTCATAACTTGCGCTTTCAACATTAATATGCTTGTAACGCTTGTCGTCTCGAACTACTTCGTTACTTTTCATAACTTGCGCTTTTAACATTAATATGCTTGTAACGCTTGTTCCTTAGACTTGTGTGAAAAGGAATGAAAAAATAATAGAAAATAGTTTATCGCAACTGCGTTTTATTGATAATGGGTCGGGATACTCTTCGTATCCGACTTTAATAATACTAAGCCGAGATGCTCTTAGCATCCGGTTGAAACAAAATAATGATAAAGAAGAATACTAGGTCGGGATACTCTTCGTATCCGACTTAAACAATAGTGAACCGAAACGCTTTTCACATCCGGTTTAATCAAACTACAAGAAAATAACTTAGGAATAGTAGATCTTGAGTTTATCTGCGTTCCAAAATCTGGGTATAGGCTTTCCCTCAAGAGTTTCTATCTTGTAGGCTCCATTCCCGGTTGCCTCAACGATTCTATAGGGACCCTCCCAGTTTGCTGCCAACTTTCCTTGGGTTGCATTTTTGTTGCCGATGTCGGCTCTGCGTAGGATGAGATCTCCAGATTGAAAACCTCTAGCTATGACTTTAGTATTGCGTCGTGTTGTGAGGCGTTCCTTCAGAATTGATTCCTGGATATGAGCTATGGCCCGGGTTTCATCCAAGAAGTCTAGTTCTTCCAAGATTGCTTTATCGTTCGATTCCTGGGTGAAGTTCTGGACTCTCCAACTCGGCTCCCCAATCTCGACCGGGATCAGTGCTTCGGTTTCGTATGTGAGCTGGAATGGGGTTTCATTGGTAGAAGACTGTGGAGTGGTGCGATATGCCCAGAGTACATGGTCTATTTACTCCACCCAGTTGCCTTTGGCGTTGTCTAACCTGCGCTTAAGGTCTTTGAGGATCACCTTGTTAGCTGACTCGGCTTGGCCATTGGTTTGTGGGTGTTCTACTGCAGTGAAGTGATGCTTGATCTTTAGGTCTGACAGCAGCTCTCTGAACCTTTTATCAGTGAATTGCGTCCCGTTGTCCGTGATCACAGAATGGGGTATTCCGAACCTTGAGACAATGTTCTTATAAAAGAACTTCTGCACTTTGGCTGAGGTGATAGTGGCAAGAGGTTCTGCTTCTATCCACTTGGTGAAATAATCCACTGCTACCACTAGGAATTTGACCTGCCCTGGAGCTGGGGGAAAGGACCGAGTATGTCAATTCCCCACTGGTGGAAAGGCCAGGGGGATGTGATGGTTGTTAACTCAGACGAAGATTGGTGGTGGATGGAAGCATTCTTCTGGCATGTTTCACACTCTTTAGCGTAGTCCATGGAGTCTTGGGCCAGAGTCGACCAGTAATACCCGGCTCTAAGGGCCTTTCTTGCAAGTGTTCTACCTCCTTGGTGATTTCCACAACTGCCTTCATGTAACTCGGCCAACACATACTTGGCTTCTTTGTCATCAACGCATTTGAGGAGAGGGGTAGAGAATCCCTTCTTGTATAATCTGTCTTGGATGACTGTGAAATGGGAAGCCGGTCATCTCAGCTTTCTGGCTTCTTTTTCCTCTTCAGGGAGTGTGCCCTTCAGGATGTAAGGCTTAATGGGTGTCATCCATGAAGTGGATTCTTCTATCAGCATCATAGATGCCTCAGATATTCTTGGGGTCGAGACGACTTCTTGAAGGACTGACTTGTTATTACCAAGGTTTTTGGTGCTTGCTAATCTGGATAGGATGTCGGCTCTGGTATTGTCGGCTCTAGGGACATATTGGAAGATAATCTCTTCAAAACCGTCGCTCGAGACCTTTACTTTCTCCAGATACCTCTGTAGTAATGGTTCCTTTGCTTGATATTCCCCTTTGATCTGGGATATCATCAGTAGTGAGTCACTGCAGACAAGGACTTTTTTGGCACCTACTTCCTTCGCCATCAGGAGACCGGCAATACATGCTTCATACTCGGCTTGATTGTTCGAGGTGTGGAACTCGAACTTTAGAGATTTCTCAATGCAAACTCCATTGGGTCCTTCCAGGACTTTCCCGACTCCGGCACCTTTTTTGTTGGAAGAGCCGTCGACGAAGACGGTCCATTCAGCATTAGGTGAGTCTTCAGGAGGTGTCATTTCAGCGACGAAATCAGCTAGAATTTGACTCTTAAGAGCAGTACGCCCCTCAAAGTGTATGTCAAATTCTGATAACTCCAAGGCCCAAGCGGTCATACGTCCAGAGAGGTCTGACTTGTGGAGGACGAGTCTAAGGGGTAAGTCGGTCCGGACTGTGACTCTGTGTCCTTGGAAGTAGTGTCTCAATCTTCTGGCGGTAGTTAACACGGCTAGGGCAGCTTTCTCTAACTTTTGATATCTCAACTCGGCACCCTGTAGAGATTTGCTGACAAAGTAAATGGGAACTTGGGTGCACCCATCTTCTTTAACCAAAACCGAACTTACGACTTGATTGGTCATGGAAATGTAGAGGTACAGATGTTCTCCTTGGGCCGGTTTCACTAGGATTGGTGGATTTGCCAGCGTCTGCTTCAGCTGCTGAAAGGCGGTTTCACACTCATCAGTCCAAGTGAAGGACTTCCCTTTGCGAAGAAGTTCAAAGAAAGGAAGGGAGGTTGTGGCCGACTTGGGGATGAATCGGTCGAGTGCTGTGATTCTTCCGTTGAGCTGTTGTATCTCCTTGATGCAAGTTAGGCTTTTCATATCCAACACGGCTTTGCATTTGTCTGGGTTTGCTTCCACTCCTCTACTGGTGAGGAGGAAGCCCAGGAAATGGCCCGAGGGTACTCCAAAAGAGCACTTGAGGGGGTTAAGTCTCATATTGTGCTTTCTGAGGCGGTCAAAGACCAATTCCAAGTCGGCTATGTGGTCTTCTGTCTCGGCCGTCTTTGCTATGATATCGTCTATGTAGACTTCAACTATGCTTCCCATCACATCACCGAAGACCTTGGTCATCATCCTCTGGTATGTGGCACCGACATTCTTCAAACCAAAAGGCATCATGGTGTAACAGTAGATCCCCTTGTCAGTAATGAAGGCCGTCTTTTCTTCATCATCCTGGTCCATGGGTATTTGGTTGTAGCCTGAGTAGGCATCCATGAAGGATAACCAACGATACCCTGATGAATTGTCAACTAACTGATCAATGTTAGGAAGAGGGAAAGGGTATTTAGGACACACTTTGTTCAAGTCTGTGTAATCTACGCACATTCTCCATTTGCCATTTTACTTCTTCACTAGGACGACATTAGATAGCCAAGTGGCGTACTTACATTCCCGGATGAACTTGGCCTTGAGGAGTTCTTCTACCTGCTGATTGGAAGCCTGTTGCCTTTCAAGGCCAATTTTCCTTTTTTTTTGGGCAACCGGCTTAGCATTGGGGTCAACTGATAGTTTATGATAGCAGAAATTGGGGTCGATACCCGGCATGTCAGTCGATGTCCATGTGAATAGGTCTGAGTTCTTTGAAAGTAGAGATTTCAATCTTTCTTCCATGGTGAGGTCCATGTCGCAGCCGATTTTGGTCGTCTGCTCTGCTGAAGTACCGATCTGAAAAGGTTTGGTCTTCGTAGCCGGCTCGATTCTTTCTCGTCCTTTGGGATTAATCTCGGCTCGGGGGTCGAGATCGATCATGTGGACTTGATCTCTGGAGACTGCCTTTTCTGGTTGAGATGTGGGTGCAGTGGTGAGAGCAACGTTGTAACATTTCCTTGCTTCTTTTCTGTCTCCTTGGACAGTGATCACCTTCCCGTCTCGGCCTGGGAACTTCATCACTAGGTGCTTGGTAGAAATAACTGCTCCCAGGGCATTCAGGGATGGGCGCCCAAGAATGGCATTGTGTAAGCTGGGGCAATCAACTATTAGAAATTTAGCTGAGACGGCTTTGTTTTCGGCTTTGGAGCTGATTCTGAGTGTGGTCTGAAGGTAACCTTTGGGTTGGATCCTTTCTCCTAAGAAGCCCACCAGATCTCCTGAGTAGGGTAATAGTGATTCTGGTGGTAAGAGCAGTTGGGTGTAGGTCCTGTAAAAAAGGATGTCGGTCGAGCTGCCTTGATCAACGAACACTCGTCCGACATCTCCATCACCTATCAAGGAACGTATCACGAACGGGTCATCATGATCAACCACGTCATCGAATAAGTCTTCATCTGAGAAGGTGATGACCGGGTTGGGGGGTCTTTGAGTGACCGTCTTCAAATTGGACTATTCAACATTATAGACTTCACGCAGGTGCCTTTTTCTGGAGTTGTTCGATATCCCTCCTCCAGCGAAACCTCCTGAAATCATGTTTATCCTTACCCTAGGCGTAGTCTGAGTGCTAGAGCCGGGTTTGTCTTCTTTGTTGTCATGCTTCGTGGGGGATATGAAATGTTTCCGTTTCTTCTCTTTTCCCCCATCAGGGCTGGGTGATCTCTTCCTCTCATCATTCTTTTTGTATCCTCCCTGGGACCGGTTTTTCTTCACATAACGGCCGAGTCGGCCGTCTCGAATTAGTTGTTCAATGAGATCACGTAACTGTATGCACTCATCAGTGTTGTGTCCATATCCCTCATGGAATGAGCAGTACTTAGTTTTGTCCTTCTGAGCTGAGGCTTTGAGAGGTGGGGGCTTTGGTATGTCTGCAAACTCAGTGTGCATCACCTCCTTAAGGATCTTTCCGGGGTTGGTGTTCAGGGACACATAGTTATTGTATCGGCCTTTAGGGTGCCGATGTTGGTCCTTTTGAGGGTGTCCCTTGTCTCTCCCTTTATGTCGGTCCTGGTAAGAGTCTCGACCTGATCCTTGGTGAGAGTCTTGTTTGGCGGCAACGGCCAAGTGAGCCTCCCGTCCCACGTACTTGTGTGATCGTTGCCGAAATTGTTCCATGGATCAGACTGGTTCTTCTGATAAGGAGACGGCCAAGGGGGAGCCCGGTGAAAGAGCCGACACGGCGCATACGAGTTGAACGTTTTCGGCTAGGTCCGGGATTAGAGCACACTCCTTGTAGAATCGGGCTAGAAAACTTCTGAGTGGCTCGTCTTTTGTTTGCTTGACTTTTGCTAGCGTGAATTGATCTCTGGGAATCTCAGTGGAGATTGTGAATCGTCCCAAGAAGGTATGTTGCATGTCGTCCCAGGTATCGATGGAACCCAGGGGGAGAGTTTTGAACCATGCTAAAGCTTCACCTTTTCAACGTTCTGGGGAAAGAACGACAGATGATGGCTTCTGGGGCGCCAACGAAAAGCATCTCGTTGGTGAAGGCGTCCAGATGTTTGACTGGGTCTGTGGTACCATTAAAGGATTCAATGGGGAGTGCCCTCCTGTACTGCTCGGGTATCTCGACCCGGACTAACCTTTCAAAGAAAGGGTGCCTGAAGGGAGCTAGCTGGCCAATAGCCCTTGGTTGTTGGACTTCCTGATTTTCTCTTTCTGATGCGAGCCGAGACTGGATGGTGGGTTGTGGTTGAGGGTTTATATTGGGCTCCAGATGTCTGAGGCGCTCCTCAATATGATTCACAGTCGGATCTCCGGCCGATTTCGGATGTGACTCGTGGGAATGGCGTTGGTGTTGTTCCTGAAGTTCTCTGATCTGAGCCTCTAGCCGCCGAATCACTTCGTCTCGGGGATCAGGTTGGTTAGTCTCTCCATGTTGTTCGACTTCAACTTGTGGGTGTGAAGTTCCTTCTTGTTCAGCTAAATCGTTTCCGGCTCCGAGGTCTTCCACCCAACCTTCGGGTGTTGGTTGAGGATGGGGCCGAGTTTGCTGACGACGGGTGGTGACTGTCATGCTGGATAGGGGGAGCCCTCCTTCTAGCGCCAAATGTTCTGGTATGAAACACGAACCTGGATCTGAGTCGGCAGGTAAAAGTCGGTTCTGGGTCCGGGTTGACGGTGCGAGATCCGATTTGAACCCAGGGGGTGTACCTGCAAAGGGACTTCGACGCCCAAGTCAGAAAGTGATAATCACAGTCAAAGTGATTGACTGGATAAGATTGTGCGTACCTGATGATCTGTCAGTTACCCGTATATATAGGGGTTTTCCCTGTATAAATATGGCAAGTGGGCCTTTGTATAAAATGAGTGAATATGCAGGTATAATCATATAATCATAGGTACAATATTTAATATATTGTGGGAGATCACAGATATAATTGCAGATATGGTTATATTATGTACAGATATTATTATATATTTAAGGATATGACAATAATATAGTACACGAGCCATATTGGCTATTGGGCCTTAGGTCTAGACCGTAACAACACTCAACTTAAATTCTTTACACATTACATTCAACACGCCTAAAGTCATTCATTTTACATATAGTATTTTATTATATATTATCCAATGTAAAGATGGTGAGATAAAATGGTGGATCTATTAGCATTATGCTTATTTTTTTTATATTGTTCATTCTATACCTTTTTAACTTTTCATATAAAATAAATCCTATTTTACTTTTTATCTTTTCATCTTCAATATTAGTATGTTTCATTTCTACGCTACAAAATTAGTGAAGGAAATAGACCATAATAATAACATAATTTCTCTCCGTATTTAAAATAACTTAACCAAATTGTTTGAAAAAGTTTATTATTTAGAATGATAAATAAATACAATTTAACTTTTTATCTTTTCATATTTAATATTAGTGTGTTACATTTTTACACTATAAAATTAATGAAAAAATAAATCATAATAATAACGTTATTTTTCACTATATTTTTTAATTACGCATATTTTATAAAATAACTTAATCAAAAGGTTTACAAAAATTTGTTATTTAGAATGGTAAAAACTATGCAAAATACACTTAAAAACATAGTGTGTATAATGGAGTATTTGATAGATTTTTAATGTTATTAAATTTTATATATCTTCATGCATACTTAAAATATTTAAATTTTAATTATTTTCATACATTTTTTAAAAATTTACTATTAATAAATTATGATTATAAAACATAAACAAATATAATAATCTTTTGTTATATTATATTTTTTATAATAATCTTATAAAAATATTGATATTATTATTGTTCAACATGATTAGAAATAAGCAAATATACAAAAATATATCTAAAATAAATTAGTTAATAACATCTCCACGATAAATGTCTTTCATTCATCATGTTTAGTAAATAATAAAATTTTATTTCAACATATATATTTTAATATATTTAATTTTTAATAACTTTAACACACTTATTTAAAAATTAATTAATCTTATAAAATATTATAGTTATAAAATACAAATAAAATTGCACGGGTATTATCTATAGTTTTATTCTATATTTCTCTCTTAGTTATTATCTCTTTCAAAATTGTATAAAATGTTATATAATATTATTATACAAACAACACTTTTCTTTTTCTAACAAATTTAATTTATCAACATTCAGTGAGTTTCATGTGAATTTTATTAGATGTATATAAGTTCATTTTATTTATTAAACTTGCAACTCCCTCATCTTAATTAATTTGATTCCAAATTAAACACAATCATGATTCAAGAGGCAGTTCCTTTCAAAACAGGCTATTACTAAATATGGCCAACTAGTGGGATTTGTCATCTCCCAAGTTCGCTTTTATATATATATATATATATATATATATTACAATTAAAAGTCTTGAAAGTGGACTAATCAGTGGGTGTATACAATTGGAATGAGATGGTACGTAGGGTCACCAAACACCAATGTCTCAGGCCTCATGCATGTCAAATAATCCAATTATCATGAGTTCTAAACCCTCTTTGCATGTGAATTAAATATAATGGTTGAGTGCTATTTTGTACGAGGTTGCACTAAAAAAACAAACACAAAGAGGGTTATCAATCTTTTCATGCCTTTAGCAACTTTATGTAATTGAGGCTTACTGGGATCGATGATGATTTTAGAGTATGAATAATTGGCACGAAATTAGTGTAGGTTGTAATTGTCCTGATATATATTCCATTAACACAACCGGCCAACGGCTGATGCTGACACTTCACAACATTTGTTTTTTGAAATGTGGCTTTCTTCAGTAATTGGTCGATCGATCGATCGATATTAATTTCCTTCGAGTATGGGGCTTATAATGTCAAAGCCATATGCAAGAAAGGAACTTGCATTAAGAAGTTGACACATGATCTGCCCCATAAATTGATGATCCCTAGCTACTTGCATTTCAAATATTTCTGCTATATATTCAGATTTTCAGGGTGTCTCACAAATTAAATTGTGCACACCTATCTCCGGCGATGATCTGGATTCAGGGGAGTAGTCAACATTATCATGCGCAGTGCTGGGACCATGAAAACATGAATATGAACAATATATATACCCAAAGATAGTGTTTACCAAGACGTCACTCACTGCAAGATAGCGTTGATCTTTCTAATAAGAGAAATGATAGTTGTAACCATACAAAAAAAAAAATAATAGAGAGAAAAAAAAATGTGATAAGTGATGTGATCGAAATATATACAGAGAAAAAGTACGTGTTATATAAGTTATTGTATGTTTTTTTTTAGGAATAATCTCTTCTAATAATAAATACAGTCTATTTTGCATCAATCATATATATATATATGTGTGTGTGTGTGTCTCACTCTATTACCCTTTAAACATGCATTTACTTGGTAAAACTAGCTGAAGGTTAGCTAAAAACTGAAAAGCTAACTGAAAACTGAAAAACTAGTTGATTTAATTGAAGATATTTGGTAAAACTAGTTGGAAATTGTAAAAAATGACATACAATGACATCATCAATTTATTAAATAATGATTAGTGGGAGTGGTTAAGGGATAAACTTCTAATAAATTTTCAACTAGTAGCTGAAAATGAGAGCTTTTTAAAAAAATTACCTCAAGTAACTTTTCAATAAAAGTTAGTAGCTATAAAAAAACTACCTTACCAAACACAACTAAAATGGTTTCGGCTACTAATTTCAACTTTCAACTAATTGAAATAGTTTACCAAATACACTCTTAATTAGGGATGTCAAAAAAATCCGTACCCGTGGATATCCGTGGATATACCCGAAATGGGTACCCGTATATTTATATAATGGGTGGGAACAGATATTATACTACCCACCCCGCGGGTACCCGCATACTCATTAAAACATATTTTTTCTATTAAATATATTTAAATATTAGGGTTTTTTATTATTTTATGATGAGATGTAATTTATTTTATATTATTTTATGATGATAATTTTAATATATTAACACGTAATGATATTGTATAATGATTATTTATATATATAGTATGATATTATAATATAAGTTTAATTAGTATGCACCGTCGACAGTGTAATAGAGTTTTACACTGACGTTTAATCATGATTCTTCATTTATATGACTTTTAAAATATTAATTAATAAAGTCAACAAACTTACCATAAATCAAGTGTTGTGATTAACCGTCAATGTAAAACTTTTTACACTGTCGGTGCACAATCCTTTTTTCTCTTATAATATATTACATAACATTTCCTTTTCTTTTATAAAATTTAAATTCTTAAACATTAATGGATACCCGTGAATACCCGCGGATACCTGTTACCCGTATAGGTACCCGTTAATTTTAACGGATATATATACGGGTAGACACTACCCGCCCTGTTGACATCCCTACTCTCAATACTAAAACTATGATAAGTGAAAAATAAAACACTTAGGCCACTTTATATATAATGCTAATTTTTATGAAAATTAATTTAATAAATTAGCGAGAATTTCGTGAATTGGATAAGTATTTTTAGTTCAAAATTATTACAAGATCAGCCCAATTATCAAGTAAGTATGTGTTTAATTTATATATATAATCCAATTACTCCTCGTGTAATTATACTTGTCTTTTAAGATTTTACATATAAATTAAAGAATATAAATTAAAGAAATCTAATTAATTCTCTAAATTTCATAATATGTTAACTAATTTTTTATTGTACCCTTTATCATTTATTATTAAGATTTGTCTCATTTATTATTTTACAATGGATATATTTGGTAAAAAAATTATTAAATGCTCTAGAATACTCGCTCCATCCTATTTTATTTGTTTTTTGAGGTTGTGACACAAAAATTAAACAATCTAATAAATATTCTAAATTTTATAAAAATTATAAACTAATTCCCTACTATACTCCTTATCTCTCACATTAAAAATAAAGCATTCAAGAAATACACATTAATTAATTAATAAGGGTGAAAATGAAAAAAGACATTTAATAGTGTATTGGTATTATAAAATGATAATTAAATTAAAATAAAAAATTACTAAAAAGTCAAATAAAATGGGACGGAGAGAGTGACAAATAAAATGGACTAATTTTTTCCCCTTAAAAAAACAAATAAAGCGGGACGGTGGGAGCATACAGTAACCCAACAACATTAACACTTATTTGACACACATATCTCTATTTATTTTTTATTACAATATACTATGTATAGTTATATATCATTCATCTCTTTTTACAGAAATGCCATGATCTATCATGACCCTTCCTTGGCTTTGATTTGATTGTGTTTGTGTTAATAATTCTTATGTGATTACTTGTTTATTAATTTTACTTAATGAAAAAATTTAGATAACAGTATTACAATAATTTTATATGAAGTTTAATATTTTATTATTATTTTAATATAGGATTTAATCAATATACATTATTAGTGTAATTTACACAAATATTCAATGGTGTGCAGCCACATCATTCAATGAATATGACACATCAAATGTTATTAAATTCATTAAATGATGTGGCATCTCATCTATGTAAAATTTCTTTACACAAATAGTGTGTGTATATAAATATATATTGTTTTAAAAAAAAAATATATAAATATATATTAAATTCTTTAATATTACCTTCGGTCCTATATATAAGAACGATTTTTCTAACATATGCAATATTGCACAAGATAATAAATCAAAAGTGGAAAGATTTTATTGGAAAATGTAACTATCACAATATTCAATGCATTGGTAATATCAAATGTTACATTTTTCAAAAAAATATTTTCATTTTTATTTATTATCATGTGTAATATTGCACGTGTTGTTAGAAAAATCGATATAAGAAAATTAGAGTAAAATTATCAACACCAAAGAAATGCATTGAAATTTGTTAATGATAATTAATAGTGTCATGAATTTAATTTTTTATTAAAAATACCCATAGTATTAAATGAGTAAATGAATGAATACCTCTTTAAGACTTTAATTACTCACAATAAATTAAAGACATATAAAGTATTTAACAATTAATAACACTAAAAACAATATTATATTTCTTATATCGATTTTTTTAATCTGAGCAATATTGCACAGGTTAATAAGACAAAAGTAGAAAGATTTTATTGGGAATTACAACTATCACAATACCCAAGGCATTAGTAATGTCAATGGTTGTAATTCCCAATAAAACCTTTTTACTTTTGTATTATTATCTTGTGCAATATTGCACATATTAGAAAAACCGTTCTTATATATAGGAAAAAAATTATTTTTATTTTATATATATATATATATAAGTATATACCAATATCAAATATTTAATTAATTGAATCCAATAAATAGTAATACACGTAAACATCATTATAACGGAGATAAAGTAGCACTTCGAGAATCGTGGGGGCAATTAAGTGGATGAGATGAGTGTTCCCTTGACAGAATAAAGGGACAGCCACAGGAATGGGCAGCCAAATAGTAATCCCGTTCTTGGGTGTCGGAACCGGGGTAACGACGGGATGGCGAAAAAATTTTGGTTTTCAATGGAGTCGCCACCAATATTTATTTTTGAGGGAAAATATCAGAAAAACCCTTTTAAAGAAAAATGGTCTTTAAAATCAGATTTGGATTCGGGAGTCGATTATGCGTAGGGAAGGTATTAGCACCCTACGACATCCGTCTTATGACGGTTACCTCTAATTAATTGTGCAAATTCAATAACTTTTGAAAAAAATATTTATTTTACCCCTTAGAAAAATCTTTTTATTTTTATTTACAGGTTTATTTACATATTATTTACAAATAAAATTACATTTTTTATTTTTTTAATTATTGGAAAAAAATTTGGTAAAAGATTTATTTGGGCTTGACGGGGTCGGTTCCCGCTCCTACGTATCCCCAGCTGCAATGGGGAAATCAAAGCCACGTAGTTCTGAAGTTTGATTGATTTGGGTTTGATTATTTTGTTTTTGGAAAGATTGATTTTTATTTGAAAGAGAAGATTGAAAAATATTTTTTTCACTTGTTTTTGTTATTTTTGAAATAAGCAATTTTGGAAAAAAATTGTTTGCACGGGGTTCATATCAAACACTTAGTTTGATTAATAGACCCTTACGATCTTAATAATATTAAAGTCAGCATCCACTGCTCAATTAATATTATTAGTTGTTGCGAAATTTATTTTTCGTACATTTTTTATTTTTTATAATTTTGAAAAGAATTTTCAAGATTTGAAAAGGATTTTTTTTATTTTGAAAAGGAATATTTTATTTTGAAAAGATTTTTTTTGTTTTTTATATTTTTGAAAAGAATTTTTTATTTGAAAAGAAATATTTTATTTTTAAAAGAAATTTTTAATTTTGGAAAGAAATATTTTATTATAACCTATTTTCGCACGGGGTTCAAGTCAAACACTTGGTTTGCTCAATAAACCCTTATGATCTAAATAAAGTTAAAGTCAGTATCCACTGCTCAATTAACCCATCTAGTCATTGCATAGATTAAAATAAAATTATCCTAAATTTATTAAAGCAACTGAATTAATATTTATTCACAAAGAGAAATAGAATTAACAAATATTTACAAGATAATATTTACAACAAACAAATTGATAACATAATATTCAAAATCTAAAATACATACTCAAAACAAATACACAAATTAAAACAATTTTTTTGAATTTGAACAAAACTTTATTTTTATCATTATTAATTTTTTATTATTTTATTATTTTTTTAAAAAAAGGGAAGGGAAGAAGAAGACTCAGACGGCGCTCGCGAGAGAGGGAAGAATGAAGGAAAAGAAGAAGAGGAAAGACACGGAAGAAGAGGAGAAGAATGACGACGGCGCGGTGGTGTGCTGCACCTTGCTCGCAGCTGGAAGTGTGCACGGCGGTGGGGGAGGAAAACGCGGTGGCTGGACATAGAGGACAATGCTTCTCTCTGTTTTTTTTTTAAATATGGATTGCTGTGTCTGATGCTAGGGAATGGCAATGGGATGTTAATATTGAACCTTTGATTTTGATCTTTTGTATTATTTTGATTGATTTTTTATGGGATGACTCTGTATATAATGTGTGAGACTGATGATGCAATTTCACAGGACACTCTAATTTATGCATGCTTAATCAACACTTTGGCACAGATTATGTAATCATCTCAAACATACATGACTCACAATGATACATGAAGCAATAACAAGGAGAATAAGCATGTAAAATAGGAGAGTAAAAGAACCTCAAGATATAATTCCTCTGTACTCGCTATGTCTTGTTGATGTTGTTCAAACTTCATCCTTTTGTTGCTTCTATGTCTCTTGATTGAATTGAAATTTGAAGGTTGGACTCCAATTTCTACTATCTCTCTTTTAGAATTCTCTTGAAATTCCAGACGCTCCTCTTTTCTTTTCTTTTCTTTTTCGCTCTTGTTCTCTACTTTTTTTCATCTGTATATGCAACCGTGCTCTCCTATTTTTTAAAGTCAATCCTCTCTTTAACCCTGTGTTCCTGACCTTTTTATACTATCTTAACTGAAACCACCTCCTGAAACCACTCCCTCCACTTTCTCACTTCTAGTAACAAATTCTTCCACTAACAACCAAAATCCCTTTATTTTCTCAACTCAAACTTACCCTCCAAGATATTTTTATTTTAATATTTTTACTTTTTTTTTCTATTTTCAGATTTTTAAAATTATTTTCTAATTTTCTATTTTTTTTTATTTTTGAATATTTAAAATCATTATTTTATTTTTCTGATTTTTATTTTTTATTTTAACTAAAACAATTTTTTTTTATTTTTGGAATTACAGCTTTATTATTTTTTATTTTTGAATTTGAAATTAATTAAGAAATGGTAAAAGTTAGCCCGGATAAAATTGGGTATTCACGTTGGGAAACCCCAAGGGTGACACTGCACACAAACACTGGCCGCTGCATATCCTAACCACCTACAGCTACTTCTAGATATCTACTCCTCCCATTTTCAAAAACTGTCTCACCCTAACGGATAGTTTTCAACTTTCACCACATTTTGCAATTAGAGGGTCAGACTCAGTCAGTAACTTTTTGCAATTACGCCAGGAACCCAAGGGTAATTTAGTCACTTCATTTTCAAGTCAGGGTCCGGTCAAAATTAAGAAGATGATTTCTCGACAACCATAGTTCCAAATTTCCAATCCAGCGGCAACACCACCCTTCTCCTCGTATTGCTACATATCGAATATTCCTCCAAATACCAAAAAAAAAAAAGAAAAAGAAAATTCATGCCATGTCAATACCCACATACATGCGCATACATAACCCCATACATGAGAGAGACCCATCCTCACTCCCTTGACTCTTCTCTCTATATATATTCCTTCCGTTGCTTCCTTTTTCAGATTCCACTCTTCAAATTTAACTAGCAAAAGCAATCGACTCTTATTCATCAAAATACCCCTAGTAGTAATACAGCCAGATAGATGGGAGCGGTTAGTTTTTAATTTTCATTCTCCTTTCTCTTTTCAGTATTCACGATTCTCATTCACTTCTCACCGAGGCGTTCTTTTTAATTATTTCTATTTTTTTTTAATTTTGGTATACGGCAGCAAAAAGAGCAGGCGAAGAATGAGACCGATAAGAAGCCAGACGGAGGAGCCAAGAAAGACGACGGACTCGCCCCTGTCGTTTTGAAACTCGACATGCATTGCGAGGGATGCGTCAAGAAGATCAAACGAGCCGTTCGACATTTCGATGGTAACACTATCATTTTTCAGATCTCGATTCCTAATCGATCGAATTGAGAAATGAGATTGATTAATTAATTAGCATTAGCAACTTTGAAATTTCAGGTGTGGAGGACGTTAAGGCCGATATTTCCAGTAACAAGTTAACGGTTATTGGAAAAGTGGACCCCGCCAAGGTACGAGATAAACTGATAGAGAAAATTAAGAAGAATGTTGAGCTTGTTTCTCCTCTGCCTAAGAAAGATTCAGTTGCCGATAAACCGCCGGAGAAGAAGCCCGAAGAGAAGAAGCCTGAAGAGAAGAAACCTGAAGAACAAAAGCCTCAAGAAAAAACCTCGAAACAGGTATGCCTTATGCGAATTTCTTCTTACCTTGTTCAATACGGTTGAACACTGACCAAACAGAACACAAAATTTCATCCCAATTCAGTCACAATAGACTAAATTTCTTTTTGCATTTCCGTGTTGATCGAGTTAATTAGCGGTGACTTGTTCATCCATTTCGGTTGATATATCTTACTAATTAACCGGTTAATTTTCTATCTATTAATTAATTATTTGCGATCTGTTCAGAGCACGGTGATAGCGTTGAAAATCAGATTGCACTGTGACGGTTGCATTCAAAAAATTCGGAAGATTATCCTCAAGATCAAAGGTTAGCCTTAGCCATGAGTGTATTAATTTTGACCTGCATTTTTTAATTTACGAGTATTTTAATTATATAATTTAAATAAAATTTATTCTATAAAGCTAAGGAGTAGGATGATATAAGAGGTTGAAAGCCCACCACCACCAGGCTACATAAAATAATCATATACTATTTTTTATTACCGATACTATAAACAATTAATTAAGATTGTGTTCAGAATGGTAACGATGGTATGTGACGTGTTGTGCAGGAGTTGAATCGGTGGACATTGAAGGAGGGAAAGATTTGGTGACTGTGAAGGGAATGATGGAGGTGAAGGAAATAGTGCCTTATTTGAAGGAGAAGCTGAAGCGGAACGTGGAGGTGGTCCCACCCAAGAAAGATGAAGAAAATAAGAGTAAAGAGAAAGTTGAAAATAATGAAAAAAAGGAGAAGGAGAACAAGGAAGGTGGTGGTGGTGATAATAAGAAAGAGGGTGAGAAAAAAGAGGAAGTTGCAACCAAGGTGGAGATTAACAAAATGGAACACTACGGGTATGGATACCCACAATCTCCCATGTACTGGTACGACCCAGGCCAAAGTAGTAGCAGCAGCAACTATGCAGTGGAGGTTCAACCAGGGTATGTGAATGATCAACATGGGTATGTGAATAACCAAGGCCAAGGGTACATGGTAGAACCACCCCCATACTACTTGCATCCGCATGATCCAGCTCCACAAATGTTCAGTGATGAGAATCCCAATGCTTGTTCCGTGATGTGAGTGTGGGGTCTTTAGAGTATTTTACAATTGACAAGCTAGCTACATACACATAACATGGCACACTTATTTTGATGTATACACACGCAGGTTGTAAATAACAATTTATATTAATTAGAAAAAAGAAAAATTAGTAGAACTTTCCTATAACCGCATGGATTAGTGACGTAGAGAGGGCGGTACGGCCGGCGCTGGCTGGAGAATCCGGTTCAGATAATTGAAAGAAACAAAAAATGGAGTAGTTGTTCTTTTTTGTTTGTTCTGTTTTTTGTTTTCTTATGTTTGTATTATAAAATCTAATTTGTAAATTAATCATTTCAAGCTAAGCTGCTTTTGAAATTATCGTAATTAAATTTACATATCTTGTCAAAATCTGTTTATTTTAGCGTTGAACCTTTGGGTGGAAACAAGTCATTATATTTGTGTCAGTTTTTATTCGTTGGATTGTTACCTAACAATTCGGTTAGTCGTTAGTTCTGTCAATTTATAATTACGTGGTTGAAAATCATACGTTCGCTGTGGAGATTATAATTATTTGTTAGGGAATTGAGAATTACTTTAAAATATAATGCGGTTGTTAATCAGTATTTTACCCTTATAAAGCCTATTTTTAAAAAAAATATTAAAATATGATTTTTAAATGTTATTATTTTTTTAGTAAAATCATGTGTGATATGTACAATTACCCGAACATTGGTGTGACACACAGATGTTTCTGTTATTTCCAAAGTTGCGCGACACCTAAAGTAAGCTTTTGAAGGGAAGCTATATAAATTATAAGGTAGCTACTAGCTAAGTAGCTATGGACTTTGAGGTTAGCTCTTACAACACGTGCCTGCCTCAAGAAAATTTAGTTTTCTAAAAGTTTAATTTAAAGAGGAGAATCCAACGAATGAATGTTGATTCAAGTGGTATATGCTTAATTTCTCATAGATAAAGTTTCAGTTCCGAGTCTTGTGGATGGAAAAAATTCTCGCTGAAAGAGCTAGCCCCACCATAATATAGATATTTCTGGCTCGAGCATGATTGTCTATCATGTGCTTTAAACCAAAAAAAAAAAAAGAGGAGAGTGACAACAAGTGCCTACATGTATAAGAATGATAACGAATGTCTTAAGGGTATTGGTTAAAGAATTAAAAATAATTTTTTTTTTGGATCATGCATCATTTAATGTTACTCAAGTAATTAATGTCATGATTTTCAATAAATTATTTCTATATATTCATTTCTTAAACAATATCCTTAGGATATTCATTAACATGACCCATTTAAAAAACACTATGGATAATTTTAACCAGAGAAAGTAGCAAGTGTCAAGTGCATTATAGTACACACGAGAATGTAAATCAATATGTAATACATGTAGTACCTTTGTCTCTACTCTCTCTGTTTATAACCACTCAAACATACGCTTTTTTTTAAATATACCTTTATGTCTCATAAACTAAAATTTGAAATTTGTGTAACATAGTTTTTAACGTTAATACAAACCAGTTGCTCTATCCGTTTCTTTTTAACTGTTATTTTAGTGTCTTAATTTTTTATTTTAACTGTCATTTTATTTTTAAGGTCTTAAATAAGTGTCATTTCAGATACAAAGACAATAATAATTTTTTTTTAATTTTATCTATATCACAATTTGATTCTTTTTTATTTTAAATATTTATTATAAAACTATATCATAAATATTAATTTTAAAAGTTGAAAGTTTTAATAAATATATTTTTTATGTTTCCAACAAAAAATTTATGGTAAGAGGTAAATAATATGAACATAAACACACACATGGTGTTTATGTATAGTTATTGAAAAAAAAGAAATATTAATTGCATTAATGAGAGAAAGAAAAATGACATTTTAAAAAAATTTGGCTTAGAAACATAGTTATTGAATTTTTTAATTATTGTAAAAAAAACCTTAAACAAAAGATAAAAATATTGAGGGGGTATTAGCAAGTCTGACAATATCAATATTGTTTTTATACAAAGGATTTTGGTGTCAAAATTTAACTTATAATATATGTACATATGTTGTATTAAAATTTAACTTTTAATTATAATGAGAGATGACAATGATTGATCTCTTTATCATTGTGTAGAAATTCTAATATATATTACGAATCAATTTAATATTCAAAAAATTTGAGTCATCAAGTAAAAATATATACTTTTTATATGATATATTTCTAATAAAATAGCAATAATATTTTATCGTTGCACAAGGAGAGAATGGTAATTAAAAAAATAAATGGGGGTGGGGAATTGATAAATATATATTTCTTTATTTTTACACTTGCATTTTATATTAAACTCTTATACCTTAAATAAAGTTCTCAAATGTAAAAAAAAAAAATAAAATAAAGTTCTCAAAAGCATATACTACTTTCTCTCTTGTTTTTAACAAGGCTTTAATAATGAAGTACTACTCCTCTTTCACTTCCATTTTACTTGTTTTTGATTTTTGTTAAAAAAATTTAGAAATATAATTATTTTTAAAATTTTTTATTATAAAAAATTCCTATTGTACGTACCTTTTATCATTCACTATTATAAATTTTATCATTTATTATTTATAAAAGATATATTTGGCTTGTAAAGCCTTGCTAGAGTAATTTATATTATGGGCTGGAGCACCCTTCTACTCTCATTTAATATAATTACCTTTGCTTAATTAGAAAAAAAATCGCTTTTACAAAACACTTCTCTTAGAAACCATGTAATGACCGAATACAATTACACAATTACTAGATAATATGTTTGTAAATAATTTTTAAATAAGCTATAAGTATTAGGATTTAATGTTGTCACAAAAAAAAATTGATATACACTGTGAGTGTAAAAAAAATTTATACATACATCAAATGGTGTATTGTCACATCATTTAATGAATATGACATCTCATGTGTTATTAAACTCAATAAATAATATGACAACATATTAATTATTAAATGTTTGTGTAAAAAAATTTTACACTGAAGATGTATATATATTAAACTTTAAGTACTACTCCCTCCATTTCATATTAACAGTCGTTTTAGGAAAATAAATTTTTTTCATAATATGAGTCGTTCTCTAGTTTCTATGTGAGTATTAATGTTAGTTTTCCATTTTTACCCTCCCACTTTTATGGGAAAAGAAATTTAAAAAACTGTGCACCACACTACTCATTAATATATTTAGGTAAAATGAAAAAAATGTGTAGTAAATTAATAAGGATAATTTAGTAAGATTACTATGTCTTTTAAGTCATTTACTATTATTATTCTTAATTTGTGTATAGAAACCTTAAACGACTGTCAAAATGAAATGGAAGGAGTAATACAGTCAAAATTATGATAAAGCAAACTAAATTCATCAATAATAAATGATCACCGGTGCGGTACAAGAAAAATTAAAATCTCATAATTTATTTGTATAAAGTCTCAACAACTCGGAAACAACCCAGACGTGTAGGGTATAGGAGAGGGACCGTCTGCTCATTGTGAAATTACTAGAGAACTAGTTCACCATATAGTCAAATTAAAGGAAGAATAATTTTCCCTACAAATTAAGAGTCATTTTCCTTTAGATCATAAAAGTGATTTAATGGACCTCACAAAAAGAGGCCAGTTGTAACTAGTGGTCCTAATTCTCATGACGGAGGAAGAGGTGGCATATAACATTTGTGTGCGTTAAAATTAGCTGAAAGTTAGTTAAAAGTTGAAAAATTATATGAAACCTGAAAAATTAACTGAAAACTTAAATTTAGCTGAAAGTTAAAAAATTAGCTGGTTTTATTGAAGGTGTTTAGTAAAATTAGCTAAAAATAGTAAAATGACATACAATAACACCAATAATTATTAAATAATGATAAATAGGTGTGGTTGAGAGATAAACTTGTAATTAATTTTCAGCTAATAACTAAAAATTAGAGCTTTTAAAAAAAAGGTACCTCAAATAGTTTTTCAAAAAACGCTAGTAGCTACACAAAAAAACTGTGTTACCAAACACAACTGAAATGATATCAGCTATTAACTTCAACTGTCAGTTAGTTGAAATGGCTTACCAAACACACTCGGAGTCTCATAATGCCTTGAAATTCCAAAGGGTTAAAAAAAGTTTCAACAGAAAATTGGTTCATTAAAATGCCGGATAGTATATATTTATCATTTAGGAAGATGAACTGTAATTTTTAAAACAAAAAATTAAGACAAAATAATTTAAACTTCTATAAAAAACTGTAATTTACAAAATTTGATTTAAAAATTAAAATAAAATAATTAATAATAATAAATGTCCTTTTCAAGTGAGTATATATATAAATTAATGGATTTAATCATTTTCAAAATAAATATTTTCTAGTTTAATAGATACTACATATAGAAATTAACCAACTATTTATATTATAATTTTGAAACCTCACTTTGGAGAGGTAAGACTACTTGTGAGACTACTCTTCCTCTCAATGATTTTCAGCATTTTATCTCTTTCATTGGATGGTGAATCCACTCACTACTTGTGAGACTGAGAGTGTGTTTGGTAAAACTAGCTGAAAAGCTAGCTGAATTGATTGAAGGTGTTTGATAAAACTAAAACTAGTTAAAATGGTAAAATGACATATAAGGACATCATTAATTATTAAATAATAATAAATGAGGGTGGTTGAAGGATAAATTAACTTTAATTAAATTTCAGCTAGTGGTTGAAAATAATATGACCTCAAATATTTTTTCAATAAAAGTTAGTAGCTACCCAAAAAAAACTACCTCACTAAACACAACTAAAATGGTTTTAACTACTAATTTCATATTTCAGCTTACTGAAGTGACTTAACAAACACACTCTGAGATTCTCCATCTCATTAGAGTAATAATTTTCTATTTCTTCCTATTTGAGTTTTAAAATACTAATAAATGTTAATCCTAAATTTTAAATATTAATATTCAAAATCTCATCTTATCTTTTTGTATTACAATCCTTATTTGTAATATAAATATTTACTCTTATTATTATGATTACTAATTAATTTCATTAGATCTTTTATTAAATAATAATGTAAATTATATTTTAAAATCATTATAAAATATCATCAAATAATAATGTTTATTAAATTTCATTTTTTTTTAATTTTAAAGGTATTAATTTATTATAAATTTAATTATATAAAATATATATTTATCCGTGTATTACTCGGGTTAATATATTAGTTTATATACATTGTTAAAGTAAAAATATTTTATATTGACATTCAATCACTTTTTTACATATACAAAATACAAACATAATAAATATGAGTTTAATATATATTCTGTCAGTGTAAAAAAAACACAGACATCGAATGATATGCTGCCACATTATTTATTGAATTTAATAACACATGAGGTGTCATATTCATTGAATAATGTATATAAATTAATTTTATGTTTATAATATTTTATGGTGATAATAAAACAAGTAAGTGGTGTGCGCAATTAAAAAGAGAAAACTAAAATATATAGGTGGATGTGATGAATCCCGAAATGGCAGCTGTGATGTAAAAGGAAAACATTTCGTTTTCTAGTTAAAGCCCTTAGACATGACTTATTCATTAAATCTTTATATGCAAATATATAATTTATATAATATATTTTATTTGCATTCACCTAATTGATTAGGTCAGTGACGAACCGCTGAGCTCTCTGAGACCCTTGAGGAGCTCACGTCACGTGGCCAAATTGGGGTCATAAATATAATCAACTCCATTGTCTTAGATCAAATTTTCAGCTTATTTTCTAAAAGGAAAATCATAAAAAAAAGCTGAATCTTGTTTTAAAATTGGGGGAAAAGGTGGGTTCAGTTGGATGGGCTTGGAGGTTTCTAGGCCCACTTAACGCATTCATTTGCGAACCATGACAGAGGAGCTGACGCGGAACGCAACCGCATGAGTCAGCTAGCCACGGAAGCCGTCGGTGGAAATTGGAAGGTTGTCAATTGTCATTTCTTCATTTAAAGTTAAAATAAAATTGGTGAAAGTTGAAAGCTTACTTGCTTTGGTGTGTGGGTTTGGGAGGTGACCGGTGACATGCAGCTTCGTGGAAGCTTCATGCAATTGCAAAATACCACTTTGCAAGAGAGGATGTGTCCTTGTCCTCATGACAAATGGAGAAAATATACCTCAGCCTTTGAAGGTGTCAAAATTTGCAATATGAATGAACTGCAACTTGGTTAATTCATTTCATTTTAATGGTTGGTAGATGGGGTTGAAAAATACAATACTTGGTGCTCGTTTGCATTTTCAATTATCAACTTCTAAAATCGATTCTACCTATTAGAATCGAAAATCACGGTTTGGATTGGGACATGTGAAAATCGATTTTAATTTAAAAAGTTGGTTCATTTAGGTTTCAAATAACACATATCAAACAAAATTAAAAACTAATTCTTCATCACCAACATGGTTCATTCTCAAAAAAAAAATTTCTACTAGAGTTTAAGGGTTCTCCACTTAAAAAAATTCTAATTAAGGTTTGATGCAACAATAGTGATGATCGAGCATTTTCACCTTCAAGCTTCCTACTTGACCCCAAACAGACCTCTCCTTTTGATCTCATAAAAACAATAACTCAAAGGTGAATTTGTAAAAAAATTGGATCAAACCTTCAAAGATATGGATCCTTTGATCAAGGTAAAAGAAGCAACAATGGAGAGAGAATGGAAGGGAGAATTTTCGGAAAAGCCAGATTAAAATGAAGAAGATGAAAGGTTAAAATTTTAAATCTTAAAAGGCAAAATTACTTTAAGGGACATGTTTACTCTAGGTGATGTGAGCATGTTCCCCACTACTTTTTGGTTAATTAAGCTAGATTAAGTGAATGAATGATTAGAGTAGCTTTAAGTGTATGAGGAATTACCTTAAGTGATGATTGATGTATTAGATTAGGTAAAATTTTGAGAATTAAGTCGAAGAACATTTTGGTAATTCTATAGTAAATATAGGGGTAAAATAGTAATTCAACATAAAAAATCTATAAAATTCTAACAATTCTAGAAACATATTAAAATTATTTCTAACCCTAATTAAACCTTAAATTATGATCAAAACACATTTAATCATCCAAATCAAACAATTACACACACAATTTTATAAAAGGCAAAAATATGAACGTGTGTTACAACTATGTTTTGGCCGACCCTACTTTATGTATTCAACCTCCTTAATTACTTGCCCATTCAACATATATAGATTTTTTTTTGAATTGTTATATTTTTTTATCTGCGTAGGGTTGACATTTGGAGTCTCAAATTATCCTATTTATTACTTATTTGACAAATGCCCTACCTCTAAATCTTCTACTCATTTTATATTTAAAAAGGGTCATTAAATTAATTATTTTTATAAATCAACTCTATATTATAAAATTGAGACATCGTCTTGAAGAGTGAGATACTTACTCATCTTACTCTCACTCTCAAAGATTTTAAGATTCTCTTTCCTCTCATTTGATGGTAAATTTTATACACAACTTGTGAGAATGAGATTCTCTTTCTCAATCATTAATACTAACTAACCTCTTATTTCTTCCTATTTGAATTTTTAATGCTAATATAAATGCTAATCCTTAATTTTAAAAAACATTCAAAATCTTATTCTATTATTTTCTATTTTTAATCATTTTTTAATTTAAAATCTCTCTTTTATTATTATGATTTATTTTATTTTATTATAACTAATTATCAAATATTAATGTAAAAAAAATTTATCATTACAATTTAAAGTTAAATAATTATTCGTTTTAATTCACTTTTTTAATTTTAAAGATATTAATTTATTATAAATTTAATTTTAAATATATAAAAGTATACTTTTGAGTTTTGTCATTGTATTATGCATGTTAATATACTAGTTATTTTATAAGTATAACCCAAAACAAAGACAAAGGAAGTCACTACCACATAGAGCCGCCAAAATGGCCTGATTCGATCGACCAACTCGCTTGAACTTGCATTAATTTTTGTAGGGCATGAGCACTCAAATTTGAGACTCGAATTTTCTCGGGTTTTTTAGCTTGAAAGAGCTCTAATTAGGTAGCCTGAAGAAAAGTGCACTTTTATTTATGAAAAAAAATACAATTGTCTCTATTACTGTATCGGGATTCTGAAGAGAACTCTATCATCTCTCTCAACTCTCAAACCCTTACAACTAGACATCCACGCAACACTGCAGACACCATTTCACCACCCACTGCACGACCGCCCGTCTCTGTCACTGGATTTGCACTACGCCACCGCTCACTAGTCACCACCTGCGAGCGCAATTTTCCATTGTGCGCAACGTTATGAGTCCACATGTTTGAGAGGTGATTAAAACTCGACCTTTTACCATAGCTGCAATTGCGTCTGTGGGGTGTGACGCAAGGGAAAACAACGACGAGTGCATGGGACAAAGCTGCGTGCGGTGGCGCCTGGAGGTTTGACCGACAACAGGGTGCCGCTTTGGCGCCATGACGAGTAGGACTGATTTAAGGCCAGACTACTTGCATAAGGTCGGGCTAAAAACTTTAATTTTCTAGGACTGTTTTTTAGTTAAATTTTTAGCCCGACCCACAAAAGCCCACTATTTATTCCGGGTCGAATCACGTAGTTTTTTGCCAACTCTACTTGCACAACCCCATGAGAGAAGAAACCTGTAGCAGTTTGACAAAAAAAAAAAGAGAAGAAACTTGTAGTAGAGGTGAGACGTGTGGAATTAATAAAGACTTACCTTGTCTACAATGGCTAATACTAAGAGTGTGTTTGGTAAGCCATTTCAGCTAGTTGAAAGCTGAAATTAGTAGCTGAAACCATTTCAGCTGTGTTTGGTAAGGTAGCTAGTTTTTTTGGGTAGCTACTAGCTTTTCTTGAAAAGGTACTTGGGGTAGTTTTTTTAAAAAATAGCTCCAATTTTCAGCTACTAGCTGAAAATTAATTTCAAGTTTAGCCCTCAACCACCCCCACACTTATCATTATTTAATAATTAACGTTGTCCTTAAATGTCATTTTACCATTTTCAGCTAGTTTTACCAAACACATTCAATATATAGTTTTTCAGCTTTCAATTAGCTTTAAGCTTTCAGCGAACTTTAATTTTCAGCTTTCAGCTAGCTTTAAACTTTCGGCTAGCTTTTCAGCTAGTTTTATCAAACACACTCAATATATAAACATTCATGGTTTATGCCTTTTTATTAGTATAAAAAATATTATATTATTGTGCGCATTTTTTTAATAAATAAATATTTGCAATAAATTAAACGTACGTGTTAGTGATAGTAAACAATGAATTGAAGAACCAAACTAAGGAATATTTATTTTACAAATTAGATATTAAGTAGTGCACATACATACGTACAAATAATTGATTATATAAGCACTATTGCTATTAATAATCATAAGCACAATGACATAACGAAATATATCTACTTTAATTATCCTCGAAATGATTGGTTGGTGCTGCCCAAAATAAAATGCCTGGCTTGCTCTGGTGTCTTCCTGTAAAAGCAGTGCTTGAAATCTCTACGTAATTAATCAAATGGTACTACATATATGTATTTTGTATAACTATGAACGTATGTGAAAATTACTCAATTATTTTCCTTGCGCTTTTATATTAATTCAATCCTTATAAAATAGTTTGCGCTCCTATAAATAAAAATCAACATAGTACCCTAACCGTAAGCAAGATTAATATATAAAGAAAAGGGAAAGAAAAGCTCTAGTTAGCACACAGACACAGTACATAGCTTTGGTTTTTATAGCTTAGCTATTATAATCATACGCTCAGTTGCTACTTGTTGTACCTATACTTTACATATAGAAATGTTCTTAATTAGTTTTTTTATAAGCAAACTAGTTAATTTTTATGGTTAGGTATCACTTATCACTTAATTAAACGCATACTCAAGTAGTCAAGGCAGTTAACAAAAGAAAAATTATACATGCACGCACAAAAAATTAAACTTACCTTTGTTTTGTCATGGGTATATCTATACTTGTAAATTATCTCTACTTAAAAAATATCAATACACGTAAAAAAAATAAATATAAAATCATGGTCAAAATTTAAATTTCTATATATCCTAAACAACTTAAAACAACGTAACGCTACTTTGCTCAAGGTTTTAGATTTGAAGTTTCGATATAATATCATCCTAACAAATGAAAATAAAATGTAGCTAGAAATGTATATACCCCACATGAAATCGAGTTTATTGAATTGGTAAGATTGTATAAATAAATGGAAGAATGGCATCGTATATACATGGATTGTCCTGCCGAACGAAGTGGGAAAAAAAATCTACTAAGCTACGTTATTTTTTTTACCATATTAATTAAAACTTTCACATCCCATTTTTAGGGTGTGTAAAATATAAGTAGGAAAGAAAAAGAGGGAAAAAAAGTGAAATGAAAAAAAGTGAAAAAATGAAAAATTTTAGAGGTGATACTTATTTAGAAATATATATAGTTATATATCCATGTGTCATTCATTGATTCATTCACTCACTTAAACTTTTGATATAGTTGATTCATGAGAGTAATTGGAAAAAATTAAGCAATTCAAAATCTTGTGTGGTAAGATGGTAATCTTGTGAGCTCTCTCTATCATGGGATGGTGACCAGTTTGAAACGCAATAACTCAAATGAAAAGTACTAAATTTTTGTAAAATTTTCATAATAAAGTAAGATTAATTAACCAAAGTATAGACGAATAATGTTACCGCATATTTTTTCAACGATATCGTATTTTAATGCCTCGTCTCGTCTTTTAGTTACAGATTATTTTTATCCGCGCAGTCTTTTGTCAATAAATTACCTTATCTTTACCGTTTAATATAATTGTGTGATAGCTAGGCATTGCTAAAATCAATATGTTTATAAGTTACATGTACGTATTTTATTGCCTTCAGGCCACCAGCATGATCTAATTACCACGGCGGGTTTGAGAGTTTTCAGTTTTGGCATCTTCTTACGTGCATGAACCCGTTCACCATTTGCTTCCAATTACTTAATTTAATTTCTCAATTTCAATCCTTAAAAGAAGAGTTGATTTTGATATGAAGAATTGTGCTTTAAGTGATCAAAAGATTCAAAACACATTTTTTTGACATTCATTAATGTATCATTTGGCCCATTTGACATAAGTCATTTTCCAATAGTGCTAATTACTCATAATCAAATCTGATGTGATTGCAACATTACGGGTTCTTAATAACTCGATCGACCATTATTAAGGGATTATGCTCTATAACTACGAAAACAACATTTGCGCTTGACCATAAATTTCTTTACAAAATATGTGAGTAGTACATAATGCAGAGGGAAAACTAGGTTTTCTTTTAGTACATAAATTTAGGGTATGAAGATGGTGTCTAAGTTCAAGACAGAGAAAATTTTTGGGTTCGAAGAACACTTACAGCAGTATACTTCCATTTACCTTAACCACAAGAAATAAATAACCTATAAGATGCAAGACTCTTGTCTTGATGCGACCAATTCATTAGGTTGAAAATCGCTTTAGATATCTTCACTAAAAAAATTACTTTTGTGAATCTTGAGTGAACAATATACAATTGCCCCAACTATTGATTGTTCGTTTGGTTACTAGTTAGTAACAGTGCATACTCAATTTTGCATGATTGATTTTAAATCACTTTCCTTTAACGTGTTTCGTAAAGCTGTATCACTTATTTTCAACCATTGATTATAGAATCAATTCTACAATATGACACTAATATGTGGTGTGTGTTTGATTTAGCGTTGAAATGAGTCAAACTCAAATTTGAATTTCCAACGTAATTATTTCTGGCAAACGCTAAACCAAACATGCACGTAGATTTTTATAAACTGATTTTGGCCGAGACGAACTAGTTAACGATAAATAACTGAAGATAAATATATAATTAGGGTGTGTTTGTGAGTTTAGAAAAGAAGGAAAAAAATGATTGGAGGGGAAATGGAGGGGAAGTAGAGGATGGGAAAACTTTGTAAAATACATTTGAGAAAATCAAAAACTCCCAAACACAGAGTGAGAAGGACTCCAAATAAACATTTCCCTTTCATCTCATTCCCTCTAAAATTCAAGTCACAAACATATATACCACAAGAGATTTTTCCAACAGCATTTTTGTGAAATACAAGATCTAAATATTAATTGGAGATCATGATCTATAACTTGTGTTGTTAAGATTATATAGAATAGAGAGGAAGATGAGTCATGGGTGAGGTCCCCATTATGACTCGGCCGCGACTGTGACACACCAAGAAAAATGTCGCCTTCTTCTAGATATCATTTTCAAGAGCTAGCCGTGCATGATGACATCATGATATATATAAATATATCCATGGCCGTAGGTTTTTTACATCATGCCATGCGCATACATCATGAATCATGTATATGCATGCATGCGTTTCCATGGATATCCAACAGTGTCACGAATACAAACATGGAATGTTTAATATTGGTAATGCATTTAGGCCTTGGAATATTCTGGATGAAATGAAATTTGAGAATTGAGAGGTGGGTGAATATTTTTATTCATTTATTATGAAGATTGAGTTATGCCTATCCACCATCAGACACGATTTTTGATTCACTGGGTCCCATTCCAAGTCACCGACACGTGGCACCCTGTTGGATTTTGAATTCGCAAGCCACGAGTAGAACTTTCCTCTTTACACGTCTCTAATGAACCTAAGGTCTCTTCCCTCGATTAATAATAGTTACTGTTTTTATGTCTCTTATTTTCCAGATAGGATTTGACTTTAACTTCAGGAATAATTAAGATATTTCAATTGTTGATTTAAAAAAATCAACAATCATATCACTTGTATATGCATATATAACTTTTGATTTTGAATTTGACAAAAAATCAGAATATGCAAAATTCAAATTATATGTAATGGTTTGTTAAAATTTGACTCATTTAGGAGATATATTATAAAAATAAAATATAAAATTAATTATGGATACTTTCATAAAAATTTCACATACATAATAAATTATTGAAATATATTTTACTATTTTTTAATTAATAATTATAATTCTGCAATTTTCTTTTTCAAACGAACTTTTCATTAATTCTGCGCAGTCATTTTGTGTGATTTTAATCGATCATCTTGTAATGGTCAGTCATTAGTCACTGGTTTTGTTCATATCACGGATTGATGTTGGTCGGGATTTTTTTTCCCCTAAAAAATCACAATAATTAAGATGTTTCAGTGTTACATGAAAAATTAATAATTACTATGAAGGATAATTTGGGAATTTCTTATTTGACAAATAAAACTGATCTGATATAGGGTCCTAATAATAACTATGAAGGATGATTTCGTATTTAAAAATTTATTTATTTTAATTAAACCTTTAACAAAATATCTTTTTTTGGTATAAAAACAGCCTTTATTAGCTAGCAAACAAGGCATTGTTAATTTTTTTTTGGGTCGAATGTTGAATACTTTTTTTTTGTCGTGAATACTTGAATTTATTTTTCAACACTTTCATTTTCCCTTCCGTTGAAAATCTCTGCCGTAGCCCAAAAGTCAAAGAGTGAAAATTCAGAAATCTTGAAAAGGCCCAACACTGTTCTCGCTCAAACACGCGTGCGTTGCACTCAAAATGATTCATACAATCCATAATTAAGAGCCCATTAGATTTTCCGTCAGATATAATTAATTTTAATAGATTTATAAAATTGATAAAAAAAATACATAATTTATAAAATATATTAAATAAAAATAATTTAAAATCTATTTTACAGAATTTATTTCTGACTGTTTACAACTAAAAATCAATCAGACCTTCAATTTTCACTCGTTTCAGTTTCACCAAAAGCTTGTCTGATTTTGTGGGCACAACCTGATTTGACTCATAAACTAAATTTTATGGTGAAGAATGGATGGACAAGAGATTGTTTCATTTTTGACTTTTGTGGGCAGTAATAGTATGGATGAGATTAGGAATTAGAATCGGAAATTTCAACTGTGCTCCTTTTCCCTTGTCTGAAATTTCAATGATTTTTGACGACCTAAGATTTGTTGTACGTTGCAGTATATAATAGGTATCTACTACTGTAACCGGTTTGTATTGTGTAAAACAAGAATGACGATGTCAATTACGTAGAGAATGGATAAACCTAAACCTTCTATCAATATATAGGATAAATAGTATGAAACACGGTTTTAATTAGGTCTTACATTCAGACGAGAAAAGCTCATTTTTTGGTTTGTTTGGCCGTGAAGAATATTCTATTCAAACCTTTTAAGATATATAATTAATTACCTATTTCCTCATTCAAATTAGATAGCATTATGGCTCTGTTTGTTTTCCCATTTGTAAAGCTTCCAAACTAACTGCAGTTTAGAAGGAGGAAAATAATTTTCTTGGAAAATAATTGTCTCATAACCAGTGACGGATCCAGGATTCACATGAAGGGGGTCAGAAATTTTTTTAATAATAAATATTAAATACTAATCAAATTCATCATATCTTTTATTTAAGTTATACATATAATACATTTTATGTTAAAAAATTTATCAATAATAATATTTGTATCAAATAATATTTTTGATAGAAATCACTTAATTTTTTCAATTAATACATATATATTAATAATAATTTATTTTTTCATATATGATATGTAGTGTAAATATATAATAGAATGGGAGAGGAGGAGGGGAAAGGCCCATGGTTGCCCCCTTGAATCCATCCATACTCATAACATGACAAAAAGATTAAATAAATAGGCTACTTTTATGTTTCCAATTTAGCTGCAAATGAGTGTTTGTTTGGATTGCTGTTGAGGAGCCAAACATAAATTGAAAAATCTAAAACGTAATTTTAAACATGTTTGATTCTTTGTTCAATTATTCATTTTGCATAGAATTCTCAGTAAAATGTATGTTGGATTTAATCATTTAAAGTATAACATGGTCCATGTTGCCTTTTCCATTTCAGTTTGGCAATTGGAGATTTAAATAAGAGATAGATAAATTATGTAAATTAAGTTCTTCAAGTTTGATCCTTGAAGATTTTTTAGTAAATTAACTTCCTCAATTTTTAAAATTAAGAAAATTTGATTTACTTGTCAATTGTTTTCTATCTAAATCCCTTATATTTTCATTTTCTATATAAATATTTTGTAGTTTAATGATAGATTTGAGATATGAAATAATTTTAAATGTTCACAAGTAAAAATTTGAATAAAAATTTAATACATTTTGGAGGATTTTATAGGATGTGAAATTAGGGATTAAATAGGGAATTTTTTTATTTGATATTTTGATTGGTGATTTTTTAAGTTCATAAGATTCAAAATGATTTAATCAATTTAATTTGTCGCAGATGAACCAAATTTGCTTAATTTAGAAAGTAAATAGACTAATTAATTTGCTTGAGAAAAAACTTGAGTGACCAAATTAAATTGCACATAGTAAAGACTATAGGGATCAAAAGTGCAATTAAGACTTACAGTGTAATGTTAACACAAAATTGACCATTAAAATAATATTTAGATAGATAAAATAAAATTATTCGCAACTGAGTAAATACTGTCGATTAATTTTAAAAACTACTTGAGATGTTATGAGAAATCTTGTTGTTGACTATATTTTGAGAATATAAATATTTTTTAAAATTATATAAATGTATGTATACAAAAAAATTGAGAAATAAGTTTAGGGGAGCCATCCTAATTAAGATCCGTCCCTATGATGGACATGTTTTCCCATGCCATTGGTGGGATTAGTCTCCTCATCACGTGGCCAGGCTATAGTCCATTAGGGGTGGCAATATGGACCAACTTGTCTCGACTTGCGATAATCCCATTAATGAAAATAGGTTGAAAATCTTAGCATAGCTCATTCATGGACGGGCTAAACGGGATGACTTGCTGAATCATATAATAGATAAAAAAGAAGGGTTAAACACGTTGACCTGCAAAAAATATACAGAGAAAAGCAAGAAAAAGTATAAAAAAATAAGAAGACTAAAAATTAACAATTAAATGATTGGTTAAAAAAAGGTTAAACGACATAGCCCAACACACCAATAACCCACTTTTGAATGGGTTTAAACAGGTTGGTGCATCAGTTAAGTATTTCTATCCATACCCATTTAAAAATAATGGGTTAAAGGGCTAACCCAATAGGTTCAACGGGCTGGCTAGGCCCAATCAATAACTCCTTTTTTCCACCCTCTAATAGTTGTTTGGAAACGAAGTTGGTTTTATGAATTTTCGTGCGTAAGTCCATGTTATGACACGCAACACAGTGGATGAATGCATGACTCAATACCATGATAGAAAGGTCGTTTGGCCAACACAAGTGTACACAAGAAGCTGACAGGTGGCAAGTAGGTGGACAAGCAGGTATCCAATCAAGATATATAGTTGGATCCGGATAAGACATTGAAACAACTTATTTACCATGTTTGTCCTATCTCAAATTGGAAAGATAATGTAAACTATATATTGTGAGACGTGAAAATATGTAAAAATCAAAATAATTATTTTTTTGGTAAGTTAGGCAATAAAAATGAAAAGAAATAGAAATCGTAATTTGAACATTAACCTATACAACAACAACAAACAAACCATTTTCTCATTTGGTGGAATTAGCTTTGTTAGTTAAATGGTGTCTTAATGTCCTATAAATTGACCATTTATCTAAAATACATCTTGACAATAATTTCTCTTAAGGGTTTGACTCCTAGATTTTTTAAAACTATTTCTACCTTTAATTAATGGACAATCATTTAAGTAGTAAATTCTCTTTTATGAAGCTTCTATAAATCTTCTCCAGACGAGTTCAAGTCTGATTTTTAGAAAGTTGAGGAACTTTATTATCTTTTCTTCAATGGGAACTATTTTTTAGAGTATACTCGATTTTTTAATAAATAAGTATATTCTTAGTCATATCTTATCTTTGTATAATCGCTCGTCTATCACAATTTATAAATATGTTAAATAGAAATTGCAAAATTTTTGTTACACACAATTGATAATTTTTTTATTATCCTAGCAAAGGCTAGAGCTGTCAAAATAAGCCCTACCCTGCCTTGGCCCACATGGGTCATGACTAAAATAGCCCACAGGACCAAAAAGCCCACATGGCTAAAAAACCCACAAAAGCCCTATGGGCTAGGACTGGCCTATGGGCCTAAATTTTATTTAAAAAATGACTTCTTTTTAAATTAACTAGAAAGGCCCATAGCGTGGGCTGCCTAGCCCACTCTAGACAGCCCATATATATATATTTTTTAAATTTGATCCAAAATAATATTTTGATAAATTGTTAACTAATTTATATAAATTAACCAAAAAAAATTGTATGAAATCAACACTGCAAAGTTGCTAATGTACATAAAATTGAAACCCGAAGTGCACCTGTTTTGCAACTATGGAATTGTTATTATTATAATATACAAAGAAAACAAAAAACATAATTGAATTAATATAATTGGAATGCACCTTTCAATCTTTTCAGAGCTGCATTAATATACAAAAAAAAATTTGAATTAACATATGAATAAATCTAACTTTTGGTTTTTGAACATGAAATCATGATAGAAAGCTAAAAACATAATATTTATATGACAAGAAAATAAAGACACATTAATGACATTATCAATATCATAAATTAAAATATATATGGCTATTTTCAAAGTAACCAAATAACATATACTATTTTTTATGCTTGGGAAAGAAACATAAAGCAACATCAAAAGACAAATTAAAGAGCCCCTAACTCGTCTAGGAGTAATAACGTAACCAGATAACATATACAAATTAATGAGAGTGGAGGTGGTCACAAAACTTCAAACAAAGAGTGCGCAAGTTGAGAATAATAGAGAAGGTGTTAAAGAAACTTCAAATAGAGAGAAAGACGAGCTTGTACGATGATTTATGTAAGTTGAACGGAAGCTCGGTAAATTCACGAAAATGGTGGCTTCGTATGCCAACTCAAAAATTGTAACTCGGTGATAAAGAAAGAAGAGAAATTTTTTGGGGAATAGGTTTTTTCTTTTTTACAAAATTAAGAAAAATCAAATTTGTAAAGGGTGGGCTGATCCACGGTCCAACCCTGTTCTAGCCCACATGATTTGGGGCTGAGTGGGTCAGGGGCTTAAAAGCCCCCTCTAAGAAGTGGGCTATAAGATACAAGGCTGTATCACAGGGCCAAGTGGGTAGGGCCTAGGGCTTAGGGCTGATTTGACACCTCTAGCAAAGGCCTTATGTTATTATTCAACAAACCTTTGTTATTCTCAATCCCTTATGTTTTTTTTAAAAAACCCCTAACTACCCCATCCTCACCAACGACCACCACCACCCCTATTCACTATAAACCCCTCTTTTTTTCCCCTCTTCTCCTACTCCCACATATCTGACAACCTTTTTTTTTTCTTCATAAAATTATGACTTACAAACACGCTTGTTAAAAAATCGGTTTTCTAACACACATGTAAGGGAGTCCCATTTTTTGAGAAAAATGGTTTCCAGACACATGTGAAGTTAAGAGAAGAGAGAAAGCGGGAGGGGGTTATAATGCGTGGGGTGAGGGTGGCCATGGGTTGAAGGGGAAGGGGTGGGGTAGTTAGGGAAGAAAATTTTAAAAAAATTATAGGGGGTGGGAATAGCAAAAACGGGTGGGAAAAGGAAAGACCTATTTCCAATTTACACAAAAGTGATAAGGCCCAACAGTCAGTGGGCACAACCGAGGGATATACTATGTTACATATACAACAGTAAAAAATAGGGCCTCTTTGATTTTTTTTTTTATCGTTTCTAAAAATTATATTACAATTTTTTCTAAAAAATAATTTATATTAATTATTTTTTAAGAATAAGTTTTAAAACTCTAAAAATTAATTGGGTGAACAGTGATTGTAATGAGCATTACAGGCACAGAGGAAATAATAGTAGAGCTACAGCGTTGACAATTAGAGTGGAGAATAAGTGTAAAAGAAACTATAAAACAAAAACAAATAAAATGTGTTGTTGAATTTTTACTCCAATATTATACTATGGTGAATATATTTTCAAAATAATTATATAGAAGAAAACAGACAAACTAAACTTTACTCCAATACTTGAATGCAGTAATTTTTTTCTTCGTATTTTCCTCTATTTTCTTCCTCTATACAACAGATTCATATAAACCTAGTATTTTATCCAATAAAATAAATATATTAAAGTATGAATTTTATGTTGAATTTGAAATGAATATAATTTAAATTTAATATGTAAATATTATAATATAATTGGTTTGAATTGTGTGTAGTTATTGAATTTAATATATAGAGGTTAAGAAATAATGAATTACTAATTGTTGGGATGTCAAGTATTAGTCCCACATTGGATAAGAATGAACAAGGAGAGCAATATGTATAAGTGGAAAGACCTATAAACCTAACGCCTTAAGTTTTGGGTTGGATGTGGTGTCTGGCTTGTGTGGATTGTTCGTTTGCTCATTGACCCTATGTTGGAGGACCCCCTAGTGGTTTAGGCTCCTCTCGCCACCCTAACACTAATAAATTATCATATTTTTCAAAATTTTATATTCAATTGCTTTTTTATAAGTATTATTTATTTTTAAATGATAATGATATTTGAATTAAAAAAATATGAAATAGGATAAATTAGATTAAGAATTAGAATCACATATATTTAGATTTTAAAAAATAATTTTTTTAAGAGACTAGGGAAATTTAAGGATATGTAAAAAAATACTTACCAGAGGGGTATGTAGAAGACAGACACACTCAAAAGAGTTATAAGAAAATAATAAAATGATAAGATAATTTTCTAATTGAGAGAACCGAAAAAATAGCGTCTGACTCTAGTAAATAAAACATTAAAAATTAATACATCGATTAATATAGAAGTTGATTCATGTAACACATTTTTTTACTCTATCACTTCACCTGTTCAACAACTCTTAATTTTCCCTATCTCTGTGCTTCTAAATAGCACAGGTTGCGATGCAAATGTCAAGGGTAGGGAAGAATATAGTTTTATTCCACTTTGCGCACTTTGACTTGCTGTGCAATCCAATAAATATAGATATAAAATTCACACAACAAAAACGTACAATAACTCATACAACACACTTTTTTCTCTATCTTTTTCCATCACATCACCTATCACATCTCACATTTCTCTCTTTTTACTCTCTTTTCTCTCTTCCTCTCTCTATGTTGTATATGTATGTACATCTAGCATTTCTCCAAATCAATAATAGGATGGAATGAAGAAAAAAAGCACCAATACCTCAATAAGTGGAGCAGAGCAATTATGTTGGTGGTGCTTCTAGACTCTCCCTTTTCCATAATCCTCACCATTCTTCTTCTCATCTTCTTCTTACGCTTTGCCATTCTCTTCTTCTTTCTCCTTCTCCTCTTCCTTCTCTGTGCCAACCTTGTTCACCTCATTTTCAATATTCTCTCCTACTAATTAATACTCCCTCCTCTTCTTCTCCCAAAACGGTGCGCTCCATTGGTTCTTATTGATTTGAGGTATATCGTGTTTTTTTTCCCTAATTTTTTATCAGTGGCTTTCTTTTTTTAATGGTGTTGGCATATGCAGGATATGCAGGGGTCAACGGACACCAAACCTTGTGTTTTGATCCATCTATGTTAACAAAATCAAAACTTGTTCCTAGCTTGCACCCTTAAACTTGTATGTGCACTCTTATTTATGTCTTCCAATGTTGATCATGTTTCTCTCTTTAATTTCTAAACCCTCGCCTAGTTGGTTAGTTGTGGATATGTAATTGTAATCCTATAATTAGAAAAATATTTTAAAAATTTTAGCTTGATCGATCATTAATTAGTTCTTTATTGTTTTGGCTAGTTATGATACAAGCGCAAGACCGAATTATATATGACGCAGATAATTAGTTGAGAAGAAACCAAAATATTGCATTAATTTTGGTCTTTTAGCCATGCAGGGATTAATTTCTGGAATGGTTTGATATGATAGTTGGAAGATTTTAACTGTCTCTGTTTTGGTATCTCCTTAAAATTGGGGTTAAAAATATTCAAGGGATGGCTTTAACAGTCTCTGTTTCATTCAAATATCTTCTGATGGCAATAGCCTCAAGAGAAGTCCTCAGGTCTTTATAATTATTGAAAGAATCTTGTCCCCTTTACTCTGTGGTTCATAATTAGGTGACAAAAACACATTCTCATTGGCCTTTTTTTCTTTCTCTCGTTTTTTTCCCTCTTCCATATGAGGCAAAACCTCCTTTCTACCTCTACTATCTTCCTTTGTGTTTCCTTTTCCCTTTCTATCATTCCAAACCCAATGTTGGTGTGTAAGAAAGATTTATCCAATGTAAGCAACCACAGTCTACTCAAAGAAATCAGCTTTTACAATTATATATATAGTTATTTTCAGATTCCTATAGAATTATATTAATATTCTTTCACATGAACTCACATAAAACTCAGTAAGTTTTTACATTGGTAATCTTTTGATATATTTAAAGTACTGTTGCACCTTTGTAACAAAAAAGTTGTTCTCCTTATATTTCTAAAGAAAAAAGGGAAATTGGTAAAGAAAAGCCATTTGCAGATGAATGTTGATCACTTGTAATTTATATGGTTATGCGCGCAGTTTGATCCTTCACAAAGAAATTAAAGTCTTGTTAATTAGTCGTCGCTAAGATGATGATAACTTTGTGACATGCTACATCGGATATCCACCGTTATCAAAGCAAACGACTACTTTTATGTTTGTTTGTTTTAAATATGCAAGATTATCAATTTTACGGAATTGATTTTAAAATCATTTCCATTTAATGTGTTTAGTAAGATGTGCACCACTCATTTTTAATTATTGATTTCTAAAATCAACTTTACCCAATTGTAAATCAAACGAATCATAAGTGTCTATTTGTATAAAACTAGTGTATAACATGTGCAATGCACGAAATCACTTAAGAAATTGATTTGAAAGAATAGTGAGAAGACTGTTTTTTAAATTAAATTTTGTGTATATACGGATGGTGCGATAGTAGAAACACAATCTGACTAATTAAATGATATAGGTTATAGAGAACTCAAGTGGTAATATATAGAATCCAGTGAATGTTTAGTAGTAAAATTGTGTATATCCACCTGAGTTTGCTTTAGTCGATGTGACACCGGTGAGATTTTAAAAGGATATCACCATTATATCGCATTATAAGGCTAAATGCAGGAATCCGAGTGACTTTGTATATTGTTTTGTTATTTCATTTTGCTTTGTATATTGATTTATAAAGATAAAGTACCAGAACACTCTACCATATTAACAATCATTAATTCATGTAGCAAACCCTAAACCCTAAATAATATCTCAACAAATAAATCTGTACTCATGTGTATGTTGATGTTTAATCTCTCATCTCTTCCAATTTTTTTTTATTTTAGTATAGTTTTTTTATTGAGGCTGGTTTGGTTCTGTTCGGGTAACAGATCCAATATCTTTAATCCGTTACCAGAGCCAATTATTGACAGTTTTGATTGGTTCGGTTTGGGTCCAACTTGATTTAGCTAAAAAAATTCAAATCAATCAGATTGGTTCGGTAGGGTTTAGGGTTTATCGGGTTCATCGGATTGAACAAAACCAATGAACACCCGTAAATAATATATTAGGAAAATACACAATAAATTTGATGTAAATCAACATATTTTATTATATTACCACATCAAACTTTAGTATCAATCTCAACAAATATGTCTGTATTCATGTGTATCAATATCTACAAATTAAACAATTTTAATGTAATAAAATATTAGGAAAATACACAATAAATTTGATGTAAATCAACACATTTTATTATATTACCACATCCAAATTTTAGTATCAATCTCAACAAATATATTTGTACTCATGTGTATCATTATCTACAAATTAAACAATTTTAGTTTGAATAAAACAATTTTTGGTCCTTGTAAAATATATGGTTTTTGCTTTTAGTCCTTATAAAATTATTTTTATTCTTTTGGTCCTCATAAAATTCAGAAACTTTGAAAAAAGTTCTTATTACCACTTGTCATGCATCCAACCATGCCACATAAGTAATCATGTTGATGTGGCATATGATGTGGTGTGTCTAGATGCGTGACCTATCATCAAAAAATGATAATAAGGATCATTTTCAAAAATTTCAAATTTTATGAGGACCAAAAGAATAAAAATAATTTTATAAGGACCAAAAGCAAAAATTGCATATTTTACAAGGACCAAAAAGTTATTTGAGCCTAATAATAAAATAACTAATAAAATATTGTAATAAATTGAATAAATAGTGGAAAAAATATTAAAAAACCTATAAGATTGTATAATTATAGATAAATTATAGATAGATGTAAATCAACATATTTTGTTATATTACTATCCAAACTTCGATATTAATCTGAACAAATTTATTTGTACTTATGTGTATCATTGTCTACATATTAAATAATTTTATTTTAAATAAAAAAGATGTCATGACTTTTGATAACAAAAAGTAGTAACAATAATGATAAAATAACTAATAAAATATTGTAATAAATTGAATGAATAGCGAAAACATTAATAAAATATCTATAGGATTGTGTAATTATAGATTATAGATAGATGTAATTCAACATATTTTGTTATATTACCACATCCAAACTTCAATATTAATCTCAACAAATTTATTTGTACTTATGTGTATCAATGTCTATATATTAAACAATTTTACTTTAAATAAAAAAGATGGCACAACTTTGGATAACAAAAATTAGTAATAATAATAATAATAAAACAACTAAAAAAATATGTAATAAATTAAATTAATAATAAAAAAATTAATAAAATATCTATAGAATTGTATAATATAAATTTTAGTGTTGTTCTTCATAAAAAAAATCATGTGCGGCGAAATTGCTTTGGAATATGTGTGGAATCTATTTCCAACTTATCTAACTAATTAATAAACTAACAGACCTTAACAATATTTGACGATATTCATGCTTAGCCAATGGAGAGGAAAGAAAAAAAAAAAAAAACTAGGACTTTCGTACTCTATCGGATTTTACAGCGTATTACAATTTCGTCCTTAACTTTTTAAAAATAGTACTTTAGTTACTAATTTTATTATAAACATAAAGTGCATGTTTCTTTAATAAAATCAGGGACTAAAGTGCATGTTTTTTAATAAAATTAATTAAGGACTAAAATGCATGTTGCAGGGACCAAAGTTCTATTTTGGAAAAGTTAGGAACGAAACTGTAAGACACTGTAAAAGTCAAGGACAAAAGTGCTAATTTACTCTTAAAAAAAATATATATTCCAAAGCAAAAGCCAGGTACGTTATCTTTTATTCTCCCTGTTATTTGCTCACATAAATTAAAAAAATATAAAAGTATTTGCTCACATGGTTTGTTAATGTTGAATTTTACGTTCCTTTTTATTTTTTATTTTTATAAGACTTTATCTGTGGATAACTAGGAAATACCTACCAATTTTAGCTATGACCAGAAACTACTGCATAGCTCGAGAGATCTGTATCCATTTATAATTATTAGACTTATTTTCAATAAAAATATTTATTTTATAAATTGTTCTAGACCATACCGTGTAATGATCCTCTCCTGCCTCTCCAGCACAATTTAACTACGAAATAACTACGGATTTTGATTTCCTAGTTATTTCGTAGCTAAACATTGCTGGAGAGGCTGGAAGACTGGAGAGAATCCGGATCCGGCCATACCCAAATTTATCGATGACCTAATAGAAAGGCGCAATTCGTGGGGCCCTCGCTTTTACCACACCATTTTTACTATTCTCACCCCAACAATTTTTTCTTTCAAGCATATCCCTCCCCCTTCCCCACTTTTGCTACTTAATTACGTATTAAGGAATTTTCATAAGAAATGAAAAGTCAAAGGATGTTTCCCGGGGGAATCCAAAGAACGAAAGACAAGGTGTTTCATTGCTATGATCAAGTCTTGGGTGGGTTTGTTAGGAGGACTTGAAGTGAAAAATCTAAAATTCATGTGGTAATTTTGATTGTTAAACTTATTAGACTTATTTTCAATAAAAATATTTATTTTATAAATTGTTCTAGACCATACCGTGTAATGATCCTCTCCTGCCTCTCCAGCATAGTTTAGCTACGAAATAACTACGGATTTTGATTTCCTAGTTATTCCGCAGGAGAGGCTGGAAGGCTGGAGAGAATCCGGATCCGACCATACCCAAATTTATCGATGGCCCAATAGAAAGGCGCAATTCGTGGGGCCCTCGCTTTTACCACACCATTTTTACTATTCTCACCCCAACAATTTTTTCTTTCAAGAATATCGCTCCCCCTCCCCCACTTTTGCTACTTAATTACGTATTAAGGAAATTTCATAAGAAATGAAAAGTCAAAGGATGTTTCCTGGGAGAATCCAAAGAACGAAAGAGAAGGTGTTTCATTGCTATGATCAAGTCTTGGGTGGGTTTGTTAGGAGGACTTGAAGTGAAAAATCTGAAATTCATGTGGTAATTTTGATTGTTAAACTTATTAGACTTATTTTCAATAAAAATATTTATTTTATAAATTGTTCTAGACCATACCGTGTAATGATCCTCTCCTGCCTCTCCAGCATAGTTTAGCTACGAAATAACTACGGATTTTGATTTCCTAGTTATTTTGCAGTTATTCCGTAGCTAAACGTTGCTGGAGAGGCTGGAAGGCTGGAGATAATCCGGATCCGACCATACCCAAATTTATCGATGGCCCAATAGAAAGGCGCAATTCGTGGGGCCCTCGCTTTTACCACACCATTTTTACTATTCTCACCCCAACAATTTTTTCTTTCAAGAATATCCCTCCCCTTCCCCCTCCCCCCCCCCCCCCCTCCCCCACTTTTGCTACTTAATTACGTAGTAAGGAAATTTCATAAGAAATGAAAAGTCAAAGGATGTTTCCTTGGAGAATCCAAAGAACGAAAGAGAAGGTGTTTCATTGCTGTGATCAAGTCTTGGGTGGGTTTATTAGGAGGACTTGAAGTGAAAAATCTGAAATTCATGTGGCGGTTGATTGCTTCATCGGTGGTAATATCTCTATGCACTTCTTCCTTCACTGCTTTTTCCTTCATCGGTGGTAAGCTATTTTTTTTTTTTAAAAAAGACTTAAGGACAAGGTTGTTCGAAACCATTCCCAGACAACTTTGTCCGTAAGCTATTTTTTTATACGGATTGTCGGGGAATGATTCCCATACATATGTAAAAAAAATATGGCTTATGGACAATGTTGTCCAGGAATAGTTTCCAGACACTCTTGTCCTTAAGCCAATTAACTGAAGGGCAGTTTTAGATTTTTCAATTTTTCAAAAAAATGGGGGGTGGGAATAGCAAAAAATCAGATGGGAAAAGCAATGGCCAATTCGTGGATAACTCAACTCAACTCGTACGTCCATCGCTTTTTTTTTGTGTGAATCAAAGTTATCCCCAGCCGATAGCTAGAGACTAATCCCTTCGAGGTGTGCAGAGATCACTGAAGTGGACTTTGCCTCTTTTAACAAATTCTTTTCCATACACATCGCCAGGGATCGAACCCATAAGTGACCCAACTATCCGCCAATTGTGCTATTCTTTGTTGCTCGGTCCGTTGCTATTGCAAAGGATCCGACTGCATAAATACTTTCCCATATATGTCAATTGTTAGCTACATACTATTCTGCATTTAAGTGTCAAAATGCCGTTGCACCGGAGATTAGTACCAGCTCCCCCCGGAGCAACCCGTACCCACATCCAGATTTGCAAAACTCGGCAGCGAACACAAATCTAACCCAAACAAACCCTTTGTCCTTTTTAATTAATATAAGGGTACTTTGAAATGACTAGGATCGTACATTGTGTCTTGTCCTCCTTGTGTATGTTTTCTGTCTTGCAATGCATAGTTAGTGAGTTGAAAGATAAAAGCATTATATACGTAGCTAACTTCGTCCCCAAAATAGGGGAAACAGTGACATTCACCATTAATGAAAACTCACATGCCATTGTCTCCACGTACACCTATTATTTATATATCCTTATACCGGAATATATAATTAATTTCATCCTTCATTTATCTATCTTATTATGTCACACAACATACACAAGCTAGCCACTATATATAGACAAGAGTTTCCAATTAAAAGAAACTTGTTATATACATTTTGTTGTTCATCTCTGAAAATGGGTAAAACTAATTCTGGGTCGTCAGGAGGGAGATTGTGGTGGAAGGGAGTAGTGGTGCCTATGATGAGGAAATTAGTATTGTCATGTAATTGGAAAAAAGGGGTAGTGAAGGAAGGTCATTTTGTGGTGATTGCAACGGAAGGGTGGAAGCCAGAGAGATTCTTCATTGAATTGGGATATTTGGATGACCCTGACTTTGTTAACTTGTTAAAGCAAGCTGAAGAAGAGTTCGGCTTCTCTCAGGTTGGAGCACTTGCTATTCCTTGCCAACCAGAGGAGTTGAAGAAAATCATTGCAACCAAAAAGGCTATTACCTGTTATAGCCAGCTAGCTAGGTAAATTAATAAATATATTATAAGAGATCACTTAATTAATTAGTTACATGATCGATCTTTTTCGATCGCTAGCTTGTGTGTCTTTTCTCTTCTTGGTGTCTTATAATTTAATTAGTTACCTTTGTGTGCATTTGGGGGCCATATTTCTTAGTAATTTAATTTTAGTGTGAAGTACTACAACGCACAATAAGTTAGTCGTTTTGATGCTGTATTGTATTTATGCCTGGATGTAAGTATTATAATCTTGTAGGCACAAAAAGGCCGGATTAGCATCTCATTCTTTCTTAATTAATTATCAGTTTACGAATAAGATGGCCACTTGTAATTAAGAATGCTTACAATTTGTGAATACAATTTGAGTTTAATCTTCTCCTATCTATTTATAAATATAATATAATTTTTATCACTTAAAGTCCATGATAAGAGTTATCCCTTACACACTTGCTTATTATGTTGAGAAGGACAAAAACACATTATTATAAAAAAGATGTTATTCATACGGCCAATCCATACAAAGAAAATTGAGGGTTTATGTCTCATGGATCCAAGCTTAAAAGTAAATCACTCATAAATAATTCAGAATTTCATACAACACACTTTTTTCACTTTATCTATATATATCATTAGAGATAAAAAATTCATATAACCAAAACATACAATAATTCATACTATACATATTTTTTCTCTTTCGTTTACCATTACATTCCACATTTCTCTCCATTTTCTTTTTTTATCTCTCTTTGTTTTATGTTGTATTGGAAAATATTGTCAGTGCTACAGTAGTAGGTACTCCCTCCATTAAAATTTTGACACCTACCCATGTATGGTAAGTTTTCCCTAATTTAAATTTTATTCTAAATTAAAATAAAAAATTCTGACCACACAATGAGCAAGGGAGTATTGAGTTTTCAGTATTACTGAAAATTTACTCATTGTATTGGTATATAAATATATAAATTCTAATCACATTATCAATCACACATTTCACACTTTTCTGTTTTATCTCATTTTCTCACATTGTTGTATGAGATTGTTTTATACATTGTTGATGTATAAATACAATTTATTCTTTTAAAAAAATAAATTAAACAACCAACTACTTTAGGATCATAATAATCTAACTTTTATAAGATCCAAAATACTAATCAAATTGGTGGGACTATGCCTAAATATCACCTCATTATATTATTTTGAATAGTAAACAAACAATGAGACATCCATATTGTTTTCACCCTTTTAATTTCCTCTCACCAATCCATGACTATACGTAAAAAAAATATGTGCTCCTTGCATTGCTTTTCATTCAGAAGGAAGAACAACATGTATAAACCGACCCTGAGACCAAATTGAGAAGGAAAACCTGCAGATAAAAAACACAAGTCCTGAAAAATAACGAAAATTTCTTACTTTTCTATTCCACTTTGTTTTCAAATAGAATGTGCATATAAATAAAACAATTTAACAGGAAGAAAGAAAACTTATCAATATATCATTTCTTTGTGTACAACTTCTTAATCCTTGTTGTTGATGGCTGGTATGATTATTAAAATTAAGATGAGGAAACTGTTCATGAGGGCTATATATGTGAACTATATGGAGTATTATGATATATATATGCTTCATAAATTATTGGAACGAAAAAAAACTAATAAATAAAAAATAAATGGAGTAAAGTACTATTTTACAAACAGAATAATGCGAATTGGTTATGAATGTCTATACCCTAGCTAATTAAATAGTTGTAGCATATTAGACGAAGGTTCCCCATAGGAAATGAGGCACATGCATTGCCTATCCAATATAAGGTGATCTCAGCTGAATAATTGGGCTGAGATAATGACCCTCTCGACAACTCTCAATCATTATATTTCTTACCTTTTTGTTTTATTCATTCACAGAGTATTAGTTCATAAGAATAGGACAATTGATAAATGATAGCTAGGTGCTTTCAGGTCTCCTATGTCAGCATAGATTAAAGTCTCTATCCCCAGGGCAGAACAGGGGAGAGGAGAACATGAGAGGAGCTGCAGGTGATTTGGACATAAAGTGGCTCTTCCAGTTGAAGTATTGGGACAACCGACATCCTATTTTGCTATTAGTTAGGGACCCTCTCTAAGGGGAGACACATATGAATGCGTGCTACACAAATTTGTTCCATGTCATCATTCTGCTTTTTACATGCATCTTCAACATCATCAATTTTCTTTAACCAATATTCATCACAATGAAATGTAGCCTAATGTTTTAATTTGTTAATTTTACTGTACTTCTTAAATTTCAATGGCGTACAAAGAACCAAGATCTCACAATACACACTCACACACCTCCAGAGACTCTGGCACATTCATTAGCTAAAATCTGAGGCTGCAACTGTAAATCTCTCTATTAATATGTTTGATTTTGAGTTATAAAATTCCCCCAAAATCATAGTTATTAGGGACTTTTTAAACATGCACTATGTCGATCATCCATTTCGTTTCAAATTAATTGCTTTTGTTGGGTAAAATTGAAAGCTACTTTAGCTGATAAGGACTTTGCAGCTCAATTGCAAGTGGCTTAGGTTTAAGACTTAAAAAAATGATTCTGAAACTCAATGATCACATCCCTCTCCTTGGTTAATTATATTAATACTAGTATATATGAATTAAGAAAAAAGGTTACATTTCACTTACCAAAACAAAACAAGGTTACATCTTCTCACACTCACATCACTTTTATGAGTAAATTTTCAGTATTACAGTAACAGTAAAGACTCAGTACTCCCTTACTTATTGTGTGGTCAGAATTTTTTATTTTAATTTATAATAAATTTTAAATTAGAAAAAACCTACCATGCATGAGTAGGTGTCAACATTTTAATGGAGGGAGTACTTACCACTGTAGTACCAAATTTTTTTTTTTCACTTTTACACATTCCCTCTCTTACTAGTTTTTTTGTTGCTCATTTTATGACTCAACATATTTTACTAATTCCTCTTGTCTACACTATTTTCATATTTATTCCTTATATAATTAAGGTGTGAAACTACGTAGTATCATTTTTGGAAAACAAAATTAGATATATATCTACCTTTTCGTTGGTGAGCGTCTTCAATCTCTACCGGCCGGTTCCTCTCGTTTTCTGTCTCAGCGCCACACACGTTCTCTGATCGATGAAAATAAATGAAGGTAATTAATTAATTCTATACAAGAAACAAAAATATATATGTGCTGCAAGTTCGATATATTTTTGTTCCATATAACAATGTGGATTTCTTTGATAATGTGGCTTGAAGTTTGGAATCACAAAAAACTGATTAACTAGTATAGACGTGTCAGTTTTTTTTTTTTTTCAGGAAACTAGTTTTTATGAAATTGGCTAAATAGATAATTAATTGATAATGGATCCAATATAAAGCCCTAGGTTTTATTTCAGCAAATTTTTTGTTGTTGTTAAGAGTTGAACATTACATAAGAATAGTAAAAGTAGAAAATATTAGGAAAAAATATGATGTTAATTTTTTTAATTCAATGAAATTTCTATAGGTAGCACCACAATAGGTACGGCTATAAATTCAATTGAACCTAACCAATTTTTTTAATAAACAAAAAAATTGAATTAAAGGAAATATAAGAAGTACTCCAAACCCGTTAAGGAAAAGTGTTACAAAGGAATTTTTTTTTGGTCAATGTTACAAAGGAATTTCAACCGAACAAAACAAATTAACCCCACAAGATGAGTTTGGATGTTGTGTTTTGAGTGGTTTGGTTTCTATACTGTTCAACATAATCAATGCCGGACTAATTTTGTAAGTTTTGTGGGTTTACCTAATTGTTCTAGTATTAATAGGTTGAAATGGTCATCAATTTGGTTGGTTTTGCTTTGGTCTTTGTGGCTAGCTCGAAATCAGGTTGTTTTCTCAAATGAAACAATGGATCCTAAGGAAGTGTTGGAGTTAATTGAATTAAGGTCTTGGAAGTGGATAAAGGCAAAAAATCTTGCTTTTATTTACCCATTTTCCTTGTGGTCTTCTAATCCTTCGGCTTGTCTACACTTTTCTGATTTATGAGGAACTGTCTTGAGTATCTTGGTTATTAGTGAATCGTTGGAATTTTTCCGATCTACCTATGAGCTGTATGGTTTTCTCGCTTCGTTTTTTATGGGTTTAGTATGATTCTGGAACTGCTGGAAATATATTCTTTTGCTGGTTACATTTTAGAACAATTATTTTAGGCTTTGTGTGGGGTTTATTGGACTCTGTTTGTGGTTATAAGGGTTATTGGTCTTTTCCATCTTGATAAAGGAAATGTCCGAAGGTGGAAGTCTGGGCGTTCAATTTCCAACTAAGCCAACATCGGATTTTACTTAGGAGTGCAATAGGCATTTGATTCTTGTGACCACACTACAATTAATTCATTATCCATGCTTTATTCAGTTGTTGTTTCTGGTTTTTACTTTTTTCAATTTTGTTGTGGTGTAGTTTGTACTCAATTAAGTGTTTAGCTTTTTCGATGTTTATTCTTACCTCTTTGTAATATGGGTTGGAGTACTTCTTGTACTCCCATTTATTTAATTTGACTTTACTTAGAAAAAAAACCCACAAGATGAAAATGGCCCACAAGACCGAAACCAATAAAGGCCGAACCGAATACAAAGAAAACCAATGACAATAAGCGCAACCCAAGATAATAAAAGTGTAAAAGGCTAATAGAATTTCATTAAGATAAATTAGTGATCAACCTAAGAATTTAATCAAGTTTATTTGAATCATGATAAACAAAATTTAAAATATAAATGTAATATATTTTTCTCATAATTTTAATAATATAACTTTATATATAATATTTTAGTGCTACAATAAATGACAAAAGATGGCCACAACAATGAAAATAAAACGGAGTAATGATGGAAATAAAAGAACTTATTTACAAGAAAGATCCAGGCATCCACCCCATATAGCGAATACCAATTGTCCATGCAGTGTTAGACGTGTCCCTCAAAAATTAACTAATTGTAAAGAATAAACAATAAAAGGAAAAAAAAACAGTATGTTAGAGCCTATGCTTCACCTTGAGATTCTATCAATTCGCTTTTTTTTTATTTCACTTATATTTTCCTATTTAATAGTATGTTAAAATCCCTCTTAACATATCTGCACCACTTATTTACCCAAAATATATTGTTTTTATATACATTTACCATTGGAACTCGACTTTATAACACCTACTCAGTTTAGCTGTGGGTGATGTTGTGAATGTTTTTGCTTTAAGTTGTTGTTAAGCTTTGTGCTGCTAAATAGAAAAAATTTCAAAGCTCTTTCAAGTTGTTTTGTAATAGTGTTTTTGGATTACTAAATAGTTTAGATTTATGAGTATGTGTGTTTGTTTTATTTTTTAATTTGTTGTGCACTACTGTAATATTCTTTATTTAGCCTCTTACAAATTATGTAAGTGTTGTTGGACATTTTTCAATAAATGATATTTCGACAAAAATATATATAATATTGAACTTGGATTTTTAAAACTAAACACATATTTTATATTGGAATGACCCACCAATTGAACTCAAACCATTTTGACACTCAGTGTGATGCGAATGGAAAAAAAAAATAGAGCCTTCTCAACAAGGTATATGTCATTTTCCCCTTAATTAGTTCTATAATAATGATTAATGATCGAGTTATTTTTTATTTTTATTTAACATTTTCATTGATTGTCTTAAGATCAATTAGTAAATTTAAGTTGAGATTGTATCACATATCTAATCCACCCCTAGATAATAAATTTAAGTCCTCATCATTTTTTAGTGTGATAATAACTTCTTTATTACGTAAGTTTTTATCTGAAACTACCTTATATTGTGACACATATTTTGAATTTGCATATTAAATTATTATTAATTTATTTATTGATTGGTTATTCAATCAAAAGAATTTTTTCTTAATTTTTTAATTAATATAAAATCTTTTCAATCAACATTACATATGTACATCTTTATATTTTTAATTGATTTTTATTACCGCTAGATTAATTTTTTTATTACCATTATGGGTTTTGTGCGATAATATATATAAAATGTATTAACAATATTTTTAGAAAAATTAACGCATTAGTAATTTTTTTGTTTTGAACCCACATATTATCCAACTCTGTTATTCTAGTGAAATTATCTTCTTTAGTGAATTTTTTTTTCCATATATAAAACTCAATCTCAAGAATTTAGGGGAAGTGGTTGTGAGTTTTCAGTTTTTTGTTTTTAAAAATTTTCAATCAAGGTTTTACAATTCAAAACCAAAAATTGAAAACCACTTTTTGTGGTTTTTAAAATGTTTGTTTTGAAATCCACAAAAATAAGTTTTTAATTAAAAATTTTTGAAAACTGAAAACTCGCAACGACCCCAAACCCCTAATTTAAAAAAATTAAATATGTATCACTTCAATCAATCCCGTTATTTTAACGCAATAATAATCTAAGATTGAAGAGTTCATAGTACTATATATGGAAAATGATTTAATTATGTCCTAATTTGGATAAGTCATGTTGCTCTTGTGGATTTATCCGTAAATGTTTAGATACCGCAAACAGTGCACCCACAAGTGTACCGCAGCACGGTTTACAGTTGCCTTTCCTTTTATTTTTCCCAAAGAATATGCCATCACGTACAGTGCGTTACAAATGGTACATATATCATTACCCTTAATATATGAATCTAGTTCTATCACCATGTTTTAATGCAGTATAGGGTAGGAGCTGGATCTCCTCCTGATAAACTCCATCCTTCCTTTCTGCCACACTCCCTTTCTCTCTCCTCCAAATGGAGCATCCTTAGGTTAGGCCCCACCCATGTAGTGGGATCTCCCGCTTGGCACCCAATGGGATCTTCATAAACTCTATCCTCATGGGGCCTAGTATAAAAAAATTGCTTTATAATTTTCGTTAATGATCGAAGCTTATAGTTATGTATAGGTGTAAAGCACTACTAGCTATACATAACAACATTTAATTATATTTTATTTAAATTACATAATATTTGCACGGTTTTCGTGAATTCAAGGCCGTGAACATAATAGATTTAACCCCACTAAACACAATAATAAGAAAGGGTGACAAACATTAAATATGATTAAGTCTTGAATAAGATTATCTCTAATAGAAATACATATGATTAACATAAAATAATTAAGTATAATAAATGTACTCACATATGTTAGTGTCTACTACAAGTCCCATATTAAGTGGAATAAGACATTTATTATGTGGTACTTAAGTCATGAGGCTCTCCCACGAACTAATTTTTTGGATTATTTTCGTAAACTTAAGTCATAACAATTTGTTCTTTCCATAAGAATTGAGTGGATTACCGAAAGGAACCAAAAATAAAATCAAATCAGCTTAATATACTTTTTTCTGCTTTCCCATGTACCAAATTAAACAATCAACTTATGGTCCGTTTGGTTTACGTTGGACTAGAATTGATTCTAGAAATGAATGGTTGAGATAGAAAATGATTTAAAATCAATTCTGCAGAATTGATTATGACTGTTGCAAAATCTAAAACAAACGGGCACTTAATATACTATTACAGTATGGATGTTTACTTGATCAAGTGTGAACTCAAACCGATGTGATATGAATTTGTTGATTAATATGGTCTGGATTGACTTCTTTTAAAAAACAAAAAATCAAAAAATCAAACTGATTTGAAATATTTTAATTCATTTAGACTTGAATTCTCCTACAAGGCTACAACACAATCTGATCGTGATACTGCTACTTTTGGTGTGAGGTTGATCTTTTCCAATATGGAAACGATATGATTTTCCACACAAGTTGCTCAAACTTTTGTTTTTTCTTGAGGTTGTAATTTATTTACTATATAAGGCCTTCGGTTTAACCCAGTTTGTTTTTTTTTTAATATAAACTTTGATTGCAGCCCATTTTGCCATTCATAATATAACTGCATATATATATATATATATATATATATATATTGCTTATCCCTGCCATCTCCTGAGCCACTTTGTAATTTGCATTGAATATAATTCAAGACTTAATGTTATCAATAGATACAATTATGGCGAGAGAGAGAGAGAAATTATGAGTACTAATTTATTGTTTTGAACATGTTGAAAATTCCATTGCCGACACATATACAAGATGTACGAACACCGTCAAGAAAACCTTTATGTTATATCGCCGGTGCAAAATGCACGGATGTCCCCTTAGCAAATGTAATCCATGACTCAACATTAGCTTTATTTTGACCAAACATAAGAGCAAACTCGGATTTTCGTATGTTTGTTAGTCAGTTATATATATATGTACTTCAAAAAGTGTGTGTTCACATTTATATATATAATATAATATATGGGATATATAGTCATAGTCATAGAGACAGCAAATTAGGCCTAAAGAGGATAGAGTACTTTGGCTGCTAAACAATTTCTCAATGAGTAGACAATACACGCACATGTTCAAAATACTCGCAATGGATGCTACCATTTTAAAATTAATATTAATTTGACATTAAGCAATTTTCATATATATAACATTAGCAATAATTATTGTACTTCTCTATATTTTACACTTTACAGTTTTTATTCTCTAGTTCTTTTCTTTGTGATCACGTATATTATTTTCTTTTGTGAGAATCCTCTCTGGTACTAAAATTTTTCAATAGAAAAGAGATAAACTCACACATATGTGTAGGTCCCACAATGTGTGAGTCCCTCTCTCTTACTGAAAAATTCCAGTAAATAGAGAGACATTGAACTCCATTTTCTCTTTTTTTTTTTTTTCTTCTTCCTAGCTAGCTCTATGGATACACCTTCATATATAGTGTCCACAATTAATATTCCAAATAATATTATATAGTATGTGATAGTCATAGAGACAGCAAACTAGGCGTAAAAGAACATGGTACTTACAAGTCCCGCGTACAAGATAGATTAGGGAAGAAACCGACGCGTCAAAATTGCATTTAATGATTTGTCTCTGAAATGACACGGAAATGAATGTTTAGGCTCCACATCGAACAAGAGAAAGAAACTTCGCGTGTGTTTCCTATATATATATTCATCCCATAATTCAACTTAGCTTTATATATATAATCCACTTATTAGTAGTGCTACTCATCAACAATTCAACGCTACTACGTACCTATAGTACTGCACTAGCACTATCTACTACTCAAACTTCCAAATTATTTGTTTGTTTTGTTTGTAATTTCAACTCATCACTGAATCATTGTTATTGTTGGTTTAACAACGACACTTAATTACTTGATCGATGGAGGTTATTAGAAGGAAGACGCTCAAGCATTTGATCACGAAGGTGTTGAAAGGTCTTCAATTCTTGGCTATGAGCAGAGCTGCATATTCAAGATCAAGAGGTAATTATTATCTTCTGAGAGACGTGATTGATAAGGAGAATGTGCCAGAAGATGTTAGAGAAGGACATTTTGCGGTTATAGCAATGCACGGTGGAGAAACAAAAAGGTTCATTGTTGAATTAGATTACTTAACTGACCCTGCTTTCTTGAGATTGCTGGAAGAGGCTAAGGAAGAGTATGGGTTTCAACAGAAGGGTGCTCTTGCAGTTCCTTGTAGTCCCCAACAACTTGAGTACATTATACAGAATCGACGATCCAATGGAATGGACAGAGCCAGCCACACTAGCTAGCTAACACTTAATTCTATTGCTCTGTTCTGTTCTGTCTATATTATTATATATACAGTCAAAGAAGACTCATACTGTTTTCCCCCCTTTTTTTATCGGGCGGGTAATTATATCATTCAAAAATTTACAGTTAATATTGGTAAGATATCTCAAAAGGGATAGTTCTAACTATGCCCAAATGTATACTTTTTTTTTTTTTCTCTCTCTTGAACATATATAATGTAATAATGTTTTGTGACAACTTTCTTTTGGAAATACATAAACAGAAAAGAATGCAAGTAGCCTTATGCTTGGTATCGCAATCACTTTATATATGCATAGCATGTTTAATTTTGTTGTCGAGGATTAATTCAGATTAATGTGTTGAAAATTAAACACATTGCACAAATTCCTAATGTTACTTTGTGATCAGAGAACCTACATTTTGTTGCTTTTAAATGAGCGGGCGCATTTTGGATTGCATGAACTGAAAACCAAACACACGGATAGAATGTAATGTAAGCGTTAAGAGATAACTTTTTCATACAACAAAATACATACAACAATTCATATAACACATTTTTTCTCTCTATCTCTCTCCATCATATCACCCATCACAACCCACATTTCTCTCTCTTTTCCCCTTTTCTCTCTTTCTCTTTCTATGTTGTATATGTACAACATATACAAACAACATTTCTCAAACGAACAAGTGTGACACATGTAAAAGGTTAAAAAATGCAAGTGATTATCAATGAAATCTACCCTTTTAATAATTAGTTTGGAAAATTGAAGTGTGCACTGAACGAGTAATTAGTTTGTTAAACTATGCTAAATTTGTCAACCTGCAAGAAAAACATGGCAAACTCACTGTCTTCTTTGCTAGCTAGCTATATTAAGGACAGCTTGTTTAAAATTTAAAAAAAAAATTATTTTTAGATTGTGTAAAAAAAAATTTTAAGAGATTTTTATAAAAATAATAAGTTAATTTCTGTTTCGTTGCAACGATAAAAAAACGGTTTTAATATTCTTTTTCTTTTATTTCATTTTGATTATTTTAAAATAATCAGATTTCTAATTTTTTTAAATTTTGATATTGTTTCTAAAATAGGAAACAGGCACGCTGGAAATTTTAAAAGTAGTTTTTTTTTATTAAAAATCATTATTATTTCCAAACACAATTACAAACAAATACAATCTAAATTATATATATATATATATATATATATGTGTGTGTATGTATCCAGTCACATGATATATGGCCCCACTACTTTTGTAGTCGAGCCTCTTTGTTTTGCATTTAGAGATTTTAAAGATATATATATTAATTTGACCAACGTAAAATAATTGTTACTTTTTCTTAAATGTTTAAAAGGGGGCTAATTGTAAAACAAACTTAATAATTAATATCGCGGGTGAGAAATGATTTATATCGATATTGTATAGAAATTTAAGTTTTGCATAACGTATAATAAATTAAGATATGTATTAAAAAATTTGTACTATATTCAAAAAGAAATTAAATAAGATATAATGAATTTTAAAATATTTGTACTACAGTGAAAAAGAAAATGTGTGTGTAGCAGACCAGAAAAGGATGATAGAATACTGACACTGACAATTCATGCAGACAAATACAATTTAATTGACACTTACGTCCCCTTCATGCTCATTGTTGTATCACATGCAATGGTTTCCCTCTTACGCGTATTGGCTCATCTGCTGCTCAAGTCTTACGTACCTCTTATTCTCTCAGATTATATATATATATATATATATATATATATAAACGAGAAGGGATCAAATTACACAGGTGTAAGTTACATCAAGTATTACATCGCTGAATAATTTTTTAACAGATCATTGTATTAAGTAATCCACCATTGGATTGAAAGTTAGTAAAATATAGATAATATATATAAAATTTTACATTAATCCGAAATTATTTGATATTTCATTGAGATGTCTCAAGATTAACGTCATATATACATTTGAAATATATGAAAAAACCAACCATTTAATATCTAAGTAAACAATGTTAAAATTTTACGAATTTTGGCACAAATAATCACGATGATAAATAAACTTAATTCGACGGTAAATCTAAGAACCAGTAAAAAACCGGTTTTTTCTAAAAAAAATTCAAAATTTCAAAAATTCAATTTTTTATTTAATTTAAAATGTTTTTAATATAAATAAAACATATATTTGAGGATCACACAAATATATATTATTTTACCAATCATTATTAATTTTTTTGTCTTATAAATCCTATAATAAGATTATTTATACGAATTTATAATGTTATATATATTAATTTGTCATAATTTTGTGTTATTTTATTAATTAAAATATTATATAATAATACAAACATATATTTAATTAATATCGGTTCGACCACGATTCAACCACGGTTAAACCATGAACCGGTGTCTTCACCGGTCCAGATTTTAAACGTTGGATTTTAGTCTCCATCATGATTACATTAAATGATGAAGTAACAACATTTCTTATAAATTTTTCTATGGATTTTTCTTTACAATATAGTAGATTTCAATATTCATATGAAATTTCATTTAAATTTTAAAATTTATGAGAATTTTCTACGAATTTTTCTAAATTAAAGCCGAGAAATTTCACAATAATACTTTTGTGAAAAAATTTGACAATTTCTTGTGAATTTTTACTTTGGAAAAGTCACAAGTAAGTTGTGAACATAACCTAATAGAGTATAATTAACAAAAAGAACTAAAAATATATGATTTTAAAACATGGAGAACCATAACCGAAGTAAAAAAATGAAAGAAAAAAAAACCAAAATTCGCTATATTTTTAAGTACTAAAAACATATTTAAGCTTTTATAATTATAATTATGATATTATTCAAATATAAATCAAATCTTATTATATTTTAAATTATAATTAACTATTAATTAATTAATGTTATAAAAATAAATGTTTATTCCATTCATTGCACACCAAAATACGTACTAGTTAGAACTAAATATTTACAATGTATATATATAACATCGTTATTTATATAATTAAGTATCCTTTTCCTATTTTCTGTATTGATTCATTATTATCTTTTATATTTATTGTTATATAATTGTTAGAATATAAATAAATATAGTGTATTATATTCTATAAACCACAAATATTTTTATATTTTCCCACAATTTTAATAGTCTATATCACACGGTAAAACATTTGTATGTCTATTGCCAATTTCAATCCTATTTGCGTACAGCAGAGAAAACAAATAACTCATATTGCAAAATCAATAATGAACAGTAGGAAGCTGTGATAAATTTTGCCGACACAAAGGTACAATACGAAATGCACGGATGACCACTCACAAAATAAATAATTGACCATTGACCATTAATTCACATATGATAAATTACCATGATGAGGAATAATCCACGGGGTCAACAACAATAGGCATCATGAATATATGAAAATTATCCTAGTTAATTAATTACAAAAATTATAGAAAAATTCTTTTATTATAAAAGAAATAAGAGTGATCAAGTTAAATGAAATCCCAAATTAATTTATTATATATGATTTTTGTAAGGAAAATTAAAATTATCCTACAACCGGCCAAAAAATAAAATAAACCTTAACGGTAATTGTTCTTACAAAACCTAAATTCTACTCATGGGGTACAACCAGACTAAGTGAAGAAGCTAGTGTGTATGCTGCCTATTGGGGGTATCTTTTATATATGGCATGATTTGCTGATTGGGAGACAACATGCGTTGATTATGCTGTCAGGCTACTTAACATCAATCATTTTCTTATTGGTCTGATTCTCTCATTTGATCAAGCTAACGATCCTGCTATGGTGTGTCAGGTTTACCTGACCGAGCTTACACTGACTGATCTTAACAAATACGTAACGGTAATAAAAATGCATGATATATAACCAAAGATGATGCTTAATTGAACATTATTGGTATGAAAATAGCTGATAGATTATAGGGTAAGAAAATTATGGATGGGAAAAGAAAAGAAAAGAATAGGAACGATAATGAGTGCTTGCTCCGTACCAATTAGTCCGCGTAAAGATCGAGTACACAAACACACATCTACTACAGGAACCATTAAATGACATGTTTCTACACCAACTGCCAAACACTTCAACCATGTTCGGTTTTGGTTTAGTGTGAAAAATAGCTAAATTTAGGCCATTAGTACATTGAGGAATCAAAACTTAATCAGTTTCAATGTTAAACGGTTAAACCAAACACACGCTTCTTTTTCCCAAGAAATTTCATGTGTACTTCTCCATCCCATCTCATCTCATGCCAATTTTTTCACTAAACCTCCACATTCTGTATTCAATCCTTGAAAGAATTGAAGTTATCATGATGGAACCGATCACTAAATCATTCTTTCTGTCCTATAGCAAGAAGAAGAAATAATTTTTCCACTTGCTTAATTAGTTGCTGGTGACCACCAATGGAGGCAGTTTCAATTTCCAGTCACAAAAATCTCTACGCGAATGTACAATATACTAATACTAATTCTTTATAATTTTTGGTTAAAAATGACTATGCTAGCTATTGACACCCTCAAACGTTATCTATTCACATTTCCTATACTAATAATTACTTTGAAAGAAACACATATATCCTTCACAAGATAGCATATATATATTCCATTGCATAAAAATGCCATTAACTGGCTGATCTATCATCTATGGGAGAAATAATTAAAGATTAATTTTGTAAAATAAAACACTAGTCTTCTTCTCTTGCATTGCATAATAAGATGGATCTGTCTGTGCAATCACATGTTTGGGCCCATGCTTATGATAAAAGCGTTTTGCCGTAGAGTAGACGGACCCCATATTCACAAAACAGAAAATAATGATAAATAAATAAATTAATAAACAACAATATACTAACGTCACACACAGTTGTTAAAATTAAGCAGAAAAGTGCAAAAAAGTGATACTTACTATTCATGAAGCATCACATGGCATTGGCAACGCTTCCCTTTCTCTATAAACACAACAATGGGGGATGTTGACCATACACCATGCTCACAGATATTTACGTCCCCATAATGCCATTTGCACTTTCATCTGTCAAAACCTGAGAGCAGGACATGCAGATATTCCAACATTGAGCTTTAACAATAGAGTATGGTATTCTAAAACTCAAGGAATGTTAATTTGTAACTTAATTTGTATATGTTCCCCCTAACAAATCCTGCAATCAGGGACTCTGCACTTGATTTAAAAGTTGCTTTCTTTCACAAACATTCAAATCAATCAAAACGTAATTTAATTAAGGATCACTCTCATGATATATGAATTGAAAATTAATGATGAAATTGTTGTTTGGATATTTTATAATGCCTGAATTAATTAATATCAGTATTTGTTAAACTAATAAACACAAAAGCAATTTGTTTGTCTGGGTTAGTCAAGCATGCACATGCATTATACAGTAAAGACAACAGCAAATTCTAGGCCCTTACAAAATAGAGAGGCCCCTATTACACTGACCAGTCAAATGTTAGCATTGAATGCCATACATAGCTACATCCATTTGATTAGCCAGTGTCTTCAAGCCTAATATAGGAAATTTCATATGTTTATAGCCATGTTCTTATTGAGTCTCAATATAAATAGCCAAACTATGATATAGAAAGTCCTAGCTCTAAACTAAGAGTCTTCCAAGCTCACTAAAGTACTTCACTACATATCCTATTGAGAAAAAAAAAAAAAACATTAGCATTTAGACTTAATTTCATGATTCTTAGGTCTTTTGTTGGGAAGATACAAAAGAGTCTCTCACTCTTTGTACTCAGAAGGACTGCACTACACTTGAATGAAGATCAACAGGAAATTGCAACCTCAGTGCCAGATGATGTTATGGAAGGACATTTTGTTGTTCTTGCTACCAAAGGTGAGGAAAGCAAAAGGTTTGTTGTTAAGTTAGATTACTTGAGTGACCCTGCATTCTTGAGACTACTGGACCAAGCTAGGGAAGAGTTTGGTTTCAGGCAGAAAGGAGCTCTTGCAGTCCCTTGCCGGCCTCAAGAATTACAGAAGATTCTAGATGATCCAAAAGCATAGATTACCAATGGTGGAGGGTATTATGTTACTTACTAATAATGATCTTACTACTTTTTATCTATAAAGTTCTGTTTTCAATTCCTAACCACATTATTAAGCTTTTATTCTGCAGCATGAGTTGCATATATATGAATATTCATTATTTAATTGTTTGCATTAATTTCTTGCAATTAATAGAAAATGAAAAGAAATTGAAGTGCTTTCTTTGGTTTAGGTCAATTGGGGATGGGAACAATGCATCAGATTCTATCTACCTAGACAGAGTGATCAAATGTATCAAAGCCCTCATCAGAGCCATGAAGCAGAAGCATGATTCTTCGTTGGCATTTGAGCTATATATGAATATCAGATATCAATTAATATTTGTCAAAAAAAGAATAAATAAAACAAATACAGAACATCCCTTACAAGAACGAATTGTAAGATATGTTAGAAGTAATGATCAGAAAAATGAAGAGTCGTGTTACTATTTCATGGTTGTATGGTATTATATGGATTAAACTCTTGTTCAATTAATGTTCAATGATATGTACCTATGAACTTTTGTATTAAATTTCATAAATAAGTCGTTTTGCAATTATGGTGTGTTTGATTTACAAAGAGTTCAGGCAAAAATTACTCATAATAGAGTTAGTTTCATCCAAGTTTAAAACGTGATTTTAATGGATACTAAACACACACCAAGAATATTCTTAGTGCATTCATTATGGATGAAAGCTTGAGGGTTCTCTAACTTTAGACTTTAGTTAAAAAATAAGAGATAAGAGATAAGAAACTCCACAACCTTGTATCAAGTGTGCCAAGAAATAATATTAATCTTTTTTTTCTTTTTTATATATTTATCTCTCCTTCTAACAGTATAACAAGAACGGGAATGATATGGTTAACGCGTATATGAAATAAGATGGCATGTCATGTGCTCAACATATATTAGTTAGGCATTAGATAGCTATGGTGAACAAACTTGACACAATAGCCTTTTCAAACAAGGCTCTCAGAAAAGCAGAAGTTGTTTCATCTATGCTTTTGCTCTTTGGATCAGCAGGCATGCTTCCTGCATGTGCATCATTACCACTTAATTTGGTAAATCATGTTAGAAACGTTTTCCATGAGCAGCACAATTTATTAATCGTATTGTCTATAATATTATTCAACTTAATATCCAGCTAAGCTAGAATTAATAGTAATATTATTACAAAATTTTGAACAAATTAAAGAACTTAGGTGGTAAATTTTCTAATATGGGTATACGTAGCATAAGTGCCACAGCTTGCATATTTAGGAAGCAGGGCATGGAGCAGGAACAAAGATCCACCTTAATTATCTGATTTTTCAAAATTTTACAATTGGGTGGAGATCAACTTACTCCATGAGTAACTCTGGGTAAGTTACTTCATTTAATAACTTCTTATAAAATGTGAATTTAACAAATTTAACTGTAGCTTAATTTGATATTAATATGATGATTATGCACACCAAATTTTACATTAGTTGGACATTCATAGGTATGTAATTTTAGAGTGAGCATTTACTTATATTTTAAAAAGTATATTGCTTGTTAAATTGAAGTGATTTGATGAAACATCAAATGATTTTTAAATTTTATAAAAATTTGTAGGTTTGATCTATGAAAACTGTTAGTATGACGGTTGGATTGATGAAATTCAATATTTATAAGAAGTTATTAAACGGAGTAGATTTACCTAGAGTTACTCCCAGTTACAGTTAGATATTTAGGTAATATTTCGAACATATATATGTATCTTTGTCATGCAATTATAGCACATCGGTCCCATCCTTGATGTATAAAGTGTTTGAGACCATTATGCTCAATATGCATCCACCAAAATACTTTTCGGGTGAAAACGAATGCACTTATCATTGCTGGTTGTCCATTTTGAATATGTTGACACCAGTACACGACATTTTGCTCAAAAAAGTGTGCTAAGAAGTGGATATATAAATTAAATTAATTACATACAATTCTCTGTTTAATTAAATATATATATGTGTGTGTGGGGGGTTTGCTAATGTACTCCAACCTCATTTTTAGAAGGAGTATATTAGCACTCTACACCTTTTTATTTGAAAAAAAAAAAAACCAAATCTCTCTTTTCTAGAAACAAATAGATTAATGGTTGTTTTAGTAATTTAATTGTTCAGTTTTATTTAAAAAAAATTCCATTCACATTTTCGATCTCTTCCATATTCGGTTCCCTTTTTTTTCGCTACTGTGTGATCGTGTCTCCAATTTGTTGTATTGGGTAGAACTGCCCTACACCATATGAACAATAAACTCACCTGTATTCGGTATTTTCTTTTTTAAAATAATATTGTATGGAGTACCCCTGATTTTGCAAAGGATATGCTCCCCAAATTCTATGGCTAGCGGCTCTCAAATATGAGCAAGACCACAATAAATGGAAGTTAAGCAGAAACATTGCGACAATGGAGGTAAGTCTTCTCACTAGAATGGAGGTGGGGGCGTTCAGGTGGATACTGATGAATGTCATGGTGGCGGTGGGAGTTGAAGAAGTTGAATAGAGAATAGAGATAGAGAAATTCATGCTTGTAAAATTAAAAAAAATGAGATTTTAAATATTAAATTACTAAAAGATTCATTAATCTACTTGTTTCTTGTCACAAAAAAAATCTACTTGTTTCTATAAAAGGGAAATTTGGTTTTTTTTTGTCCAAATAAAAAGGTATAAGGTGCTAATGTACTCCTTTTAAAAATGAGGTGGGAGTATATTAGTAAATTTATATATATATATATATATAAAAGTCTACAACTAATTAAAAAGGAGAAACCTTATGGCCATTAGGCAGAACGTTTTTATCATTTTATGTATCTCTCTCACATACAAGCACACGTGCCTCTTAGATGAAATGTCTGAGATGATAATATGGATGATGTGCACCTGGTTGATCATCGCGTGAAGCTTATACATGACCACAAAAATGAGTGACAGAATACAAGGCGAAGAGATTGGTACTCTAAATAAATTTGGAGGATTGAACAACATCACCAAATAGCTTGAGAAAGATGAATAACTCTTAGCACGGCATTTTACCATTAAATTTCACCACATTTATTTACGTTATTGATAAAAAAAAAAAAACCTTGATTTCAATATAATGTTTAATTTTTTTTTCCAGTATAGGTATCCCCTATTAGCAGGATTATTCTAGTTGGGGTTTAGTTTAAGACTTTTCACCTCTTTTTAAAAGTGTGTTTAGTGGGGATTGAACAGTTCTTCCCACAATCACAGTCTGTGTTACCAAATGAACCACAACTCTTTGGTATGATTTCAATGTTTAATTGGGAATGAAAATCTCTTCCTCAAATGAATTACAAGTCTAATTGCAAAGGAAAGTTTGTTGAACAGTTTGATTGAATGAAAGGGAGGGAGCATAATAAGTTTTATCTTTAAACAAGGCCCGAACATTCAACAAGGTAATTAAGGTCATTACCTAGAGCCCCCAAATTTATAAGGTCCTCCAATTTTTTTAATAGTAGTATTATTGATATAATTTCTTTTAAATTAATAATGTTTAAGATAGGGCCCAATATTTTATAAGACTCATATCTTACATTTTTTATATCTTTTTTTTTCTTATCATTTAAACTACTTAAAAGTCCCCCGCCTATTTTTTAATTTTTGCAAATGAAAAGTCACTCAACACTCAACAATAAGTTTCCTTGTATCGGTGGTATTGCTGAGCCCATAGATCATATAAAAGAATGATTGTATATATTAGATCGGTCTATTTCTTCTATTGAGAGTCGATTTGAACAATTTTTAGAATATGAAAACATGTTTGGTTTTTTATTTGATTAAAATAAATTTAAAACTTTAGGGGAAGATGAATTGAAAAAATATTGTATCAATCTTGAAAAGATTTTGAGTTTTGAGGACCATTCTGATATTGATGGTATTGATTTGTTTTCAGAATTAAAGTTATTGAAAGAAATTCTAACAAATGAAATTAACACACCATTTAAAATATTGAACTATATAAAAAGATTAGGTTCTTTTCCAATTACACACATTGCTTATAGAATATTATTAACATTAATCTGTAACTATCGCGACCGCCAAAAGAAACTTTTCAAAATTAAAATTGATTAAATCATATTTAAGATCAACTATGCTACAAGATAGATTGAATGAGTTACCTATATTATATATTGAGAGTGAGATGTTAGAATTACTTAATTATAAAACTTTAATAAATAATTTTACAGCTCAAAAAACCAGAAAAATAACATAAAATTTATTAGTCTATATTTAAATAGGCCCGTGTCTTGATTTTTACCTAAGGCCCCGAAATTCCTAGACACGACATGCTTCAAACAGGACACATGGGTCATTTTAAGCAAACAATTCCTAGGAGAAGATAAGACAACATCAATAATAAGCAACAAAAAAGAAGGACCTAAGGGAAGTAAAACGGGTCAACTGAAGTAGTACGAATCAGCTTTCCCTGATCCTAACCCTTATAGCTATGTGGAATTAAGATTGTGCATGGAAGGCAGAGTAGGAAGTAATTCAGGGCGGGCTTAAGGACAAGATTGCTCAAACTCTTATTTTAGACCCCAATTGTTAGTAACATTTTTATAATCAAAATTAAAAATATTATTATAACTAGGCCTAGTTCATTGGTTTATAAATTTGATTTTCCTCCTCAAAGTTAATGGTTCAATCCTTGCAAAATGAATTTTAACTTTCGAGGTTTCTTTTTTTCACCTCATGTATTTAAAAAGGCCCCAAAAGAGAGGTCTTTTTTTCACCTCATGTATTTAAAAAGGCCCCAAAAGAGAGGTTTACTTGAGGCCCCAAAAGAGAGATTTACTTGAGGTCTCACTACATGTTGGGCCGGCCTGAAAAGAATCTTTTCACCTCATGTATTTTAAAAGGCTCTAAAATAAAGGTTTACTTGAGGTCTCACTACATGTTTGGCCGACCTGAAAAGAATCTTAATGGAGAGGTTTTGGGTACCAAACATAAGGAGAATGACCAAAGTCATGTCATCTAACGAGTTAAAAAGGAATTGACATATTAGCAGGGAAGTAATACTCAAAAGTTGAGATAGGAGCTTGTTGATCTTAGTTACAATTTTGTAACTTACTGGTTGAATCACATTCACCTCAAACTATTTTTCCGAGTAGTTTCATTGCCAGTTTAGCTTTTGATTACAATGTTCATAACACTAAGTTCTTCAGTTTACATCTCAAATTGAATTTATACACTGAATTCAAGTATCATTGATACTTATACTACGTTTTTTTTTCCTGCTCTTCTTATGCCATGAAATTTGCAGCGTCACAACACGACCTAGCATGTTTTCAAAGCGTTTGGACCGGAAGCATTTTCTGAAAGGAATTTTTAAAACGCTTTGGGCCCTGTTATTTTCACGGCAACGTCAGAAACAATCCCAAAACAAACAGTGCCATGTTTTGGACCCAAAAAAAAAAAAAAAAACAGTGCTCTGTTTATTTATAGGGTTGGAAACAAATAGAATTACGTTTTGAACCATCCCATGCGTAAAACAGACTCTATCTCGGTTCCATGACTTTCTATAATTTATTAATACCCATCAATTATCTAATAGCAAGAGTATGTTTGGTCATTGTGTTTCGAAACCCACTTGTGATGAAGGCGGATAGAGACATGAATCATGTGATGTAGGTGGGAAGAGAAATCAATCCTCAAAATGCTGCCATGACATATGATTAATTGACAAAGGCAGTGATGATTCATTTCAGGCTGCTGAAGCGAAATGGGAAAACCTGCTTTTGGGCCCATTGTGTTAGCTGGCCTGGTTAGGAAGCTTCAGTGCAACCTAGTGTCTCGGGCTTGGCGAGTTCCAAAACATGGTATACGTCAATGCAACAGCAACTTGAATACACCTCATTCTGTCATTCACAGCGGTCAAGATCTATGATTTCCATGAGTTGCTCTCATCACTATTTCCCCCATCTAGCATATAGGACACATTATTTGCAACCACACCAGGTTCTAGTAGTCAGTCCTCCATTTCTTCATAAATTATACGGGTCCTGTTAACGGGTGCCCTGAGACAACCCATTAAAATATTCATATATAAAAGAATTGGCTAAAAAATTTATATATAATAGATCTTTCTTAAAAATCACAACATTAATTACATTTAAAATAATAAATGCTGCACAATTTCAAAAAAGCTTTCTAATTTTAATTTCTTAACTGGTGTGCTTAGGACATTCGTCAACATTTCCCTAATTTCCCTGAATCATAAATGATATGCTCTCAATAATATACTACTCCCTCCATTCCATTTTGACAATCGTTTAAGATTTCTACACACAAATTAAGAACAATAATAAATGACTTAAAAGACATAGTAATCTTACTAAATTACCCTTATTAATTTACTACACATTTTTTTTTCATTTTACCTAAATATATTAATGAGTAGTGTGGTGCACAGTTTTTTAAGTTTCTTTTCCCATAAAAGTGGGAGGGTAAAAATGAAAAACTAACATTAATACTCACATAGAAACTAGAGAACGACTCATATTATGAAAAAATTTATTTTCCTAAAACGACTATCAATCTGAAATGGAGGGAGTAATATAGAAGTACTTCATAAATGAGATTATTTGCTCTCATTTTGGAGAGTCCAGTTATATGGTCAAGGTGAAAGCTAACTCTTCATAAATGACTTGAGTAATTGCATCCCGTCAAAATTACTAGGGCTAGTGGCTAGTACAGACTACGGAAAGTATGAGCTACAAAAAGGAAACAGCAAAAACTCATACATGGATCCGGATCATCTCCAACCTTTCAGCCCTCTCCAGCTAATTTAGCAACGGAAAAACTAGAAAATCAAAATTTGTAGTTATTCGGTAGTTATTCCGTAGCTAAACTTGTCGGAGAGGGCTGAAAGACTAGAGAGGATCCTTACACCTCATACATCAAGGAACAATGATACTAAATGCACATTCAAAACCTTTAATTTCCAGAGAAAAGATATCATATGGGGGATGAAGACACATAATCCGAAAGACCTCCATGAGTGTGTTTGGTCAGACTAGCTAAAAGTTGAAAAAAAAAAATATGAAAGCTGAAAAGCTAGCTGAAAGCTTAAAGTTAGTTGGAAGCTAAAAAGCGACACACAAGGACATCATTATTTATTAAATAATGATAAGTGGGGATGATTGATGGATAAACTTGTAATTAATTTTTAGGTAATAACTGAAAATGAGGGCTTTTTTTAAAAAACCACCTCAAGTAACTTTTCAAGGAAAGCTAGTAGCTACCCAAAAAAGTTGTCTGACCAAACACAACTGAAATGGTTTCAGCTGCTAATTTAACTTTCAACTAACTAAAATGGCTTAAAAAAAACACTCAATATCTCAGCTTCACATCCATTTCCACGGGAAAGACCTTGCCTCGGTTGTTGAAGATCATGAAATCTAGGTTGGCAGGTAAGGAAACAATCCTGCATTCAAGGAAAACTCTAGTTATTGGGATCCAAATAATTTTATAACAAGTGATATTTGCCAGCGGAGTTATGAATTTATATCCTCAACCTCAATTATGAATAGAGACAGAAATTATAAAAGTATTGCAAACAGAAATTTTCAAATAAGACGCTTTAAATTAATATACAGACAGGAATGTTTAAATAGGTCCATTAAATTAAAAATTAGAAATGAAACCTGCAATTTCAGAAGAAAAAACACGGTTCCCTATAGAGCTCTAACTGACAGCAGGCTGGATTCAGGGACTCCATTGAAAAAAAATTGGAACTATTGAGACCTACTTGAAAATTCTTAAAAAAGTAATTCAACCATATATTAATGATACATGAGCAACAAATTTTGCACTCTATTCTATCTTTTTTTTTTTTTCTAAATGCTCTCAAAACATTGTATTAATATATAATATTTTCTTATTAAACTTTACACGTTCAAACATAAATGGAGGCTTCCAATAAACCCTTTCCTACTTTCCATTTTCCTTCAAATATGCATTGCACTTAGAGATAAAAAAAAAAATAACACAATCAATACCAGTTTGTAAAGTTAATTACATTACATTGAACAGAGGCCCTGAAAACTCTTTCTCGATGATTTGCAAACAAATAAGACCCACCGCGTTAGTTAAATATAATCAATCAGTAATAGCAATATGAAGCATCAGAAGAAGTGATGAATCACAATACATCGGATGGTTGAATAGGCGGCGTGAAATAGAATCAGAACGCTGACGACTCCAACAGTTAAATCTATACCCATTTTTCTTATAGAGGAGTGCTAACAACATACTTTGTAACACAATTTTTTCCAACACATTCTATATAATTGGTTAAAATTCACATGGGTCCCACCAAATTATACGGGTAGCAACACACTTTCTAACACATTTTTTCCAACACACTCCATGTGATTGTTTAAAATTCACATGGGTCCCACCAAATTAGGTGTGTCCCACTATCAATGTGGTGGGACTCATGTGAATTTTAACCAATCACAAAAAATGTGTTAAAAAAAGTATGTTGAAAAATGTGTTACTAGCATTTTTCTTCCTTATATTTATGTATGATTTTAAATCGCTGGGTGGTGATCCAAACCAACTCTCAAGTCTTCACCGAGCCTACTACCTAACCAGTAACCACAATCACGATTTCTCATTATTCCAATTTTACCCACAAAAGATAAAAGTCGAGCAAAAAATGATTTATAATGGGAAATTCTACGGTACTCCCGTGAGAGAGCGTTTTGGTACATTCATTGATCATTTAATCAATTTTTCTCAACTTTCTTAAATAGTTTTAGTATTTTTATAGTTACCGGACAATATTTAACTATTAGAATTTGTATTTTCAATTTTTGAAAAGACTTTTTGACCCCCCCATAACCATTATCCTATATTTTTTATTGTATTCCTTCATTTTTTTCACATTCTCATTTATAATATACATGTGTCTCATTTAAAATCTACTTTATGTCTTCAAAATAATTTAGGATGGAGTACACGACTTCTTATGTAGTTTTGGTCTTTATGCCTCCGTTCAATAAAAAAATAACAAGAAGGTACCAAAACCCTCTCCAGCCGAAGGGTACCAAATTGCAACCCTTTTATAATACTTCCCACATCGTTTTTATAAGACACATATAACCAAATTACATATACCAGTAAAAGTTGTTAAAGTTAAATTAATTTTATTGGAGTTTTAAAAATTAGTTTAACTTTCTAGTTTTACCCTTATTTAATTTTTTAATATCATTCACTAACAAATAAAAGTTGTTAAAGTTAATTAATTTTATTGGAGTTTTAAAAATTAGTTTAACTTTCTAGTTTTGCCCTTATTTAATTTTTTAATATCATTCACTAACTAATAAAAGTTGTTAAAGTTAATTAATTTTATTGGAGTTTTAAAAATTAGTTTAACTTTCTAGTTTTACCCTTATTTATTTTTTTAATATCATTCACTAATAAATGTCCCCATGAAATTATAAGGTGCATTATAAAAAGGGCCATAAAAACTTATAAGAAGTGTCTTATAAAAAGAAGAGTTGAGGGAATATAAATTAGTGTCGGTTTAAATTACAATTAGAACCCCAATTTGATTTTAGTCCCTCGAGTTTAAAATTGTTGGTCTTAGTCTCTTATTTTTTTGAAATCACATAAGTTTAATCTCTCCCCTTAACACTGTTAACTTTGATGTGGACATGGCAAACAAATTTATATGTCAGCTTGTCCAATCGCCTTTAATGAAAATGATTTTGCAATTGAATAACAACTCAGCTCATCTAGTTAAATTTCATTTAAAGTTTTATTAAATATAATAAAATTATTAATTTAAAATAGAAATTATAATTATCATTTATTGTGTTGAAATTGTAAAAAGAAACCCTAATATGTGTCTACCATATGACAAAATATTTTTATTAAAGGTGACTAGACAACACATAAATCCATTTGTCACGTTAGCATCAAAGTTAACAATGTTAAGAGGGACTAGACTTACGTGATTTTAAAACATATGGGACCAAAACCAACAATTTTAAACTTTAGTGACTAAAACTAAATTCGGGTCTTATATTTCATGGACTAAAAACATAATTAACCCAAAAATTAATTTCAAAATTAATCATATTAAAAATAAATTATATATACATGTTTAAAGTATGTCTAAGTCACAAACCACCTCACATGCATTCATCTAGCTCTGTCTTGATTTCTAATAAACATTTGTATTTTCCAATAAAAAGAAACTTAGTTGGTTGCAAAACTTCAAAATGGTGGCCAAATAGAGGAATATATAAGCTATTAATATTTTATCTTATTTTATTTATAGTGTTTATTACAACAATAAGGTAAACATATCCAGTTGATAAGATTGTTGATCATTTTCTCTAATGTAATTTTAATTTTCAGGGATCTAAGTTAGAGACTGACATGATATAATAGACTTTTTTATTTTTCTTTAACCTCTCAAAACTCTTCTCTTTCGAGCTCGACCCCTTCTACATTGTTCTTATCACACCATTTCCGGAAACCACATTAGAGGGCAAGGATCTTCTCCAAACAATTGTCTGACAAGAAGGGGAATCAACTGAGTTGGTTATTCAATCGAATTTGATCAGTTAATTATTGAACATTTTTTAATCAACAATACTAAATTCATCTATTAATGTATTAATACTAAATTTTCAACAACTTTCCTATTAACATATATACAATTAAAGAATTTCTAGAAAAATCATTTTCCATTTTATTGCAAAGCCAAGTCTTAAAAACTTTTCTTGGCTTTTTGACCACTTTAGAATAAAAATAAATAAAAAATTATTAAAATAATATAAACGAAAAATTATTTACCGGTCTAGTGTAGTTTGAGACACGTGAAAAGAAAAAGCCAAAATGAATTTACGCTACAAGGAGCGCAAACTTTGTTTACACATTAAGCCTTGGAGAACCGCGCATTATGCATCATTAAGTATAGGAAGCGTGGCATGGAGTGCTCATTTATTGCACTTTATGGATTTGTTTACCGTCTGCTTGCCATTGTTGAAAACAAGATCAAGCATCATGTTATTAAAATAAAAAAAACTCAGATACTGTACACTATATACATGACCATTTTTTTCATTCAAGACTCCCTTATCTTTATTATCTAACTTGAGATGGCAATTGAGCCCAAGCCATATGGGTACCCGCAAAAATTACTCGCAATGGGCAGGGTAAAAACTCGTAAAGGGGGTATGGGTGCAGGTACGAGCACTTTGATGCTCAGCCCGCCCCATACCCGCACTCATATATATAATTATTTAATAAAAAATACCATATATAATTATATATAGGGATTTTATTAAAATATCTAATATATTTATGCATATTTTTAAAATCGATATATATAATATATTACAAATTAAAAATATATTTTTATAACTATCTATGTTTGTTTTTTTTTTGCTTTAAAATATATGACTAATTAGTGTTAATAATAATTTTTTTACAAATCTTGAAGAATTCTAACACATGATATCCAAGTTTATAAAATGTTGTGACGTGAAAGTATAATGTAATATTTAATAAAAATTTTGAACTTTAGATCATTTGTTGTGTTTCAGAACATTAACATATTGTGTTTCAATGTAATTAAATTATTGTATCACTTATATTTAAAAATTATGTTTAGATGATCTTCGGGTAACTTTTTCAATTGAGATATAGTTTTCTTAAATTATTATTTTTTAGTAAGTTGTTAATTTTTTATTTAATAAAAGTGCGGGTAACGGGCGCGGGTACGGGCATATAGGTGCCCAGCGGGTATGGGGACAGACGCTAAAGTTACTGCCCACGCGGGTACGGGCTTTTTTTGAAACGTGGGTACAAGGACGGACACTGTAGTACCCTGCCCAGAAGATACTCGCTCATTGTCATCCCTATAATCTAACTCTTCCATAGCATCCACTCTGTTGCCAGACAAGTGTGTTACATGAATGATTTGACTAGAGTGATGTACAAATCAATTCCTAAATAACTAATAAATGAATCAATTAAGGATCATTTTGTTAATTTGAATTCTTAGTTGAGCAAGAAAATGAGATAGTACAGCAAAAATGTAAATGAGAAGAAAGACAAGTCATGATTTACACAGGACAAATAAATAAAAAATCATAACATAATAACATCAATAGAAGTAGCTGATGGTAAAAAATAATTATAATTAAAATGATAATACCTAGTACAAATCAGACTCCAAAACCAAAAGCAATCATCAGTTCCGCTGATGAAATAGAAGGCACCAGGCCTGTCAAGGTTGATTGCGTTGTTCCCATTGGGTATAGCTTAATACGCAAAGTAAGTTTGCACCTCTTGCATACCGCGCAAAGCGAGTTTGCGGTTCTCTAAGGCTTAGAGTTTGCGTTTTTTGTAGCGCAAATTTATTTTGCGCTTCTTCTTTCCACGTGTCCCAGACTACCCCAGACCGGTAAATAGTTTTTCGTTCGCATTATTTTGATAATTTTTAATTTTTTTGACCCTAAAGTGGTCAAAAAGACACTTTTCTTACCAAAAAGGTCATTTTGAAAATAATATTGAAATTGAATGTGTCACAAACACACACATCAATTAACCAATAAATGACCAAAAGGTTGTGGATCAGTTGACAATGCATGCTGAGATTGTAGGAAGAAATTCTAAGTTCGATTCTCACTAAACACACTCTTAGGGAGGGGTAATGAGTCTTAACTGTGACTAAACCCCGAGCAGGATTGCCCCTGGTAATAGACATACATGTGGCTAATATAAAAAACAAAAAAGTAGAAATTAGGGACGTTAACAAGGTGGGGTAGGGGTTAATGGGAACCCTAACAGGTTTAAAATCGTAAAGTTGGTCATGGTCCCTAATACACCAAATCAGAAAACACGTCTCCGCTGCAACCTCCGGTCAACGTCAATTGATCTAGGTATATTTTAAACGCAAGAATCTTGATAATCTAACACAGTGTATGTTGTATGTTATTTGGTACTTGCTAAAATTCCAACAAGTGGTATCAGAGCCAACACTATTGTTAGATTATTCAGATTCATGTTTTGTGAATGCGTTTTATTTTTTGTTGGTTATACGTGGTTTTATTTTCTCTGGCCAGTAGTCAAATACGTGGTTTTTTTCTATTTTCCTTCACATATGTTGGTTATATTCTGTGTGAATCACTGCTTATTAATTCTAATTGGGAGAGGGATTTTAATCACCATTATAAGGTGTCTCCATAGCCTAAGTTTCGCAACTAGCCACTGCACCGTGGATGAGATCCTTCAAAGCCACGTTTTGATGCGTTTTTTAGATTTATTTTTTTAATGTTTTTTTATCTGTTTGTGTGCGAAAATCTGATACTTCTTTTCAAAATTGTTTTTGGACTTCTTCCTATGGATCGATGATTCCTTGAGTGGAAATTGTTTTCAAAATGGCGGAATATTTTTTTTCGAAATCGCCTCTGCACCATGGTTGCGTTTTTTATCCCAGGGAACTGCAGTTAATAAGTTTTAAAAGCATTATAAATGTCATTAATGAACACTTGATCCGTTTGGTGTAGTGGTAACGCGCGACTTCATTATCCTTGATGGTCTGGGTTCAAATTCGCCTCTGCTACTTTTTCGTTTTGTTTCTATATAAATGACATTAATTTTTTGAAACTATGAAAATATATAAAAAAAAAAAAAAAACAGGTGAGGAGGGAGTTGAACTCACGACGGTAATTGCCTTAACAGAGAACTGTTGCACCACTTAGTTGCACTATGTTCAAAATTGAATTGATAAATATTAAATATCATATGCGTTTACATTACTCATTTTTTTTAAAAAAAGAAAAGATGATGCACATTTATGAGTTTATGTTCAAATTCGAAAATTTCGTATCAAATTTGAGTGTAAATTCTGGCAGATTATAGACCCTCTTGATTAATTAATTTGTCTAGTAATTTTTTTAATTAGATTAATTGATGTAATATGTTGCCAAAGCAATACCTGTTATAGAAATTAATTTAATTCAAATTATAATAGATTTTAGTATGGGATTATTTATGCAATTTGTGCTCATCCCAAAGGAAGACACAATTTGGCCAAATAATAACATATCTGTGATGATAAATATGTGACAATTATAAAGTTATATTCATATGAATAATAGTCGGTCCAAAGAAATGTCATTATTTGACAGAATTAATTGTCAATATTTGATCATTGCATTGAGAGTATCACTTACAAATTAATTTGTATGTCCAAAGACTAAAAATTAATGTTGTGCTCAGTATCTTGTAATGGGTCTATCATGTAAATTATTTGCACAATTTTTTTTAATTTTTGAACATATTATTATTTGTATCTATACTAGTCTTAAACCCGTGCATTTGCACGGGTGAGTATAATAAATACATTATTTTCAAAACTTCATTAATATAGTAACATTTAATATATATTGTAATAAGATAAATAATATTTAATATTGAAAATATTATTAGCAAAGGTAAATTTGAGAACATCAATTCATAAGTTAATAATAACATCAAAGTACCACAACAAATCAAACAGTCGGTTCATTAAATTCTTTGGAAGACCTCCTGGAAGACTATATTTTTTGTACATCTACCCAACCGATTACTATCATCATATGCCAATATCTTTAGTCCACCCTTAAACTTGACACGAGAAACTGCAACATATAATTGCCCATGAGAGAAGACAGGTTGAGGGAGAAATACACCAACATGGGATAACGTTTGTCCTTGGCTCTTGTTTATTGTCATGGCAAATGACACACATAGAGGGAATTGACGTCATTGAAATCGGAATGGATTCATACCATTAGATGGTATTAAATTCATTCGTGGGATATAAACTTTGGTTCCAATGTGGCTACCTGTAACAACTCTTGCACCGATAACATTTACGCCAAGGTCTTCAACAATCAACCGTGTTCCATTACACAACCCTGCTGATATATCTAAATTGCGCATTAACATTACAGGAATACCAGACTTCAAAACCAATTTGTGATCTGGAAGACCTGAGCATTTAATGCTATTTAGAAATTCCGTTGTCAACCAATCCGCCTGGACACCGACTTCATCATCTAACTTCCATAATGTATCAGAGCTTAAATATACCTTCTCTTCACCCGGGAACAATGACATCACATACTGATTGACTTCATCAACAATTTCTAACTTTGGAGCAAGTATAGCCCTTTCTTGAAAGAATTCAGGTAACTTAGAATTGGAAAGTATATCAGGATATGCAAAGGAGACAATATCAGCAATAGGATTAGTTGTAGAGGTTAACAACAAATCATCAGGAATCTCAACCACAGCCTCACCGTCATTATCCTCACCTAAATTGCCATCACCAAGGTTTAAAATCCATTTGGAAAATTCGTTGACCTCAGCATCGTCTTCTACATTTTGATTGCTTTGGAGACGCATATTTATGTTAAGTCGCATAACCTTACAATATTGCCAAAGTTTTGAGGAATTTATAGTTGCCATCACAATATCTGCTCTAGTGCCACGTGGTATAACAGGCAAGATTTGTCGGAAATCACCCCCTAGAACAACAACCTTTCCACCAAAAGGTTTAGACAAACTACCTGGAATTTTGAATCTCATAATATCCTTCAGTGTTCTATCAAGTGCTTCAAAGGACCATTTACTAACCATTGGTGCCTCATCCCATATTATAAGACTGCATTGTTGTAATAATTCAGCCTTCGGGCTACCCTGCTTAATTCCACAACATGAGTCTTCATTCAAAGCTAATGGGATAACAAATTGTGAATGGGCTGTACGTCCACCCGGGAGAAGGAGAGATGCAATCCCACTACTTGCAACATTTAAAACGATTTTCTTCTCAGATCTCAACCTATAAGACAATGTCTTCCACAAGAAAGTTTTTCCAGTTCCACCGTATCCATATACAAAGAAAAAACCACCATCACCACTATTAATAGCAGAAATGACTTCATCATACACAACCCTCTGATCATCATTTAACTGATGAACATGTTCATCATGTTTCTCCTTCATCTCAAAAACATCATGATATAACTCATTAAATATCAAGATATTACCAAACTCATTAACTTGATCAGACGCAGGATATGGCATTGTATCAAAATCTTTAAGTGACTTGCCATTCATCAATAATAGTTTCTCAATTTCTATTAAACACAATGATTGCAAGGTTTTGTCATCCATTTGTAGATCTAAAATGAAAAAATCATTGTTAATATCAAAACAAAAAAACTCAATACAATAAAATAACCAAAATTACTTTGGGGAAATTGTCTTCATACCTGGACAACTCAATGTTCTCCATTTCTCAAACAATATTCCGTCAGACAAAAGCATCCATGTTTTCTCCCAAACAACAGCAGGCTTAGACATAGAATTAGACAATAGCAAATTCACAAACAATCGCCTCAAGTACATCCCTGATGCCAAGGCAGATGTCTAACAATACCATCGACAAATTCTCTATCATCAGTTAGCAGCCCAAGTGCATTGCAAGCATCTCGGAATGTTGGATGTACGACCCCTTCAACAGTTCGAATGCTCTCATAATTGGTACACCCTTTCTGAACATTAAGTAACAGACGAAGGTAATACACTTCCCCTGACCCTGGCGGTGCAAAATTCACCCTTCCAATGGAAAAACCTTTCTTCCTAGGTCTCCACTCCTGAAGTCCAACATCATAAATAAACTTCGAAGGAAACTCTCTATAGGTTAGATTTTTACCCACATCAAACTTCAAATTTGCTTCCATCCACGCAATGAAGGGAGTTTTTTTATCCCGATTCCGGGTAACAACATTATCAATCCTGTCACGATCTCTGAACATCACAACTTGTTGTTGAGGCAAATGAAAGTTTAGTCTTTGCACTGGAGGCCATCTATGGTGTATATCAAACTTGAAAATCCTCCAGATAGATTCACATGGAGATAAATATCTACAGTCATAATATTGTTGGATCTCATCAACGACTTCAACCTCTGTATGTCCAGTATCTCCAATACTCATTGAAACAGTTACTCCATCAACCCCTTTATTAACATATTTGAACAAATATTTGATGGAGTTGGACTTGTTACAATACTCAATGTTGACATGAGCTTGATACTTCATCAACAACTTAGGATTGTATGAAACAATAAATCTGTTATCAAGCTCAATACCCTTTCTTTTCATTGACACGCCACTATCTCTTCTCCTATAAATTGGATAATCATCTGAGTCAAATGAAGTATGTTCAACAAATTTCTTTGGGAAGTACTTTGAGCATCTCCCTTCCCTCATGCAAGGGGAGTCCTTTCGAGCATTGCCACACGACCCATGAACCATGTAAGTACATACAGCTTCAAAGAGCTTTGGATATGTATGTGGGTCTGGAAACTCAGCGCATATTACAAAATCAATGACATCAACACTGTTTAACTTATCTGCTGAGTCCAGCCATAATAATATGTGAGCATGTGGCAATCCACGTTTTTGAAACTCAATGGTATACATACCTGTAACAAAAACCATTATAAATTGATATTCATAAGATTAAGAACATATTTTGTTAAGGAATACATTATCAAATGATAAGACATTTTCTTGCTATGTTATAACATACCTGCTGTGACTTGCCCAAAAAATTCTCCTTTTTTCAAATCACACATTAATTGATCCAACTTTATACGAAATATTCGACAGGAAATGTCTGGCCTATCATATGCATTCAAACCCTTGGAAAACACATGTCGCTCAATTTCTGGCCACTTGGGATTGCATGTCATAGTTAAGAATAAGTCTGGATACCCAAAATGCCTGCAAATGGCCATCGCATCCTGACAATTATTAAACATATACCGCTTACCACAAGTGAAAGATGAAGGCAACACAGTTCTTGAACCAATAGTTGATGGATCAACATCACCATGATCCACAGCTTCTTGAAGACCACACAAGAATTCCTTACGTATTGAATCTTGGTTATTTCTAATAAAAGATAATCGTTGTGATTCAATCATGGAGTAACAATCAACAACAAATTGTTGAAACAAACGTCGACTCATGAGAATTACACTTTCCTCACTGGACCGCTCATGAATGCGGAATGCAATGAATTCACGAAGTGAAACACGTTTCCTGCACCCACTCATGGAATTTCCACCAACCCCACGAAAAGATATATTCTCCTGATATCCATCCTCCCCAAAAGGAAATAAAAGTGGATATTGCATAGGAATGAAAGACGTGTGGGTTTCATGAATCCTTTGTAATTCACCACTTTGGCATTGTACAACAATGTCTCTGCCACAATCAGCGCTGTCAAAATCACCTACAATAAGACCAGCAACTTCATCTACTGTTGGCAAATTATAAGTTCTCGGATCTGATGATCGACTCCTAAAAAGACGCAATGACACACAAGCTTGTGTACCGTGGTTGAAAACATCACGAACTCTCCTAAAACACTTCGCAAGAACATTGTACTCATCGATTATTTCCACCAAATCCTTCACCAATCCCACATCAAACTTCAAATTATTCCCTGTTGAACTGATAAACGAATATGAGTGGTGTCAAAGTATGCAAAATATATTTCATACTTCAAACACAAGAGTCATTAACTACAAAAAACTAAATCACCCTCACCTTAAAAATGAGACTCTATTATCAATCTCATTCATTGTGTCATACACGTATAATTGAGCAAACTTTGGTCTGTCCCCTTCAACGGGTAACAGACTTCCAATGCGGTGATAATTTTGACCGCTAATAACAAATTGTGGAGGTCCGCCACCATCATTAAGCCCAACTTCAATCCGTCCTCCAATTGAAGTAAATGAAAACATACTATTGTATGATCGAATGTTGTCACAAAAGTGTTTACTTCGACTTTCTTGTCCAGTAAATAAATTTCGCAATAACATTGGAGCTTTTTGCATAGCTGGCAATAATATTTTCCCTCTCATACAACACAAGGAACATTCATGTGAAAGAGAATTCGAAGATTTTTCTGCTCGTTCTTCATACCAGAAAAAAGCCTCACAGAAATTACATTTCATTTTCATATCTCCAACGTCACAATACTCTGTCATGAACTATTACTGTTCAGAATGTGAACTAAAATTTATTACGAAAAAAAATTGTTTTAAAACATTACCTATTTGCTCACTATCCGCAAATAATACATGTTCTAGATTGAAGTCCAACATGTTGTCTACCGATTTTTCTTCACAGGGTTCAGTCCCACACTTTACACTTTTGTTCACTACATATTTAATATTTATGGCATAACACAAGATTAAATAACAATAATTTGTCTGAAACTTAATAATATAGAAACACAAGTATGAAATTATGAATTAAATAATGAACAATAATTACTCGAGAGCAACTTTATAAAACATAGTCCAAAATGGTAACATTCATTGCACTTAGTAAACATCATACATTTAATGAACGATGCATATACAAAAATCAAAATCATTCAAGTATACATATATCCCTGTGCTATAGTCAAAATCAAATTAATCAATAGAAAAAAAATGAAATTTTGTACATTATATAAAACCATCATACTTCTCCTATTGATGAAAGTTATTGATACATACCTATATCTTGGAAATTGCACAACTCGTCGTTAGATGCAGATATGTGATTGCCACTGGGAATAGACCAGGGTATAACTATTTACATTACAGAAAATGATCCAAAATGTCAATTTAATGCAAAGATATATGCATAGTATTTGGAATACTTAATTAAAGCAAAACTTTGCAAATCTCATATGATAAATAGTATTATAAATATGATTAAAAATCAACAACTCAACTATGATCAATTCTGCGCCTATTACAGCCCCATTGTGTGGTCTCGTTAGCATCCCTTTTCTTCCTACCTCCACCACGAAAATATGAGTCCATTCTATTAAAAAAACGTGTTTCAGAATGGGATAAAAATGCCGTTAAAATTTCATATATCTATCGCTATTAATTTAGATACATTCGAACACATATATACATGTATTTATATATCCATAAAAACTTACCATATCAAAACGATTAATGTAGCATCTTAGTTAGAGTATTTAGAATTAAAAAACCCTTGAAAATAACTAAAATCTTGTACTAACCTCCAATGAAGTAAGATCAAGCAGTCCAGGAATACCCAACGTGGGGAGGAACAAAATGATGGTATGAAACGTATGAAGTTGAAGAAAAAAAATAAGCTGGAGACAATTCCAATGACCAACGACCATAACTCAGCAATTTCAACAACTTGCTATGTTAGGCTCCAAACATTTATATAGATATATAAAGCTAGTGAGTCAACCACTTGAGCCTACCAAATCATTACTTCTGCAGGCCTATTGTTAGTGCCTATTGTTAGTTATCTATAGTCTACAAACTTATTGTGCCCTCCATCTTTGAAACATAGCCCAACAAGCATTAAAGTCTTTCCACTAAAAACAAAAACCGGGTCCTACTTTATGTCCATTACTAAACACAATCCCGATTCCAAGGCTTTTAAAGTTTATTTTCCCAACTCCCAAGAGACCAGAAAATTTGATCAATAAAATTAGCAAATTAACTTAATTGTTGGGTTACATTTACGCCATTAAGAAGAGTAACAGAGTCATATAAATGTATAAAAAAACAGATCTTAGAAAAAGTTGATTTTCATATTATCAAAAAAAAATTTGCATTACAGCTACCATAGGACTGCTCATATAAGAGAAATTACCTTTAAATAATTAGACACACAAACTTATGACAATTCGAAGGACTTAATTTCACCCACAGTCAGTGCTAGAGTTTAATAACCATGAACAAATTGTAAACCACCACGGTATAGAACATTGGACATTAATATAAGCCATCTGAAACCACATTTTTGGTGTTTTGTGCATTTGAGAATGAGAAAATATATTCAATCTTCGCCAATCAAAATGTAAATGATATAACAAATAATGTGTTCATAATTCAGGGGATTAAGAAACAGGTAATTCCACATAAATCTAAACTTCATGAAGGAAAAATACTTGTGTTAAGAAAATAGATAACCTCATATTAAAGGAAGGTAATTCCAATGGCTACAATCAAATAAGTCCAGTGAAAAAACTTCCCATAATAAAGTCCTTGAAACATCTATGTTAACCTAACCTTAAGTCTTAATTAAAAACAATATCATAATTGCTACAAGCCATACAACAGACTATAATTATCACATCTAGCTTCATAACCCCTGCGCTGTAACGTCAACTAAATAAGTTTCATAGAAGGTGCTTATTAGATTTCAATTACAGGATAGTCAAGCTCTGAGGAATCTGTTCCAAACACTCTAATCTTGAAGGATCCAGTGCTTCGCATTGAAAAGGAAATAGTGAACGTGGAGTGTAAGTCGTATGCTGTTCTAAGCTTCTCAACACCTAGACAAAAGTATCCACGTTCATTTCTTATGCATATGTACACTGGAAAAACATTCCCAACCGGGTCCTTTAGCAGAACTATATCATCCAGATCACTTCCCCATCGCTGGAAAAACCACCTGGGAATGGGTATATGCCCCTAAAACATAAAAAAAAATTCACAGTCAAAGTACAACTCTTAATAACATGTTCAAAATCAAACATGGACCAAACCACATTAGAATTCACCTCAGTTTGGCGGAAGACACCGAAAAAATTCCTCCCCGGCATTCCAACCCTTCTCCTGTTCAAACAACGCATGAGTGATCTTGAAAGGTACAAACCAGAAGTGATTTCAAGTGTCTTGAGCTAACCCTTGGTGTTGGCAGTTTTGCGATGCTGAGAAATCAAAGAGCATAATCACATATCAAATTAAATAGATTCTTGACAGAACAACATTAAATTTGCTCCATTTATTTTCACTTGGCAAATGAAGCTAAGAACAAAATAAGACATACTCAGAAAAACATAGGGGGTTGAATGCTAAATCTCCCTAGCTTAATACACACATAAGATGAACACACGTATATGTCATTTGGATTTGCTAAACAATTAACAACTCACTCGGATGCACCTAAACATTACCTGAACATACACCAGATTACCCCTAAGGAGAAAGTAAGCTGATAGAAGTTCACAAGACAGAATAAAAGGGGAGTTCCATACCTTGTAAAGAAGGTTGCCTTAACCCACAACAATAAAAAACTCCCACGCTTTAAAACCCACGTGAGCTCTAAACATCTCCCAACAACTCCATGTGTAGTCAACTGAACAGTCAATCATATGTACATTTAGCATTGGAAACAGAAATACACAAAATCCAAAAGAATTATAGGACTACGTGTGAGAGTACTTTCAAAAAGGAAGACCTAACTCTAAGTAGTGTACTCCCATATCTACATGGATATATTATGCTATATTATGCAGACAACCCGAGAAGATAAAAATCTTATTGTCTCAGAAGTACCACTTGTCCTTATACAAGCTAATAAACAACATTTTTAAAGCACTTGAAAGTTAAATGTCTTTCTGCTTAAATTGGGATTGAAACCAATCTAATGACTTTGGGCAGGATTTTGGGTACATGGTTTACGCACCTGTCAGTAAGGAAAAAAAATTTACAGCTTAAACTACTTCTACTGATAACCCTATGTCTAAATTTTAACAACATATTAATAGGGTTTAATATGTATTAGAATATGTCAGCCAAATTGAGATTTCAAACCCATCTAGATGATATTTATAATAAATAAGAAGACATTTGTAAATATATAATAATAATTTATATCCATTAATAGCTATCCATATCTATCTATACATCCACAAATAGTAAATCATACTATATATATACATATACATATATATATATGTGTGTGTGTGTGTGTGTATTCGTCATTGTTTGGGATGATATAAATAACAGACTATGAGTGGTTTCCAAATGGTGCAACTAAAATTTATACTCCACCATCATTTACTTAATTTTTGAACACCACCTAACTTTATATTAATAGAATGTTCACATGATAAGTAAAAGATCTAACTTGTGAATAATGAGAATGTTACAAACAGTCAAATGTTCATTATAATGCCTAATACTAACAGCTGTTTGTCATAAGAAACAAAAGTACCATACATTTACTGAGTAGGTTACATTAGTTCATACATATTCCAAAAAGGATTAAGATCCATAGCCACAGCATAAAGTCACAAAATAAGTGGCCTAATACCCATAAATAGCACCATACAAGCTTAGAGTGGTTACCTATTGACATTCCTACATAAAGACATATACTAAGTCCTAATGTCATCCTAAAAAATGTCATTATAGTAACCACCCCATGAAACATAACATAAAACCTACTAAACTTAATCCCAATACATAATATCAATCCACACAGTGATCCATTTTCAAAGCCTTCCCTGAAGATGATTCTGCTTTAAACTCACTTTCCAGCTTCCTGGTAACTCGCCTCAGGTTTACCTTAGTACCATGTCCAGATGATTCAACCACACATAGAGCTTGATTCTCCACATTAATGGGACAAGCACGTGAGGTTCCAACTGGTTTAACAAGCTTATAATTACGAACAAGGGGAAGAAACTTGTATTCAACCATTCCCTACAACATGAACCAAATAAAAAACCAATTAAATTTCTATTAGTTATGAATACTACATATTTAAATTAAGTATTTTATTTTATTACATCTTGCAAACGAATCTTCTGTGGAAGCAACAGAGCATCACCCTTGAAAAAACTCCTAACTATGTCATAGTCATCACAGATTCTATCAACCTTAAATATATCATCCCCCCAACCATCAGAACTTGCTAGCTTAAGCACCTTGAACATCATTTGCTTCCCAACCAAGGTTCTTACCAATTGTGGTGTTTGACGACTTAGAGGGTCCTAATTCAATTTAAATGAAATATGAAATTATAAATATGGCTACAAGACATACAAGCATGTGACTGACTAATGACCAAAAAAGTTAGTCCAATTACAAGCAAAGTTTATACCTCAACTTCATCCAAAAGTTCTTTACATGTTTTCTTCAGAATTTTTTGCACATCACTATCATCTAAGGTGAGATATGCAGAATCATGGAAGTCATAGACCTCAACCTGAATCCTATATCTGGGATTTAAAATAAATAATATAATTAAGTCAGTTTCATGAAAATACCTAGAAATGTACACTCATGCTCACAAATAAACACACAGAACAACCAATATATATATATATATATCTTATATATATTTATATATATATATATATAAATATATATATATATAGACATATTTAAAGACAAATATATGGTAAGTAATAAATATGAAATCTAAGATTTAGAAGCCTGAGATACTTGCCTAGGTGTAACATTAACCACATTCCTTGAGCAATATTCACAATGGAAAATTCCATCTCTAGGGACAACGGGCTTCTTACACTTATATTCAAGGTACCACCACCTTGAATCACTTAGAACTCTGACAACCTTAGCCCATATGATGCACATAAAAGTCTATAACAAATTAACCACAAATTAGCAGTTGGTCAATGGAGGTTAACCCAAGCGAGTTGTGAACAACCATCATAGCGGCGAAAGCATCAGAAAGATTTGGAAGCTAAAAACACAAGATTAATGAAAAATACCTCAGAAAAAGCTTTCAAATCAGATATCTTTTTAGGGGGATGCAAAACAAGGAAATCATCATTCATGGAAACAGTTGGGGTAATCCTATTAAGAAATCCAACCCGTCCCTCCAACTCAATGCCAAGTAATGCAGCACTATGTATTAAATCATCACAGGATACAAATTAATGAGAACAACTTTATGAAGCGCGTCAGCATAAAATTATGGATATAAGCCTATTAAAATAATTATTTGAATACATTCAAACGCCACTGACCTTTTCCTAAAATACCCTTGTTGCAGAGAACATGTTTTGAACGACAGTATCACCTACATGATAATTTATTACAATCATATATAATAAACGTTTCAACGAATACTACTTTTTAGAAAACTAATGATTAATATATATATATATATCACTTAGGTAAATTTTATAAGAAAACTTATAAATTCCACCGTGCATGACACAAGATGATTTACCAAATGAAAGGCCTCCAACTGGACTAAGCTTGACAAATTGAAGGACTATTATAGTCCTTGACCTTCCATGAACTTTGAGGTAATTCTGGATGACGTCAACATACTCATCATACAACACACATTCCATCTTTGCCCTATTTCAGACCACAAATTAAAAGAAGGTAAAAACAAAACAGAGTTTTATAACACTTTTAGAGAAATAAAAATACCACATGTATGATAATAAAGGAATGAAAAAGTTCTTACGTGTGGTCCATTAACTCCATGCAAATGTATCTCTTAAATGCACCAAATTTATAAAGATTTTGCTCAGCTGAAACAGCAGTTAAGAGCCCAACAAAATCTAATATAAAGAAGAAAACACCTTTAGCAAACAACAAAGAACTCTGACAAGTGAAATGTACACTAATTAAATATGGAAATGAACCCAAAAGATTAACCTTTACAATAAAAACTTACCAAACATGTAGTCTATTTCATCTGCTTTCCTAAGGAGCTCTTCAGCAGAAATGACATTCAACGTAGAAACAGGGATGAAAAATGGTTCAGCGATAGCAATCTTTGTATCCTTAACAAAGAATAACTTATACTTGTGATCTGTAGTCTTGTAAGGTCCAGTGTTAGGAACGACCGAAAAATTCTTGAACCGATATAACCTTTCCTCTAATATTTCCACCCTATAATTTTTTAAAACATGACTTGGTAGACATGCTTCGATCCTCGTACCCTTCAAAAAGGAAATGTGGTCCCAGAACATTAGGAAAATAGAAAACACACACAATGAAGTTCACATTGTGTTGTCTATAATAATAATAACCAAGAGAAGTCACGGAAACTTTTGGTTGGAGTGAAACGAATTAAAACAAAATGACTAATCCATATCTAGTATAAATAGTGTATATTTATTTTAAGTCAAACTTGTTAAGCCAATTCAACCGTCTTTTGGCATACCTCCCCATCGATCAATAGCATTTCAACGCAAGAAAAATCAGCCAAGGTATTTGCATCAGGAAGATTCCATATGCGTAGAACCTTAACCTTCAAGTTCCAAGCAACAGAGCTCATGTTAATCTCTCTAATGTGATGGACAACAGAAGGAAAATCAGCCATGGCACTCACCCTTACCAGTAATTAACTTAAGTGTTTTTTTGAAATATCTTAGCCTCAACACTATAAGTCTGAAAAGCCTACCAACTTAATTACAGTGAACTATTTATAGAATACAAAATTTAAAATTCTTTTGTAATTCTAATTCTAAATTCTAATTTAAAACAATGAAACCATTCAACCCAGCTGGGTTTCCAGTTCCAATCCGGAATAATATAAAATATTCTTTAGCTATGAAAACCTCAGCAAACACATTAAGGAAATATAAAACAAAAAACAAATCCAAAGAAGTACAGGTATGGATTACATAAACAGTAGAACTTGTCTGGACAGGAAAAGTTGTTGTATCTTATTGACAATTGGAAGTTTTGGAAATTGTGTTGTCACACAAACTTAGCTTGACCTACCCACTGGCACCTAGACATAGTAAGTTATTTTCCAGCTAATACCTAGAACTATTCATATGTAATATATATTTTTATCATATAAGTCATTGATATTTATTAAAATTGAAATGGAGACTATTTATTAGCACAAAGAGGTATGGTCAAATAATGTGAGATTACCCTACCCATACGCTTCTACTCAGACCTCTTCCCTAATCTCTCCGTAACAGTGTCATCATTGCCCATAGTTTTTAACTTTAAATATCAAAACTAAAGTGGAAGGGACAACACCACATAGATACATTACAAACACAAAGACAAAGCCAGAATAACTCAGACATACACGTGTTTAAGGGATTTTATCCCACACAAAGAGTAACCCAACTAATCCCAAATGACCGACTACAATACCCTATTCAAAACACTAAATAGATCAAGATGTCACACTAAATATCGAATAAGGGTAACCTAGTAAATTTAAAAAATTAAGAACGATCTCCTAACACGCAAAAGAAAAATGATACAGCTTACGGATTGTAAATCTGATCACATGCAGCTGCGCTTCCACATCACCTGTTGCAGTTTCGATTACGTGCCACAAAGAAACAATTGAGAACCATATGACGCAGCAGCTGGTAGCATATACGGATCAATCAATTGCATCTGCACAAATGAAAGACAACCACCGTGGTTAAGGGATTTTTCGGAAATGAATTAAGCACATGCTTGTCATGAAAACAAACCCTTCTACAAACCTAATTAGTCCAAGCTGGATCGGCGCATCACTTTACTAAACCAAATCTCCAATTAACAATACCCATGGATGTGGTTCGCGGGAGGATAAAAAGGAACTTAAAGACATGGGCCCAAAAGCCCAATTATAATTTGTAATGAAATTAAACCCCTTAGACATATGATCCATTCTATTTTATGGCAGTATGTCTGTTAATGAAAATGGAATGTATTTTTTTCACTTTACTAAAAAATAACATAACGTTGGTACAATTATTATTTTAGTCCACCACTACAATTTTTTACTTAGCATGGGACACCTAATTTACATATGATATATATTTTTTATAATTACATGATATTTATGATGTAATAATCAAATTTGATATATTCATATTATAATTTATTGACTTGATCTGTTTTAATTTTAAACTTATTTTTTACATTCTCTCTTATTTGTAACCATTTTTTTAAAAAAAACATTAGTAATGTCAACTATTTTTATTTACTGATTAAAAATTAATAAACTATGTTATAAGCATGTTTTACAAAAAAATAATTTAACATTAATTTCTATTAATTAGTTTAAAAATATTTTAAGGTCCGTGCGCAGCACGGGTGTAAAAGAGGTTAGATTGTATTTTGAAGGAAATTATATAAAGTTGAGGAATCAAATTACCACCGTTCATTAAAGTAAAATTTCATTTTAATCTATTAATGAACATTTCCCAAAAGATTGAACCATAAAACTTGTAATTGATTTTCTATTTCTATTTTGTCTCACACTGGCAGAAAATGCATCCTAAAGCAAAAGATTTAGAAAGTTGGAAAAACTAAATGATCTAAAAAAAGGGTCAAAAGTATTATAAAGCGATTATTTGTTCAAAACAATTTAAGATAAAAAATAGCTACAATATTTAGCTTTTCTAAGCGCTTTAGTATTCAAATTATTCTAAACGCTGTAGAAGAGTGCACAAACTACAACATTTATTTATTTTAAACGGTTTAGTATACAAATACTATTTTTCTCCATACAACATTTTTTATAAATGCTTTAGTAAATGATCATTAAATAAGATTTAAATTTTGTTATTTTTGTAGTCTAAATTTATAAAATTTGTAATTCATGTCACACAAATATATATATATATATATACACATATATACATATATAAGTCTAATTAATTTATCATTAAATTTAAACTATGAATTAATAATTTTATCAAAACTAAGATGTAAGTAAAATTAATTAATATATGTTATTAATTAAATTAACATAATTATACATTAATACTTTTGTTGAGAGAATAAAACTAAATATTTATGACGGCTGTTATAAAAACTTATTATTTAACTTCTTTAAAAAATTGTTAATATAAAGTTTAAAATAACTAAATTAAAATATTATGAGTGGAGAAATAAATTAATAGTTGGCTTAACAAATGTATTAAAAAATAACTTTCATCTTTTCAAAAATAGCTTAAGCATTTCTTAATAAATTTATATGATTAATTAAATAAATAAATATTAGTAAAATTATAAAGCATTTAAAAATGCTTCAGAATGATTAATAATAATAATAATTAAAATAATAAAAATAATAATAATATCGGTGATGATAATAATAATAATAATAATATTATATAATTATACTATCTATAAAGGCAATGCCTCAATTTGGTGTCGACAATTGGTTTCCCATTATACCCATTATCTTTATAGTTCAAGATCAAATATTGTTTGATTTTATTTTTTCCTATTCAAATTTTAATCAATATTTATTAATTTAAATTTAAAATATTATCCTTATCATTTAAGTAATGGATTTGTAAGATCCATTTGTTCACATTTTTAAGAGCATTATATAGAAGGAAAAAAATTTATAAATACTGAGAATATCAACAAAAAAATGTTGCAACGGAGATAAAAAAAACGTTGTAGGAGCATGAAATTAACGCGTTGAAAAAATTACATACACGAGATTGTGATGCGAAAAAATGGAACGAAGAGCCTTAATAAATATAAAATTCAAAATAGAAGGATCTGAAATTTAAAATTTATAAAAAACATAATCATCATGTTCTATTTTATTTTCCATGATTCTTATATTTGATCTTCTTATTCTCGTTTTTTTTTCTTAAACGTTGAGATTGTATGATTGAGAATGAATAATTTCATGAATTTTACTAAGGTAGTTAATTGTTTGATGATTTAGTACATCGTAAAAAATCAAAATAATATTGATACGATCAAAATACAGTGTGAGTGAGATCAAGATGATGAAATTTTCAATTATAATATTGAAATAAAAGTTATCAAAAAAATAAAAAAAAATCATTTAGTAGACCACAAATTATTATAACATAGGATTAGGTTTAAATTTGTGTTTTTACTTGATATAAATGAATATATTATTATTTAATTGACATGTATAAAATATTTCTAAGAGGAACCATAAGAGTCAAATATTTATTAACGAATAAGATAATGTGATTTATTTTTTTTAATAAAATACATTATGATTAAATTTAACTTTATATATAAGAGTGTATATCTTCCATTTACCACGGATTACTATAAAACAATGATTTATCGTATCTACCATGAATGATTCACTGGTTTAATATCATGGAGGCTAAAACCACCATCTTTAGGCAATGACAAAAAGCACCAATAAGTCACGATAACATAACCAGATCATTATCCATTCAACATAAGTAAGTCATAACAATTAACAAAAGCTTACAAACATTAGTTACTTACGACTAAGTACTTTCATAACAAACAGACAACATGAAAGGAAGATTACGAAGCATAACAAACACTGCAACTGCTGAACCATATCATAAACATGTAGAAAACACATAACATAAATGCATTATTCAACTCCAAGGATTTCTAGTCTTCCTCCAGCTTCACTGGGTTCATCCTCAGGCGCTTAAATGACAGTGGGGTGTCTTCATCAGTATCATCACCAATGCTATGATAGGAGCATCCAACACTGGAGTTGCTGAGAATAGAACACTGCAAATTAGTGCTGGAGGACGCACCAATGAATCCAGACGAAATACCATCTCCTTCACCACTATTATCAATGCCATCTGGTGTGACATGCTCTAGATCCTCAACATTTTCTTCAGCATCAAGGTCAGGAAAAGGAGGCTGAAACTTAGACTACAAAACAACAAAGTTTTCATATAATTATGGGTGTTGTTCCTTGTATGAATTGATTTTCTGTTATTTAGGAATATGTACCTTTAGGGGGGTCCCAATAGATTTTTCTTTCTTGAATTGCTTAATAAATTCCTTGTCATCACACACCCTCCTAACCTTGAAAGAGTCATCATAACTGAAAGCATAGTCAGCAGTTTTCTCCACCTTGAATAGAAGCTCCTTCCCAACCAATGCCATAAATTCAGAAGGTTGTTCACCCGCATTCAAGGCCTTCATGGTTATTCCACAAAAAAATAAGTTTAGAATCCTACTTATCACAACACCAACAAAATTGAATCCTATGTATGGTAGAGTAAAACATTATCATTTAATTTTAACAGAACCACACCCTTGATTCTGCAACCAACTCCTTGCAAGTCTTTCCCAAAAGATACACACAGTCCGAGTCAAAGAGAATCAAACATGCAGAATCATCCCAATGAAAAATTTCAACCTTCAGCTTAAATCTGTGATGCGGACACAGACAAAATAAGAGGTGCTCAAACTTGCAAACAATACACTTTGAAGAACTACATTAACCAGCAAAAATGTAAGGGAAGGGTTAAAAGCACAAACAAAACCTTGGGGTAACTTCAACAACATGTGTCGCACAGTTAGAACAGTAATAAAGTCCACCATCAGGAGTCACTGATTTGTGACACTTGCAAGCTCCATACCACCATTGACCTTCCTTCAAAACAGAAACAATTGTTCCATGTACTATGAAGGTCCCATCCTAGAGAGATGAACAAAAAAAAGTTCAGTTTAATTTTCTTGGATTCAATAACAAATACCACAACAATATATATTGTGCTTCTAATAGCCAGAAAAACAACACAACATCACCTCCTCAGTTATCTGCAACTCATTAAGGGTTTTCCTGGGATACAACCGGAGAAAATCATCAAGCAGAGGAACAACATGATTCCCTGCCTCTATGACCCCAATCTCCACATCAGAGTCAACTCCATGGCAAGCCAAACTTTAATCCAAACAAACAAAAAATTAAAACACAACTAAATGTAAATCAATCCCATTAAAAAAGCTCAGTTTTTTCAAAAACAGATAACTCACCCATTCCTAAACTCATTGGCATCAGAAGTATCAGGATTCCACATAATCCTTGAAGTATTATTAACATTCTGAAGCACAACATTACCTACAACATATACAGTAATTTGTTTCAACCACCACACTTTATGGTTTGAAAATTAAATGATAGGTGCTAATATAATAAACCCTTACCCTTATACAATCTGACTTTGAAAAGTTGAACAACAACGACAGGTAACGGGTAACACCTGATTCAACAAAAGCTTTCAATGTGTCCACATAGTGCCCAAAAACTGTGCACCTCATTCTACCCCTGTCAGTTGAAAGTCAAAAGGCTAATTTCTTAAATAAAACAGACCTGCCAACTATATAATCACTGACATCCACATTGCCACAATTTGTTAAAATACATAGAGCAGCAAGCTTGACATCCAAACAAATTTTAAAAAATTCAATTGATTTACTTGTCATCCATCAGCTCCATTTCCATCATTCTAGTTTTCCTCCCATCAGTTTCAACAACTTTCTCAGCAGAAACAGCTGTCAGTATACCCATCAGGTCTGCATATAAGGGTAGAAGTAAATAAAAGAGTTGAAAAAATATGGACAAAAACAAAAACTAAAGACAACAAAGTAATACGGGTAAACCGCAGAGTTTTGGCAAGAAAATCACAAATAGAAATAAGCATTAACTAACCAAATAAGTAATTTGACTCTCCATTGGTCTTTGCAATCTGCTCAGTGGTCATAAGAGATAAACCCACAGTAGGTATCACATCAGATTGGGCAGGGAATACCTTAGTCTTTGCACTAAACAGAAGTTTAAACTCATGTCTACAGGCACGGTAACTTCCAACATTTTTAATAACAGCGAAATTCAACATTGTGTAAACTTCACCCTCAGAAATTACATTCCTAAACTTCTTCATCATTGGCTTCCGAATTGTGGCCTGGATCTTACCACCCTAAAATGCAAAAATAAATAAAGAGTTCAAAATTCATCATCAGAGTACATAACACACTGGTTAACTAATAATAGAGCTATATTCTCATTGATTATGTTCAATTACAAACATGAAATTAAATAGCTAAGCAGTATAAAGATAACATTTTCACAAATTAGGTTCAATTACTACAATGAAATATAATTAACCTCAACATCCAACAAAACCATATCAATGGCAAAAGGATTCGTAGGATCAACAATGGAACACATTTCCCACAAACGAACGACCCTCACTCTCAACCTCCAAGATTCTTTCCCAGGATGAATTGCGGAGACCTTGTCAAAAGGACCAGCCATTTGCACTCAAACCAAATTTTGAAACAAGCAACTACAATAAAAAAGGTAGAAATGGTTGCAAGCAATGAACAACAACTCAGGCATGCCAGTATTTATAGACATGGGGGGAGGAGATGCATGTCTATGACAACCAGAAAAATAAACCCACCATCTTGGAGCCAAAATTTGAATTCGAACCCACATAATGAACAGTGACCGTGCAGCCTAAGATACCAGCAGATTCCCACAAAATTCGGGATGCAGATTGTAATTACTAAAAAAAAGAACATTCAAACTTAAATATTGGAAAATTTGGGACAAAACTTAACTTAATCACAGTACCCTCTATAAGCACAACATAAAAGTTAAAGAACACAAGTGATGAAATCAACTCCGAGATCCATTCAAGGTTGGGATTAACATGCGACCATCAAACAAACATTAAGGTCCAAAAAATATTACTGAGAAGCAATTTAAAAAACACTTATTTTGTAATTAATCACACTAACCAAACCCTAAACCCCTTGTGGAATTCAGATTGGAGGAAAGCTACTAAGAACATATTATTACTACCCCAACAAAACTAATCACATCGTCAATTAGGTGACAAACGAAAGCAAATAACAAAATCTGAGATTAAACCATAATCAGGAAGCTACGAGGGAGCAAAATCTGCGAGGAACAGGCCCGTACCTACTTCGGCTATGAACCTATCATAGAACCTGTTATCCGAACATTCCGAAACTGCCACCGCATCCATGACCCTTTCGCTCACGCTGGGACAAAGAACGAAGAATTGCAAAGTTCATTTGTGCCCAAGGAGAGCATCGTCTTTTGAGGTAGACCGTGCCTACAGAAAGCTTTTCTCATCAAATGGGCCTATTATGAAGGAAGTAAGCCTAATAAAAGTGCGTAAAAAAAAAATGAATGTGAACAGTGTCCGGCTTGAGGAGGTTAATCTTCGCGTGTACTGGAATGGATTCTCTTACAGTTGTTATTGCTAGTGTTGTTAACTTGTCTGCTCAAATTAATTGTATCCCCATTCTCAATGGGACAAACTTTAAGGTCTAGAAGGAAGCAGTCGGGATAATTCTTGAATGCAAGGGTCTTGATCTGGCACTTCGGGCCGAGAAACCCACTCCAGCTCCGAAGAAGCCGGGGAAGGATAAGGTTGAAAAGTGGGAACGCTCTATTTCTGAGAGCCAGAGTGCTAAAGGATTCCTTGATGCCGTTAAAAAGTATTTCACCAGTAATAAGAAGGCTGATGCAAACAGTTTGCTTGCCAAGCTAATCTCTGTGAGATGCAAAGGCAAGAGAAACATAAGGGAGTACATTATGGAAATGTCTAATCTTGCATCAAAACTGAAAGCACTAAAGTTAGAGTTGTCTGATGACTTGCTCGTGCACTTAGTTTTGATTTCCCTTCCTGCACACTTTGGGCAGTTCAAGGTGGGTTACAATACTTAGAAGGATAAATGGACCTTGAATGAACTCATTTCTCATTATGTGCAAGAAAAGGAAAGGCAACAAAGAGAGAAGATTTAAAGTGCTCATTTGACCTCAAACTCTCATAATAGGAAGAGAAAGAATAATAAGGATGTTTTAGAAAGGACTTCTCAACAAAAGAAAATAAAAAAGGATGAGAAAACACCTACATGCTTCTTCTGCAAGAAGCCTGGACACATGAAGAAATAGTGTTCCAAGTACGCCTCTTGGCGTGTAAAGAAAGGTAATTTTCTCTCTTTTGTCTGTTCTGAAGTTAATTTAGCTTTTGTACCACATGATACTTGATAGGTAGATTTCGTGCTACTACTCACATTAGTGTATCCATACAGGGTTGCCTTTGGAGTCAACCGCCAAGTGATAATGAAAGATTTATCTATGTGAGCGATGGCAACAAGGTCACAATGGAGGTTATTGGAACTTTTAGATTACAGTTAAAAACTGGATTTCATTTGGATTTATTTGAGACTTTTTGTCGTACCGCCTTTTAGGCGGAATTTAATTTCTATTTTTAATTTGGACAAATTTGGTTTTTCTTGTTCATTTGGAAATAATAAATTTAGTCTCTGTCAAAATTCAAATGTTGTTGGTTCTGGTTCTTTAATTAATGATCTATATATGCTTGATGTTATTAGCTCTCATAATGAAATATTGTAAATAAGTTAACGAGGAACATAGCGTAAATTAAATGAGAACTCAACCACCTTATGGCATAAGCGTTTAGGCCATATCTCTAAACAAAGAATTCATAGGCTTGTGTGGGATGAGATTCTTGGACCCTTAGACTTGTCGGACTTTGAGGTATGTGTTGAGTGTATTAAGGGTAAACAAACAAAATCTAAAAAAGTAGTAGGTGCCGGAAAGGCTAAGGACGTTTTGGAATTAATTCACACGGATATTTGTGGACCATTCCCTACGACATCTTGGAATGGATAACAATATTTCACTACGTTCATAGATGATTATTCGAGGTATGACTACCTATTTTTAATTCATGAGAAGTCTCAATCCCTAAACATTTTCAAAACTTCTAAAGCTAAAGTTGAGCTTCAACCAGGAAAGAAAATTAAGGCCATCAAATCTGATTGTGGAGGTGAATATTATGGCAAATATGATGGATCAGGTGAACAACGTCAATGGCCTTTTGCGCTTTTCCTACGGGAATGTGGCATCGTTCCTCGATATATTATACTTGGGAAACCAAGCATGAACAATGTTGCATAACGTGGAAACATGACTCTTAAGGATATGATGAGAAGTATGATTAGTCATTCTTCCTTCCCAGAGTCATTGTGGGGAGAAGCACTCAAGACTGCAGTTTACATCCTAAACAGGGTACCAAGTAAAGCAGTTAACAAAAATCCTTATGAGCTATGGACCAGTAAAAGGCCAAGCATAAAGCATTTACACATTTGGGGTTGTCCAGTTGAGGCGCGTCCTTTAGACCGCACGAAAGCAAGCTGGAATCAAGGACCGTTAATTGTTATTTTGTTGGCTATCCTGAATGCTCTCGAGGCTATAAATTTTACAATCCCACTTTAAGATCATTCTTTAAGACGGGGAATGCGAGATTCCTTGAGGATGTTGAGTTTTGGAAGAAAGAGAACATAAGGTATGTTGTCTTTGAGGAAGAACATGTCATTGACAGTGATCAAATCCTCGTGCCTATTACTATTTCAGTACCTACCCCGATAATAGATGACAATGATGGAGTTATTCCTGACATTGTCCCAGCATAAGTCAACATTGAGGTTCTCCCTCAAATACCCATAGAGTAAGCTCAACAACCTCAAGAAGTGCCATTAAGGAGATCCACTATAGAAAGGAGAAGCGCAATTCCATATGATTATATTGTGTTTCCCCCAAGAACATGAGGATGACACTGGTTTAACAGAGGAAGATCCAATCAACTTCTGTAAAGCTATGCGCAGTTCTAACTGTCAAAAGTGGATTAATGCCATGAAGGATGAGATGAAGTACTTCTGCAGAAGTTTCACCCAAACAGGCTCAAAGTCTATGCATGACAGTGATGTCTGGGATCTCGTTGAATTACCTGAAGGTGTGAAACCTATTGGTTGTAAATGGATATTTAAAACCAAGAGGGATTCAAAAGGTAATATCGAGAGATCGCTAAAGGCTTCACTCAAATGGAAGGCATTGATTATAAAGAAACCTTTTCTCTGATTTCTTCAAAGTATTCTTTTAGAATTATAATGGCACTGATAGCTCATTGTGACTTAGAGCTCCATCTGATGGATGTTAAGATTGTGTTTCTAAATGGTGACATTGAAGAAATGATTTATATGATGCAACCAGAAAATTTTGTGTCTGGTGACTCAAAGTCTATGGTATTCAAACTAAAGAAATCCATTTATGGTCTCAAACAAGCTTCCTTTCAATGGTATCACAAGTTTCATCAAGTTATTATCTCATATGGTTTTGAGGCAAATATTGTTGATGATTGTGTTTATCATAAGTTCAATGGGAGTAAATATATATTCTTGGTGTTATATGCCGACGATACACTGCTTGCTAGCAGGGATATAGGCTTATTGCACGAAACCAAGAGATTTCTGACAAAGAATTTTGAAATTAAAGATCTTGGTAAATACTCTTTTGTATTAGGTATTAAGATACTAAGAAATCGTTCTCATGGTATCTTTAAGGTTATCACAAGAGAGCTATATCGATAAAGTTTTGGATAGATTCGGCATGAAAGATAGTAAATCAGGAGATACTCCAATAGCCAAGGGAGACAAAATTAGCCTCAAACAGTGCCATAATAAAAACCTTGAAAAAAATGAGATGCAAAAGATTCCCTATGCTTCAGCTGTGGGAAGTCTAATGTACGCTCAAGTTTGTACTCGTCCCGATATAGCATTTGTAGTGGGAGTTTTTGGGCAGGTACTTAAGTAATCCTGGGATGTTGCATTGGAAGGCAGTAAAACGTGTAATGCACTATTTGAAGATAACAAAAGGGTATATGCTCACTTATCAGAAGTCTAACAATTTAGAGATCACTAGGTACTCTGACTCTGATTTTGCTGGATGTCAAGACAGCAAACGCTCCACGTCTGAATACATCTTTATGTTGGCTGGAGGAGCTATCTCTTGGAAGTCTGTTAACAAGCTATTATAACTTCTTCAACCATGGTTGCGAAGTTCATTGCTTGTTTTAAGGTGTTCAATCATGGGATATGGCTGCGAAATTTTGTCACTAATTTACGTTTGGTCGATGGCATTGAAATGCCATTGAAAATCTATTGTGACAATAACTCGGCAGTTCTCTATTCCAATAACAATAGGAATACAACCAAGTCAAAATTCATTGATATCAAGTTTCTGGTTGTTAAGGAAAGAGTTCAGAATAAGCAAATATCCATAGAACATATAGGGACTGACTTTATGCTAGCTGATCCACTTACTAAGGGTTTAGTGCCTGGAGTTTTTCATGAGCATGGGTGTAATTCCTGATAGTACCTTAGTTTAAGTGGGAGTCTCATTTATACCATATATTTTGATTGTTATTTCTTATTTCCTAAAGAATAAGTTGATGTTTGTTATTCTGCTCTAGCTTATTTTGTGCAATAATTATATTGTGTTCTGAATTGATCTTTATAAAGAATAAAGTTTGGGCCAGTTGGAAATAGACATGAATAAGATCACTTTGCATGTAATTTCCATGCCACTTATCCATATTTGATCTACGTTATTGAGTACATACAATTGTGGTGATCAATGTGGTTTAGTCACATTGGGTTATGATGAAAGCTACAATGGTTCCCTGTTGTTATATGAGATGGACCAGGTTGTTTAAGGGCAGTCTAAAAGTAAATAGCTTACAGTTGCGCACCTAAAGAATTTTGTGATATAAATGCTTAAATGAATGTGTAGCCCAAGTGGGAGATTGTTAGAAATTTTATTAATAATTAACATGGGGAATATATATTATTTGTAGCATTTATATTAGCTATTTACATTCAGTTGGGCTTAATAAAATTGATCTGATTTTAATGAGCCTTTAGATTGCCAATAAGAAAAACCGATATGTGCTCAAATAAGTGGAAACCAGATTTGGCCCGTTAGGGGTTAATGGGAACCCTAACAGGTTTAAAATTGTAAAGTTGGTCATGGTCCCCAATACGCTAAATCAGAAAACACGTCTTTGTCTGCCCATCAGAAATAGGAATATCAAGTCCCATTTAAGGAATCAGGTGATTTGGCTGAGGAAGATCGTTGCACCTAAAAGGCTATTCCGCTGCAACCTCCGGTCAACGTCAGTGGATCCGGGTATATTTTAAACTCAAGAATCTTAATAATCTAACACAATGCATGTTGTCTGTTATTTGCTAAAATTCCAACAATTATATAATATAAATTATAATTATATAATATCATTACGTGTTAATATATTAAAAATATGATTATAAAATAATAAAAATAAATTTTACCTCATCCTAAAATACTAAAAATGCATAATATTTTAATATATTTAATAGAAAATATATCTTTAATGAGTATGCGAGCAAAGCTGTCAATTCGGGCTACCATGTCTGGTGCGGGTAGCGGGTTTTATCGGACTGAGCTAAAAAGTTCGAAAGTTATTCAGACTTCTAAAATAGGTGCATGAGCCCTACCTTTTTCTAGGCTTTTTGCGGGTAGCCCAAATTTTTGCGGGCTACCTGGCCTTTTGTGGGTTTTTTGCTGGTAGTAGGCTTTATCGGGTTTGGCTAAAAAGCCCAGGAGTTATTCGGACTTCTAAAATATGTACTGAGCCTTGCATCTTGCGGGCTTTTGCGGGCCAGCCCGACCGGGCTAGTTCGTCTACACCTATTTAATTCCACGAAACCATGATTTTGCACGGTTTAACACTTCAACGTCAAACAAAATGGAGGCGAAGTATTTTATGATCAAATTAAATCACAAATAAAATTATTTAAGTACTCTATAACATACACATAATTAAAGTTTTTCAATAAAAACATTCTTTTTTATAAGCAAAATACATTAAATTGAGCACTAGGGGTGCTCAAACCCATATACAAAATTAACCAGGGTAGCACAAAATAGTAATATGAACCAACCCCCAGGCCAAAACATTCCTCCGACAGGATGGACAAGTACCAAATACAAGCTAAAAAACCAGAACCCAACAAAGTCCTAACACGCATTATGAAACCAATAAAATGCTATGTGCTTTCCTTTATCAACTAAAAGACACGCCCGCCAAAACCAACGGGAGAATACAAAAATAGGAAAAATAAATTAGACCCCACACCAAGAAAAAATGATAAAAATTGAAAAAGGAACACCTTGGTAGCAGCATCTCCTCTAGACCAACAGAACAACATAACGCACTATTGAACCAATACCCCACCATTTAATATCAGCCACACTTATACCACATACAAAAGAAGAAAATTAACGAAACCACATCGAGCAATTATTGCACAGCTCCCTACAATTGTCAAAACCAAAAGCACCAAATAAAGCTACCACCACAAACCTCAGACTGGACAACCAAGCAAACCAGTAGTACACATAAAATAGCAATAAATCCCTTTCATCTCAACACAAAACCAGTACCAGCAGAGTTGAAATCGAGGCAAGAACCAATATTAGCATCCCATAACAGAAATGGATAGTTGGAGGGTTGTTCCTTAGCTTTCAGAATTTTCCAAGTTCTGAGTTTGATTAATTGCCCACTTCTGTTGGTTCAGCATGCTTTGTTGAAAAAAGTAAATCATTGCGAGCTAACCATAAGAACCATAACACTACTAACCAGACCAAGGACCGACATAACCGATTAGCAGCATTACACTCTGGTAAACCAACAAATTGAGAAAAATTTTCCTGGAAGCCTTTATGTAACACCGAGCAATAGCCTCACCATCGCATGCAAGCCATACACACTTTGTGAGCAAATTGGCATTCAAAAAACAAATGAGATGAAGACTCTACTGCCTGGCCACACCAAACACAGTCACCATCCAATGCAGAAACCACCCTCCTCTTGATTAAATTTTGTTTAGTGGGATCCTATTTAACACAACTTTCCATACAAAACTTGAAACCTTTGCTGGAGAAAATTTAGACCAAATAAAATTATGCATTGGAAATACAGCAACTGAATCCTCATGTATAATCATTCTATAAGCAGACTGAGCAGTGTAAAAACTTGTTGAATCCGCCCTCCACCTCCAACCATCTGGGTTCTCCACACATAATCTGACATGTTGGATGACTTGATAGAGTTCCTGCAGCTGATCCCACTCCCACTAGAATAGAGTTCTACGCCAACTCCAATTCCAATGAGAACCATTTTCACTACACACCAACATATTAGCTATAGACACATTTTTATTAGTAGCAACTAGGAAAAGTATAGGAAAGCGATCACACAACGCCCTATCCCCACACCACACATCCTTCCAAAAAAGTGTATCACACCCATTCCCCACTACCTTAACACAATAACTCGAGAACCAAACTACAGTAATATCACTACTAGTATCAATCGCTCATAGATCAACCCACCAGTTAGATCCTCTATGTTGTCTCACCCTCAAATATACACAACTTTCCCCATAAATAAAAGAAAGCACCCTATGCCAAAATCTACCTCTCTCCACTAACAGCCGCTACCTCCATTTCCCTAAAAGTGCTAAATTAAAAGCTCTCAAATCGCGAACACCCAACCCCCCATGTTTTTTTTCCTCTACACACATCCTCCCAGACAACCCAATGAATTTTTATCTTTATCATCATTCCCACCCCATAAAAAAGGACTAAAAATTGAATTGAGTTTAAAGATGATACCCTTGGGAGCCTTGAAGACGGAAAGGTAATAGATCAGAATAGAAAGCAATACCGATCGCAAAAGGACAAACCGACCACCAAAAGAAAGCACCTTACTTTTCCATGTTGACAATCGCTTCTTCACCTTCTCAATAACCGGGTACCAAATTTTCTTCCTCCTTGGATTTGCCCCAATAGGTAACCTCATATATGAAAAATGAGCTGACTCTAATTTACAATTAAGAAAATTAGAAGCCACAAGTAGCCAACCCTCATTCAAGTTAACACCGATTAACTTACTTTTATGGAAGTTCACTTTTAGCCTCGCTACTAATTCAAAAATTTGGAGGATTGTTTTAATAGCCCACAGATTGGATAAGGAAGCCTCACCCATGATAATAGTATCATCCGCATATTGGAGATGAGAAACCACCACATGATCATTACCAGCTAAGTAGCCAGAAAATAATTGAACATTGATAACTTTACACATTAGAGCATTTAGACCCTCCGCCACAATAAGAAACAGAAAATGAGCTAGTGGATCACCCTGACGAACACCACGACTAATCCCAAACTCACTTGTAGGGCTACCATTAATGAGCACTGACATCCTGGAAGTACGTAAGCATTCTGCAATCCATCTCTTCCATTTTACCGGAAAACCCATGCGAGTCATCACATATTGCAAAAAGTCCCAGCTAACGGAATCATAAGCTTTTTCGAAATCCACTTTAAACAAAAGACAATCCTCGCCCTTTCTCTTCATTTCAGCAACTACCTCATTCACAATCATAACACTGTAAAAAATAGATATGCCTTTAACAAAAGCATATTGACATTCTGAAATGATATTCCCAATGATCTTCCTCAACCTATTAGCAAGAACCTTCGCCACAACCTTATACATGACACCAATTAACGAGATTGGGCGAAACTCCTCAATCCTTTGTGGACATTCTATTTTAGGGACCAATACAATGAATGAACTATTTGAACCACCAACCAGCTTCCCATTGGCATGAAATTCATTCAAAAAACGCAAAAAATCATCTTTCAAATCTTGCCAGAAATCTTTAACAAAATTAAAGTTAAATCCATCTGGTCTCGGACTTTTAGAGCCACCACAGTCCCAAAGAGCTTCTTTGACCTCCAACTTAGAAAATGGCATGATTAAGCTATTAGCATCTAGATCGGATAATCTATTAAACATCACACCATCCAAACAAGGTCGCCTCCATGCTTGCTCCTGGAAATGAGACTGAAAGTGTTGTCGGACTGCTTCTTTAATTCCTGAAGGGTCAGAATACCTCACATTATTAACCTTCAAACTGCTGATTTCATTCCTCAAACTTATTTTATTCATACAAGCATGAAAAAACTTGGTATTTGCATCCCCTCCATCATCCATTTCAGACGTGATTTTTGAAACAACAAGCAATCCTTCATAGACATCAAGTGACAAAGATCTGCCAGTAAATTTTTCCTCCTTAGCACCTCCTCCTCCTCTAACAGAACAGAAGCCTCGCCTTTAATGTCCAACACACTAATTTGCTCCTTAGTCTCATTTATCCTCACATCCAATTTCCCAAAAGACTCCTTATTCCAAACCCGCAACTTATTCTTCATTAGTTTTAGTTTCTCTTTTAACACATAAGTTGCCCTACCTTCAACCTGAAAATCCTTCCATTGTAAAGATACAAACCATGTATAACCCGCATGAAGTCGCCAACTATCTAGGACTCGGAAAGGTTTGAGACCCCAATTTATTACAACATTTTTCAACAACACTGCACAATAATCAGACACCCCCATTTTTAACCCCCATTCCGATACACTGCCCCACTTTTCTAACCACTGAGCAGAAAAAGGAACATATCCAGTCTACTCATACATGAGCCATTAGTATAAAAACATTCGACCCTTCAAAACTTTTGTCCCTCCAATATTTTTTTATTGGTATAAAAAAACTATAACACTACATGCACTATATTTTACATTTCCAAAAGTTAAAAAAAATATTAATATCATTGTATTATTTTACTACATGCACCCTTAACAAATTATACAATATAATCAGTGAATGAGATAATTTTATATGCCATTTTAGTTAAAAACGCTGAAGGATTTTTTTTAAATAAAAACAATCCACATAAAAATATAATGAAATTTAGATAATATAATAATTGTGCACAAAAGAAAAATCATACAACAATTATATCAACAATTCTAATGTACTTATAATAAAATAGAGATACTTGAATACCCCGCATCACCAAACAAATTGAATTATATTATTCATTTATTTTACTTAATTAAAATTTAAATTTTTTAAGGATTTAATGACACATACTGTCATTGTAAAAAAGTTTTAATAGTGTATCACCGCATCATTTAATGAATATGATACACCTTGTGTTATTAAATTAAATAAATGATACGGTAAAAAATCATTGGATGTTTGTATAAAACTTTTTTACACATACAATGTATATATTTAAACCCTTTTATTAACCGTGAGTTTCACTTTAAAAAATAATAAAATACAAAATATAATTATTGATAAAAAAATTAAAAGATAAAACTTAATATATATTATCATAATTTTAATTATTATTTTTTATGTTAATTACACGATCCCATAAGTGGATAGTATTATTCAATGATTAATCACAATTAAGATTTATTACCGATTAAAAGTATATTTAGTGGGAATCAAACCCGAATAAATATTTTTTTTTTGGTATGGGACTACATGTATTACTGTTTGAATCGAATATGAACATCATCAGGAGTAAAACTCTTCCTCTAAGTATTAGGGCTCATTTGTTGGACATGATATGATAGGATAGATGAATTAGATAAAAACATGATAGGATAAAAGCATGATAAGCTCTTATCATATTCCATGTTTGATGCACACCAGGATAAGAGACGAATAACATTATTTTATCTTATCGATCGTACGTTTGAAATGGACAAATGATAATAGGATATTACACTAGGAGGAAATGATAGGATAAACCACATGATAAAGTTATCACATCCTATCACTTATAGGATATGATTCATATCTCTCTCTTATTCTGGTTGTTTAGACGCATCCTTTTATTCAACTTGATGCTTGTAAATCTATTCTACATAGATATAAGAAGAGATTTTTTTAAGAAACTAACTATCATTAAAGATAGAAAAAACCCTCCATAATATTTTATATGATACATCGAAACAGAAAAAAGATTATGAAAATCCATAAGTCCAAAATTCACGTAGGATCTACCAAATAGAAGTTTGATTCCATAAGTTATTAGGAAGTAAAGATAAAAACAAAAAAGTATTTCTTTCCTAACAAGAAACGGAGCAAACCCACCTATAAATACTATCCACCAAACCAACCCAAACCCCCACATATTCAGATCTATTCGTCTCTGTACTTTCATTCCTCTTCTGCAGGGCAAAGCACATTCTTCTTCTTCAACCAACCATGGCTAATCAACCCGAGTCATCCGATTCGTAAGTCTTCTCATTCCAAAGATCTCCGCTTTTCTGCAATCCTGTTAACTGTGCTTTCGATCAATCTCACTGATTGTGCCTTTGTTGTTTTAATCTCTTTTCAGTAAGGGAACGAAGAGGGACTTCAGTACGGCGATTTTGGAGCGCAAGAAGGCGCCGAATCGCCTCGTAGTTGACGAGGCCGTCAACGATGACAACTCTGTTGTTGCTCTTCACCCAGATACCATGGAGAAGCTCCAGCTCTTCCGCGGTGACACCATATTGATCAAGGTAATGCTGCTTTTACCCTATTCCCTGTCTCTGGTTGCAAGATAAATAGGTTTCTTAGGTTATGATTAGAGAAAGACTGATAGGGCTTGCTTCCGAGGGTTAAAACATGTGAATTCCTTGGTAGAAGCAGCTAGTTTTGTTATCATGAGGTTGTAGTGTTATTAGGGTTTGGGCACGTTCTGTGCTAAATTTCTTGAGTTGCTTCTAATTTCTGTGCAAATGCTTCTGGGAATTTTGTGCTATGATGTTTTGTGTAATGTTTCTTCTTTAGTGGAAGTTTGAGCCGTTTCATATTTTCCTTCAGGGTGACTTGTTCCTGTATAATCATTATGCTTATTTTTCTGCTTTTTGCCTTTTAGGGAAAGAAAAGGAAAGATACAATCTGTATTGCACTTGCTGATGACACATGCGAGGAACCAAAAATAAGGATGAACAAGGTTGTGAGAAATAATCTTAGGGTTAGGCTTGGAGATGTTGTTTCAGTTCATCAATGTGCTGATGTCAAGTATGGAAAGCGAGTACACATTCTTCCTGTGGATGACACTATTGAAGGAGTAACGGGGAATCTCTTTGATGCGTACTTAAAACGTGAGTTGCTACTTTCATTGTGTTTTCGTGGAAGTAAAGGTTTTTAAATTTTCCTTTTTATTGAGTTTATATTTGCCATATGCATAGATACTCATCTCATGCTATCTTCACCTTTCTTCTTTAACTAGCGAAGGCTTGAATGAATGAAGATTAGTTGTTCATCTAGTAATACCGTTTTTCTTTTCCTCTTTTGGTGGTAACATCTGCTTTTATACAGTTCTTGTCTTCAACACTAATGAGTAATGACTGCATTGTATTTCAAGAGAATGCTATGTTTTGGAGAGAATTACTATTTTGATTTCTCAAAACAATATACCACTATCTAAAAGGACAAAATTATTACAACACAAATAAATAGTTGGTTACGGAGAAGTAATTACTTTGAACCCCACTACTGACAGTCAATGATCCTTTATATAGTGGCTTCCTTGTGTCATGGGAGCTGGTTCAATATAATTAATTCATTTATGTACACCAGTGGTATTGTAAATTTTGAGTTGTTTCACATTGTCCATTGCTTACTACACAGATGAAGAAAGTATTCTCATATTCTCTATATGAAAATATCTGGGTGTAATTATATAGTCATGCTAAACATTGGTTTCTCTTGGAATTCTCTCATGTCACACTGTGTTCAGACCTACACCTACTACATTTATCTGTGTGTGAATTTATATTGTCATACCAAACATTGGTTTTTCTAAGATCTTTTTTAGCAAGTTATTGAAGTTGAATGGCAACAGGACACAGTTGAACTTCTACTCTGTTATTTTGATTGGCATCCATCCTGCTCAGTGACATATAAGCTTGCTGCATTCGGATGTATTTTGAATACTAACCCAGTTTTACTTTTGCAGCTTATTTCCTGGAGGCATATCGACCAGTGAGGAAGGGAGACCTCTTCCTTGTGAGAGGGGGGATGAGAAGTGTAGAATTCAAGGTTATTGAAACTGATCCTTCTGAGTACTGTGTTGTCGCCCCAGACACAGAGATCTTCTGTGAAGGAGAGCCTGTTAAAAGGGAAGATGAGAATCGATTAGATGAGGTTGGTTATGATGATGTCGGTGGTGTAAGAAAGCAGATGGCACAGATTCGGGAACTAGTGGAACTGCCACTGAGGCACCCACAGTTATTCAAGTCTATTGGTGTTAAGCCACCGAAAGGAATTCTGCTTTATGGACCCCCTGGATCTGGCAAAACTTTAATTGCTCGAGCAGTTGCAAATGAAACTGGTGCCTTCTTTTTCTGCATCAATGGCCCTGAGATCATGTCAAAATTGGCTGGTGAGAGTGAAAGCAATCTGAGGAAGGCATTTGAGGAAGCAGAGAAGAATGCACCATCCATCATCTTCATTGATGAGATAGATTCAATAGCTCCGAAGAGGGAGAAGACTCATGGTGAAGTTGAGCGAAGGATTGTTTCCCAGCTTTTGACCCTCATGGATGGGCTTAAATCACGCGCCCATGTAATTGTTATTGGAGCCACAAATCGCCCCAATAGCATTGACCCAGCCCTTAGGAGGTTTGGAAGGTTTGATCGGGAGATAGATATTGGTGTTCCAGATGAAGTCGGGCGTCTTGAGGTTCTTCGAATCCATACAAAGAATATGAAGCTTGCTGAAGATGTAATATTGAAATTCATTTTCCCCTTAGTTTTGGTTTGTTTTGAATGCTCTGAATTCTGAAAGAAATTTGTCTGTTTTGTCATATGCAGGTTGATTTAGAAAGGATTGCCAAGGACACACATGGCTATGTTGGTGCTGATCTGGCTGCTTTGTGTACTGAAGCAGCACTTCAATGTATTAGAGAGAAGATGGATGTGATTGACTTGGAAGATGAATCAATTGATGCTGAAATATTGAACTCCATGGCAGTGACAAATGAGCATTTCCAGACAGCTCTTGGATCAAGCAATCCTTCTGCTCTCCGTGAAACAGTAAGTATTTTATCCAGAAGTTTTAGAAGTTTATTTTATTAGCATTAAGATTCCTGTTTTCTTGTTCTCACTCTTGGGTAACCTTTTGTGACTGTACCTTTCAAAGTTGGATGTATGTCTAATTTCAACTCTGCTATTGAACCAGGTTGTTGAAGTGCCCAATGTCAGCTGGGAAGATATTGGTGGTCTTGAAAATGTTAAGAGGGAACTCCAAGAGGTAACTGAAACTCCTACCTCAAATCATGTTGATACACTAATTTCCTTTCATCTGCCGCTGAGTTTTACTATTGTTCTCTTTTGCAGACTGTTCAATATCCAGTGGAGCACCCTGAAAAATTTGAGAAGTTCGGAATGTCCCCTTCAAAGGGAGTTCTTTTCTATGGTCCTCCTGGGTGTGGTAAAACACTTTTGGCAAAAGCTATTGCCAATGAATGTCAGGCAAACTTCATCAGTGTCAAAGGTCCTGAGCTACTCACTATGTGGTTTGGAGAAAGTGAGGCTAACGTGAGGGAAATTTTTGACAAGGCTCGTGGATCTGCTCCATGTGTCCTATTCTTTGATGAACTTGACTCCATTGCAACTCAGGTTTGTACCTATTCAGGTTACTATGCTATGATTTTGACTTTGGGCTTATTGGTATCTTGAACATTTATGAGTTATGAGTTATGACTACTCATTCTAAATATTTTGAATAGAGAAGATTAGTTGCCAGACAACTATTATTATCTTTTGTGATTACCTGTCTTTAAATGTTTGCTTTGCTTTATCCTGCAGAGGGGAAGTAGTGTAGGAGATGCTGGTGGTGCTGCTGACAGGGTTTTGAACCAACTGCTTACTGAAATGGATGGGATGTCAGCAAAGAAAACTGTGTTCATCATTGGGGCCACTAATCGACCAGACATTATAGACCCAGCTCTTTTGCGTCCAGGCCGTTTAGACCAGTTGATTTATATCCCCCTCCCAGATGAGGATTCCCGTCATCAGATATTTAAAGCTTGCTTGAGAAAATCCCCAATCTCAAAAGATGTTGATCTTAGAGCTCTTGCAAAGTACACCCAAGGCTTTAGTGGTGCTGATATTACTGAGATTTGCCAGCGTGCATGCAAGTATGCCATAAGAGAGAACATTGAGAAGGTATAGTTTTGGGCTCCTTTTTTTCCCCTCTGTGCTCCATTTACCAAGTCCCTTGACAACTAAAAAATTATTGTAAAAATTGGATCATTTTAAGATTTTTTCTTCTTTCCCAATTTCTCTTGGCAGGACATTGAGAGGGAGAGGAGGAGAAGAGATAACCCTGAGGCCATGGAAGAGGACATTGAAGATGATGTAGCTGAAATCAAGGCAGCTCATTTTGAGGAATCGATGAAGTATGCACGAAGGAGTGTGAGCGATGCTGACATCCGCAAGTACCAGGCATTTGCCCAAACATTGCAGCAATCTAGAGGGTTTGGAACTGAGTTTAGGTTTTCGGATAACAGCTCTGGTGGTGGTGGTGGTGCTGCATCTGACCCGTTTGCAGCTGCTGGTGGAGCTGATGAAGATGATCTTTACAGTTAGGTCAACTTGTATGTTCGTTGTTTATTATTGAATGCCAGTGCTGTCTTATTTATGTACTTCTCATTTTGTGTCTGAAGTCTCTTGAGGCTTCCTCTGGATTATCATCGTCATTAAGATGCGAGCCTCTTCGAAAGTTGAGAAGAATTATTTCAAAGTTTTATTGTATAACTAAGACAGCTCCTGAAGCTATTCTGCTCTATGTTCCAAAGTGCAACACTCTACATGAACAACACTTTACACACGTTTACAGATATTTGTGCCATACGATTTTTATGGATAATTTAATTTTTTCTATGCAAATTGATCTTATGTTTGTCGTTTCCTATTGTTTTCTGTGTTGTTTGTGGATTAGTCTGAAATGATTTTATCTTTTTGGCTTAATGCTTTAGATGTGCTTCATAGTCTTCAGTCACACATTACTTTTATGAACCGGGTTAATTGTTGGAGCAGAATCATTTTCACTCTAAAGTTTAGACTCTCTGCCAATCAATCTGAATGGTTGTTAGCAGAATCATTTAAGCCGAATTTAGGATGTCAACCTTCTCTTTTGAGCGATAGGTAATGTGTTCTATTAATCAAAGAATTTGGGTATGAATAATCAATCAATTTATTTTTATTAAAACAATATGCTACAATCTTTTTGGGATAAATTTACCAAAAAGTAATTTCACTCAATGTTGAAACATTTTTTTTATAGGACTCAAAGTGTTGTTTCACCATTACGATTATTTAGAATAAGACTTTTAAAAAATGAGGTTATCTATAAAGTATATGAGTGTACATTCACTTTTGAACTTTAGTGATTTAAGATAAAGATGCATTTTGAATTAAATCAAGCCTGGATTATTTATTTTAGAGACAAAATCATTTTAAAGGAAGTTTATTCTTGTAAATAATTATGAGTATGTTACTCATCTTTTTGGGTGAAGTAAATGTAATTTCTGTGAGTGTTCTCTTAGCCCATAAACTTTCCCTACAATGGAGCATCATTCCCTTATCCTAGAATATTTTTAATAATAAACAATTATGACTTTAAAAATGAGTTTTGCGCTGGTATGGACATGTTTGCCTAAGACTCGCAGAATGTGTTCTATATAAAGACACTGTTTTGTTTGAGAAATGTTTGTTGGTTGATTTGTAGGTACTTGTGAAGCCCGACATGTCCCGGATAAACACACATGTATATTTTTTTTTGCAAGTTGTATTATTCGGTTAAAATTACAATAAAAATAAAAGAGAGTTTAAAACTTGTTCGGGTGGTTGCAACTTCTCTATTTTTAAATGTAAATTCTAAGATAATATATGATTAAAATGAGGTTAAATTGATTTTTAAGTCAATTTATAAACATTTTTAACTCACTTTTGAAAATTAAAAGTAAATTATTATAACTTTTACTTTTAAAAAAAATAACAAATTTTCATTCCTGCTGTTTTTTAGCATCCCTTTTAACCCTTCACCACTTTGATCGTCGCTCAATATCCTTTACGATTGTTATTGCTCCAATCCTCAACCAAAAAAATCTAGGGTGTTCTAGGAGTACAAGTCAAAAACTTAGTATGGTTACTTATATATTCTCAATTTTAAGTTTATTAAAGAATTAAAAAATAAAAGTTTATTAAAGAATTAAAAATAAAACTACTAAATATATTAGAAGGGAGAATACTTAGTACTTAGTAGTGGACACTCTCGGAAAAATTTTATTCTTCAACCACCTACCACCTCAATTGTCAATCTTTATTATCGTTATCATCTAACACTCTTTACTATTAGAGCAAGTTGGGTCAGTATAGTTTATCATATTTTATCCCTTTTGTTTTAATCTTAACCAACAAATAAACATATGAGATTTATAATAATTTTGTAAAATGACAAAACTAAAAGTAAAATTATGAATATGTAAAAATAATTTTAATTAAAATAAAACTTAAAGTTGTCATTTTTTTCGATTTTACTAGGTTACCTAGCATCTTAGATTTTGTTTTGGATCCTCCCTTTTTGGGTCCACCTTTTTTGGGTTCAAAATGCTCTCTTAGGCAAAATATATATCAAAGGTTTTTTTGTATTTGTCCTTGTTAAAGTTATTATATTTACATAAACACAAGGTATTATTTTGTATTTTAGTAATTTTACTCTCATTTTTAGAGATGATAATTAGACCTAAACCTAGTTGAATACCTACAAAATTATTTACAATAGGAAGGATAAATACCTATTAAATAGGTAATTGCCTGTAAATTTTAATGGGAATATGCATGAGTATGAGCATCACAATACTTAGTGATAAACCCAAAATTTTAATTTGTGGGGGAAATATTCACATTTTTTTGTGGTGGCAATTACCCCAAAACCAACAGTTAGGTCCATTCTTAAAAGTGTCTAACACATTTCACACCTATAAACATACATATAATTTAATTAAAATGTCTCATATATACACATATATAGTTAAAAATAACAAATTAGTAATATAAATATCTCATTGTATTATTTGTTGTGTGTTTTAGAACCTCATGACATTATATTTTGAATTGGGTAAAAGATTATGTTCTTGATATTTTATAATTTTGTTTGAATTAAGTGTTAGTAGTTTTTCAATTGAATTATAGTTATTTTTAATTAATATTTTTTTATTGATTTATTGATTTTACATATAACTAAACCGTGGTAATCAATGTGTGTATAGGCAAATAGGAACCCAACAGGTATGAAAATAATTATTAAAATTATTACCTACATTGATGTCGATACATTTGCGGTTGCGGACACTTTTTAAAACGTGAGTACGAGAATGAGTACTATAAATCTATAGTAGTCTATCTATCCAATGAATACCCATTATCGTCCCTATTTTATTCATTTTAAAGACAATGTATCAATACCAAATTACTTTTGATAATTATTTTTAAAATTATTTTTTTTTTGGAAATTAATTTCTTCAAGGTTAAATGTTTCAACTTACATTTTACTCAAATGTAAATCTACATAATATCCAAATACCAACTTCTTTCATACAAAGCTACGAACACTAGCAAACAAAAAAAATATTCTTCTAAAAATAATTTTCCTATAAAATTAATAATGTAAAAAACTTATTACTCAAAAAATTTTTCAACCTACCCCAAGTAAGTACATATAATGTTTGGGTTTCTTATATTTTTACATTTTATCTCTTTTTTTTTTGTCAAAACATTTTATCTCTTCTTAGGGATGACAATTGAGTCTAAGCCCTATGGACACCCGCAAAAATTACCCGCAATGGGCAGAGTAAAAACCCGCAAAATGAGTATGGGCGCGGGTACGGGCAATAGCCCACATTTTTTAATGGGGACGGACACGGGTACAGACACTATGATGCCCAGTCCGCCCCATACCTGCACTTATATATATATATATTAAATTAGTTAATAATTAATACCATATACAATTATATATATAGTAATTTTATTTAATATATTTATACATATATTTAAAATTGATATATATATATATAATATTATAGATTAAAAATATATTTTTAAAACTACTTATTTGTGTTTTTTACTTTATAATACATGACTAATTAGTGTTAATAATCATTTTTTGCACATCACGGAGAATGCTAACACATAATATCCAAGTTTATAAAATAGTGTAATGTAAAAATATATTGTAATATTTAATAAAAATAACATTAATTGTGTTTTAGAATATTAACGTATTGTGTTCGATTTAATTAATGTTATGTCATTGATATTTAATAAATATGTTTAGATGATTTTGGAGTAATATTTCAATTGAGTTATAATTTTCTTTAATTTATATTTTTTGAGTTAGTTATTAATTTTTCACTTAACTAAATTACGGGTAACGGGCGCGGATATGGGCATATAGGTGCTCAGCGGGTATGGGGACCAGCATTAAAGTTGCTGCCCATGTGGGTATGAGCGGGTATACAGGTTTTTTTTTTTTAAGTGCGGATATGAAGACAGTCACTAAGGTACCCTGCCCAGAGGGTACCCATTGCCATCCCTATCTCTTCTAATGTATATTATGGTTAACAAATCTTGGGCTGAATATTTTACATCTTTCGACGGAAGCAAATTTTAGTCTCAAGTCAATATTATCATACATTAATTGTTATATTTTTTGGACGAATCCATTAATTGTTATCGTCCTTTTTTTTGGTCGAAATAAGATATCCTTCTTCAAGAAAAAGAGTAAAAGACAATCACATGATTCACCATCTTCCAATGGGCCCAGGAATAACCTCGATCATGATTTATTGGGTGCTACGAAGCCAGGCCGAGAGCCTCATGTTTATAGGGCTTTATTTATTCACTGCCCAAAAGCCTATTTGTTATTATAAGGCTCCGTCCTAGCTATTTTTATTGCCAAAATCAAGGTTCCACTTCCATTCAATTTTTTTTGGGATAGTGATAATGAAATATTCAACAAATGTCTTTTGAAATATTCTCTTTTCAACCTGAAATAATAGGTTTGAAAAATGTGTAGAATATTTTTTAAATCGTTTTGTATATATTATCCTTTGGTTTGAATACTTGGTTCCGGTTGTCTCCCCCGCGCCTGTACACTTATGATTAAGTCTAAAAGTATAGGAAAAATGATTAAAAAGAGGTGCAAAAATTAATCAAATGTCGCATTGGTATGACATCGAATATTTGTTTTGAGTCAAAGTAAGCAACCAACTCATATGCTCATCGATGGGACTTCCACAACGGCCCAAATGTAGGAGAAACAGGGTTCATGTTCCTCAAACCAAAGCAAGCCACGATTTCGTAGCCTTAGGGTTGGTGTGGAATACTATACTATTAAGGATTGGGTTTGAGAGGGAGAGAAACAAAGGGTTTTTAGGGTGGGGGTGGAGGGGGAGGTTCATCTATGTCTGTATTGAAGACATGATTTGAGCCAAAAATTGTTATGGACTAGAGACATGATTTGAGCCAAAGATTGTTGGGGCTTATCACAGGGTACTGATTAGACTAAATAACTTTTTGAGAGGCAGTCTCACATGGAAACTCAAGTGTAATGGGTCCTCAATCACTTTTTACACTTTTGATGATAAGGTAATTTGGCCTTCAATGTATTTCTTTATATCACCTCACATTTTAATCCACACACTACTTTGTTTCTCTATAAACTTCTTTTTATATATATAATTTAATACAGGTTCATTGGGAAAAATATTAATTGATGGTAAGATTAGGTTAAAATATAATATAAAGTATTGGACAATATTCACCCTATAATTTAATTTTTGAGGTTGGAGTGTACGGCCGTGTTTAAGTATCCTTATAATTAGCTTTATTTGGATTAGGAAAGTTCATATATGTGTTACACTTACAATATAGTCACACGAGAAGTGCCATTTCAATTATAATGTGAACCAAAGACAGCATCATTTTTGTGATTGAAGGGGACAAGGTCGGTTGGCAATCATCTAATGCATTAGTGGCACAATAATTGGTGAGAAACCCATCAAATCATATCATATACCGTAAAATAATAATGGAGAGAGCAACATCATATCATACACATAGATAACAATTATGCCACGGGGGAAAGAGGGGTAAGCCTTGTACCCTAGCTCCATCAATTTTCTCAACCTCCCTTTTGCTTATTTTTTCAATACAGATCTAATTAGTTAGGGATATAGTTTTTTCGACACATTTAATTATATATGGTTGGCACTCTGAACAATAACTTTGCAACTCATCCCCTGCAGTTTAAATAGAAACTGTAAGGTGTGTAATTCTATATCCCACCATTCATTTTTGTTAGATTTTTCACTTTTTTACATTAACAAATAAAATATTGGATGGTGGATTTTAAAATCACATCGTGCAGTTCATTTATTTAACTTTTGAGAATCCTGGTCCCTTGCAAATTAGTCTCATAGCTAGTAAGCAATTGTATGGAGAAAAAAACTTCTATTATTTTTGGTGACTTTTACCAGCTAATCCAATTAGATTAATCTATTTTACCAGCTCTACTCCTCTTTCTCTTTTTTCTTCTCCTTACGCCCGTCCTTCTTTCACTCTATCTCCTCCTCCTCCTCTTGTTGGTTTTTCTCATTTTAATTTTTTTTTTCATGTGATATAATTTGAGCTCATTTCCAGAGTTGTGTTTGTATAGGAAGCTCTTGTTTAATTCTTCTAACTTTATACTTATTTTCATATTAAAAAAAATATAGTACAAAAAAAAAGAAAAATAGGAAGCAAGAGGAGGAGGAGGAGATGAAAAGCGGAGGAAAAACCCTAAACCCGGACAAGGATCAATTTTAAAAAATTGCTTTATGAGGATGTAAAAGAAAATAAAATACATTTACGAGTACTAAAAGTAAAATTCACTCCTTTTACAGGGATTAAAAACTTATTTTATCTTTTATCTAATTATACAGTGGCATAATAATATTTTCTTTTAAATATAATTAACAGAGAAGTATTAGTAAAAAAAATGAATGAACAGTGATTGATTTGGAAAATGAATTATGGAAAAAAAAATGCGTACACAGCCTTGGTAAAAAAGTTTACATGATATTTTTTCCAATTTTTCCTCAATCATAATGAAATTAACATGCTAAAATTGCACAAATACAAAAAAAAAAAAAGATGATCTATCGATTTTGGAAAGCTCTTACTTTTTTTGGTTTAACTATATGTATCCTTCATATGAGACAATCATTATTCGAGTCGGGAACATCCATATCATGGTGGACTAAATCACTCAGCGGAGATTTTTTCCATCCATAAAACTCGAACCCGAAACCTTGCTTAAGGGAAAACAAACATGCATCATCTGAAGCAACTCCATTAGTTATGGAAGCTCTTACTTTGAACCTATAAAAACATCAAATAAATATATTAAATTTAAATAAAGGACGAAATTAAAGCAATACAAGGCAAGAGTTTTTTTTAGGGATATATATATACACAAAGTAATAGTTAATGAAAGGGATAATGAGACTTGTAGCCCGAACTTAAGGTAGTATAATTTTTCTCATTTAATTTTTAATGGTTTTATCGTTTACTTGTTTATTTATGTTATGTTGTAATGTTTGTTCTTTTTTTTAAAAAGAAAAAAAAGTTTATCACGTCCCATTCAAATAAGATCATGCATAAGAAATTTATTTTCTCGACGTATACGATTATAAAAAGTATTTTGTTTGTGAAAATTAAAGGCTCCGCATATTTAAGAAAAATCTCTCCCTTCTATTATAATTATTTTATTTTTAAAAACGAATCTAAATTACTTTTTATAAAATTGGAAAAATGATAATTTTTTGATTCTGTTTTGTAAAAATAATTTAGATAAATATTTTAAAAATTTTTATAAATAATTTTTTTAAAAAATAATTCTTTTAAGAAATAATTTTAAACAAAAGAATTAATTAAAAACCTTTTTAATGTGGTAAACCTTTAATATCACAAAAAAAAAGTAGTTGCATTTTTCTTGGTAGTTGGTTTCACTCTTATGTAAAAAGATAAAAAGAAAAGACATCTACTATATAAAATTTCATGAATATCGAGAAGAATATGGTAGTGTTTTATATTTTAGTCAATCATGACATGACCCTTTTCGGTGTATTAGTAATTCAATTCTTGCTCGGTTAATTTGGTCATGGACTCTTGACCACAAAAAAATTTAAATTTTTTTTATCATTCTCTTATCTACATTTCCGACATTTAAATTTTAAATATGAAGATAATTTTTTCTTAATTTCAATGAATTTTAATTTAATTTTTATATTAAATAAAAGTTATTAACATGAAGTTACTTTTTCATCTAAGCATTTGTTTAGTTATATATCGCTAATTCGATCGTTAAACACATCATGATTATTCGTAAAAAAACCGTTTTAAATGCCTATAACTGTTTACTAAATAAACCCTATTAACAGCGTGATCATCGACCGAATTTCAATTTGTTAAACCTAATCGTAATTCTAAAATTAATTGTGACGACTTTATATATAAAAGAAAATTTTATATACGCTTTGTTAATAAAACAAAAGTGTACTGTGTATAATTAATAAATATAAATAGTCAACAAAAAAAATAATTAATAAATATAAAATATTAGAGAAATTAAACAAATTAGTGGAAAACATTATAATATATAGGTGGTGTTTAGAAGAGCTTATTTGAGCTTATCTTATGACATAAGCACTTATATAACTGTTTCGGTAAATTAACTTATGAAAAAAACTTATGATATGCTCATAAGTTGTTTTCAGCTTATTTGAATAAGCTTCTAAGAATAACTTATAGAATAGCTTATGAAAAATTTAAGTACACTGCACCTTCTTCAATTTTCATATATTTTTTTAAAAATTTATTCATTAAATACCTATTACATAATAGTTTATGTCATAAACACTTAAATAAATTATATTTTCAAACTGGGTGATATTTAATAAGAATCGCCAAGTATCTAATCTATGACAAAAGCACAAAGGCATATGAAAGGTACAATCAACGTTCACATATCAAGCTAGATTGCTTTAATTTGCCTTTGCCCTTTGGTGGCACTGACAGTGGTAGAATACTATGAGTAATAGGGGTTTAGGTTCTCTCTAGTACTAGATTTTTCCAGTAGTATAGAGAAAGAGATACACTATAGGTGGGTCCCACCTACAGTGTATCTCTTTCTTTCTCCTACCGGAGAAATCCAAGTGACTGGAGAGAATTTTTACCCGAATAATAGACACTCGTGGTACTCTCTTCTTTTTTTTACAACTATACATGTTTCACGCCAATATTATAGTATTTATACAAAGTTTTTTTTTTCTAATTAAGAGTTTATGCACGTAAAGTAAATTGTGAAATTTGATTTATTATTAATTGTATTTAATAAATTTTTACATATTTATAATAATATCAACATCTAATCTTCTGATTAGTTACAACTTCTCAATCCTCCAATCCTCCAAGCTGTTTCAGGTAATTTGACAAAGTATTCGCAAAATACGGAATAATTGTGTACCTGGTTATAGGTTGTATATATGCATGTATTTATAGGATTCATGGAAGCTTCCATGTGGTAGTGGAGTGTTGTCCCCTCACTCTAAGAGGGTTATGTCAAGTGTTCTTCCAAGTATGGAGAGGATTCTCATCAATCCGTGTGTTGCTTTTATGTTTGAGTTGAATTAATTTTGGAGGGGAAGAGAGCCAAGGATTTATTGGAAGCCCTTCCTCCATTTGTGTTTGTGAGTTTGAGTATTTTACAAAGGAAGACCCTCCTCTTCTCTCTCTAACTCTTCCATTTCCCTCTCCTCTAAACTCAAAAACAGACTCGTGAACTGTCACATACTAAAGATGGAGGTTTAGTATGCATGTAATATTCGATTAGGACACCGCTCTGCTGTTCGGACAAATTAATGTCATGATCAGATTAGTCTAATGTCCAGCTCGCACAGTAATACGTGGATCATGGATCAAATCTGGGTTGTCCCGGAATAAAAAGGAATCACGGTTTGATAGTGAGTGTTATTAAAAATTTTAGGTTTAGTTCCACTTTTCAATCTAATTTAAATTTTGTGCGTATTATGGTCTTTCTGTTTTTTTTTTTCAAATCAAGTTGACAAGTTCTTCTATTTTTAATATTAAATAAATATAAATTGATTAAAGAGCTTTAAATATATATTCAAATCTCATCAATTAAATTATCAAGTTTCACTTAAAATTAAAAAAAATATTTTGTTTCTCAAATCCCAATCCCACATTTTATGAAATCCTTTAAATTACATCAAATTTCTATTAAATATTTTATTTGTGACTTTTTAAAAGTGTTTCATATCTCAAATTTATCGTAAACTCTCAATATTAAAAAAAAAAGAATTTGAAGGATCTTAATTCAAGAGAGTTGATGAAAAATCATATTTATTTAATTTTAAAAATAGAGAGATTTTATTTGCTCAAAAGAATTAAGAACTAAAATTATATTTGATCCAAACTACAAGAATAAAAGTGCTTTTGAGACAAAATTTTGTCAATATATTTAACAATTCGGAACAAAATCAATTGAAAAAACTATAACTTTAATGTATAATCGCAAAAGTAACTTGAGGTGATTAAAAATACATTAATTAAAGTTCATAATTTAATATTATATCATTACTTTATTAATGTTGAATATCCTTTAAAATTATTTTAAATTTACGTGCAATTTTTATTAATGAATTCAAACAATATTCTTATTTTAAAATAAATTAATAGATAATTTTTATATTTTCTCTTTTTGACAAAATAAAGTTTATAAAACAAATTTTAAATAAAAATAAGTCTACAAAATCAAATTCAAATACACACCCACAAATATTTAATGAGTAAACTAGCAAATTGGTCCCTGACTTTTTTGAGGTCATGCAGTTTAGTCCCTAAGAAATAGAAAACCCTAGTATAGTCCCTGACTTCTTATTTTTTCTTTCACTATAGTTCAATTGTGTGTTTCAAGTTAATTTTTTTACGACGTGACACGTTAAGTGACACTCTGGCTCACTGTTTGTCACTACAGTGTCCACTATGACACAAAAATGATGTGGTTTTGTCAAATTTATAACTTGAAAGACTTCAACTTCAACTGTTGTATGCTTCCCTATATATTTCCTCTTTTCTCTCTTCTCCCCCTTTTTCATTGGAAGGTTTCAACTCCAATGACGTTATTTTTGTTCCCCAATGGCAAATAATGTGACACAGTGTCACGAAATGTGACATATCATAAAAAAAATTAACGGGAAACACATAGTTGGACTATAGTGAAAGAAAAAAAAGAAGTCAGAGACTATATTGTGGTTTTTTATTTCTTAGGGACTAAATTGCATGACCCTAAAAAAGTTAGGGACGGAACAACGGCCAACAAAGACCGTAATTACATAGATAACTGCTCCTCCCTTTCTCCGTCTTTAAGGCTTTAAGGCGAACCGTATGGCGGCCGGAAAGAAAGACGACCTCACCTTCTCGTAGATGGTGTCAGTGAGAGTTTACTCAATATTTAATTACTTATTTCAATCTGATATCTTGATGAGAATGAATTCACTTTTATAAAGTTATGCTTAATTGACAGGATATTGTGAAGAAATAAAGTTAACATAAAAACATCATCACTATGCCAAAAAAGATCTTAGAGGGCGCTCCCGTGCAGCCTTAAAGGGCGCTCTCGTGCGCACTAATAGAATTTGCTCTTGTTTGGTCAATAAAACGAGGACGCTTATTGGAGCGCCCTGACAGAAGCAAAAAGAGGGCGCTCCCATGCAGCCTTAAAGGGCGCACACTGGAGCGCCCTCCATAAGCACAAGACGTACTTATGGAGGGCGCTCCAAGGAAGCGCCCTGGTTCTTTAAAACAAGGGCGCTCCATGGAGCGCCCTTCTTTCGTTTTTTTTTTTCAATTTTTATTTTACAACAAGGGCACTCCAAGGAGCGCCCTTTTTTTTTCTTCAATTTTTTGTTTTTTTAATCTACTTTAACCTGCATATTTATTTCAGTCTGATCCCAATGACTTAATCCAAAATCATGCATATTAATTCCTTAAAATTCAAACACTTAGTCATACTATGAACAACACTTAGTAAACAACACATATATCTACTTGAAATAAGAATTCAAACTTGTCATAATATGAATAGTTTCCTATGCAAGATATAAGTGGTGAAAGTATGAAGTACCTATACAACTATATAGAAATAACCAAAACACATGACATCTCACAAGAATCAACTCAGTTGGTAAATAAACATGCATCTCATATATATGCTTAACAACTATAAGTCTTCTAAACTAAAATTTTTTTGGCATAGTTTACTCTGTTTATTCAACATTTCCCAATTTATCAAACAGCTGTACAAAACGATACCAGCAGCCAGAATTCATGAGTCAAATAGTGATAACCAGTCAGGAATTTATAATGAAAAGGTGCACAAACTACAAACAGGCTTCTTCTCCAAGTTGCAAAAAGAATAGTGATCATATCTACTCTGCTGAACCCGTCAGTTAAGTCATTAATATACAACTTTGTTCAACATTTTAACAATATGTATATGTTTACTTACCCACATATAATGTACAAATCAATTACAAATAACTGGTAATTACATGGTTTGCCCATTCTTCCCGAACCTCATCAAGCTACTCCGTTGTGTAGGTTGAGCTTCGGAACTGAGCAAAGTACTGTAAAAGCCAAAAATTGATTTGATTATATGAACTAGTGAATGAGGTTCAAAAAAGTAAATTGCTATCACAAGTCATAATTACCTCTTTAGGTATTGTGAGTCTATTTTGATCAATGATCTCCTTCATATAACGCATTACGAAGAGCCCACAAGCGTTATTGTTTGTTTGGGTAGGACACTACAAGTATAATTAATTTAAAAGTAAGTGATGCTTACGCGCTCAGTAATGAACAAACAAAATGTCCAGAAGAGATCATCACTTGGTTCTACATTGACATTATTCTCTCCCATACCACTTTGTTCACTCCTAATCTCACCATGAAATGTCCAACATGTGTGAGTCTCATCAATTCCAAAACAGAAAAGATGGTCCCTCAATTCTGTTTCACTAACTCGCTTAGAACAAAAACACTTCGTACAAGGGCGGAGAATTCTATTAGGGTTTGTTGCATGGTCCATGGCAAATTTTATAAACATTTCCACTCCTTCGTCATACTCATGTGTCAGACGGTTTGCAAACATCCAAGAACGATCCATATTCTATCAACGTAACATGAAATCAATAATAATTAACTCGAAAAGTATATATGACATTCTTTAGATATAATGACTAACTACATGCCTAATTAACATCTATAACATACTAAATTGTATATTATGTCAGTCAATTTATACAATTTCTTCTTAAACAGGAAACTAAGATTAATTCATGTACATACACATAACCAAATAATTATACTTGACAGAAAAAGGATAAAATGATAAAGGATATACCTGATTAAATTCAGTCACCAATATGCAGTGTTGAAATATAACCAGCTAGGAAACAATACCTTTTAAAAAAAGACATGTCAAAATATATACTCGTACTAAAAATTAGTAGTCCTAAAAATTTGAGCAGCATTTCATCTAATTTTTTAACATTCCCATAATTAAGGAAAAACAATTTTAACTCTAAACCACTAACTACCAGTCCAAAAGAGATCAATATGAGTAATATATATATATATATATATATATAACATTACTAACAACCAACAACAATTTCCTACAAAATGCAGATAGTAAAACAGTGGGTGCACAAGCAAAAATAAAAGCAAATAGAAAAAAAAAAGATTAGGGTAGGGTTTCCCTTACCCTTATGGCCGCGCGCGAGATGGAAAGTGTGGGGTAGAGGGGGCGCCGCAAGTACAGTAGGAAAAGTGAAAATGGAGCTTGAGGAGGAATGGAAGCTTTGAGGACGGTGGGGGAAGCTTGAAGGGGGCGTGACTCCCTGGAATGCTCACGGCCGGAATGCTCACCGCGGTGAAGGACGAACTGACGGTGGTGACAAACAACGGCTCATGGTGAGGAACGAATGACGGTCGTGTAAGCTTGATGAGTGAACGAAGAAGAGAAAAAGGGTTTAGAGAGAGAGAATGGAAGGGTTTAGAGAGAAAGAGAGAGACGCGGGTGAGAATGAAATGAGAAATATTCTGCAGGAAAAATGAATTTAATGAGAATAGAGGGCGCTCCAATAGAGCGCCCTGGAAAAGTATGTAGAAAATGAAAAGAGGGCGCTCCCAGGGAGCGCCCTGGAAAATTTATCAGAAAAATAAAGGAGGGCGCTCCAGTGAGCGCTCTCTATTGCTGGGAAAAAAATAAATAAAATAAAAATAAATAAAAAATAAAAAATAAAGGAGGGCGCGCAGATGAAGCGCCTTGTATTTTACCTATAAGGGCGCTCCCGCCCAAATTTTGGAGCGCCCTGATTTTAAAACAATCATTTCAGTCGCTAGCTAACACGGGAGCGCCCTAAAGATAGTGCTATAATATCCTAAAATTGGCGTAGTGCATATATACATGTTCCTGTTAAAGTTTGAAAGATATTATTTGAGATAATTTTTTATTTTTCATATGACCTTTTTATGTAAATTCTTTTAGGATTCAGTGTCCGTTTGGTTTACAGTTAAGTAGAATTGATTCTAAAAATCAATGGTTAATATGAAACACATTTTACGAAGCACATTGGACAGAAGTGATCTAAAATCAATTCCGTAAAATCATGGTTTCATACCGTAGCAATTGGGAACCAAACAAGCTACTACCTCCGATCCTAATTATAAGAATATTTTAACCACTTCACAAGAATCAAGGAAGTTAGTTAATTTAGTTTGTTGCAATAAATTTGTCATGAATACATAATTACCCTTGGATTTATTGAGACCTATTATCTTCTCTTTTCATCTAACTACATTGTGTCATTCTCTCTACTTATTAATTACTCAACTATCTCCACTAATGAGGGTACTTTTGTCAAAAAATAATTAATGCAGCAGACAACATGAAATGTTCTTATAATAAGGACCAAGGCCCATTCTGCAAAAGGTTCTTATAATTAGGACCGGAGGTAGTATATATTAGGATAAAACTTACAAACAGTACCATAGGTATTGTTTATACTGTTGTGCAATTAAAATATGACAAGTGGATTCTAAGTTCCGCGTCACCCCAGCTCTCACGTTTTCCATTGTTGTATTATCTCCGTTAATTTTCTGTCAGGCAGGTTTGTTTTTCATCTTTTGATTCTTTCCTCTCTTTCCATATCACGTTTTAGAGAAAATAGGGGAGACGAATATCCACATTCTCTTACTCTTATATCACGTTCCACGTTCTAATAAAATACGAAGGGAATCAAAGAGACCAGTGGCGATTGAAGCAACAGAAAAAGAGGAATTAGTCGTTCATTCATCTTGTGAATTTCCTAGCAACGATAGCAACGGATCAAAACTTAACAACGACGCACCTGCTAGTTTGGATTCTACTGGTAAATATTTTTTCTTCTTTTAGTTTTGTGCATTTTTGTTGAAGTTATTTGGAACTTCTTATGATTATACTGCAATTCCGAGGAAGTGATCAGCCAATAAACATTAGTATTAGATAGAATGTGAGTTTTTTCATGCTTTAGTGTGCACGAACTTGACATACTGCACTCAGATCATTTATTCAATTTGGGATTAATAAAGTCAATTTCATATTCACGCAATAATTTATCCAAATTCCAAGTCCCCACTTGCATAATATGTAGTTTCCATTATTGCATATCACTCTGTTTTTTGGTCATGCTAAACTTGATACCAAACTCTGCACTTATATGGTTTAGTTGAATGTACGTATTATATAGCAACTAAACCATCAAACAAAGACACTTAGAAGAAATTATTCTTTGTTAAAAGAAATAAAAGTGAAATTTTCTTCGAAACACTTAGCTGGCAAATTTGGAAACAGTTGTCAATTTGTGCTGCAACATAGCATAATTTAAAAATGGCACATATGATTTTGCACCTGAAGAAAAATTAAATACAATTGTTGTTTTGTCATCATGCTTTGACAGATGGTGCTCACGTGGATGTTTAGTACCAAAAGCCAATAAAATTGGTTGTTTCCAAAATACCTATAAGAAGTTTATTGCCTTTCTAACTTGTATTTATTTTTATATTACTTATCTTACATAAATTTAGAGATGTTGCACCTTCATGTTACAAGATAGAGAAAATTTGTTCTGTTCTAGAGATGCTACATCTGCACCTACATTTTATTTTATGATTTGGTTTCCAAACTTGTTCTGTTTCAATATAAATCATATTTCTATTTAATATATTTTCTTATTCATAGTAAAATGGAAGGATAACATGGAGCATGAAGTGACTCAAGATGATATAGTCCCATATGTTGGCATGGAGTTTGATACAGAAGATCATGCATATAGATTTTACAATATGTATGCTGGCTTCATTGGTTTTAGTGTTAGAAAAGATTGGAGAAATAAAAGCAAATTAGATGAGGAGATTGTGATATCTCGAAAATTTGTTTGTTTTAAAGAGGGCTTCAAAAAGGTTAAAGGCCATGAAAGAAAAATGACCCGTAAAGATATTAGAACTGGATGTTTAGCACACATGGTCATTGGTCGACAATTGAGTGGAAAATATATTGTTACATCTTTTGTAAAAGACCATAATCATGAGCTTGCAACCCCCAAGAGTAGGCATAAATTACCATCACAAAGAAGGGTTTCTATTGCTCAAGCAGCTGAAGTTGAAATGGCGAATCGTTCTGGTATACGGAAAAAGTTAATTTTTGAGTTTATGAGTCGCCAGGTTGGGGGGAGAGAGAATGTTGGTTGCACTGCTAAAGATATCAACAATCATTTGAATTCTAAGAGGATGAAAGAGATGGAAGAAGGTGAGGCATATACTCTACTTCATTATTTTAAATCAAAGCAAACAGAGAATCAATCCTTCTTCTATAAAATTCAACTTGATGTTGATAATCAAATCACAAACATATTCTGGGCAGATGCTAAAATGGTTGTGGATTATGCTTACTTTGGAGATGTCATATGTTTTGATACTACTTATCGCACTAATAAGAATTTACGGCCATTTGCTCCCTTTCTTGGATTCAATCATCATCGAGAAAGTGTGTTATTTGGTGCAACATTATTATATGATGAAACTGCTGAATCATTTGGGTGGTTGTTTAAGACTTTTCTCAAGGCTATGTGTGGAAAAAAACCAAAGACAATTTTCACAGATCAAGATGCTGCCATGGCAAAAGCAATTTCAGAGGTTTTTCCTAACTCGTATCACCGTTTATGTTTGTGGCATTTATTCCAAAATGCACTTAAGAATGTCAATCATGCTTTCAAGAAATCAGACTCTTTTGCTAGAGAGCTTCGAAGTTGCATCTATGATTTTGAGTATGAGCTTGACTTTCTTACTGCTTAGGAGTCATTACTCGATAAGCACGACCTTCATCAAAACAAATGGATGAAAGATTTATTTAAGAAGAAAGAAAAATAGGCTTCAGTGTATGGGCGGCATACTTTTTCAGTCGGTGCTACTACAACTCAATTAAGTGAGAGTTTCAATGGTCGTTTAAGGCTTTACATGAAGTCTACCTTTAACATGCTAGAATTTTTCAGGAATTTTGAAAGGTTGCTGGAGGACATGCGATATAAGGAGATAGAATCTAACTATGACATGAGCCAAAAAATGCCATCATTGAATATGAATATCATGTTGCTAACAAATGCAAGAGATGTCTATACACCGGCTATTTTTTCTATAGTTCGTAGAGAATATGAAAAATCTTGTAATCTTCTATTGAAAGGCTTCAATCAGAACTCTCAACTATATGAATATGATGTGTGTTTGTTTGGGGGCATAAGGCAGCATAAAGTTACCTTCAACTCTAATGAACAGAGTATTGAGTGTAGTTGTCAACTTTTCCAATTTATTGGTATCTTGTGTTGTCATGCTCTTCGAATCCTTAATCATTTGAATATAATTGTTATTCCACCAAAATATATCCTGAAGAGGTGGACTAAGAATGCTCGAAGTGGATGTGTTCTAGACAACAAGGGACAAATTATCAAAGAAGATCCAAAATTGGCTGTCTCAAATCGCTTTAAGGATTTGTGTCGTACTGCAGTAGAAATATCAAGTAAGATTGCTGAATGTGAAGATGCTTCAACATTTTTTGCAAGAAAATTGGTGGAAATTGGCATTCAAGTTGATAACATCTTAATTAAAAGATCTTACACACCAATTACAGATCTTGATGATGCAAATTGCCAGACTAATGAAGATACAATAGATAAGACAACCACCAATTCAAATGAAAAATATAATATATCTGAAGTCAAGGGTATAAAAAAGAAGAATGGTGCATCTCGGGTAAAAGGTAGACCAAAAAGTTGTGTGGAGAAAAAAAGAAGAAGCAAAGGGACTACATCGAGACAAGTTTTTTCTCGCACCATGCCACTTCCAGCTATACAGGTACAACATGACAGTAACTTGTCTTTATTACTTTGTTTATGTTTATACAATTTTAGCCTTATATGTATTTAATTTGTTTTTTCATTGTTCTATGTGCAGAATGTGCCATTTTTGCCTAAATGTCAAGAACCAATAGCAATTGATATTAGTACAACACAAGTAAGATTGGTCATTATACATTTAATTTTGATATATGCTACTTGTTGCTTACAGATTAATTCTTGTTCTTTTGTTTCTGGTTTTTGTCTTATGATCCTACTTCAATTATAGACTACCAATGGGAATGGAGAAAATACAGAACACAAGGAACAAGAGGTTAGAGAGTGCCAAAGTCATATCCTTAACAGGAAAAATATAGAGCTTGAAGCACCACCTTCAGAGTTTCAACCAAGTCAAAAGGTATTAAACTGTTCTCATCATTCAATTTTAATTCTGTCATAATCACCAAATATTCTTGTTTGGTAATACATTGATTTCTTATTTATACAGGAATTCAGTTCACAGGATAACCTTGGATGGCATCAAGCCAAATTTAGGCATTTGAGTGCAGCTTAAAGTCTTTTTCAGTTCACTTAGATTGGTTTCCATTAAAGTCTTTTTCTGTTTTTTAGCACAAATTTTTGCATTTAAAATAGGTATTTTGTTGTTTTAGTGTTTATCCTTGTGTCTTGTAATTAACCATTAGTTATGATATGCAATTCTTCTGGAATAAGGATTGCATGTCTTTTAATTATAATCAGGTCATTGCTTTGAAGTAAACATGTAACAAACTTGATTTTCATTTATTCATAAGAGAACTCAATACAAGGCTAGTCTTTATTTAACACTTTCACAATAGGAATATTACACAGAAAACTACAACTCTCTCACTTCAATATTATACAGAGAAAATTCATTCCAATGCAACTAGGCCTCGTTGAGATGCTTCAGATATGCTCCATCATCAAAATAGAACTCAGGCCTTCCACCTTTGGTTGGATCAAACCCAGGGTTCATTTGTGGGACTGAACTTGTGAGAATTATGAGAGCATCTGTACCTTGAATTGCAGGAATAATACTTCCAACATCTCTGATATCCCCAACAAAAACATCATCTGCGCCCCCAATTTTTTGCTTGCTTTCTGCTATTCTAACCAGACCTCTGGCAACATATTGGTCTAGCCTCTCTTTTAATTTTCTGTAGACTATTTGTCCTGAAAAATTAACTAGTGAATCACATTCAGAATTCTCAATTAGTAAGAAAATGGAAAATGTGTCTCTCTTCTTTCATCTACTGTATATGAAGAGAGGTAAAAAACTGCAGTCACGACTAGCTTTAGTTTCAATTTTCAGATTAAAGGAAGCCAACCAATATAAAATAAATTGATCAGAAAGGAGATTGTTGACATTTTGCATAAGCATTGGTCAAGGTGTGTGTTTCTTGTATAAACTTATACATCACACAACAACAGGAACAGATAAGTGGCCCACTCTAAAACAATCTGTTAAAATATTTTAGTTTAAAGCCTTCGAAATACAAATACCAAGTGGAGAACGTCTCTTCAATTAGAGTGTGTGTGAAGGTCAGGATATAACCATTTTCAACTTTCAAATTAGCTAGTGTATGCAAAAGCAATTTTCAACTTTCAAATTAGCTAGTGTATGCACAAGCAATTCAAATTAGCTATCTTTTTATTTGTTATCAAAACTGTGCAGAACCACCCAAAAGGCCTATGATTACAAGGACTTTATCTTTTACAGAGGAAATCACTTCTAGAGGGAAGATTACATCATCCTTACACTATTAGGACTCTCTTAGATGGGGAATATATATTGAATACATTCACAAATTCTAAAAGATGGTTAGGTGGGAAGGATCTTTTTATAGCTTTCAGTGATAAAATAAAAGGGCTCAAAAGACCAAACTTTGTACTGATGAGAAAAACTGCAAATGGTCTACATTATAAAAGATTAAAGTAGGTCTTTACCTGGATACATGTGCAGTAATTATACCAGGTAAAAATTAAATTCTTTAGTTACATTATATTATATATATAATCATTGACATGATGCTTGAGTGTTAATTAGCATATTGGTAAGGATGTCTGGTAGGTTTTGTATCAATTGATCTCAGAGCAAAACATAACAGTATAGCTTATTATAATATAAGTTTCTAAAATCCTGAAATATTATCATTTTGAAGAAAGAATCCAATCATCAAGCTAGGAAAAGACAAATTGACTTCATATATATAATATTACGTACTTCAAATTTTCTTGATCATAATCGTAGGTTCTCTAAAAACTAATGGAAAAAATAATGGTCGGCTGCCTTGGAGATTGAAATATATATAAAATGCTTTAAAAGGGGTAATACTCAACATATATAAACTCATTTAATGGAGAACCACAACTTGAAGTTGAAATATATAAAAAATGCTTTAAAATAAGTAATATTCAGCATATATAATTTATATTTATTTCACCCAACTTGAATCATATGTGTGACACTTCCATTAATCACCCTGTGACTTGATTTGATCTAAAATGCTGAAGTTATGGTTTGATTTAATCCCCAATTTTGACCACTAAACATTTTTTACCCATGTCTCATTGACCTTGCATTTTGTATACTCCGTCTTAAACCTGCTAAACTAAAATATTAAAGAAGAAAGATACAGAAAGGAGCTTTTATTTCCGCTGATGATACTCTGCTCGTCGTCGCCTTGTCGAGGGTCTTGAGACTCTTGCTCAACACTGCTTGAAGCCCGGACACCACATAGCCCTTGCCAACGCACCAACTGAGTCTCTCCGTCGCCGTCGCTTGCGCCGTCTTGGACACCGCTGGGCTACTACCATGAAGGCACGAACCTCCTTTCCTTCCAGTAACGAAGTCGCTTGCGTTGTCTCTCTGCACACGCTTTCTGTCTTCTCACGCTTGCATCGTCTTGATGAGAGTCATGTTAACGGAGCAAAGAATATGCTAACGGAGTTAACACATTTGATCCGATGTGGAACTTTTAATCCATGTGTAATATTTTAATTGGTGAACAGTATAGCCAGTACCTATATAACTGTACGTAAGTTTTGTCCTATATATTAATGGTTTTCCTAACCTGTGCAATATTACACAAGATAATAAAATAAAATTGGAAAGTTTTTATAGGAAATTACAACCATTAATATTACTAATGCATTGAGTGTTGTGATAATATTACACAAGATAATAAAATAAAATTGAAAAGTTTTTATAGGGAATTACAACCATTAATATTACTAATGCATTGAGTGTTGTGATGGTTGTAATTCCTAATAAAAACTTTCCATTTTTATTTTATTATCCTGTGCAATATTAAAGGTTAGAAAAACCGATATATATATATATTAATGAATATGCAAATATTAATTTTAAAAAATATTACACTATTATTCAATGATATATTATTATATTATAATTTTTTTTTAATAAATTATTACATGACAGTTTTATAATTTTACATTGAGAATACATGCATGACTATTAAACTCAAAATTTATGTTAAAAAAAATCAACTTGTTATATGATATAGAGAGCACGCCTCTTTTGTGTCTGAGCCATATGAAGCCTCCCAATCATTTCAATATTTCGATGTACTCGTGAATGTCTAACTTAAAATATGAATAATCCAAGCCGAGTAGCATAATTGCATCATAGAGTTCACCACCAACTATGTGGATAAGTTGATAATGAGTTATTTTAATTTAATCAATAATTTTGAATTTAGATATTTAACTGGATTAAATATTAGTAAAGAGATTTTTTGTGGTTTATAAAAATTATATCCGATTTAAATAGGATTGATTCCCATAAAATATAGTTGTGTTCGTACACCTAAAAAAATGCATCAGGGAGTTCTATTTTATTTTAATACTCCATCCGGACTATTTATAAGATAATTCAGACAAAAACACACATATTAAGAAAAATAATTAATATATTAATTTTTAAGAAATTACTTTACAAAATTACAAATTTACCTTTATTTAAAATTAAACCCTACTATCATTGTTAATTGTGTCACTTTAGAACATTTGATGGTCAATAAGGACAAACATGAAAAAAATAATAAATATATACTTTTAGATTTATGCACTTTGTCTTATAAATAGAACTATAAAAAACTTTTAAATATTGTCTTATAAATAGAACCGAGAGAATTAGTTTTTTGAATGATTTTTTAATCGTGGAGATCAAAAGTGGAAAGTTTAATTGTTGTTCATTTTCCATTTTGGTGAATTTGATGATTCATTCTTGCAATGGTTGCTAGAGAAGAGAAAGATCCCACTGTATGTTTGTTTCAGACTCTCATTGTGTTTGTGTTATGGCACTTAGGAAACAAAAAAGGGCATCGGATCGGAAATTATGGCAGCACTGACAAGTGGTTGGAGAAGATAACCTAAAAATAGGTATAAATAAAAAAAGTATTAAATGATGACTAAGGAGTGGAAGGATGCAGTACTTTTATGAACACCCACACGTGCGTATCCACGTGGGAAGTTGTGAGTGGGTAGTACAGAGAAACACAACAAGAGATGGGCACTTTCATTTGCTTTTGGGTAACACTCCACATTTCAACCTTGTCAGGATTGCACGTGTTTGTTCCCAGGTCCCCCCTCTACTCTACCCTCATACTAGTAGCAGCAAATTAAACCAAGCAATCCCCAATAGTCAAGTCATGCAACATGCATGCAGCTGGATTCCTTGACTTATGTTTCTCTATTTATTATAGATTATAGATTATTGTCTTTTAAAATAGTGCTTCTGCACGTTGTGAAATGAAAGGACAATTTTTCTTCTTCTCTTTTACACCAAATTAAATGACTGATTAAGCTATCCGTATATATAGAAGAAAAAAAATATAAATTGATATTATGAACTTTTGTTTTATCGATCCTCATGAATTTTTATTTTATTTTTAAAATTAATTAATTATTAAATTCTTACAACTAAATAGGAGTTGGTATAAAATGGATTGTGATCTCTGACAGATTTTACTTGCAAAATCAATGGTTCAAATGATGTGCTATTTTTGAGAAAGTAAAAGTTGAAATGATGGTTCAATGGTTCAATTGTCGCACATAGAGGTCATTCCTAACTCGAGCAGTATTATCTCCCGTGGAGGATAGTACTGTGATCTTGCAAAAAATTTTTTTGTTGATTTTAATTAAATATTAACCCTTCTTTTATTTTTTATTTAATATATATATATATTAAAATCATATAAAAATTAATCTCTGAAATAGAGGAAATTATTAGAAAACACTAAAAAGAGGTATATATATATATTAAAATCATATAAAAATTAATCTCTGAAATAGAGGAAATTATTAGAAAACACTAAAAAGAGTTCTTTACATTGGTGAATAGGGCTCAATCCTTGGTTGGACAAGGTATAAAGGCACATGTTCCATACCGGGGGCTTGGCAATTTTTCTTGGTCACAACAAGCCAAATAATGAAATACTTTAAGGAGACATACATGTGAAAAATTTTTATTTTAAGACTTTTTAATTTTTCCTTTTTCTTAATTTTATAAATTATATTTTATACTATTTTAATATTTTAAATAAAAAATAAAGGTTGGGATTCAATTGAAATTGCTAATGTATTGATAATTTAATCCCATATTAAAATAAAATCATATTGCAATAAAAATAAAAAAGTTTGACACAAAGCTATCAAGCATCGTAATGCTATAACTCATTCAAGGAGCTAAAATTATGGCAACATGTCTAAAACGTCATCAGGATATGTGACAAAGAAATGTGAAACATTACCCTATGTGTTCAAAGAAGATTAGATGATAAAGAAACTATTAGTTTCAAGAGAGCACCTTCATATATATTGAAATATGACCATCAATCTGAAACCAATCTCAAATGTTGAATCGCTTCTTCGACTAATGAGGCATCGCACTTGATTTGAGTAGGTAGTCGTCCTTCCTTTTCCATGACTTAATTCTTTCGTTATATGTGGAATGTTGTAGTTGTTAAAATCTCTTGTCTTCATTATTTCTACCATACATGTTTGTAGACTTAAAGGAGATTTTATTAGACTCCATAAAGGAAAAAAGTTTTAAATAATTTCTCAACTGGCCCAACAAGCTCATCATTTGTCCTAAGTTCTTTTTGGTGTTGTATTCCTTGAATGGAATTGAAGAAACCAACGTCTATGACATTTAAGTCTAGAGAATTTGCAGGTTGACACATCAACTTGATATCAAACCTATCTTCTTTAGCAGCTTGACAAAATTCAATGTCATTTTCATCAGTGTGACATCTAGCATTATCTTGTTGAATGAAATTTGGATTGTGTATCTCATCTCTCGACCACTTTTGTTTTATGGCGGGAATAGCTTTTTCAATTCGAACTTTCTACTAACTTCTCTATTTACTAAAATGACGAGTTTTGTTTCAAAGGCACCTACAACTCTATTAACATTGGTCATCCTTGGTGTCTCTTTGGTGATGAAAGGAAAGACTCCTATTTTTCTTGAGAAAGTTTCATTCCCTTCAATATCAAATCGGGGGCGCTTGACAACTACTAAGAACATTACCTTCCCGATAATTTTTTTGCTTTTGCAACTGCGTAATAACATGTCTTCCTCTAGTAGTAAGTAGTATTTTGAAGATTTTTCGTCACGTAAAACCACTTTTCATCCATATGGACAATGTTATCCATTGTTTTAAAAGTTGGATCATATGTGGCATCGTATCACCTTCCAACATTGACAAACAAAACTTTAGTCTAGTTATCTTGTTTTCTTCCTTCAAAAAAGGTTTTGATCGCATTTGAGTGTCGTCAAATAACTCCATGCTTTTGAAGCCTTATTAATGATGTCTTGTTTACATTCAAATCAAAGGCTAAATCTCGTAAGGTGGACCTTCTTGACAAGAGAACTTGACGAGATTGAGCTTGATCAAATTGAACCTTCTTACGTCCATAATTTCGTGTTCTACTGTGAGCAAGTAAAAAATATAGGTTTTTAGCGACGGTCAAAAGTCGTCGCTATAGGGTAGAACTGTTGATATTTCATAATTAGCGATGACTTAGCGACGGACAACCGACCGTCACTAAAAGCCTCATCGTTAATACAGTAGCGACGACGTTTTATAGCCGACGCTAGTTAGATGGCCATTACAACATATCGTCGGTCAGACCAACACTAATAATTTTTTCAAAATAAATATTTTCTTCTCAGACTTATCAATTGTGAGAATTGAACCCACAATCTGCATGATACCAGGAGCATTACAGTTACGCTATGTTTGTTTCTTGAAATATATAGTGCAAAATATTATATACATAGTGAAAAAATAACAAGAAATTAGCGTACTAACTTTAAGAATGTTGGCGCTAAATAAAATTTTTTTTAAAGCCTTTAGCGTCGGCCTGGCCAATAGTAAATATAAAATTTAAAAAAAGAGTTTATTTTACCATTAGCGTCACATGAAAAAATGTAAAAAAAAAAAAAAATCAACGGTGATGCTTTTTAGCGATGGCCTGATCGACGCTACTAGTGATCACTACAAGAAATTTCATTTTTAGCGACGGCTATGGGTCGTCGCTACACAAGGAAAAGCCGTCTCTACAGGCTGCATAGCGATGACTTAGAGACAGCTACGTGGACATCTGGCTCGTCGTAAATACAGCAGCGACGGCTAACGTCAGCCGTCGCTACCTAAAGACGACTTAGCCGTCGCTGAAGCCGTCTTTAAAAACATGGTCGTTGAGATTAAATCTTTTTTTTAAATTTTTTTAATCTAGAGACGACTGTAGTAACAGCCACGACCGTCGCTACAGGTATATATTTTTAAATCAAATTTATTATTATTTATTTATTATTTACTAAATTTAAAATTAAAAATAATACTAAAAAAAGCATATATATATATATATAAATATATACACAAACTCTGTTAAAAAATAATACAATAAAACATAAACATAAAGAAATCAATGGCGGCGGCGTTGGGGTTGTGGGGTGGGCTGCTTGTCCTCATCATCCACCAATTGGTCATCCATGGCGGTATCATAATGGGGGTGCGGCTGTGCCTGAGCCTGAGTGGGAGCCTAACCTACAGCCTGAGCGTCTAGGATCTGCTGCATCTGTCGTCGGAGTCGTGCTAACTGATCCTCCAAATCTGTAGCCTTCTTTATGGCCTACCGAGACTGCTCTTTTGCTACTTTGACTTCTTGGCGCAGCGCCTCCTCTCTAAAATGTCGTGACCCAGACCCGTCAATACTCTCGCGCCGGGTGAGCCCGGGACTCCTGAGTCAAGCTAGTCACACCTGGACGAATGTTGGAGGCCAAGTCCCCGGTGCTATAACAACGGCCTTGGGTCTTGCCACCCGCAACATCCCTACAGATCTCCAGCTTGGTGGAGGCATCAGTCATGGAGGTGTCCCCCATCTGTGGCTCCACCTCCCTCAGGCGCTCCTTATAATTTGTCTGTTGAGGTAAAAGTAAAACTAGTTATTAGTTATATATTCAATTGCATAAATATGAAATTATATAAAAAAACACTCATAAACAAACACTTACATAGGTGGACCAGGCCCAGTCATCTACCCAGCCACCACCCTTTCTGGCGTGGGTGGCAGCAAAGAACTCGTCCAGCTCGACCTCCCGCCCAAGTTGTCGAGCCTACACAAGAAAATTACACAAATTAATTAATTTAACAACAAATAGAAATATAATACAGAAGAGTGTTTGTTTATACATGTCATATCCAATGCCACCTCATGGTGGGCCATACGACCCGTGGTGTGGACTGCCCCCCGCGTTGAGAAGCCCGATTGCTATTGTTACGAGCGGACTTCCCCTTGAATTCCGCAGAGTCCTAGTAGGCCAAAAGACCCTCCCAGGCCTCCTCACCACACCATGTGGGCCTCTTCCCATCTTTCCGAGCCTTGTTCATCATATCTCGAAGGCGACGAGCAACCCTCTGCTCGTACACCTTCTTGATTTGGGCCTCATCAGAAGGGTCCCAAGTAACTCGGCTCTACAAAATAAAAATATGGTAAGTTCTGCCAAATTGACATATCATACCATCGAACTGCGTCGGAGCAGATGGTGGAGGGGAGGAGGAAGAAGAAGTCTGCATGGTGTCAGTCGACGCTGAAGTAGATGGATGCTCCGGCATCTGATCAGCGTGTGAGTGAGAGAGGTTGGCCCTCTCCCGTATCGCGCGAGCTACCTGTTGTCGTAACTCGCCCGAAGGGATATGGACCTCCCTCAACTAGGTGGGATCTTCTATCCACCTCTGCCATGCATCCTAGGCACTAATGACTATAGACATTATATACACAATAAATAATTATATAAATTAAAAAAACTAATTACATATTACTGATATACTAGTTAATAAAATAATTACTAATATACAAATTACTAAAAAATTAATAAAACTAATTATAATTACTATAGACATTATAAAACAAATAAACTAATAAATTAAGAAAAGAAATAAATTAATAATTACAAATAAATTAAAAAAACTATTAATTACAAATAAACCTAATGCCTATATCACATTAATAAATTAATAAAATAAATAAACCTAAATACAAATAAATTAATTAAAACTATTAATTACAAATAAACCTAATTATAAAAAAATAATTAATAAAAAACTAACTACACATAAACTATTAATTACAAATAAACCTAATTCCTATATCACATTGATAAATTAATAAAACAAATAAACTATTAATTTCAAATAAATTGATTAAAGCTTTAAAAAAACTTACTTTTTGCTACTCCAAAAGGGGAATAACTCTGGAACGAGTTCTAACGTCACCTACAGGCAACTATTTTGAAAACTGATCGGTTCAAAACGATCCTATGAAGGAGAGGAACGTTTTAATCGGTCAGTTTTTCCAAAATAAACGGGGTGCGACAGAAATAAGGGGTGTTGTATGAGAGGAAAATGGAGTTTGGAGGAAAAGGAATTTGGAAATGGAGGAAGAGGGGAAGGGGAGGCGTTTTAACGCGTGCGTGTTTTTAACATAGCGACTACCAGTCGTCACTACATTTGGAAAAAAATTGCGCGCACGAATTAAAAATTTATTTTTAATGTAGCGACGACCTATCGTCTCTAAAGCCATCGCTACACTTAATTTTTATTTTTTTCAGAAATAAATAAATAAATTATAATTATAGCGACGACCCAATCGTCGCTACTGTCAATTTCTAGCGACCGCTAGGCCGTCTCTAAGAATTAATTGCACTGAACAGTGCATTTAATGCCGTAGCGACGGCCTGACCGTCGCTAAAAACTGAATTTCTTGTAGTGGACAGTGTCGTGGCCGACGCTAACCGTTCGCATCTAAATCGTGAATTTGTTATAGTGGGAATTTTTTTTATTTGGATAGTAAAATGGTATTATCTTTGACATGTAAAAATAATTACATTTTTTAGATTTCATACTGTTTCGGTACATAAATGGAAAATAGAGATTTGAGATTGAGAGAGTTCATAATCATGGCGAAGCATAGTTGCATGGTGGGTGTATTTTCATTCATTTCAATTCTAAGGGAACATAGTCACGAGTTGTGAGAATTTCTATCTATGTTCCGTTGGTTTATTTGGTTGCCCCCTGGTGCTTATATACTTACACCAAAACTTGGAGCCCAAGCTTGCATTGGATCCCTGTGTTTTAATAATTAATTACAATAAACAAAGAAATACGCCTTCTGTCATGCTTGTGCATACAACCTTCAACGACACTATTCCTTTTTGGTATATGTCTATTGAGCTATGTTTAAAGCAAGAAGGATGTCCCTCCATTTTGGTGAAAGTTGTGCTGCCACACTGTGCGCTGTCAGGCATGTGTTGTCCCTGTTGCGCTGTGTCTGCTGCCGGTCGCCCTGCCACACCTGTCCGCTGTCAGCCTGCTTCCCTGTTCAGGCTTATGAGGCAACATCCCTTTCATGGTTTTATCAGACGAGCAAGTCTTGAAAAGTTCGTTGTGCTGCAAAGTCCGCCTTGCAGGGTACGTTGTACTGCCAGGTTCGCCCTGCATGGTTCGCTCTTCATGCTTGCGCTGTGCTGCTAGGTTCTCCTTGAGCTGCCAGGTTCGCCTTAAGCTGCCAGGGGCTTGCCTCTAGATATATGCCTAGTGATCTCCTGTTATAACTCTTTCTTGTGTCAGCTTCTTTATGTTCTTGTATGCTTTAATATTGCTTTATACAAACTTATCTGGAACATTTTTTTTTAGATTTCATACTCAAAATATTTTATTCTTAATAAAAAAGTAAGTGAGAAACACACTTATATTTATAGTAAGCGCTGCCCAAATAACACTCTTCCTATTATATATGCAATCTTATTTAATTTACTTCTATTAAAAATGCTTTTGTACGTACACAGTACATAGAAAAGGTGTTACCCAAAACATGCTCGAGGTGGAGCATACGATGAATTTTGAAAAAATCATAATTTTTCAATACTCAATTTTATACACTCATTTTTAAACGTACTTTTTATTTCTCTCTTTTTTTCATTATCTATCACATCAATAATAATCATACTTTTTTACTTTTTCATTTAATTATTTTTTTCTATCTCTGTCTTATTCACACTTTTTACCCTTATTTTCAAAAATATAAGTGTGAAGTAACATTTTCCACTTTAAAATGGTTTGTGTGAAGAAGAAAGCATCGAATATCATGTTTACATTTCAACTTGTCACGTGCAAAACAAATCAAGTATTTATGGGTAGTACGTAACTTTTAGAATAATTAATTTATAATATAATATTAGAACCTTTATGATCATGTGATCTAAAATATTGTATGAGTTTATATATTCTCGACATTTTTAAAAGACTCTTGCATAAAAGACATATCAGACGTAAAATAATTTAAGTATTTTTATTTAATACATGTTTGTTTTAATTTTTTCAGTTTATATTAGCGAATTTCAAGATGAATGTGTTTTATTCAATTTTATTTTTTAGTTTTTGAAAACTATTTTATAAAACTGTTGTTTATAAATGAAATTATTTATTTATAAGATTATCAACACAAAAAAAGAAAAACTAAAAAACAGTTTTCTAAAATATCTAAAAATACTTTTAAAATTTTAGTTTTAAAAATTAAAAAAAGTCTTACTTTTCAAAATTGTTTTTAAAATATTATTTGTCAATTTTTTAATTTTTTTTAAAACTAAAAAATAATCACAATTTTTACAATTGTTTTAAAACATTATTTGTAATTTATTTTTTAAATTTAATGCTTTTAAAAATGGTAAACAAACAAATTATGCATTTTGAGAAGGAAAAATTTGGTGATTCAACTTCAACGTACATTGCGGAATGTGAACTATTTCACAAACATGCTATAAGTCTTTGAATTTTAACTTTTAGACTTAATTACACTTTTAATTCCCTAAGTTTAGTCCTTGGGCGATTTCGGTCCCGGCCCTTACTTTTTTTTGCTCGAATTTAGTCTCTTAATTTTTTAATTTGTGACAAATGTAGTTATCCGTTAACTTTCCATTCAATTACTAACAAAAAAATCTGATGTCAGCCAATGTGTGACCTGAATTATTTAATTAATAATATGGACCCATGTTTTATAATTATTGATAATATTTTTTAAAAAAAACAAACAACGTTCAGTAACAAATTCTCCCCCTTGTGACAATATTTAACTTTGTTTGTTAAAGTTTTTTTAAAAAATATTATCAATAATTATAAAATACGAGCCGATTTTATTAATTAAATAATCCAAGTCACACACTGACTACCACATCAGATTAATCTGTTAGTAATTGGATGGAAAGTTAACGGATGACTACATTTATCACAATTTAAAAATTAAGGGACTAAATTCGAGCAAAAAAAGTAGGGAATCAAAATCACCCAAACACTAAATTTAGGGACCAAAATTGTAATTAAACCTAACTTTAAATATTTTAACTCTAATTAGACTATAATATTTTATAAATTCTATAATCTACTACAGAAATAGTAATGTGTCAGAGTTAAATTGTGGAATCAGATGGTGTAAAGTTGTCCTTCTACTTCCGTTTAGGGTTAAGGATTCATTTATCATTTTACAATTTTATAATAATAAAATACTATTACATAATTTCATTCCATATATACCCCTCATTTGGGGGGGGGGGGGGGAAGAATAGCTAAAATGAGATGATATGAAGAGAAGTATTGAGACTAATAGTGGAAGAATGAAAGAGATGGATTAATATTGAACTCAGCCACATATTCCTCATTTTAAAAAAAGTTAAACAATGGCACTTGTTTCCTCTCTCATGTTAACTTTATTTGATTTTGTATTATTAATCCAATGATAGCTTTTTTCTTTTCAAATTCCATGCCACAGGTTAATTAAATAAAAGTAAGAAGAGGAAAAAAAGAGTTATTTATTTGTTTATTAGATGAGGAAATGATTAATGGAAAGGAGGTATATATATTATAGATAGTAGTGTGTGAAGTGGGTGGTTAGGGTGGGACCTTAGGGTCGTAAAAGGTTAAGAAAAGAGTGAGCCCACGGTGCAGGCAGTGAAAGAGAGGGCCGCACGAGGGTCAGGGCAGCACCTTGGGTCGTACCCACATCTCACCTTTTCTTCTTATTACGATTCTTGCTGTCTCCCCTTCTGGACCCACCTCCATCACTAACATATACATACATCATTAATCCCTATTCCCCTGCCCTATCACTCTTTATGCTCCTACCTAGCTACTAACACATATATATATAGTACTATATAATAACTCGTTTCTAACCCATTTCTCCACTTAATCACTAATTAACCCATCATTAATCCTTTTTAGATTGTCAATTCTTATCCTCCTTACTTTCTAATCAAAATTTTTAAGAACACATGTACCGTTATGGGAGACAATTTTATTTAACATTCTCTATGGAGTAAAGTTCTCCCTATAAGTATTTAACACAACCTGATTTCGAACCGGTAAAATTGACTTTCTAATCATTTGTACACATTAACCCCTTTATTAATCATACAACAATTAATGATATATAAGCACCCAAAAATTTCCTACACTTATTTAATATATACATTTCTTTTTTTTAATTATCACATCAAATCATTTATAACTTCTCTTTCCTATTTTCTTATCTTTCTCTAGATATAGACATCCTTTAAATGTTTACCAATCATTATTATTAACCATACCAACTTTAAGTACTTCCACATATCAAGGTGGGAGCACAAATATTTAATTTAAAGTCATAACTTGATAATACAATTTTTAAACACACTTTTTAATATGTCTATAATTAAGTGAAATGTGAGTTTTTATGATTAGAAAATAAATTTTACTAAATATAGAATAAAACTCACATTATTTAATAAATGCTATGAAAATTCCACATAATAAAAAATTGTGTTAAAAATTTATCGTGTTACTGACATTTTTTCTAACAAGAATATTCTTGTAAAAAGTACTTTAACAAAGCAAGTCAATTTGTGTTTTAATCTTGACTATTCATAATAAAATTTAATGGTTATGATTTAAGTCACTCATTCTCATATAAACGGACTCACTAGTTCAATATCCTAGCGCAACCCGCCTAAAACGTAGAGGTAAATAGGCTGGCTCAAGAACTCATTTTGCCACTTATCTCTCTGTATATATATATAATATGAAGTGGGATTTTTTTTTAATATGAAAGGAAGTATGGGGAATTTTAACCATTAAATCTTATTATAAATTATTAAGGTTGAATCATAAACTCATATGACCTATTTAAGTAGTGATTATGTGGGTATGTAACTTTTAATATTGACCCACTAAATACATTCTTAAGGAGATAGGAGGGGTGATGAGCCTTAATTGCGACTAAATCCCAAACAAGATTTCTCGTTAGTAATAGGGGATATACATATTATTAACAAAAAAAAGAACTTTTAATAAAATCATCCATGCATAGATTCGGATTCTTTCTAGCCCTTCTGCCTCTTATCCAAATTTAGTTACGGAATAACTAGTAAATCAAAATACGTAGTTATTCCATAGCTAAGCTTGGCTGGAGAGGCTGGAGGGAACCTTTACATATCCATATATACTCTCTCACTCTCATATAAAAAAAAAACCCTCTCGTTAGATATGTCCCAATATATATCATATGTGTGTGGGGTCTAAATCATTAAAATGAGTTATATCTGTAACTATGCAATGTTATACACGGTGAAGATGTTTGAGCAGGTTCTAATTAAAGCTAGACATATTCCAGTGTCCAAAAATTTAATTTTCTTGTCTATAAAAAGTTAGTGTAAAACAGTGAAGAGTGTGTAAATTTGTACAACTGTTATTTTTTAAAAAAAGATTGATACAGCACAAGTTCGAGAGGAAATTTCATCGAAATTTCACAGAGTGAAAAAACAGTTTCGCTTTCAATACATTGAGGATGAACAGCAATTCTCTTGTCCATAAGAAAAAAGCTAATGATTTGAGAAAGCAACCACACGTAAAGTTTGTTTCATGCTGAGTCATTCTCATTCCTCTCTATCTCTTCCTCTTCCCAAATTGACCAACCAAGGTGCTTCTGATTCTCAAGTAACTGAATTTCACCCCCATGTAAAATCCAATCAAACCTATCTTTATTATATATTGCCGTAACTCTCTACGACCTTGTCGTTTTTAGTGTGACCAAATCACTCTGTGTGTAATGTAAAGTACATTACATAACAAAATTTTCGTTTAATTTCAAACTTGGTGTTAAATTTTATTTGTTGCTTGGATCGAAACATTTAGTGGCCATTTTGTCTTTCTCTGTTTCAAAAATCACAAAAATGTATGTTTAGTTATCTATTTTGAATTGTAAAACTAAAAATTTGATTGAAATTTTTTAAAAATAAAAAACTGACAATCACCCCAAATAGGACATTAATCAAGAGACAGTGTAAGACTTTTTATATTTAAACCACACGTATCATCTACGGAAAGCAATACAACTCTGAGTCAGGAATATCCATATTATGATAAAGACTATGTAGGAAATCAAATATGTATCACATAAATCAATTTCTATTGATAGCATTTGAGGACACAACAATATTATAGGAAAAAAAAAGTGGAAAGATATAGGAAAAGGAATGGCGATGGACCCAAGAAAATAAATTTAAATTGGGGCTTGATCTTGTCTGATGTTTCCTTAGCACGAGGACCATTGTCTGAAAAATTGACTAATCATATTGGATTTTGAAGGTATGGGATCCATTATATAAAATTTATGAATTGGGATGTGATAACTGATAAGCATAAACCTACTATTTTAAACACTTCCTTGAGTTTTGAATCTCTCTGCTGTGTTCACCTTAATTACCCTGCTTTCTTCCTATTTTCCTTTTTAAATAAACTCAATTTAGTGTGTCATCGGAAATTAGAGTTGAGACAAACATTATTTCAATTTAATTTGTGATAAGTTGCTGCTTTCTCTTCCCTGAGAACTATGCATAAGTCAAAATCACATCACAGGGGCCAAGAAGCAAGAGTTAAAACACTAATAACATGTTTGGAAAACCACACTAATTTTGAGCAAAACCAAACTTGCTATAATTAATTTATGTACCATAATTCTGCTCTGCCAGATGAACTATAAATATATATTTCTCTACAAACAATGAAATCACCACTAAATATAATTGTTGAATCTGATCAATCTCAACCATCAGGGAAGCCCTTCTTTTCATCTTAGCATATGACTTGGAACTGAAAAAATATAAAATAAAAACTTTCAGGATTTGAAGGAATTGAAGCCGAAACATGGTGATGCATACAAGTTTAAGTAATAAGGACCCTAATGAACACCTATGTAAGACTTTTGACATCTGAAAAAGAAGATCTACTCAATAATTGTGAAAATTGAAACAGATCTAATCTCTTTCACATGTTAGCTGCATCATGTAATTACACACAATGAAACAAATCCTATAAGAAAAAGTAACATTAATTTTGCTAGTATGATGACATAGTACCCCTCTTTATGTTACTTTCTTAATTATATAATGATATAGAGAAAAAGATAACAATAACAATAATAAATACACTGCACCAAAGTGTTATGAGAATAAGGTAAGGTAGCTCCTAGCTACCTTGGCTCAGTGCTCACCACGCTCATGCCAACACAAGAGCATGGCTATGCAACGGCGAAGAATGTAGAATTTTGCACGCTGCTTCTTGACCAGGTGACTACACTTTTGGCCAAAAGACTTGCAAGGATCACAACCCTCTTGCTGTTGTTGCTGACTATTTTGGTTTGTGTTGCTTTCCTTCACTGCCATGAATGATTTTCTGGCAACTGGTGGTACTGCTTCTGATTTGCCACCATATAGCAGTGAATCATCAAATGGTAGAAACATGGTAGTTTCAGCTTCCACTTGGTATTTATATAGCAGAGAAGACATGTATTTGGGCAGGAAGGTAGTAATTCTGGGTCTTCTAGATCAAGTATGGACTGTTACTATTACAAAACCACTAGTTGTCAGAAGCATATGAAAATAGAATGGGCCAAGGTTGCCATATATTTTACCCTCCAAGAGAGGGGTAAAGTTAAAAGGAGATAAAATGAATTTCTCACTGTATTGTAGGTCCAGTTTAGATACACTTCTACACAAAAACTTCCAGAAGAATAAAATAGAATGAATCAAATGGGTCAAATGAATTTATGGATAAGCTAATTGGGAGAACTTTTGGAGAAGATGAACTACAAAGACTAATTTCAACTTATGAAGAAGTTAGATTCATTTGACCTCTTTGATTTATTCTATTTTATTTCACCTAGAGGTTCTTCTGCAGAAATGCATTCGAACTGACTCATACTCTCTTTGAAGAAGCATGTTGAAGTTTTTTGTTTCAAGATATTAGATGCAAGACAAGCATATAATGTTAAATTTGATAATGGAGCTAAGTAAGAATTCTAGGATTAAAAAGCTAATGTTTTATTCAGTACTAACCCATTTGCCTACTTGGAAGGATGCAACCACTGGCCCATCCAATGTGTATGCCTCATATATGCAATAAGAAGGACAGAGCTCACGGAAACTACATTTTTTTAGTCCCTATTCAGCCCCTAACAATTGTTTTTTGTTCTTAAAATCTAGTAGATATAAGCATAATGGAGTTTTTTTTTTTTTCTTGTTGCAATGTTGTTTGTGGAAACCATGACATGAAAATTATACATATGTAATGTCCGGGTCATTGGTCACACTTGCAACACGGTGTCTAACGCGTGCAGAACTATTCATCTTTTGGAATTTTTCTAAATTCCTATAATTAAATTCTTTTGGTGAGAACATAAAGTTAAAAGGGATAGAAATTTTATGTTTGATGAACTTAATTATAGCTTCATTTGGGGTCAGTGTGCTCCTTTACATGCCTGCAGTATACCCCTTAAAATGATATCAAAAAGGAAAATTTGAATAGCTTGGTGAATGTTGACATATTGATAGGTATACTTTGATTAAGAAATTTACTGTTTTTGCTAAAGAGATAATGAGAGAATGGATCTTGTCAAGAAAGTCAGATACACAAGTTGAGCTTCTGTTTTGTTTGGTGACGTTAACAATTTAATTAAGCAGAGGTCCCCTTCATAGGACCTATATTGTGCTAAGCATGTCTTGGATAAACTTTTTTGGGTTTGAGGATACTTTTTCTATGAGGGGTCTGCTTCTAGTATAATCTAACTTGATTAAACTTTATGATGTTGGAAAGATTTATAAATTTCCCTTTCAAGGATGTTGAGGTTAAGTCCCAGTTCAGGTTAAAGATACAAGAAAATAAACCAAATATTGCTATTTTCAAACCACTTGCACATTTCCTTTCATACCATTTTGTCGTATAAGTGTCACTCACATGTGTAGTATCTTACATCAAATTAATGATTAAGAGGGTATAATTCGTGTTATGCTGCTTGTGCATATGTCGTTTCTCACTCATTAATAATTTGCTTTTATTATGAGAAAAATGCTTTTTGCAAACATTCTGATCAAAATTTTGCTTAGTATAGTTCATATAGTTTAAGTTAGGCTTGATTATACTTTTGATTCCTCTAGTTTGTATTTTGTGCAATTTTGACCTCTCAAGTTTTTTCGAGCAAATTAAGTCCTTCTATTTTTAAAATTAATCAAATTTAGTCTCTCTTTGTTAATTGTCTTCTATTTAAAACTTTTAAATTCTCATTTTTCAATCCAAATTTTATGATAGATTTGATATCTAAAATAATTTTAAATGTTCAAAAGTAAAAAAATTTAATAGAAATTTGATAAAATTTAAAGGATTTTGTAAGATGAAATTAGAGTTTAAAGAGGGCAAAAAATTAGGATTTTTTTATATTAGAGACTAAATTTGATATTTTGATCGATGAGTTTTCAGAATAAAGAAAATTTCAAATAATTAAGTAAATTCAATTTATAAAAATATTGAATATAAAGTGAGAATTTAAGGGTTTTAGGTAAAAGATAGTTGAAGTAGAGACCAAATTTACTTAGTTTTAAAATAATAGGGACTTAATTTGCTCAAACAAACTTGAGGGACCAAAATTGAATAAAACCCCAAACAAAAGTGTAGTAAATGAATATGGGTTAAGGATGCAAAAGCAATTTGTTTTCTACTTTTCTTTTTTGGTCAATAGATGCAAAAGCAAACCTTTTTTCTTTTTTTTTTTTTTTTTTTGTCAAAGATGCAAAAGCAAACTTAACTAGTCCCAAAAGTGGCTTGGGCCTTGTTGCTTCTATGATGAAGTGAATAATGCGATGCTGGACTCAAACACCATCCAAAAGATTCGAGGAAGAATTTTAGAGCCTCTACAATACTTAATTTCTTCTCGACCAAAAAAAAATACTTAATTTCTTGAACAAAAAAAAAAAAAAAACTTAAGCAAATAACCAGTTTTTTCCCTAAAAATATTTGCCACTCATAATTTAATCCTTGAATTTATTCATGTATGAGTTAATTCTTATTCATATACTTAATAAACCCGCATCAAGCTATTTCTTTAGTATCTATGGCTGACCAATTACAAGTCATATAATTGTATGACTAATTCATATGCACAAATAAATTTAGATTTGTTTTAATGTTGGAAACGTGAGTTTTTAATGTCTAATTCACATGCACAAATAAATTTAGAACATATTTGGTTTAGTATTGAAACGTGGTAAACTCACGTTTTCAACTCTAATAATAGTTGTGTTTGAGAATCCAAATCTGAATTTGACCAATTTCAACGTTAAATCAAATACACACTTAAGATCTCGTTTAGAGATTTTTCTATTCTCAAAGTTGCCTATTTTATTTGTTTTTTTAAATACAAAATATCCTTCACAGGAAATAATCATATTTCTATTTAAATATAAAACAATCACATCACGATGAAACCAGCTCTTTCAGCAAGAATGTTTTCCATATGCAAGACTCGAAGCCATGACCTTATATAAGAGGAGAATCAAACATGCACCACTTATATATTTCTTTTCTTTTTTTTTTATAATTTATATTGAATTATGTTTATGACTCGCGTTAGTTACATAGTTTCTTACTCGTGTTAGTTTGGCTTCTTATCCCCGTGTGGGACAGTTAGGCTTCTTATCCCTATGTGGTTGAGATCTCCCATGTGTGTGGTTATTGATTTTGGTCCAGGATTATCCTCCATAAGAGACAAGAGACAGTTACCATTATTGATTGAAAAATCAATAATTTGGATTGAGTTTAGTTAAGCGAAGCATAGCTTCATACAAATGTAAATCTTAAACGATTAGTATACCAAGTGAGTGCATAAGATATATATAGACACACACATACATGTAAGGGCATATCTAATGAGAGGCTTAAATCATAGCCATACAATCATTCATCAATAGTTAAGATTAAAAGTTACTTGATAATCGCATAATCACTTATAAAAGTCATTTTAATTCGTCCATTTAAGGTAAGATCTAATGGTCATGATTTTTAAGTCTCTCACTTTCTCTCACTTTCACATTAACTCTCACTTTCACATTAAGCAAGTCCTCTAACGTGATATGTTCCTCCACTTAATAAAAGCATATATATATATATATATATAGAGAGAGAGAGAGAGAGAATAATGCTATTTTAATACAAGACAAATTATATGAGTGTGTGAGAAAAGGGGAAAATATATTTCCTTTATAATTACACATATATGCAAAAGTGACATTATTTTTCCTAACAAAAAACATTATCCACATATATATTCCTTATTCTAGTTACCTTGGTTCATCTTCATTTACCATGACAAGGTCTTTTTTTTCCTTTCAAAAGCTCGATAGTTACTGCTTTTGCACTGGGCCAGAAAATAAGTTACAGCCAAGTAAGATAAATTGCATAACCTTGGTGTCTACCCATCTATATAATCAAGTCCGAATATGCATCAAGTCCTTGAGCATCAAGGCACTGCTTGAGCTTGTTCATTCCTCGGCTCTCCAACTGTCGAACCCTCTCCTTAGTCAAACCGTATATGTTGCCAATTTCTGACAACGATTTCTCGTAGCCATCCTCAATACCAAATCTTAGCCTGATTATCCTCCTTTCTCTTGGGCTTAAGATATTTAGGAGGTTGCGCACATGGCTCCTCATTAGCTGTTTTGCAACATAGACATCTGGGATCTCAACTGCAGAGTCAGCAGTAATCTCCTGCAATTATATCATAATAAAAGAATAAAACTCTGGTTAATTTGGAACATGTGTAATATTATGTTGCCCAAAAAGGAAAAGGGTCTCTGCTGACCACCCCAACAGTAGGAGATCAGCTTAACAGAAATTTATACCAGAACAGTATGATAATAACTTAGATCTAGAACTGCAACCCCAACACTAGATACCAGCTTAACATAAATTTACACCAAAACAGTATGACAATAACTTGGATCTAGAACTGCAATTGCGTTGCAGGGCGACTAACACAGAAGCTCAAAACAAAATAACAAATATAGGAAACCATGGATAAGATTGTGTAATACTCCAGATCCTCACCCACGCCCTAGGCGGCCGGGGCCAAAATGAATAGCCGCATCAAAGAGTACAAGATAATTTTAGACTGTTTATAATCTCTATAAGTCCAGAAATTACTGGCATATTTAGTAGGGACGTTCATGGTCTAGTCTAGTTTGGCCTGAGGATCAACCTCAAACCAAACCAATTTACAGATCCCAGGCCATAGTGTGTTGGAGTTCCAATGTGTGTGTGTGTGTGAACATGTGTATATATGGATTGGTTCAGTTTACTCCAAAAACCCTAAACCATAACAATCAGAAAAGAAACCAAACCTAACCACCTGGTTTCATTAAACTAGTTTACTCAGTTTCTTTGATACCCCTGTGGTATAGGTAGTATGCTATGCTTCCCAGACTTATCCCCGACCGAGTACCCGTTAGGTTTATAATTGAGTAGAATTGATTTTAGAATCAATATTTGAGAATGAATGATGCACGCTTAACAAGGCACGTTAGACCGAAGTGATTTAAAGTGTCCGTTTGGTTTACAGTTGAGTAAAATTGATTCTAGAAATTAATGGTTGAATGGTTGAGATGAATGATACACATTTTACGAAACACGTTGGACGGAAGTGATTTAAAATCAATTCTACAAAACCATGGTTTTGTATTTTCAAAAGTTAAAACAAACAGGCTAAAAATCAATTATGTGGAATTGATTATGCACTATAGATTACTGGGAACCAAACAAACACTGAATTGTTGGAATATGATCCAGCTAGCATCTCCTTCACACCATAAAAAACCTTTAGGCTGCTGTTACTGGTTCCTTTCCATCACACACAACAGAATGTGAAAATTAATCAAATTAGAGATGATTCTTGCAGTGAAATACATTTTGGCTTTCTCTGCAATTAGATTTCCACCAATTTGTTTTTATCATTATCAACACAAGCAAAAGACTCCATACGGACACTTGCCAGTTTAAAACGGGGAGCTGAATGACCTTCAGCTGTTCTAAACAATCTATGTATCAGCACAGAGCTTTCCTTTTCACTGTTTTCAATTTATAGATCAAGTAAATTATATCATTGCAGGGGGAAAATCATATTTACTTGAAGGCCCTACCTGGAAAGTTGTATCCTGGTCTGCCCACACAGTTTGCTGCATTGAAAGTGGAATTCTTGCAGCAAATAGCAACAATTCCAACTTGTCTACTGTAATTCCTACCCTGCTTGCTAATTCTTCTTTCGTGGGGCGAAGATTTCCTTCTTTTATGTACAATTTCTTTGCTTCCGTGAACTTTCCCAAAAGGGCGTAAAAATTCTCCTGAAGATAATATGGTACAATGTTACAAAAATAGAAATGATGCTAACTTTACAAATTAATACTATTACAAAGAAAATTAGTGCAATAGTAACATCATTTTACTCTTTGTCAATATATAGCAATTTAATGAATACTGACACTTCAAAAGGAGGAAGCTTAAATATAACTAACTAGATTATAAAGTAATAAACGGATTGTTTTTACCGGCAGACGGATTGTCCTGGAATGTAGAAATATGGCCCTCCGTATTGTTTGCCTTATCCACCAGTAAGCATAAGTACCAAACCGGCAACCAGCTTGGGGTTTAAACCTTTCAACACTCTTCATGAGACCCACAGTTCCCTCCTATAATATCACCAGAAAAGGAATGTCAGAGATGTAGCTGCTAATTATGTTGTTAAGATAATGATTGCAACAGTTCTTAAAAGAAATAATAGAGATCCTTTAACTGAAGCTTTTCCCCCTATTTGTGACTCCAACTTTAGCCAAACATTTGGGTTTCTCTTTGTTCAGAAATAATGTAGAAAACATTGGTAGCAAACTAAGTATTAATAATAACTGTGCAAGAGTTAAGAAATATAAATAGACTTCAGTAGTGGGGAATGCAGACTTCTAATTTCTCAGAGGCTACCTGTAGTAAGTCCTGAAAGCTGAGACTACGCCCCTGATAATGTTTAGCAATGTGAACTACCATACGCAAATTGGCATTAATCAGCTTTTCTTTGCTTCTGTTACCACGAAGAATCTGTGTCTGCAGGGCATGACGGCTAAGACCTGCACCATCTGCCCATTCAGCCAAAGTTGGTTCCCGGTCAAACTGAGATTGAAGCTTGATCTTCACTTCTTCCAATCTAAATAAGTCCTGTTGCATTTTCCACATTATGGCAAAACAATATCCTTAATAGAGCATACCATGCATTTAAAGAAATATGGGATTCTGAAAGACACCACCTGTATCTGAGGGATCAATTTAGACTCTTCTTCAACGGTCAAAAGTTGCTTTGTTTCAGGACCCCGTAAGAACGAGCTTAGGGGATCATTTTGATCAAACCCTTCTTTTAACTTCCTTTCTAAACGTAACCTTCCCTGTACATTGGACCTTCTTGTAAGGTAACTTTCTTCATCAAGAACTTTGGATTTTGTTGCTTTTCTCTGTTTAGATCGCCTTTCTTTAACCCGTGTTGACCTCACAATTTTATTCTTTCCAAGTGAAGAGTCAGCCAAACTTGTGGAGGCCAGACTGAATGGCATATTTTAGGCATTATTCTCAAAAACAAATTATCCTACAAACAGAAAATACAAATCAAGGATGTCAAAGTCAACCACAAAGATAGAACTAACCCAAAAGGACGTGGATCATCATCATCAGCATTAATCAATTTCAACTCTTCAGCTACTGAAGCCGCTTGTTTTGAGGCTGACAATGCTTGCTTAGCAAGAGAAACTGCATTCCATTGTAGGCCATCTGGAGGCCTCTCTGAATCAACAACAATAGGTTGCAAAGCAGAAGCAGCAGCAATTTCCCCTGTTGATGAAGAACTCAATCTGCAATAACCGTGCACCCAATTAGGAGATAACTTTGGATGGGCATAAAGTTCAAACTTCAAATTAGCAATTGCAACTGATAAAATAAACACTAGAGTGCAATTTAATTTATCTTACAAGTTCTGTAAATGAGACCGGAGATGCAACTGCTGCATAAAATTATGCACTAACTCATCACCATTGCCAATATTGCTTTTCTCAGGAACTGAGGCTACATCCATCTGCCTTGTATTTAATGTCGCCTTCAGTAAAACAAAGGGAGGATAAATTGATAACATGTACAAACAATGGGATCATTAAATACAACAAAAACTAAAAGTTGGTCTGAAAAAATGAAAGAAAAAAAAAAGAAAGATCTGATTATATGCATTTAAAGAAGCCTGAGTTTGATAAAGTTGGTATATGAACAAAATTTGAACCTGGGGTATCTTGTCTTCCTTATAAATATGAGGTAAAGGCCTATACTCATCACGCTGCTCTTGCAAAAGAACTGAGGTAGGAAAATGCTGAGCTGCAAAACTAGAAGACCAAGAGGAGACTGCAGGAGAAGCTAGTTCATGAAGCTTCATACCTGCACAAGATAACACCTTTTTAACTCAGACAAACAATTGGAAACATGAAGGAAAATTTATTTGAATTAAACAGAATTGGGAAAAATATAAACAGAATTTATAGCATGACACATTATTGATTTTCCATTTCTAAAATCCTTAATTCAAACTATCTCGTGCTAGAAGCTGACACTCGACAGTTATATATTATATAATTCTTTTTTTTTTTTTGTTCATTATTATCTAAGTAGACTAGTGGAAATGAAAATTGAAAAGCACAGCCACTTATCAACTGAAAATTTATCTGTCATTAAATACTCAAAGGGGCACAAAATCACTCAATTTATTTATAATAATAGAATAGAAATATGTAACTGTCCCTGCACAGGAGTTAGCATTTTTCTTGGAATAAAAAGGAATTGAGAAAGGATAAAGTAAAATAAACACGTATCTAATTGCAAAAGGCGCACCTGAATGCGAAGGAAACGGTGGAGAGGAAGAAAACATTGGCCTTTAAGCTTAGCTAGTCCTCCTTCAATTACAGTATTCTACTACGTGTCGAACTGTGTTGCAATTTCCACGGAGGGATTGCAGAAAGATAATATAATGAGATATTTAATATGAGAGATCAAAAGCGAAAGGCTTTCTAGTTCTGGTTTCTGATGTTTACCCTATTCTATTCCTTCCACACCTCAACCTCAAGTTTCGGTTTGGGCATTCCCACAAAAGAAAAAAAGATCTTCAAATTTTCCTTTATCCTTTGCAATTAAAATTTAAGTGCCACTAACTGGGTCGTTCAGTTTTGTATATGTTACCGCTTCGGATCTTAAAGAGCCCAATTTGAGCTGGCCCAACTTAACCCTTGTGTTTCGGGGAATTGCTATTCCCACCCTTTTTGTTTTTAAATCAAGTTAGGTCTTACATATGCCAGAGTGTAAACTCAACTATTGACCTGACCATTTTCAATTTTCATCCCCAGCTAAGTGTCTGTTTACTTGTGTAACCAAAAAAAAAAAGTGTTTGTTTACTTGTGGTAAAGTTGAAGTGAAATGCAGGGGTGGGAGAGAAAAATTGTAGAGTTGTCAATTTGAGCTATCCAACTCAGTCCGGTTTGATGCTAGTAGTGGGTTTTTTTAGGGCTGGGCTAAAAAGTCCGGGAGTTATTCGGGCTTCTAAAATAGGTGATCGAGCCCTACATTTTTGTGGGCTTTTATTGAGTTTTTGCGGGTAGCGAGCTTTATCGGGCCGGGCTAGAGTTAATTGAGTTTCTAAGGGCCCGTTCGGGGTGGTTGCGAGTTTTCCATTTTGATTTTTTTAAATTTCCAATTAAGTTTTTACCACTCAACCAAAAACTAAAAACTTATTTTTAAACATTTTGAAAACCACAAAAAGTGTGGAGATCGTGAGACTTCTCCTTTTTTGTGGTTAAAAAAATTAATGAAGAAATGAAAAAGAACCATGGGTTTTACATTTCTCCTCAACTTACTGGAGATGATACCAACATTGAAAAACATGAGCACAAAAATAAAACCACAGTTAAAATCATTTTTAGTTTCAGAAAGTTAAAAATAAAAAAATAAGGGTTATTTACTTTTAGAAAATATTTTCTGTTTTTATTTTTTATTTTTCAGTTTTAATTACAAAACTAGTTTAAGTTTTAGTTATAAAAAATCACACTATTTTCATTTTATTTTCTGTTTATAAAGTTCTATAAAACAATTGTGTATTTGTTTCTCTAATTTATAATTTCTATATAAACTTTGTATTAATATACAATTTTTTTAAAAGATATTAACTAAAAATGTTACAAGACTCAAGGAGTATCTTAAAGTACTAATATGGTGGACGTTCACTTATTTCTGGAATAATTTTTATTAAAGTTATTTAACTTTATAACTTTCATTAAACCAGCTATTAGATTGAAATTTATTTATAAAAATTCATATAATTTAAAAGTTGATTGATATTTTATCGAGTAATTTTATTTTAACATGTAATATAAGATTGTATATATGTGGATGTATATGCTAACTTTATATGGATGATCAATATTAATATCAACTCATTTAATAGTTGAATTTATTAAATTTATACACAAACAGTTATTAAGTGAAATAATTTCGATAAGATATTTTTTTATGCATACTCATATGTATCACCCAAAGAAGATATAGGAACAAAATTGAATGGATAATGTGTAATTCTTTTTTTGTTTAACCACATATATTATCCAGAGACAATTCTGCTCAAGTCGGGAATATCCATATCATAATGGTACTAGTTCTCCCGATTCAAACCCAAAACATTCTTTAAGAGAAATCAAACATATACCACTTGAATCAATATCGTTGATAATATTGCATAATGTGTATTTGAAATTCAATAGCAAAAAATTCCAATTCAAGGACATCCAACGTCCGTCTGAGTATTGTGAACAGATGGACAACGTAAATTATTGTTTGTGGAATAATGTTACTTTCTAAAAGTTGCATTTTTATGTATTATCTTACACTTACTTTCCTATGAAAAATAAAAACATCATAAAATAAAAAGTGTGAATTTCTCACTATCATAATTAAAAAATATGTAAAAGATAAGACATGAATAAGTGATGTAAAATATAACTCCAGCTTAGGACACTACGGCACTACCCATATCGTTAAAATAAAGTTCCTCAATCCACATATATCGGTACAATATTCTTTTATATAGCAATCTTAGATTATAAAGAAGTTTAATTATTCACGTTCAAGATTAGTAGGATCATTAAAAACATGGGCTATTTGAAGTAACCATGTTAAAAGATACATATATAATAGTAGTAAAGACATTTAATTATGATTCAATGTTTTACCCAACTATACTACACAATATGTTATATTGCAGCATTTTTTTTACCGATATATTGCACCATTCAAAATGTTTAACTAAACAACTATTTAAAAAGTTAAAGTTAATTTTTCAAGGATTTATTCAACACATTATTAAGGATGTTTTACATGCTATTTCAGCCCACTAAAAACTGAAATTGATAGCTATTAGCATTTTTTAAAATGTTACTAACATTTCTTAATTAAATGATTTCTTACATTTATATCTTTAAAATTTTTCATAATTATCAAATTTCAAATTTTGATATAGTAATTATTAATTGATGATAACCTTTTTTATCATTGTATAATTATAAGTTAATTTTATTAAACACTTTTAATATTCAGTTGACTTTTATCTTTCGCGCGGTTGCCTTATCTTGGGGTCTACTCTGCTCATTCAGCTTATTTATGGCTGGCTCATTTCTCAACAAAACTTGTCTACCATGCATGATTGGACGTGGATATGGAGGTTGCATGCTCCATAGACATACAAGATTGTCCGTTTGGTTAATCTGTCATGAAACTCTTCCCACTAACGAATGCATTAAGACCTCACAGAGACATATATATGTCTCATTTGGCTTTGTGTTAAAGATGCAACATGCAGGTGGAAGACATTTAGCACTGTCTGGGGAATTTGGAGACATCTTGGGTTTTGTGATTTTAGCATCCTACTCATATTCCAACTGGATCCATCTTCATTATTATTTTGGCTATGGAAGACCAGGAACACCGCCTGTATTCAGTAATGAGTAGTCTTAAACTCAATACTACTAATTTGTTCATATCTTTAGTAGATGCAGGATTTCAACAATGAGGATGGTATTTGGATAATGGGTTTTGCAGGGATATTGGTGTTTCTGATGACAGCCTCCAAACGGAGCTTATATGTACTTTGAACTCCATCAACACTCTATCTTGTGTTGGTGGCACTTCACCTCCTTTTCTTTGCTATCCTATATAGCCAATGGGAGCTTATCCTTTGTTAACCAGATTGAAAACCAACAAACTTTTTCTTTTTTGTTAAGAAAAATAAAAGCCCGTCTTCTTTGTTGGTAACTTTCTTGCTAAGTAAGTAAACATGGAGCCAATGGTGATGACATTTTAGTACTGTTAATTGCCCTCCCCTGTTATTGGCTGTTGATTATATAGGTGTCCCTACCCCAAGAACTTAGCTTTTTTTCCTTTCCTTTTCTTTTCCCCGCCTAGCAAAAAAGGAAGTTTTAAAACTTTGTTGTGAATTCAAAATACCTAAGGATGCCAAACTAATCAAGATGGAAGTAAATTAGTATAAATCAACCATCCAACTTAATGATATTATATACTTTAAATAATCCTTTATGTATAATCTACCAGGAATCATCAATGTCACTGGGATGCAACTGTATCAGCAAACCCAGATTTATAATTAAATCAATTAACAAAAGAAGAAAATCAAATTATTTATAAAAATAACCAACCAAGATATGATGATGTATAAATTAATTCCTGAACAAGGAAAAGTATATCCATAATGGGTATGCTCTCTATGCCAGCCTGGTCTCTAATGCTTAATCTCAAAGCTCCACCACTTTTTCTTCTTTGTTGGCTCACTTGAAGGAATATCTGGATCAATAGGGTAATATATACATCATAAACCAACCAATACCCATTAACTGGAACAAATAAATAAACCTTGAACTATCTAAAAACCCAAAGGGGGTCCAAAAAGAATTTCAATTAGCTCAGTTCAAGTCAATTGCAAGTTTACAACTATCAACACAATGAAGGGTACATTTGGATAAACTTTTTAAAAAATCACTTTATGACATAACTCTTTTCTAAGTTTTTTTTTTCTTATGCTACTTGTTTTACCTTCTAAGAAAGGGGAAAAAACCTTTACTAAAGTGAACTTGTCCCTAAAGTACACAAGCAAAGGTGTACCCATCTTTGAATTTCCAAAATGATGCTCTTTAAATTAAATTAAGTGCACTTTTTATGAATAAGCCCACTTTAGAGAACAATGAGACTGTTTTTTGGATATTTTGCTTTTTAGTTCAAAAAAACTTATCAAAATACCATAAAAAATTTAATTATTTTTTTTTTCTAAAAAAAGCAAAAATAAATGTGCCTGAAATCTCATTTTATAGATAGGTCAAAAGAAATTTTTTCCAAAACAGGTGGAAGCTTAATCTACCATCTATCAAATACAATAAATTCCAATCTACTGATTTAAATCATGAACCAGATTGTTTCTGAAATGCAAAATTGGTATAAGTACCTCCTTGAGGGTAGATGGAGTTGTAATGCACCTCGGCCCAAAAACTCAGGAAAATCACTGCAAGAAATGGACATATTAGCCAAGTTGATATGATATAGAACAAATAACAAATATCCTAAAACAATTAACACCCAAAAAAAGGCAAAGCTATCAATGGTCCAAACAGTCATACAAGTACAATTATTAATATGGTACAAAATAATGATCACACATATTCACAGGTATGGAAAATATATATTCAAACAATTTCTACAATAGAAACAGATACAAAAGGTACAGGATCATTCAGAAATAGTGCATCTTGGAAAGCAACGCACCGATACTTTGAAAGAAAATAAAAGGTCCAATTATGGCAAAGGTTCAAAAAGATTTCAAGAGACAATGTGACATGAATAGAGTTCAGAAAGGAAAAGATTAAAGACAAGGGAGACCAAAAAAGAAAAATGAAAATTTAGAATAGAAGAAAGGAGAAGTCCTAGCAGAGAAAAAAACCAGCCTCCACTTGACCTCAGCTCAAGTAAAAGAAGGGGGCAGGGCCTAGCGATAAGATAAATACTCTCTTCAAACTCATCACGAAGAAAACCAACCTCCTTTAGGCTTCTCAAAATGAGGAAGTATCTCTATGCAACAGGTGTCCTTGAAAGAAGTGATCACAAATATTCTCACACCATACTGGATAAAAAAGGGGGAAAAAATTCAAAGGTATTAATATAAGTGAAAAAGGCATATCAGTTCATATCTAATTCCAAATACTTTCTAAACTTAGCAATGATATATCAAGCACCAAAAATGTGATTCAGAGAGAATTAAAAATGAGAGAGGGTGAACAAATTTTGCCAGTCAACCACGCCTAAAAATTGATATACCAAATTTCAAATTCATGATTTATTTTTAAAAATTACAAACCTGCATGAAAGACTCTATTTATTAACTGAACTCCATTGTATTATGAAGGATATGATGGCAGAAACTATTACAAAATCCAAAAAATATTCCATTTTATAATTAGATACAACAGTTTGGTTGTCCACAGCCAAATTTAATCATCCACTCTTCAGAAAAATTAAAATGATGACTGTAACAAAATAATGGTTAAGCACAAAGCCAACAACCAAACTTGAAATTTTCAAGCAACAGTTCGAGGAATGAAATGGTTATACTATCAATTAATTCTTTCTCTATATTTTTGGAAAAACATTCTGTCTCACAGGAAATTAAAGAACATTCAGAAAAGTGTAAGAAAAAAAGTTACATAGAAGAGTATTATAGTTGTAAAAGTCATACCAAATCTGCAGCTGCTTGAAGAGTGACATGATCACCCCATTCTCCACTCCTAGTTTCATTTAAGATAAAAGTAACAGGACTTTCAGTTAGCCAAAAAGAAAAAAGAAAAATACACACAAACAGAGAGAGAGAGAGAGAGAGAGTTATTACTTAGACATATTCTCCAAATAATCACCATATTCCATGGGAACATATCCATCATAAATCTCTGGAATAGATTTAAGCTGAAACACAATTTAACAATCAGAATCCAGGAATAATTGCACAAAAGCAGAGCACATATATTATAAGCCAGGCAAGCATAAAAAAAGAAGATAATCCACTAAACAACAAACCTGATTGACAACTTTTCTCCTCACAAACTTGTGGCGATCAGGTGTGTGATACAATTGATCAGACAGTGCACGGAACTGCGGAGGCATGAACATAAAAGAATTATTATATTAAATTTACTTTCAATGTAAAGTTACTGCTGAAAAATATAAATTATTATTATGTGATTAGGAAAGTTTTCTAGGTTCGGTTAAGTATGCAGGTACTTATAACTCACTCAATGTAGAGGGCATAATAAGTATCTTTGGCTGCTCAAAATCTGAGGCTGTGTGCTTGTGAATTACAAGGGCAGAAACAAAATTAGGAGATGATGAACAATAGGAGCAAACCTGATATTAAGGACCTAAGGTGGAGGAGGAAAACTAGGAAACAGTGGTGGTGGACTCACAGAAAACTAACTCCACCTCGAAATTTATATTTAGAAGACTTCCCTAATCACATAATAACAACTGATATTTCTCTATCCTGATCTCTAACTAATGAAATATATTTTTCCCAATGGATTTTCAGAAAATTGAAAAGCAACAAACCTGGCAATTACCATCACCATGCACCTTGCGTTCCACAAAGTCATATAATTGCAATCTGTTAAAAATTTGCATAGATCAGTTTTGCATGTTGATTCTAAGTCTGATAAAAGGCATGTTCATGATAAAAAAAGTTGTTCAACCAGCCTAATTTATTTATAAATTGAAGAAAGACAAAACAACCCAAAATGAAGCTCATCTGAAACAATAACTTAAGTTTAAATGATATGAAAAAACAAAAATAGCAAACAACCACAAAAACAAAGGAAACATCAAATATTTAATTATTGGAGAAAAACAATACACATTGTAGGAGCAATTATATTAAGTTTCTTAAAGAAAGAAAAGTGTCTATGACTAATACCTATCCAGAAGCCTTTGGTGATCTGAAGTTGCTTTATCAATTGAAGGAATTTCTCCATTAGTTTTTGGAACATGCTACATAACAAGTGGAAGGAAATTTAAGCACCACAGCCCAATACATATATCATACAACTGGTCCAAATAAATCAACTTTCAAAAAATCATACCACATGTGAAAGGCTGTAGGTTGACAATCAATGGATAAATTTCATCATTAAACCAGAAAATTAAAATTACAGAGTAGATGATTTAAACCAGAAGTTGCTTCATTCATCACTGTGCATGAAAACTAATGAACTGTAGGACTAAATGTTTCAACAATCCACAATTTAAAATTACAAAAAAAACGTATGATTTACTATAAATACCACTTAATTTAATATGATGAAAATGTAATCCAGAAAGAAGATTATCACTAGAAGTTGACAAAAATATAACATGGTGAATTAGGTGTTTAATACCTAGATGAGCATTAAAAGATCATAAGTATATCTATTTATTACATCAATAGCCTATCCAAAAAGGAATCAGCAGAAACAGATGAGAACATACGGGAATTGGTATCATTTCATTCAATTTCTTCCCTACTTCATCATCAAGTGGATAATTGCTAGTTAGCTCCAATGAATATTCCCCTGTCTCACAAGGACTAGAACATGAACTAGTAGAAGGTTCTACATCACCAACTCCTTGTTGGGCATAATCATGACCTGCATCTGTAAAATATTTGATTGAATAAACCAACACCCAATTAAAAGATAAATCCCAAATATAACCAAGAAAAATCAGTTTATACCGTTAACGACACCTCCTGAATAATAATCCACCATTGAAGAGTTCTGCCAATCATATGCAGGCTCGGTCTCAGAGCCATGGAAATGTTCTTCACCTGCCTGTAAATACCTTGAAGGTTCAGCAATCTGTAGCTGTGAAAACTCTTCTTGAAGAGTACGGGCAATGATCTCATCATTCTCTACATGGTTACATTCGTTATCATAATGGTTATGGAAGTAGTGCATATCATATATGTCACCAATATCATGTTGAATTACGCCATCATAGTATCTCGAACTATAATCAGGGTCACCATCAAGAAGATTAAGACCCCACTGATAAACATCTGAATGCTCATACAAACCCATCTTTAAACATTCATTTTGCCAAGGAACCTGAAACCTTCTTTGGACAATGAGACAGTGTTGTAATGATTCCAAACCAGAAAAAATATACCTGTACATGAAGAGATTGGATCAAAAGATGAAACTAAGACAATGGCAAACAGCTAGTCAGGAAGAAGAACTCATAACGTGGATCATGGAATACAGTGATCAGACTAGATAGTATTTTTTAAAGTGTAACATTAAGGACCTCAATTGGTGGTGTGCACGTAAATCTTCAAGCACAGAGGAAAGATAAACATCATATAAACATATGCAACTTTTCCCTCTTCTATAATTTATTAAGCTCAATATCAAAACTATTCGTAACAAAATTTGACATGTAAATTTTATCATATAATCACTCATATGCCTGACATTTGATACTTGATATTATAGACTTTTTTTGCTTTCCACCATTTGCATTCTTGAAAATTGAAACACAAAATGTTCATTCACATTGAATTGGACTGGTTGAGAATCTCCGTAAACATTCACAAACACAATCTACATGCTTAGCATGACTGGCAGAAGAGGCTACCTTTCATACAAGTAGTGAAGGGAAGTTAACCAAATCAAAGCAATAATCATGTGACTATAGTATACTCAGCAGTCCCCAGACCCACCCTTTTTCCCTTATAAAAACCTCTCCACCTTCAACTCCAATAGTAATATAAAATCCAGCTAGGACATAAGGAATTGCTAATTTGAATATATAAAAGTATATGTTAATCGCTTTCAACTTTCAACACCAATCAACATTATTATATATCAAAGGAAACCACTTTGTTCTCCTTTTCAGGAGAACGGATTAAAATGCGCCTCCTCCGAGGATCTTATAAAAAAATTACATCACAAAAGTAGAAACCAAATCATCAAGCGTCAATATCTACTTCATTGAGATCAAACAATTACTACCTACACCCAACCCAGACCTCGAGATTACAACTTAATCAATCCAAAACAAAACCCACCAAAAATATTCCAAAAGTTTCAAACTTTCAGTACAAATGCCAAGTAATCCAATGACATGCAGAGAACATAACACTGGAAATGTAAAAGGAAATAAAAAAAAAACAGAAAAAGGAAAAGAAATTCAACAGCACAGCGGAATTAACAGAGCTGGAAATAGAAAAAGAGTGAAGAAGTCTCCGACCTCCGATTCAGCACCAACTGAATTGAGAAAGCGAAACTTGAAAGAAAGAGAAACGTAAGAGGACGAAGAAGGAAGAAGAAGAAAAAGGGGTTGTTGTTGAGAGAAATCACTATTTGAGCAAGGAAGGTACAAATTGGAATATATAGATGACGACGATGGATGTATTGAATTGAATGAATATTTACGAAACTGAAGATGAAAAAAAGGAAAAAGAAATAGAAAATAAATAAAAAAGGTACACTTCAATTCACGCGCTTATATACGGTTCGCCACACCCGTTAAAGTTCGAACACCTTTGTTTCCTAGGATGGTTGGTGAGATTGTATTTCAAGAGCTGGTTTTTGTTTTAATCCTATAAATCTCCGCATGATAGATAGATAGTTCTCTTTGCATGTCTGAATCTTACGATATTTTTGTATTAATGACCCTTGACCAAGGTTATAAATCTCGTAGCACGAGTTCTCATGCATGATAATAATTTGTGATTGGAGTGACAAGTGTATGTTTAATTTGGCCATAAAAAAAAAAAAATCAAACTCAAGTTACTTGAGATTTCTTAACATAAATATTTTAGAGTGTATTTGAGTGTGTTTGGTAAGATATTTTGGTGAGATAAAGGGCTAGTTTGTTTGTGATTAAAAGGTACTTTTTAAAATTGCTTAAAAAATTGATTTTATTTTAGAAATTATTGTATAATCAGAAATAAATGTTCGTTTGGCTACAATTATAAAAAAACACTTTATTTGCTACAATAAATGTTTTCACATTATTTAATAAATGCATTCATGTTGTTAAACAGTTTTCTCTCTCTTATATTTTAACTGTTTTTTTCAAGAAGCAACTCTAAGTTGCTTCTTAAAAAAACAGAAAACTGATTATTTTCTGATTATGCTTCTTTGAAAAAAAGTTTAGACAAACGTCTTAAAAATTCATATAAGTGATTTTTTAAAAAAAAAAGTGATTCTTTTAAGAAATAATTTTAAACAAACGGGCATAAAAATTTTATTAGTGTTTGATAAGGTAGTTTTTTTAAAAAACTCTTATTTTAACTATTAACTGAAATTTTATTACAAGTTTATCACTCAATCACCTACACTCATCATTATTTAATAATTAATGATGTCTTTGTATGCATTTTACCAATTTCAGCTAGTTTTACTTAACACAATCAAATCAACTAATTTTTAGCTTTCATCTAATTTTTCAGCTAATTTTACTAAACACACTTTTTGTTAAAATTAGCTCAAAAACCGGTTGAAAACCTAAAAGATAGCTGAAAGTTGTTAAGTTAGCTAATTTCATTGAAAGTGTTTGATAAAATTAGTTGAAAATTGTAAAATAAAATAAATATATCATTAAAATAATAAATAAATGGTGAGTGAGAATTATCATGGGATAAAATTATAAAAATAAATTAGTTAATGGCTAAGAAAAGAGTTTTTTTTTAAATATATTTCAAGTAACTTCTAAAAGAACTAATAATTATCTAAAAAAGATACCTTAAATAATTTCACCTATCAATTTTAATTTTCATCTATTAAAATATCTTACCAACACACTCTTAATTTTTAGGTGGCTTACAACACACTCTTATAATGCTAATTACTCAATTTGGTTTTTTTTTTTAATTGTGGAATAGAGGCAATAAAATTTAAATATAATATTCCAAATAAATTACTCAAATCCTGATGTTGTATTTGTGAGTGATTTTGTAAAGAATTTAGGAAGTACACACTATCAATGTAAAAAAAAATTACACGGACATCAAATGATGTGTTGCCACATCATTTAATGAATATTACACCTAATGCATCATTAAACTCATTGAATGATGTGGCAACACATCATTGGATGTCAATGTAAAAAATTTTTATACTGACTGTGTATAGTAATTAAACTCTTTTGTAAAATTTCTTCGGGAGGGGTGATGAGCCCTTAACTTTGACTAAGCCCCGAATAGAATTGTCCGATAATAGGGGATATCTATGGTTTACACAAAAAAAAAAAACTCTTTTGTAAATGTAAAAGTAAAATCATATTAAATTCTATATTAATAGCATTCATTAGCATTTTCTTTTTAATATCTCTACATGATTGAGTGTTCAACACTACTCTCAACAATAGTTATCTTTAATTAATTTTTTCACTTAAAAAAGTTTAAAATAAAAAAATCAATACACACATTAAATGTTTATATTTTATTGAAATAAATATAATAAAATATGCTCTTGTAGGACTGAAAAATTTGTCTTCATTGGAGGTGTGGTAGGGTTGGGTTTGGATCGAATCTGAGAACATGAGAGGAAGGGGTGAAAAGAAAAGGACCGCTCTGATCGGCAGCTCAGTGAACAAGGCAGAGAATCAACGTCTCTGATTGGTGCAGGATTCTCACAAATTTGCTTTGTTTAAAGGGGGGAAAAGGCTAGTTATTAATTAATAACTATAAATTAATTATTTACCTTTTCATTTTCGTGTTTTTTAAAATTTTTCCCTTTTTGCTCAAAGTCCAGCTTTCCAAAAAGGGAGCAGAAATCCAGCACATCTGTTTCGCACTTTTGTAATTGTACCATAACTTGTAGTTGGTACGTGGTTTATTTCTACATTGTTTATATGCTTATGCGGATTAATCACTAATGCTATCTTTGGAAATTTCTTAGGTGAGAAGAGTTTCTTTCACTTATTTGAATATTTTAAGTAAATGAAATGATTTCTTTTTCATTTTTTTAATAAATTTAAAATTTAGGGTGAGGGGATGGTGCCTCAGTTCAAAGCAGGGAATGCCTCCGGCTCAAAGAGCACTTATCGAGGTACTTACATTTTTCCTCACCCCAAGAGGACAAGTGGGGGTTTGAATCTGCAACCTGTCATATAAAAGACCCTGACTTGTTCCACTCAACCAACCCCTTGGGTTTGATTTTTTTTTTATTATTATTTGAGTATTAAATGGGAAAGAGAAGGATTTTTGTTCCCTTATTTAATTTTAGATATATGAATTCTGACTTTAATATATCAATATACTTTAAAAATAACTCTTGATTAAAAAGTTATTGAGTTAAGAATATATATATATATGTGCGCGCGCGCGCGGGCGCGCGCTTAATCGCGTATTCTCTTTGTTATTTTTCTTTATCTATGAATCTCAATTTCAACAGGTTGTGTAGAATTCAATTTCTTTTTCTATCATTTTTCTATGGATTTAAATTCCTTTTCTAAAGAAACACAGATTCTCTGTAATTATTGTGAGTCTGCATTGGCGGGCCGCATCTGCCGGTTATTATTATGGAATTTTAGGAGTTAAATTTTCTAAGTGGTTGGTCATGAATCATGATAATGTTTGATTAATAATTGTTGATTTTAATTTAATTAAGATCGTCCACGCAGACACTTATTAGGAATGAATTTAAGACGGTGAGCATGAGCACTTGACCTTTTCTTTTTAGGTACACATATAATTTTTTTATTATCGATTTAAATAAAATTAACTCGAGAATAAAATATAAAAAATATAATCTTTTTATAAAAAATAAAGTACTAATTACATTATAAATATAAATAAAGAATATTAATTTTTTGTTTTAATAAAAACTTTTTATTTTGAGTATTTTTTTAGCGCATAGGATTAACATTATCAAAACCATTTTAATATAATACTAATGAATATATTTTGAGATGAAAACTAATAAAGATATTTAAACATTCGAGTTCTTTAAATATTTTAGATCCGTCACTGGATATAATCACGGTGTGCCAATTTGGATTGTCTCCTTCAACACTCAAGATTTGCTGTTTATTTATTGATCGCAGAGGAGTTTTTATTTGTATTCACATATTAGTGTTGAGGACTAGTATTTGATTATACATAATTCTAATCCCGTCCAAATTAGTCAAATATTATTTCTACTCCTGTCCTTCTCAATGTCCTTTTCTTTTCTTTTTTTTTTTCCTTTTTTTTCCAATCCCATCATTCGAAGAAGAAAATGGTTGAGGAATCACGTTGAAGTCTTCCTAACGTTTGTTATCTCGTTTTGCGTTTAAATAATGTGAAGTTGATTTTAAATTATTTTTATTTAATGTATTTGTTTAATGTGTATAACTTATCTCAATCATTGGTTACTAAAACCAATTACTCAACTATATACCAACAAACATTGTGTCTTGTTGGTTTAAATTATCATAATTGATTTTAAAGAGTTTAATTTCTCTTTGGTATCGGATAAGTTCAGTTTGTGGGGTCTACATAGAGAATGTATTTATCTCTATCTATTGGACTTATTAAGTAAGTGAATAGGATCCTTACACGATTTTAAATCACTTTTGTTCAACATACTTCATAAAATATGTATTACTAATTTCTAATAAATAATTCAAACATGAAGTTAATGTTTAATCTAATTAAAGTACGAAGGAATCAGTGACATGGCATATATAAGGCTATGTTTGGATTGACGTCCAACATCCTTGAACATGCGTCCAGTATCCTTGAACGCAGTGGCGGATCCAAGACCCTGGGTCAATGGGGGCAAATGAGAAATTGAGAGGTAGTGGGTTCAAATATATAAAAATAGAGGGGGCAAAATATAAAAACCCAAGATATTTATTTACAATTTTATCAAAGTGAGGGGGTGCATCTGCATACCCTCACTTGTATGTAGGTCCGCCACTGCTTGAACGTGAGTTGAAGTTTTTTCGGTTTGTTTGGATTGTCATTGTTAACGCGAGTTTAGATGAAAACTTGAGTATATACATATATAACTATTTCTCGCTTCTGCGTTTCAAGTTACGTGAATATGAATGAGTCTGAGTGGCACGTTTTTTTTGTTTTCCTTTTTACCCTCCAGCTGTCTTATTAACATGCTGCAATATCAAGGTGCTTTTGCTTAGTAATAGAAATAACGGTGTTGGACGATGCTTTTGCTTAGTAATAAAATAGTAGAGGAGAGGACATTACGTTAAATTAAGCTTTTATTGTACAAAGAGGGATACGTCCATATACTACGATGTGCAGTAAAGAGTCTATGTGCAATATATATTTTTATTTCAATAGTTAAAATATCATGTATATTCTTAATACTTCTAAATAAATAAAAATTGGTGTAAATATCTTTATTTTTTAGTATTAAAATCAATTACGTACTTTATTTTAATAAAATGGAAATCTATATAACAAACAAAGACATGTCCTTTTTAGTAATTATATATACCTGCAAACGTGATTTATAAAATATCATTCAAACAACATTGACTTTCTTAGAGTGTGTTTGGATGAGCGTTTTGACCAAGTAAACTTGACTATTTGGTCTTTGAAACGTGAGTTCAATTTTTTCATAATGTTTGGATGAGCATTCATGACTTGAGTTTACTTGGATGCAATAATTCCTAGCTTTTGCGTTTGTTGATACTTGAGTTCCCTTCAGTTTTTTCTTTAACTCACGTTTGCAACAAATTATCCAAACAAAAAATCACGGTTATACAAATTTAAGTTCCCTTCAAATCACGTTCAATAAATCACGTTCACCTAAACTCAAGTCTGCAAACGCCAATCCAAACACACACTTAAACTCACATTTGCAACAAATTATCCAAACAAAAAATTACGTTTATACAAACTATTGAGTTCCCTTCAAATCACGTTCAATAAATCACGTTCATTTAAACTCAAGTTTGCAAACGTCAATTCAAACACACACTAAGCGTATATTTGACTTGGCGTTTGCCAATGCCATACGCGTGTTTTGTGCCTCAAACGTGGATCTCCATTATTTTCATGTTGTTTGGTTGACTATATGATACGTGCGAGTGGAAGCAAAACTCACGTTCATCAAGACACGAGTTTTATGGTATGTTTGGTTTACAATGGATCCACGTTTACGTTTCAAGAAACGTGGATCCGACGGAAGCTACTCTCAGTAGCGTTTGCCGGGATCCACGTTTAAAACGTTGTTTTGGAGTAATGTGCATGACCTTCAATGCCCCTGGAGCTGCTGGACTTGGACAATCAGTTGCTGCACTTCAGCTGCTGCTGGACTTGGACGATCAGCTGCTGTACTTCAACTGCTTGGACGATCTGCTTGCTGCCTGGAGCTGCAGTTGCTTGGATGAGGATGAGCTGCAACTGTCGTTGTACCAGATATTATTTCCCCCATTTTTTTTCTTCATCGCCAATCTCACGTTCCCATTCCATACGAGAGGTATTTTCAAACCGTGCACCTTGTTTTTCTTCATCGCCAATCTCACATTCCCATTCTCACATTCACAAGGCCAATCTCACGCACCATGAAGCACCTTGTTTTCCAAACCGTGGTGTGTGAGTATTGAGAGCTAGTATTTTCAGAAGGAGCATTGATGAGGTTAACGAGTTCACATTTGTTTGAATGCCAATGGGTACAAATGAGGATAACCTTGATGCTGAAACGTGTTTGAATGTGCAGCTACACGTGTATGAGCATAAGGCATATGCTAGTATTGAATATATATAGTTATTCTTTTACATTCTTATTATTGGTATTAGATCTTTGGGTGGTATTCTGTTAGAGTATTGTTTAGCTTTTAGTATCTTTCTATTTTTAATTTTTAAATGGTATCATTTAGCTTTTTATTTATATATATAGCTATTTAATTATACTTTTATATTATTTTTTTTTTTTATGATATTATGTTGGTTTTTATCACCTCTCTCCTAATTATAAGAACCTTTTAACCACTTCACAATAATTAAGGAAGTTGGTTAATTTAGTTTATCACAATACATTTGTCACGAATGTGTACCATCTTTACAAAATCACCCTTGAATTTATTGAGATCCATTATATTTCTCTTTCCACTTAATTACTTCATTGTGTCATTCTCTCTCTATTAATTAATTATTCACCAATCTCCACTAATGGGTATTTTTGTCAAAAAATAATTAATGCAAGGGACAACTTGAAAAAATTCTTATAAAAAGGACCAAGAGCACCTCTAAACAATGTTCTTATAAATAGGACCGAAGATAGTATTATTGTTAATTATAATATTAGATTTTAAATGTATATTTAGCTTTTATATATATATATATATATATTCTTTAACATTCTTAAAGATACAATGCATATTCCTAATACTTTTATATAAATAAAAAATGGTATAAATATCTTTATTTTTTTAGTATTAATATCAAATATCAAATATATACTTTATATCAATAAAATGGAACTTTATATAACAAACAAAAACATGTCATTTTTTGTAATTATATCTTCAAACGTGATTTATAAAAATATCATCTAAACAACATTCACTTTCTTAAACTCACGTTTGCAACAAATTATCCAAACATAAAATCACGTTTATACAAACTCAAGTTTACCCCAAATCACGTTCAATAAATCACGTTCATCTAAACTCAAGTTTGCAAACGCCAAACCAAACACACACTAAGTCTGCATTGACGAAAATGTTGTGTTGAGGTGATACAGTTTCACATTCATTAAAGATAAGGGCAAATGAATCTATGAGTGTGATTGGTAAGTTATTTCAGCTAGCTAAAATTTGAAATTAGTAGTTGAAACCATTTCAACTGTGTTTGGTAAGGTAGCTTTTTTGGGTAGCTACTAGCTTTTCTTGAAAATGTACTTGGGGTAGTTTTTTTAAAAAAAACTCCAATTTTCATCTACTAGCTGAAAATTAATTACAAGTTTAGCTTTTGACCACCTCTGCTTATCATTATTTAATAATCAATGTTGTCCTTATATGTCATTTAACCATTTTCAGTTAGTTTTACCAAACACATTCAATAGCTTTTCAGCGAACTTTTAAGCTTTTAGCTAATTTTAAGCTTTCAGTTAGCTTTTCAGCTAGTTTTACCAAACATACTCTATATAAAAATATTAGATAATATTTATTTTATATGTTACTTTTTTATGTTGAGTTACAATTGGATTGAAAATCTAAGATAATTAATGTTGTATCGGAAAACAAAACTAAGATAATGCCATTCACGTATTCAATCTTCTACAAGATAATTTCTATTTTTAATTTTATACTTTATAATGTAGTGTTTGTTAAAATAGCTATTCATTCTTGCATACCAACTTTACTAAAAAAAAATTGGTAATTTAGGGACTATTTTGTTTGCATTTTTATTTTCTGTTTTCATTTTGTTTTCTATTTTCTGAAATTTTATGAAAAAAAAACTGAAAAGCATTTCCAATTTTTCCTTTATGAAATTTCAGAAAACAAAAAATGAAAACAAAAAATAAAAACGCAAACCAAACATGCCCCTAATTTCTGAGGTGATTTGTATATATATATATATATATATTTTGCACAAGTGTTTTTTTTACTATATATGGATCGCAAATGTATGTACCGATACATTAAAAAGAAGAGATAACATTTTCATACAACAAAAAACATACAATAATTTATACAACACATTTTTTTTCTCTACCTCTCTCCATTACATCACCCATCACATCTCACCTCACATTTCTCTCTCCTTTCTCTCTTTTATTTCTATATCTCTATATTGTACATGTTGTTCTGCAAACAACATTTCTCTGCAAAGAAAACCAACACATGTGTACTTTTCTTAAACAATCATATGGAATATTACGACCAGTGTTTGACTAGAATTACTTGAAAGATTTGTCAATATTCCCTACATTAACTAATAAGTCTAAACTAGTCCATAATTCGCCAACAGCCCAACACCCATAAGCTATAAGGTCCAATAATCAGTTAATCACTTATCCCAAATCAATTATTGCATAAATTAGTTGCTTTTAGATTGGTTTTTTTTTTTTTGGTCGAGTTGTTTTTAGATTGGTTGGCCAAATCGATTGGGTAGGCCTAATACAATTTACTCTCCTAGTTGGCCCAGAACAACTATGGTAAGGCCCAACAAGCTCATTAATCTTTTTTCTATCAATTCTAATACTCATATCCTTATCCAATAGATACTTAAAGTACTCATACCTATACTCATTACCTGCATTTTTTTTGTTAACTATAAAAATAAATTAATTAAAAAACTCTAGTATAAATGAAAAATAATTCATAAATCATCCAAGTTTAACTATAAAACAACTATGGTATATGGAAGTTGATCATAAATAAGAATAGTGGGAGGGAAAATATAAATTAGTTAAGTTTTGCTATTTTAACGTTTAGGGATACAAAATTAAAACATTTAAATTAATTATATTAGTAATATATATTAATGTTTTTTTGGGTCTATAATATATATTAATGTTAATTAATTTTCTTAAGAAAAAAATTAATTAATAATATATATATTAAATTAATCATATGTATATAAATTAATTTAGTTATATATATTGTATGAGTGCGGATATGAATAGAGTACTATGCTATAGTACCCGTACCTACACCATACCCATTAAATTTGGGTTTAATTGTCATTAATAATTGGATGAGATGCAAACCAGAAAGGGAGACAAAGCTAAGAGAAGTCTTGAAGTGAGTGGTGAACTTTGACTTCTTTTCTTCACATCTAGGCAAGTAAAAAATATTAGTGGGCGCTACTAACTTATTTTTCTACCCTAATTTTCCCATATATTCTAAACAATTAAAATAATGGGTTTTCACCCAAAATTATATATCCACCCACTTCCTTCCTATATCCACCAATCCAAGCACTGTGTAATTAGGAAACATTATATTTGAAAAACATGGAACCAATCCAAGAAAATCAAAACAAGAAAAAATGTATACATATCATAATAAGAGTTATATTGAAAACAGTAAAACCAAACTATTCAGGTATATTAAGAAAAAAAAGTGTAGAATAAAAAGTCAGATGAAAAACAAAAATATTGTTATTAAATAGGCCAATTAGAAAAATATTCAAAATAAGAGATGAAATCAGCACAAAAAAATTATAATATGTATCTTTCTTGAACCTTAATATTATATGTGTGTTTTAAAACTTCTTTAAGAAAAAAGAAAAATTGTTTTATCTATGAATGTTGTTTTTTTATTAAAAAACTATCAATCATGGATAAGGTGGAAATAGGCCGAGTCAAGTTAAGCTTTCCAAGGCCCAGACCAGACTTGCATTATATTTTTCGTGACCCAAGTTTGGTTTATTACCTGTCATAGACCACATCTTTTTAGGCATGAGTTGGTCTGACTTGTTTGAATGTTTGAGTTGGCCTATTAGCAATTTAACATGTTTAAAAGCCTATTTTATGTTATTGTTTATGGTGAAAAATCTAATTTCGAAAATTAAACTTATCACTTTGATTCTAAGAACAATCTGGGGATTAGAATCAGATCCTCTTACGGGACTCTTTTTAAAAAGTAGGTTTATGGTGTTTCTGATTTATTGAAATAGACTTTTCAAAGTTCAATTTTCTGGGTGAAAATATTTGATTGGTACAGAATTTCACCAAATCAATTATTATGTTTTCGAAAAATCCAGAAATGATAAATTCCAGAAAGTTGATTCAGAATTTTAACAAAGAACTTTTCTTTCGAAAGAAATTAGAACTACTTGATTCAGAATTCTATCAAATAAAGTTCTAAATGGGATTTCTTGAAAATCAAAGTTTCATAGAAATAGAACACATAGAATTTGAAAGAAAGAAAGAAAAAGTACGTGAAATGTAAATTGCAGAATGTAAATTGCGTAAAGTAAACAAAGAAAAGAAAATTGAATTGTAAGAACAATTGCATTAAAAGAAATGGATGGGTTCATCACATACTTATTTCTCCTGGTAACCTGTTTGTCGCAGTGAGTTCGAACGTGTAAGGTGTTTTCAGAGAATTTTAGTATGAGTGATTTGCCAACCCCTATTACATCATGGGTTTACCTATTTATAGATTTCTAATCCTAACGGCTAACTAATGCATGTTTGACACATCAGCAACCTATCTATGTTGGCAGCATGTATGCTTGCCACGTTTTCTGTTATCCAGAAAACTAATTACATTTTTCAAAATGAACCACTAACTTAATGACACTTGTCTTTGTCATTTGTAACTTCCTCTAACTGCTCCTTTGGTGTCTTGTGACTTCTGTTTCTTCAAAAACTTGTGTTCGGATTTCTCGAAATCCTGTCTTTAGATTTCTTGAAGTCTTCTTTCTGATTTCTCGAAGAGTCACTTCTAAAATTTAGAAATCTGTCAAGTCTTCACACACTCTGTCTTTTCGAATTTCTGCTCTCTGTTCATTTCGAAAATCTACTTATATTTCTCGAAATCTTGTCTTCTGATTTCTCGAAATTCTGCTTGTATTTCTCGAAATCTTATCTTCTGATTTCTCGAAATCTTCTTTCTGGAATTCTGACTTTATGGTTTCGAGATTTTGACTACCTTGTGCCACATGTTTAATTTTATTTGGCCTTTTCAAAGGTTACAAAGACCACCGGCCACCGTCCATTTGATTTTTACCATGAGGATTTTTCTTATTGGGCATAGAAATGGTTTCATTAATGGCACTTGAGTCGTTTTGCTCCTATAAATAGGAGTATTCTTCTTCATCTTTCTCACAACTCTTCCCTCTTTTCTCTTTTCTTATAATTTCTTTTTAGAGAATTCTTCAGAAAATATGAAGAAGGTAATCTCTTTGGCTATTTTGTGCAATCTGATATTGAATGATTTCATTTTTTATGAGATTGACAAAATAGCCAAAGTCATTGGCTTCTCCAACCTTTGTCTTCGAGTTTTTTTTCTTTTAGATTGCACAAAATAGCCAAATATCCTTTTATTTAATTAATAAATGAACTTATTTAAAGCTATTTATTCTGATCTGATCTGATCTTCTTCCTCTGGTAAGGGCTGTTCAACAGGTTGGAAGCAATATTCTCCTTTCCCTCTCCCAAGTTAACCACTGAGTTGCTTCTAATAAAGCTTTTCGAGGAGAAAGAAGAGAAAGTGGCAGAGCACCATGAGCTAAAGGCTCTCTTAGATTTTAGGATAGTTTCTTTTCTAATGTTCTAGGCATTTAGGATAGTTTTCTTTCTAATGTTCTTTCCATGTATTCGAACTAATGTAATTCGAATTTAGAGTTCGAAAGAATTATCCTTTGTACCTCTCTGAATATCAGAAACATTATGTCTTTTTTCTTCGAATTTCTAAAGTCTTTGTATTAACTTCACTTAAGAATTTTTCTAAGTTAACAGACTTGTCATCCAATTCGAAACAAGGTAACTCCATCCTCTTCTGTAAATTCGAAATGAGCTTTACTCATAACATTTTGGGAATTCGAACAATTTGGAAATCAAATCCCAACAGTTATAAAATAGGCAATGAATTTATCTCTATAAAGGCTAATGTGTTTACAGACTAATAAACTTACTTTTTAATAAGGTAAATTTGTCATTGACGCGTGCCTTTAAATAGGCCAATAAATCTATTTCTAAATAGGCCATTAAGAGAAATTAAAAAGTTATATATTATTATAATATTTATTATGTATAATATATTTTTATTTTTATTAAAAATAATATTATTTATAAATAGGCTAGCCCATCAAGCCTAATAGGCTTTTTAGAAAGCTTAATTTTGATATATTTAATTAAGAAGGATTTCTCGAAAGCTTAAACTTAGCTTTTTTATTGAATGGGTCAAGCTAAATTAGGCCTTAAATGGGCTGAGTCGTAGGGCCCTGATGAATTGTCTGATTTATTTCCACCTCTAATTTTGGATACTTTTTGAATTATTTTCCAATTTATTTTTTTCTTGTCATGCTTACGTAATATCCTATCTTTTTTGGCCATGCATCTAAGGCAAATAAAAGTACAATTTAATAAAATGACACATCTATCTATCTATTATTACTACTTTTTAAACTACTTTTTAATATCAAAAGTTGTATCATCTCTTTTATTTAAAGTAAAATTATTTATTTAGTAGATATTGATACACATGAGTACAAATATATTTGTTGAGATTGATATTAAAGTTTGTATGTGGTAATATAATAAAATGTGTTGGTGTATTTTTAAAATATTTCATTAGTTATTTCGTTATTATTATTACTTTTTGTTATCAAAAGTCGTGTCATCTCCTTTATTCAAAGTAAAATTGTTTAATTAGTGGATATTGATACACATGAGTACAAATATATTTGTTGAGATTGATACTAAAGTTTGGATGTGGTAATATAATAAAATGTGTTGGTGCATTTTTAAAATATTTCATTAGTTATTTTATTATTACTACTACTTTTTTTTATCAAAAGTCATGTCATCTCTTTTATTCAAAGTAAAATTATTTAATTAGTAGATATTGATACGCATGAGTACAAATATATTTGTTGAGATTGATACTAAAGTTCGGATGTGGTAATATAATAAAATGTGTTGATTTACATCAAATTTATTGTGTAATTTCTTAATATATTATTTACATTAAAATTGTAGATGTTGATACACATGAGTACAAATATATTTATTGAGATTGATACTAAGGTTTGGATGTGATAATATAATAAAATGTGTTGATTTACATTAAATTTATTATGTACTTTCCTAATATATTATTTAGGGGTGTTCATTGGTTTGGTTCCAACCGATAAGCCTAATGAACGGGATCTGGTGCATTGCTCAGGCTGCTTAAAGTCAAAGAAAAAGTTGCACTAACATATCTCGGTTTCACTACCAATGAGTGCAAAATACATTAACATCTACTATGGTTTGCATCATTCTCTCTATGGTGGCATTTTGAAATTTGCACCAAACATTTACCATCTTCATTATATTCAAATCCACATAATATTGTAATTGTAATTATAATTGTACTCTATAATCTTTCTATGATTATACAATTCAATAGGTATTTTAATAATTTTTTCACTATTAATTCGATTTAATCAAAATTTATATTCTTCATCGAGATTCTAAATGTCACTTTTTCCATCTTTGCTCCACATTTGCTTAATCTCGGGTGCTCTACTCGGAGGCCCTATCTCGGATGATCACTATCTTTATCTATATATAATATGATTATACAATCTAATAGATATTTTAATATTTTTTCACCATTCATTTGATTTAATCAAATTTTTTATTCTTCATTCATTGGGATTCTAAATGTCACTTTTTCCCACTCTCTCTCTCCACACATTTATTTGTTTTGTTCTTAGAAGCTCACATTTTCTCTCCACATTTGCTCGGATGCTCCAAATTAGATGATCACGATCTTTATCTATTTATAATTATACAATCTAATGAGTATTTTAAATTTCGTACTATTCATTCAATTTAAACAATTTTTTATTCTTCATTGGGATTCTAAATGTTACTCTTTCCCGCTTTCTCTTTCTCAACACATTTGCTTTGTGCTTGGATGCTCACATCTTTTGTTCCACATTTGCTTAACATTGGATGCTCTGCTCAGATGTTCACTATTTTTATCTATCTATAATTATATAATCCAATAAATATTTTAATATTTTTTTTCATTATTCATTCGATTTAATCAAATTTTTTATTTTTAATTGGGGTTCTAAATGTCATTAGGTACGTTACACTTTTTTCACTTTTGTCCCTCATTCAAATTTCTTTCCTTTTGCTTCATATTTTCGAAACATTGAACTCGTGCACAGGCTCTTTACTAATAAGTTACATTTATTATCATATAAATTTTGATGAGACAAATTACACCAAATATGTATTATCATTAAAAAGTGAAATTACATCTCCCTCACTCCCTAAAAGTTGACACACTAATTTATATGAAAAGATTTTATATAATTAAATAAAAAAATACTTTACCATGTGATGGTTCTTAGAGAGGAAGGCATATTTGGTAGAAATGTGTATTCTACCGAATATTGCCACATAAACAACAAGCATTCTCAAATTCCACATGATTGGAATATCATCTTTGTATGCCTTGAAAGTTTGTGCCATGGTAATGAAAACTAATAAATTGACTATTTTTAGAAGGTCGCAATATATATATATATATATATATATATATATATATAGCATATCAAGTGAGAACACTTGTTTACTGTGAGAAATGAGAACATTTAATAATAGTCGTTAGATTATATTTAACGGTCGTGATTACTCACTGAAATAAATTAAAATTCTTTCCCCTTTATTTCTTTTCATATATATTTTTTTCCCTAAAAAGTTAGCCACATTCCCTTTTCTTCCCTCACTTTTCTTCTCCCCTGTCCAAGAGTCAATCTTTTCATATCTAAATAATTATTCAATCATAAAGTATAATATTAGATAATTTTTTACTGTTGAAATCTAATTATTATTATTATTTAATAATAATATAATTAAATAAATTAAAATTATAATGTTAAGAATATATAAAAAAATTATATTAAAAATTACAAATCATTGAGTGTTTGTGTAAAATTTCCTTACACTGATAATGTATAAATATTAATTTTAATATAATTTTTACACATTGTCAGTGTAAGAAAATTATATTAAAAATTAATATTACATTGTGTAAGGGTGTTTGCTTTGATAATATTACATTGTATGTTATTAATTTTTAATATATTAAAAATTATATTAAAAAGTGATATTTATACATTGTCAGTGTAAGGAAATGTATCGAATTTTTAAATAATTTGCAATTTTTAAATGATTTGCAATTCAGACATCAAATGATTTACAATTTTTAATATATTTTTTTATATATTATTATCATTATAATTTTAATTTATTTAATTATATATTATTAAATAATAATAATAAAAGATATATATGAAAAGAAATAAAGGGGAAACTGCGGGGGAAGAAAAGGGAAAGTGGCTAATTTTTTAGGAAAAAAAATATATATGAAAAGAAATAAAGGAAAAGATTTTTAATTTATTTCAATGAGTAATCAGAACCATTAAATATAATCTAACGGCTATTATTAAATGTTCTCATTTCTCACAATAAACAAGTGTTTTCACTTGATATGCTCCATATATATATATATATATATATATATATATATATATGCGCGCGTGCACACATAAAACATTATAGGAAAGGGTACATTTATGAGTGTAAGTGACATTCATGAGAATAAGGACTTTAAATATAAATCTAGGGTATCATTCCACCAACATATGACAATACTCAATGAAAATTTCAAGTTGATGGGTTTTTTTTGTTGTTGAATATCAATTTATGATTAAATTAATATTGTTGTTTGAAACTTTTGTCAAAATGTAATTTGCAATTGCACTTTTTTATATGATGTAATTTAGATTCTTTGAAAGACATAATTTCATATGAAATTTATGTAGTCACACGAGGAGTTATGGCTCATGTGATGCAATAATGTGTGTATGTTACATCCAGTACCAGTGTAACAAAAAGCATTTTAAACTAAATAATTTAGGAGGCACCCACTTTAGCCAATTACTTGTAAAAATACATTTGATTAGTCAAAAACTCTTATCCCTAGTAGAAGAGGTGATTATTATAACAAAAAATAAAATTAAAAAATTATTACCAATGTAACAAGATAGGCATCTCAAATTATGAAATATTTTTCATAGCCTCTTATACCCTTTTTGCTTTTATCAATTTATCATTATATGGCTTGAACCCATGCTTAAGGTAAAAAAAAAAAAAAAAACTTTATGTTCCTAATGAATTAAACTCCTTATCACTCATGTGACTTCTTAAAGTGGTTGCATATTAAGATCATAGTCCTCAATAATGTATTTCAATCCCCTGCATAAAAAGGTTCTCATGTATGTTTTGATTGTGATTTTTTTTTCCTATGGTATACGGTCGTATTAAAGATAGTGGGTATATTATATACATGAAAAAAATTTATATTACTTCACTCATCACATTTATCACTTTTTTTTCATCCCTTCCTATCTCTCTATGTGTCTAGGTTGTGAACTTAACATTTTTCCATGAATCTAAGACACCACAAATATAAGAGGAAAGGAAAATGACGCATATCTCTTGAAGTCATTATTTTTGATCTTATTTGAATGCCTTGAGTACCTTTTAAATGCCTTAGATAATAGGATAAGGTCTTTCTCTACTTTCTCAAAGTTAGATGGGGTAGAATGTAATAACACCAAAGTCCACATTCAATGCTATATGGCCCAGAACATGTATTTATAGAGAAAGTGAAGAGGATGTATATCTTTTCATAAAAACTTGTAATGGTTTCACCGTTGTGGATCCATTCAACTATAGGTTACACTATTCAAGCAGACTTATAGTTAGAGCTGTCAAAGGGAGCCGGGTTGACTCACTTTTCTGGTGAGCTGTAAAAATACCATCCCGACTCGACCCGCCATGGGTTGGTGGGTTACGAAGGTTGGCTCACTTAATTTCTAAAAAAATCTAAAAAAAACAGAAAAATGTGATGTAAGTGGGAAAAATGAAAAAAAATTACATGATAAAGTGAAACCAAATTTCAAATTTCTGTAATAGTATGATTACAAAGCACACTCCAAAGTTACAATTAAAATGATCAAAATGATTACAATATTCTATACGTAACCCTTCATAAAGATTCGTAAAAAAAACTCTTCATAAAGATGAAAGTTCCACAAATAGGAAGAAAAATGGAAAGTAAAAAACAAAAAACATCTCATATTTTCAATACATTTTCAGCACGGCAAAACAACAAAACCTCCAACTCTTATCCATTGTATCATCAGATTTGAAAAACCGAACGCAATAACGTCAAAACTAATGGCACATTAAAGGAAACAAGTAACAGATCAAGATCCAAAGTGAATAACACAACTTATTGTTGAAGCCGAGCAACTCCGTTCAGCGGTGGTCACGCGTTGTCCGCGATGGCCGCACAGGCAGAGGAGGAGGAGCAAAACAGCACAGCTGGACAAGGTTGAAGGAGCAGCAGATCGGTGCAGCCGTGCAGATCGAACAAAAGCAGAGTGGTACTCGACACCAGTGGTGTAGATCGTGAAGGACGCAGGCGCACGTTGAAGGAGACGATGCAGATCGAAATAGAAGAACAAATGGGGAAGAGGCTGCAGAATGCAGACAAGAGGCGACACACACGGGTTGAACGAAGGAGAAAACCTCCGCGCCGGTGAACAGATCGGTGGTCCGGTGGAGGGGGAATAGAAAAATGGAGAGGAAGAGGCTGCAGGCGCCACATGGGTTTGTCTTTCTGAGAAGTGAGAGTGTGAATTTGTGATTTGTGACCTAACCCACCACAGATAGAGCGAACAATTTTAAAGTTTTTTGTTTCAACTAAAAAATCGGGTTGCCCCGGCCCAAACCCACATTGACTCGCGGGTTAAGTGAGCCGGGCCAGATTTACTTGGGGTCTAACGAGTCCATATTTTTGTAACCCAACCCAACAGTGAGCCAGGTTTATACGGGTTGGCTCACCGGGTTGGACTCGTTTTGATAGCTTTACTTATAGTGTGATTTCTAATATACACTAATCACAATATGGACATTGCAAAGCATGCCAAGATACAATTCAATCAATATACTTTATAAATCAATGGAACGCCAAGATCATAAAAAAACAAAAGTTTAGGACATTGCAAGACATTCTTAGTTCCATATGGCACGTGTAACAATTGGCCTTTAAAAACACCTATAACTTAGCAATACACGAATAGAGAAAAATTACAGAGCATAGATCGATGTAGAAAGCAATAAGCCTTTCATTTAAATTTGTGCTTTCTTTTTGTGTTGTAATATTACTCATGGATGGAAGCCACAAGATCCATATCTTTGAGCGAGATTAACCAAATCAGTAAGGGATTATCCATATCATTAAAAGTTAGTCACATTAACTCCTCGTTGAAAATGAACATGATATATAAAGACTAAATTGGAAAAAAAAAGGGAACTAAATTAAATATCGATATAACTATAGCTTAAAAAAATTTAAAGATCAAGATCTTATATTATTTACACGGGAGATTGATATTTTAAGATAAAAGGATAAAAAAATTAAAATTAACATACTCTACATAATTAATTATAAATCATACTATAATTATCTTTTATATTTTCTCCTCCTACAATGTGATATTTTCATATTTATGAGTTTGCATAGAAAACTCTTCACCCTAGTGATGGATATTTTATTATATATTAAAGGTAAATAAATCATCTTAATTGAGCATGACTTACTAAAATTTCTCCAAATATTTACTAAGAAATACTAATTAAAAATAATTAGAAAAATACCATTGATAATATAGAATTAAGCATAAACGATCTTCAAGCTTCCATATTAACAATAACCATTCAAAAGTTTAATTGGTCATTTCTATATAGTAGTAATTGTTTTTTCTATTGATAATCCTGCAATTATGATATAATGTGTTTATTTTTTATTATTTTTAGAAATAATTACTTTTAAATTTTTTAGTGTGTCGCCTAGCAAAAAAATTTAGTGTGTTTGTTTTGGATTTTAAAATTAATCAGAATATAAAAATAATCAGAAATTTAATTATAATAAGAAATTATTTTTATTAGCTTTTTAGAATAATCAGTTGAAATAAAAGAAAAAAAAAGTTAAAAGAATTCTTTTTATCATTGTAACACAAATTAACTTTAAATTTTGATAAAAAAAAATCTCTTAAAAATAAATCACTTTTTAATTTTAAATAAACAGCACATAAAAATTTAATTTCTTACACCTCTATTTTTCATTAAAACATATGTGAGTGACTCATTAATTGATCTATTGAATATCAAATCCATGGCTTGCCCACGTATTGTTTGATTTACTATGTATCCTGGTGGATGCATTTGAGGCGCGTGGCAACATGTGTGATGATGTTGTTGAAGCCTGAAGGTGTATTTTAGGGTGGAAAAGTGAGAAAGTCGTCCACCGATGAGAGATGTGGTTAACACCATTGGATAAATTAATAAAGTATTGGACGTTCGTGATGTTTTATGTGAAAACGGTTGGTTAGAAACTTGTAAAAATTGCAAATAGGGTCATATACCATATTTGGGTCCGTTTGGTTTACAGTTGAACAAAATTATTTTTAGAAATGAATGGTTGAAATGAGTGATGCATACTTTACGAAGCAAGTTGGACGAAAATTATTTAAAATCAATTTTGTAAAATCTAGGTTTTATTTTTTTCAAAAGCCACCCAAACGGGCACTTACTTCAAAGTTGCAAATTTGATATTGATATTTATATAAAATAAATCAGCTAAATTGGTTGGGAAATAATTGATTAGTTTAATAACTCAATGTGTTTAGGCTTGAAGGGTTCATCCCAGGAAACCCCAACTTTCACCGCAATCGGCAGGTTTTGCTAGGAAATCAGCAGCTGCATTACTGTCTCTAGGGGTGTAAGGGGGTCCGACACAACCCGTGAACCTGATTGACCCAACCCAACCCGAAGGATATTTAGCGGTTCGGTTCGGGTTTCGGTTCGGTTCAGATATTTTCGTTCGAACGCGAACTGGTTCGGTTCGGGTCTCAGGTTTGTTTATCTTGAACCCGATAGACCCAAACCAAACCAAACCAAGAAAAGAAACCTTAATCTTATTTCATTTTCCTTCTCGGAGAGAACAAAAATAGGCGCAACGGCAGCACAAGCAGCGGTTCCCCAAACCCTATTTCATCTACTCCTCTCATTTTATGTTTCCCTATTTTTTTTTCATTTTATATTTTTAATTTCATTTCATCTTTCACTTTTTTTTAAAAAAAAATGAAAAATGTCATGACCCGATGATCCAACCCAACCCAACCCGAACATATTCGGATTGGTTCGGGTCAGGTTACTCGTCCAAAAATACAAAACCCGAACCAACCCAACCCACCAACATTCTATCGGTTCGGACTTGATGTCACCCCAAACCCAACCCAACCGGACTTGATGTCACCCCAAACCCAACCCAACCCAACCCGATTACACCCCTAACTGTCTCTAATCTCTATTAATTAGATTATTATCGACAATCCAATGCTTCTTCAGAAGGGCAATAATAACATCCAATTCAGCCAAAAATGGGTAAGCAGGAGTGACAACTTTTTCAATCATTAGCATTAGCATTACTGTGTCATTCGCAAATCAAAATCTTAACTCCCATCTCCCAAGCTAATTCCGAAGCACGTAAGTTACGTAAGTATGTAACTGGCTTTTTGTCTTTTGTCATTTGTTATTTCATTTTATGGTTTTCTTTTTTTAATTTTTTAATAATTTAATGGAGTTTTATTCTATTATTTTGTTGACTTTTAAAACATAAAGTGTGTCTGGTAAAACTAGCTGAAAACTGAAAAATTAATTGAAAATTTAAAGTTAGCTGAAAGCTGAAAAATTAGCTGATTTGATTTAATGTGTTTGGTAAAACTAACTGAAAATGGTTAAATGACATATAAGGGCATTATTAATTATTAAATAATGATAAGTTTGGGTGGTTGATGGATAAACTTGTAATTAATTTTCAGCTAGTAGCTGAAAATTGAATTTTTTTTTAAAAAGCTACCTCAAGTACATTTTCAAGAAAAAGTCAGTAGTTACTCAAAAAAGCTAGCTTACTAAACACAACTAAAGTAGTTTTAGCTACTAGTTTCAGCTTTCAGCTAGCTGAAATGCCTTAACAAACACACTCATAATATAAGTTGGCCAATAAATGAGTCAAATTGAGCCGAGCACTTAAAATTCAGGTTTGACTTGTGAAAAAAATGGATGACTCAAACTTGACTAATTTATTTAAATGAGCCAAACTTAAAGCTTGGGTTGTTAAAAAAAATAAAGTTTGAGTTTGGTTTGTTAAAGAAAAATAAAACTTGAGTTTGGCTTGTTTAACTCATTCATAACTTACTTATTATTTATTTTATGAAAATTTTTCTTAAATTATTTTTTTAAGTTTATGAATTTAATATTTAATAAATATTTTAATATTAAATGATAATATAAAAATTGAAATATATTTTTAATATATGATATATATAGTTAAAAAAATTCAAAAATATTATATTTTTCAAAATTCTATACATAATTTCTTGACTAATATAAGAATATTCCAATACTTATTTATATATATATATATATAGTATTTTTTACTTTATTATTTATTTTAAAAATAAACTTATAACTTTATGTTTTTTTATTTTTTATTAATCTTACTTTACTTTCATTATTTATATTAATTATTATATATATATATAATAAATAAATAATTCACAATTTTTTAATATAAAGTTTGAAAAATATAAATTTGACTCATTTAAATAATTAAGCTCAATTTTAAATTTAAATTTATTTATTTTATTAAATTAATGAGTTTTATTGAGTATTTAATGAGTCGAACTCAAATATTTTACGGATAACTAAATTCGTTCACCGCCCTAAATACTAGTGATTAGATTGCAATATTTTAAATTTACTTCCCAGTTGCACAACCGCTTAGAGGTTAGAGTAGGTAACACCGTGCTCTCTAACGTAGGGGCAGTTATGGAAATTCAATGAAAAAAATTGGGTCATTGTGTTCGTTTTTCTCTTTGATACGTTCATTCATATCATCATCATCAAATTGGGACGTTCTTCTCACAGGAAGGTCCAAAAAGTCAGTGCAGCGAAAACGGACGATCCGAAGAATACCCTTTTTCATCTCTCTCCGCAATAATCACCATCATCTTCTTCTTCTGTATACCAGTAAGATAAACCTTCTCCTTTATTTCATCAATTTCTCTCTCTTCTTTTGTGGGGTTTTAAAGTAGTTGTACCTTACAATCTTCAGGATCAGTTTGATCTTATGTCAATGGAGACCTTCTAGATAGAAACCCAGGTGTGCTTTTTTTTTTTTTCAAATATGATTTTCTGTGTCATTCCTTCTTATTTTGTTTTGTTGCTTTTTTTTTTCACTAGTTCAATCCCTTGATACAGATTCGCAGAAAATTCTGAAAACAAAGAAAAAAGATTAGAACTTTTTATCTCTACAGCTAGACAAGTGATTATGGCGGTTGCTGAGAATGTTGGGGCAAAAATCGGTTCTTCGAGTCAAAATTTGGACAACAGTGTAGTGTCATCGGACTCAAGTGAGGTTGAGAAATCGAAAACCAGAAGCGATCAGAATCTGAATAACGGTGTGTTCAACCATCAACACCAAGATAGAGTTCCGAGTAATTTATCAGTTCCTAATGGTAATTACAACTACAAGGCTCAAGTGGGTCAGATGAACACAAATGGGGTCCAAAACCAACAGTTGGTGCTGAACAATGATGGATATGAGATTGATGGGATCAGAACCGGGGAGAATGGAAGTGAGGGTTTTAAGGGTGATATGAGGGAATTGGAAGAACTGTTGTCAAAGCTGAATCCCATGGCTGAGGAATTTGTGCCCCCCTCACTAACAAATAATCATGGCTATTTAGCTGGACCTAATGCTGGGTTTGGTTACACTAACAATTTTATACTTCACAATAATTATGGCAATGCTAATGGACAGACTAACAGAAGGGTATGAATAATTTGTTTTGATTTCTTTTGCTTGGTTGTATTTTCCTCCAATACTATGTTAAGTTTCACTTTTCTTAATACAATATTAATGTGCTACAGAGGAAGAATGGCTATGCTTCTGGGAAGCGTAGAGTGAATCATAAAATGGATATGGAGAAAAGAGAAGAGATGATTCAGAGGACTGTTTATGTGTCTGATATTGATCAACTGGTACAAATTTTAGCTGTCTTGTGTATTTTCTCATTTCAGCTAGCTTATAATGTTTGCCAAGTGTATTCATTTGAGGGGTTGTTTGTTGTTGTTTTATGTCGTAATCTAGGTTACTGAAGAGCAGTTGGCAGCTCTCTTTCTTAACTGTGGCCAGGTAGAAACGGTTACGTTTTGATTGTGACGCGTGTTTTATTCTTAATGGTGGACCATGTTATTGAATCAACTCCTCTTTCGTGGCTATAGGTTGTTGATTGTCGTGTGTGTGGGGATCCCAATTCTATTCTTCGGTTCGCCTTCATTGAGTTTACAGATGAAGGTTACATCACCACCAAATATATGTTGTTCAGATGCTGTAATTTCTATTGACATTTCACTGTATTAACAGTGTTATGCCTGCAGAAAGTGCAAGGGCTGCTCTGAACCTGTCTGGAACGATGCTTGGATACTACCCATTGAGAGTGCTACCTTCAAAAACTGCCATTGCACCTGTTAATCCAACATATTTGCCCAGGGTAATGTTTCTTGTTAAAAATGCCTTTTATATATTTTAGAAGATGATTGAACAGAGTGAATTCGTAATGTATATCTTTTCTGTCTTACCTTTCTAATGGCGTTACTTTTCTCAGTCTGAAGATGAAAGGGAGATGTGCTCAAGAACAATTTATTGCACAAATATCGACAAGAAGGTAGTTAGGATTTGTCGCTTTCTTAGAGGAACTAAATGCTCTTTTTCCATATCTATTTTGCAGCGATCACAGCTCATAATTTTTAAAATTTTGTTTGTTTGTTTGTTTCTTCTGCAGCTTACTCAAGCAGATGTGAAAAACTTCTTTGAATCTATCTGTGGCGAGGTTTGTAGCTTTTCATCGAACTAGGCTTATAGTGTTTGTTGAAATTATAGGATTTAATCTTTAAGATATATAAAGTAGAAAAAGGAATAATAAGAATATCAAATTTGTATTGATATAATATAAATGATATGTTGGGTGTAATTACAAAAGACAAAGCACTAATCCTTATTTATACTAATACTAGACCCCTAATATTAGATAAGGAAGTGAATCATGATATATAAGGAAATATCAAAACCAATCCTAAGATATAATCTAAGTTACCGTAAATTACTCAATATAATGAAGATATTTTCTTATATTGTAAGTGTTTATTGTTGCTTGAGGTTAAACATCTTACAAGATATTTTCCTTTATTTTGGTGTGTTCGTCTAGGTTCAGTGCTTGAATGTTTGTTGTTGGTTGAATTTAAGTATCTTATAAATGTATTCCATTATTTTGGCTTATTCATCTAGGTTCAACGGTTGAGGCTTCTTGGTGATTACCATCATTCAACTCGAATTGCTTTTGTTGAATTCAAAATGGTAATTACTCACTAACTTTTCAACTGTGTTATTTTCATCTGAGCCATATCTTGTTCACTTAGCTATTTTATATGGTCTCTATCTCTATGTGAAGTTATAACCCTCAGATTAAGTCCTACTGCAGGCTTTGCAGTAATGCTGTTACCCCCCCCCCCCCCCCCCCCCCACACACACACACACACACAATAAAGAAACAATTCCATTCTTTTTGTACTTCTTGTGGGTACACTCCTTTTAATAATGACATTTTGTACTTTCATAGTAATAGTAACTGCACCTTGTCCACTAAAACAGCTCCAAACAGTCCTTCTCTTGAAGAAAGAGAATGAAGAGAAGTAAATTCTGATATGTGAGGATTCTTTGGTTTTAGAGAGAAATTTGGAGAAAGGGGAAAATCGGGTCTCTCAAATATCTGGGGTGCGTTGGACATTTTCTGTCGATAAACACTGTTTTCTTTCCATATTCTGAACCAGATTTATTAGATTTTCTCATTGCACGTTGTGTGTACTGTGATCCATAGCTCTGGTGATCTAGTGGTTATGAGATGCATACCCATATGCCATATTTTTTATGTTGGGGTCTCACTCTGGGTGATGAAAGGGCAGTGGTACTTAAGCATGATTTCAATAAGGTACGATATGAATTTCAGGAATCAAGTGATGGTGACTCTTAGTTCAACCATGTTGGTTAGTTTCCATTATAGTCACCTATACTTGGGCCTCCTTAGTTTGAATTGGTGGAGCTGTTAAGCTTGTTGGACCTTGTATGGAACCTAATTATTTCAACTTAATCAATTTTTTGTGATAATGAATTTCAGTTTGTGTAGATAATTTTCATACAAGGCTTGCACTATAAAATCACTTCCCCTCACCCCATGCATCCAAATATTATTTATTAAACCTAGGCTTTAATGGAGCCATACTCTACCCTCTGCTGTTGACCTGGGTTTGTGACCTTGTGTTGCTTGTCTACTTTTTTTTATCAGTTTCTTTCCCAATGCAGTTGCCTTTGTGTCCTGCTGCTTCCTTTTTTTTAGCTTATTTATGGCAATGTTCAGAATTGTTTTGTTCCCTTTTCCCCTGATTATTTTGTTGTATGAGATAGATCTCTCACACAATAAGTCAATAAGATGATGATTCTATTACCTTTGTAGTTTTTGAATTTGTGTATCATCTTAGCTTTGTTAGTTTAAATTTAATCTCTTTTTGTAAGATACATCTTTAGAGTTTTTCTTCACTGGTGTGGTCCTGGTCTTCACATCCCTAATAAAATGTCATATTAGAAGAAGGATCTTAATGATCAAATCTTGTTTTAGGAATTACATGTTATGCTTATGGGTAAGAATTAACAGTTGTCTCCAAATATTTTTGGGCTACTTGTTTTGCTATGTCTTTTTTTCTTATTTTGTGGTCTGAAAGTTTTCTTTGCTTCATTCTTTCAGGCTGAGAGTGCAATTGCAGCCCTGAGCTGTAGTGGTGTGATTTTGGGTACACTGCCTATAAGGTTTGATGAATAGATTTTCCTTTGATTTTAACTGTCCTAAAAACTTCAGGAACTCTTATTGTTTTGTCAACCATCTTATGTTTGGTATGCAGGGTAAGTCCATCAAAGACACCAGTCCGTTCCCGTGCTCCTCGCACTGCTATGCACTGAATCATCCTTCCTTGTTTCTGGGGTTGAATGCTGCTCAGAGATATATTTACATATATACATACATAGAAACATATATTCGAAGGTACCTGTGGCGTTTAGTTGATACTATTGTCCTTGAGACTTGCAGTATCGTATCTTTGTTTCCAGTTGGGGGTTATGAGTTATGTGTTTAGCTTGTAGAGTTGGATGGCATTTTGAGGATTTTGAAGGCTTAATTTATGATGGGTTGATCTTGCAACTAGAGAGTTTTATGGTTGGATGGATATTTCCAACTCTAGAGTTTATAGTTTATTTAGAGAAACATGTTACAAAGCCTTATGGGATGTTTATTTGGCTGTCTGCAATTCTGTAATGGATACTTCTTTTTTATCTTTCATATGCCATATGAAGTACTGTGGTGATTCTCTGTTATGATGGCCAACTCCTGGAATTTTGGTGAAAATGTCTTTTCCATCTACTGTTTGTGACCAACCATCAATATCATCGCTGGCACTTCTAGTACCCTTTGTCTTTCTACCCCGGTTTTCTTATTCAAAGCTACCATTGGCTGCTAGCATTATGTTTTTATGTTCCCTGGCCACCTTCTCCCACCAACCATTGTTTTTTTTTTTTTGGAGGGTGATGGTGGTCAAAGACCAAATCATTGGTTGGTAGAGACCCAGGGCCTGTGATATAAACAAATAAGCCCCTAGATTTCATGTCGGGAGGAAACCACCTTATTTGGTTTTAGAATGATTCTATGTTCCCCTGTCATCTAATCCCATGATATATTTCAATGTCGCCTGGACATGTTCCCAATCTCTCTGCTAGACTTCTTGCTTCTTAATGTATTTGTGCCTGTTTGTTTTAAATTGTGACAGGATAAAACCATGGTTTCGTAGAATTGATTTTAAATCACTTTCGTCCAACGTACTTTGTAAAGTGTGCATCATCGATCTCAACCATTAATCTCTAGAATCAATTCTACCCAACTGTAAACTAAACGGACCCAGATTATGTTCGTGCTTTTTGAGTTAGTTTGGATAAATTTTTCAATAAATATGTATGAGAAAAAAATAAAATGAATAAAAAGGTAAAATAAATTTAACTTCTTTCATGAGTACAAATTAGTTTTTATACCTCAATGTTTTTATAAGGTCTTCATAAATAAACTTATAAAACTTTTTTATAAGTTCAGATATAAGCACTCATTTTTTTTTAAAATAAAAATCCTATAAGCACATTGTTAATCCAAGTTAGGTCTTCACCACTTGAAGTTTGAGTGAGTTAGCATGCAGATATCTTCGAAAATTAAGAGTTGGCATTTTAATTGTCTCAATTGCTTTACGCTTTTGTAGTTGAATTTGATAATAAAAAGTATACTCGAATATAGATATGTAAAATGGGTGGGTTGGTTGGACCCGGTCAGTCAACAAACAAACTCATAAAAATATAGGGGGGAGGTTGGAGTTTTATTTTAAAAATTTGAATAACTCGAGATTTTTAGTTTGATTCAATAAAACTAGTTATGGACGAAAAATCTAGGATATTTATAAAATGTCTGTAAAATTGTAGGGTATAGACCTTTACTTTAAAAACCCAAATAAGTTTTAGTTTGTTTGGCTTGAACTGCAAAAGTTCTTTACATGTATTGTGGCAGACCCAGTTAGGTCGGGTCGCTGTATCTGAATTGACTGCTCTACTCAAATGAATAATGGTATATCCATGACTGTTGTTTTGGACATAATTGAATGGTTTGTTTTGAAATGTTGTGAAAGTAGGATTATTCAAAAGTATATTTTGTGAATTTAAAATGAAAGAAGTTGGCAGCGATTTTGACTGCAGCGAAAATAAAATTAAATATAGTGCGTATACTAATTGCTACTTCTCAAGCCATGCTGCATTGCGTGTGATGTTTGACTGCTCTTGTGTCTTCATAATAATATCTTTTGTCACCTTTCTCTTCCGCCAAAGCCAACAGGATCAGTTGCGCCCCTACGTTCTTTTCTTTTCACAAATTTTACTATTCATTCAAATGGATATAGTTTATGAAATGTACATGTAACGATATCATATTATATTTAATATGCTCTTTAATATTAAGTAAAATTTATGTAAGTTTTAGTAAATCACTTAATTCTCTTTACTTATTTCGTAGAATTAGGGATGGGAATAGGTCGAGCCGAGCTAGGCTTTCCAAGGCCTGAGCCTGACCTGCACCTTAAATCCATAGCCTTGAGTCTGGCCTGTTTACCTGATATAGGCTTTATTTTATGGCCTGAGCCTGATCTATTTAAAGCCTGACATGGCCTGAAAGCCTGTTTAAAAGTCTGTTTTATAGTGAGGTACTTGAATATATCATAAGCATATGTATGAATAGACTTATAGGCTCAACTTTTTAACATACTTAAATGTTTATACAAGCTAATAAGTATATAATTATAAGGAAAAATAATAAAAAATCTTTATAATAATAATAGCAATATAAAAATATTAGTATTTTTTTATATTTAGTTAAATAGGCCGGCCTGATAGGTTTAAAAGACTTTTTCGATGGCCTGAAGCCTGACCTGTTTTGCTATATAGGTTTTTGAAAAAGCCTTGGCCTGATCTATTTAAAAAATTGGACCCAAACCTGGCCTTGACCTGATATAGGCCGGGTAGTAGGCCCCTGATGAGCGGCCTGGTCTATTCCCACCCATACGTAGAATCCACGTAAATTTACCTAATAATAGAAGTGTATTGGAATGAAATTGAAAGTATATTAGAGTGCCATATATCAGAATTTTTTTACTTCCAAGATTTTTTTTTCTTGCAATTTTTGTTATATTTTCATATAAGAATTTATGTATGGATTGATTCTTACGTAGGACTCATCTATACATTATTTTTTATTTAAAATTTTAACCAACTATTATATAAGAATTAAAAACTTCACTCATAATTTCTCATGTTTGAGGAATTAATTTTCTAGTTGAAAAATTTCATCATATAACCTATTAAGCAATTTGCATGTAATCAATTTGTAGAGTTGGATTGTTCTGCGTATTCAAAAAATCTGCATATGATATTTTTCAGAAATAATTATAACACTTACAGAGTTAAGGATATTTGTATTATTTGTTAATTGTCAAAATTAAAATAAAAAGCAATGAGGTTTGTGTGAATATTTTTTGGTCTAGGAACATAGCCATCTTCACAAGAGGCAAATTTGCTAAAGTCGGGTATTGTAGACAGTAAAGCACTTCCTCTGAGTATCTAAGAGAGTTATATATCTAGTGCTTAAGATTGAAAAAGATCCGCATTATTAAAAAGCAGGGGGGGGGGGTGGTGATTGTTAAAATATTGTTTTTTTTTTTTTTTGTTAAAATGTGGATTCAGATAATTGGATATATATTCTACATGAATCTTACTGCGAAACAAGACAACAGGTATAAATAAAATAACTATAAAATACATATCACAATGTAAACTCAAATATTTGTTTTTGATATATTTATTCATGGTCAAGCTATTATATAATATAGACAACATAGTTGACCATTCATTCGAAGGTTTTCATTATAATTTTTCGCTGTGTCAGAGGACACCAAATCCAGACACACTTTGATGGAAAGAATGAATCTGTAACTGACTGGAGTTAAAGGAGCTCCTCTTGATTTTCAAGATTACCATCATCACCTAAGGCCTTGTCTCTGACTCTCTCTTCGTTGAATTATTCAATTTCAAACTAAAACAAAAACCTACAGCAGACAGACAGAGTCAGAATTTTCATCTTAAGAAGTTGAAATTAAGGACTAAATATTTAAGTTAAAAAATTTAATTATCATCCAATATAATAATTGTGTTATGTTTGAGAGACTACTAACCCATATAATTATATAAATGGAAAATTTTAAATTGAATTGGGCTGAGTGTTTGAGAAATGTTGTTTACAAACAACGTTTATAATAAGGAAAAATCACTACAAGAATGCGCTGAATTAGATGCGAAATCGTAGTGACGACCATGAGTTTAGCTGTCGCTATGTCGTCGCTACAACATTAAATGTGCAGCACAACACGTAGCTGTGTAATTAATACTCTGTGACAGTCTTATCGTTGCTACGTTTCGCACTGTAGCTAGCGACGGCCAGACCGTCGCTACGTTTTTAATTAAAATTTAAATCTGGCGCGTTAGGACAATTTTTTAACGTAGCGACGACCCTAGCAACGTTTAAAACTCACGCGCACAAAACTCGTTTCCCCTCCCCTCTTCTTCTTCCTCCTTCCTCCTCCTCCCTCTGCTTTCCTCCTCTCCGACCATCCCTGTTTCTCTCCCCTCTCTCTTTCATTTTTAAAATCTCACTGATTAAACACTCTCTCTCCTTCATATATAGGTTCATTTTGAACCGATCAGAATCTCAATAGTTGTCCCTAGGTCCCTCCGTCTTTCCTTCCTTCTTCCTCCTCCGGCGTCCACCACCACGAGCCGCAATCCACCACCACCTATCGCCGTCCAGGTAATTATTTAATTAATTAATATTTTTTAATTATAGTTACATAATTATTTAATTAGTTATTTAATTATATAGGTAGTTATTTTAGTTATATACTTATTTAAGTATATAGGTAGTTATTTAGTAATTATTAGTAATTATGTAGTTATATAATTATTAATTATTAAATATTAGGTTATTAATTATTAGTAATTAATTATTACTTATTAGTAATTATGTAGTTATTAATTATTAGTAATTACGTAGTTAGTAATTATAAGTTATTATTAATTATTAGTAATTAATTATTAGGTTATTATGTAGTTATTTATTTACTTTATAGGTATGTTTTTAATATTTAATTGAACTTTATTAAAATTAGGTAAATATGCCCGTACGTGTGGTAGAGGTGGACAAAGGTCCCACCTATTAGAGGAGAGGTTCATCCCTTAAGGCGAGCTTGCTGCACAAGCAGCTTGCTTATGTCGGGATAAGACCAACCTCCCTCACCCTGAGCAGCTGCCAAAGCGGCCTTCCCTCGTCCGTCCCCGCACCACACGTGGTCCCCACCCCTGCAGAGGTGGCCTAACCTGCTGCATCTGCTGGAGCCTTCATGGAGTAGATGAGGTTCATCCCTACCCCGGGATATTAGGAGGTTCCCCCCGAGGTAGATCATCAACAGCCAGAGGATGGCCTGCCACATATTTCCGATTCGGAGGGTGAGGGTGACTAGGGATGGCAATTTCATATTGCTTATGGGGATCCCCGTGGGGACTGCCCCATTTGGGGCCCTAAAAATGGGAATTCTTTCCCCGTGGGGACGAGGAGCAAAAATTCCCCCGGGAGGGATTCGGGGACGGGGACGGGGATCATACACCCCGCCCCGCGGGGTCCCCGCCCCGCGGGGTCCCCGCCCCGCATATTATATATAAAAAAAACTTATATATATATATTATAATAATATAATATATAATGTACTTTTTGTCTTTTCATAAATAACTATTATATATTTATTTTATAAAAAAGTATTAAATATAAATAGCTAAGGTTAAAATTGAGGAAACCTAGTGCCCTAATTTCTTACTTCCTAAAACCATTGCCATGACCATGAGCGTCGCTCTCCCAGTCCTAGGCACTGTCTCCGCACGCGGCCAAGTTCCATAGCTCCATACGGTTCATCTCTTCCCACCTGCACGTGGCCACGGCGTCGCCCCCATCTCCGGCGGTGCTATTGCTGCTTGCTCACAAACGTTGTTGGTTGTTGCCTCCATCTCCGCACGCGGCCACGACTTCGCCCCAGTCTTCGCCGCTCCTTCTTCCGGTTTTCTTCGTCCAATCATCGTTCGTCCTCGCCTGACAGTCTTCGCCGCCGTCTCCTCGCAAACACAGTCATCGCATTCCTCGCGTCGTCTCCTCGTTCGATCGTTGTTCGGTTATTGCCTTGCAGCCTTCGCCCCCGGTAAGCCTGGTCTCCCTCTTTGTCTTATTTTCTCTTTAAAATCCCTTCTAGATTCCCTTTACTTATTAGTGTCTTATTTGAAAGAACATGGTTTGGTGGAAAATATAACAAAATGTCATTTTGTTAAAAGAGCCGTGGCCATGGATCCGTAGAAGGAAGTTAAAAACTATAATATTTGTTGGTTTGTCTTTCCCTCTGTTGTTTGGCTGTTACTGATTTAGGACTTAGGCTGTTGTAATTTGCTGATTTGTTTGCTTTAGGTTGTTACTGATTTAATCTTTAGGTTGTTACTGGTTTAGGACTTTAGATTGAAAGGTTGAAAAACGTTGAAAGATGGATCTCTAATCTCTTATTTTTTGCCTCTGCCTTGTTATGAAATACCGATAGCTTATGATACTGAGGTGGAGTGTTTATCCTTCATATACCCACTATGATACTTGGTTTTCCATATTTAATATCCATTTCAGAATTTTCTTCAATATGAATGTTGATAATACTGTTGAAGAAAGCAATCCAACTGGTGATGTAACTAAAGCACCACAAAATCCATCTTCTCAAGAAGAAGCAAATCCTGAAGTTATTGAGTGAAACAAAATCCAGCTGGGTGATGTAACTGAAGCACCACAAAATCCAACTTCTCCAATTTTAGTGTTTATCTTATTTTTTTCTACTTTTTTTTATATTTTTTTTTAACATTATCTAATATCAAGCGGGGATCCCCGCGGGTATTTGTGGGAATCGGGGGACAGGGGGGAAATTATACCCCGTGACGGGGACGGGGATGGGGAGGAAGTTAGAAAATCGGGGACGGGGAACGGGGGTCACTCCCCGCCCCGCACGGGTATCATCCCTAAGGTGACCCCAGGCTGACATTGATAGGAGGCTAACAAGGAGCCTGATGTACAACAGCCTCCACACCGATGGTGCCAGTTCCAGTGCCAATCACTAGCGTGACCCTCAAGGGTAGGGTTATCATCCAGCTTTATGGTAAAGGGTGAGTTTCTACAATTTTTTTATTTCTTTAATATTCTGCATTTTTATAAGTTGCAGTAACATTGAATTTATTTCTTTTGCAGTTGGGTGTTTAACAACCCCCTATCGTGGCCATTGGTCATGCGATCCGCTTACAATTTCGGGTCCTCACTATTTGTGGGAGGTCACCCCGAAGGATGTAAGGGACAAGTTGTAACATCCCAAAAATTTAGAAATCTAGAATTTTAATAAAATAGATAAATAAATAATACTTATAACTGTATTTCAATAATGTTGGTTATAAAAATAGAAATTTTATAATATTAATAGTAAATATTAATATAAACCGTAATTATGATATAATAATATAATATTCTAAATATTAGGAGAGATGTCAGATTATTGAGATTTTAATCAAATTTGATTGTATTAAGTATAATAATTAAATCAAAGTAAAAAAAGGGTATAATAAAATTATTAGAAGATAACCATATTATTAAGATTACAATTAGCCTTAATTGTTATAAATATACTAATTATTATATTAATATAATCATATCAAGATCGATAGGGACAACATTAAGAAAGAGATATGCTTTTAAGATCAGATTTTAAAATAGGAATAATGACATCACAAGAATTAGAGATAGGAAAGTAATATCAGTTTCAGAATAATGTTTAATTATTAAATTTGAATTTGAGTGTAAATGAATAAGGATCATATAAATAAGAAAAGTACAATTTCATGAATTATAGATGATAATAATAGTTATAATAATAATATGTTAGGAAATAAGTTTAATAATGATTATGAGATAATTATATATAAAAATAATAAGGTATCTAAATATTAATTTTAATAGAGTGTAATATAATTTTATAATATATATAATATAAAATACGCTATCAAGTAAAAGAAAGAAAAAAAAAAGAGCGTCTCGACCTATATATATATATATATATATATATATATATATATATATAAAATACCCCTTTCCCCTTAGTTAATTAGCCCCCTCCCCCCTTATTTATGTGCGAGCAATCTCCCAGCCCCGGTGACGCCGCAAAGCGGCGGGCAGAGTGAAAAAAATAGGTTTAGAAGAAGAAAAAAAAGAGAGAGGAGTGAGAGAAAGTGAGGGAAAGAAGAAGAAGGTTTGGGTAGAGACTTCTCCCATCATCTCCTAGCTTGGATCTCCATTATCCTCCTCCTCCTCCTCCATTGTTGCTCAATTTGAGGTGAGTAGAGCTCACACACTTTCACCTCATCATGTGGGTGCTTCCAATATGATCCATATTCTCCTATTCCCCTTCCTTTTAGCTTATGGATGTTGTGTTATAGTTGGATTAGAGAATATTCATGTTTTGAATTGCTTTTGAATTGCTTATGAACTTGTAAGTGAAAACCCTAGGTTAGGGGAAATTGGAGATTTTGGGATTTTGTGGGTGAAATGTTGTTGGGTGATTATTATAGATGATTCTTGATGTTTTATGATGGTTTTGTTATAGATAGATGTTATTGCACATGCTAAGATTTGTAAAGTAGAACATGTTTAGATATAGAAAAATTCATGAACTATGTATTGTGTGTGCATTGCATCCAGGCCTTTGGCCAATTAACCGGAAAACGATTTTAAGCCTTGGCTCCCAGAGAAATGAGTTTTGGCTTCGGCCCCAGTTCATCTTAATTAATCAAGATTGGACTTCGGTCCCTAGTTAATTGGACTTCGGTCCCCAGTTAAAACATGGTTTCGGCCCCCAGTTAATTGGCGGTGTTATGCCCAAGGAAGACGTTCCTTGTAGTCTGAGCTCAGGTCTAGCACTAAATAGTGAAAAGACCCTGTCTGCCGGGTAATGCAGGTCATGCATAGCATATCTATTTTCCATATTTGCATTAAACATCTTGTATAATTGAGTGAAATTGTAATGTGGTAATTGAAATAGTTATGCATGACATGTTGAATGATATGTTGCATGTCATATGTCTGCCTCCCCACACTGCCTGTTGCATGTTTTGGTCGCTGGGACCGTAGTCTCACCCCACGTTACGGGATATATTTTAGTTATGCAGGTTATTCCGGCTATGCTCAATGGAGAGGAAGCCTTTGGGGTGGGTCACACACTCCCATTAACCAAGGGGAAGTCTTCAGTGATGAATTATTGTAATTATCTAAAGATGTTATTAGAAAATTGATTGTAGTGGCTATTTAATTGATGTATAATGTAGTAGTTTATAGATTGGCCATGGAGGCCTATTATCATTGAATTGGATTAGTGATTATGCTATTATGAACTGCACTGGTATTTTGCTGGTTTTCAGGTAATTCCGGAAATTGGGAAATGTCCAGTTTTCAGGGGAAACTCTGCCGGATTTCCGGTAGGAGTTTATGAACTCTCACAATTGAGGTGTTGGTTGCCTCATGCTTCAGTTTAGAATTTTGTGTTTAAAATGTGATGTATGAATTATGTGGTAGTCTAAGCAAACGTTGGATTGCTTAGACATCTTTGTATTATGTGTGCCGATATCGAAAATGACGCGAAATAATTTCAGAAATTCAGGAATAGTGTTTCCAACGGACATTATTCTTGGATTTAGAAATTAGGACGTTACATTTTGGTATCAAAGCAGTTCAATCCAATTGGACTGTGGTTAGGTTAGTTTCCCGTGGCTTATTATGATTCCATCGTACCCCGTACTCAGTGTAGGGACTGATCACCCCTCTACTTGGTGCGTTGTACCCGGGATCATGGTTAGTGACGTAAACAGGATGCCTTGTTAAGGGAGTTGGGAAAGTGACAGATGTCCATTTCCAAGAGTAGGATTTTCACCTTAGAAATTTTATAGAACGTGATCTTTAGTTCCTAATGGATATGAGGCACCCTTAGACGAAAAGGTCAAATAGAAGTTTTGAGAGAGTGTGTGGTATTGGTTTTTGGAAGGTGGAAGCAAGAGGGAGATTTGGAGGGAATATATTGAGTAGACTCCCTAGTGGGAAGAGAGCATTGTTTGCTTGTGTTTACACATTGGTGGTGTGGATTGTTTGATTGATCATGATACTTGTGTTTACACCTTTAGTGGCAGGTAGAGGTTAGAGGGGAAGTGTGGGACTTATGGGAGGTTAGAGGAACCTAATTCCATTAGTGAAGGGGGAGTAACCCTAGCTCTTAGTGAAGTTATTTACCATGGGGTTAATGTAATCTTAAAGATAATTCAAGGGATTGAATTAGAACCTTTAATCTCACATTCTTATTTAAATCCATGTCAGTATATATTGATGTTCATGGTTGTTGGTAGTTGAACATTGGTGACGTAATTTATTTGAGTAGGATGGAATGTTTGATTTACCTGACTGAATTTGAATTTCTTGGATTAAGATTTACCTAAATTAGGATTTGAATAATCTGCATAATTTGAATTTAAACCAAGGATTAGAATTTCATTAGATTTTGTGATATGGAAAATGTATCTTCTTGAAGTTGAGTTTTAAGATTAGGATTTGATTTTGGAAATTTTGTTAGGATTTAGTTAGAGTTGGATTAAATAATCAACCTAATTTGGATTTATATCAATTTAGATTCGAGTTGTAGTTACAATGAGTTAAAAGAATGAGAAGGTTTTGCTTGATGGTGAATTTAGATTTTTTGAAAATTGGGATTTGTCTATGTTGAATTTAAATTAGGATACATACATATATATGTGTGTGGTGTGTAGTTGTTTAATTTTGAATTTAGAATCCCAGATAAGGTCCTATTTAGATTGGAATTAAAATGTTTTCAAGGATAGAATTTGTTAAAAAAATGTTAGGATTTAAACTGGAGGATTTTGAGATTAGATTATCTTATGAGTTTAATTTTTACGGGAAGCTAGAAATTTATGAAGTGTAGCTAAGATTTCAATAAAGGTAGTGATAATAGCAAGTAATAAACCACTTTATAGCATTAAAGGACTGAGATGGAATAGATGTTGTAAGATAAATAAAAATGTCTGTAAAATAAAATAAGTTTGTTGGAAGTAGATAAGGTCGGGAAGGAAAGAGGATATATAACTAAGATGAAATTAGATATTCTTTGTGTGATGATATATATAAAAAAAAAATTTTTTTGATAGTATGAATTTCATTTTTAAGATAAATATTTTGTTTTATGGATCATGTTGATTATTGTGACTAATTTTATTTGTTAATAGTAGACTCTTTGTGACTAGAATTGACATATACATATGTGATTGAGATAATGCTTTCATAAGGAAATAGTATCTATTATTCCCTATATAATTTTAGTGATTGTTAGAGGAAAATAGGAATTTTAGCATAACACGAGGTAGATAATTATTAGAGAGATCGTAGTATTTTAAAATATCTTACCCCATCAAATATTGTGAAGAAAAATAAAAATTGTTAGGAAGTAAAAATAATGATGATATGAAACTAGAAAATTAAGGATATGAAACTAGTAAAAATATATGTTATGGATGTTGTGTTATAGTTGGATTAGAGAATATTCATGTTTTGAATTGCTTATGAACTTGTAAGTGAAAACCCTAGGTTAGGGGAAATTGGGGATTTTGGGATTTTGTGGGTGAAATGTTGTTGGGTGATTATTATAGATGATTCTTAATGCTGAGACCGTAGTCTCACCCTACGTTACGGGGATATATTTTAGTTATGCAGGTTATTCCGGGTTATGCTCAATGGATATGAAGCCTTTGGGGTGGGTCACACACTCCCATTAACCAAGGGGAAGTCTTCAGTTGTAATTATTTAAAGATGTATTAGAAAATTGATTGTAGTGGCTATTTAATTGATGTATGATGTAGTAGTTTATAGATTGGCCATGGAGGCCTATTGTCATTGAATTGGATTAATGATTATGCTATTATGAACTGCACTGGTATTTTGTTGGTTTTCAGGTGATTCCGGAAATTGGGAAATGTCCAGTTTTCAGGGGAAACTCTGCCGGATTTCCGGTAGGAGTTTATGAACTCTCACAATTGAGGGTGTTGGTTGCCTCATGCTCCAGTTTAGAATTGTGTTTAAAATGTGATGTATGAATTATGTGGTAGTCTAAGCAAACGTTGGATTGCTTAGACATCTTTGTATTATGTGTGCCGATATCGAAAATGGCGCGAAATAATTTCAGAAATTCGGCAATAGTGTTTCCAACGGACATTATTCTTGGATTTAGAAATTAGGACGTTACACAAGTGGTGGGAGGAGTTCACGGTATGACATTTTACATTATTTTTTTAACTTCTGATGACATTTTCAAATGACTAACCCTAAAAGTTTTTTCTTTTACAGAGCAAAGCTACTTGGGCCCCTGAGGACGAAGCCCGAATTAAGAAGGTGTACAAGCATAGGATTGCTTGACGCCTCTGGGATATGTTGAACGAGGCTCGGATGAGTGGGACTCGGCCCACTTGGTGTGGTGAGGAGGCCTGGGAGGGTCTTTTGGCCTATTGGGCCTCTAATGAGTTCAAGGGGAATTCTGCTCATAACAAGAGCAATCGGGCTTCTCGTCAAGGCAGGTCGGTTCACACCACGGGCCGCAAGGCCCACATTGAGGTCACGCTTGATATGGTATGTAAAAACCTACTCTTCTATATTATTTTTGTATTTGTAATTAAAATAATTAATTAGTGTAATTTTTTTGTGTAGCGACTGCAGCTTGGGCGGGATGTAGATCCTGTTGAGTTTTTTGTGGTCACCCACCAAAAAAGGTGGTGGTTGGGTAGACAACCGAGCGCGGTTCACATATGTAAGTCAATGTACCTTTTTATATAAATAGAAATATTTGCAATAGAATAACTAACTAATTATATGTTTATCTCTACTCAATAGACAAATTACCATGACCGCCTGAGGGAGGTGGAGTCACAGATGGGGGACAACTCCATCACTGATGGGTCCACCAACTTACAGATCTGGAAGGATGTTGCTGGTGGCAAGACTCGAGGCCGCTGTTATGGCACTGGAGATTTGTCAACCAACATTCGTCCAGGTGTGCCCAGCCTCACTCAGGAGCCTTGGGCCCACACCAGCGGGAGCGACGGGTCACAACATTCATCTGACGAGGTGCTGCGCCAGGAAGTCATTGAAGCAAAGCTTCAGGCTAGTCGAGCTGAAGAGAGGGTTGATCACTGTCAGGCCCAATACCAACGATTGGAAGAGGACTTCGCACGACTCTAACAACAATTGTAGTTAGTGCTGGATGCCCACAGTGCAGGTGGTTCTACCAGCTTTAGTCAGGCTCAACAACACCCCACTACGATAACGACCTGGATGACCAGCCCGTGGATGAAGATCGTGGCCCACCACCACAACAACATCGTCGCCGTCAGCCGTGATTTTTTTTTTTGTATTATATTTTTCTACTCTTTGTATAAATACTATTTACGTGTATATATATTATTTTCTATATGAGTGTTTTTATATTGTCTTTATTGTTTTTCTTTATATTTTACATCATTAACAAATATCATATAAAATTTATAATAATTCAACTGTAAATCTGTAAATTAAAAAAATAATATAAATCATTTGCGACGGCCACGACCATCACTAGGTACAAATTCGTTTTTAAAAAATATAAATGCTAGCGACGGCCTTGCTCGTTGCTATGGTGTGACGGCTTGGCAACGACATTTGATCTTTTCTGCCAGCGACGACCTTCAGCATTGCGACGGGCAAGCAGACGCTATGTAGCGACGACCGTTTTTGCTCGTCGTTGCGGTATTAACGACGAGCATTTTAACGACGTCCTTATGGCTATCGCTATTCGCATTATAGCGACGAACCGTCGCTAAAGAAATTCTTGTAGTAAATAAAGAGATAAAGAGAAAAAAAAAAGAGATAATAGTGTAAGATATATATGGTGGGTGACGTGATAGAGAGATAGAAAGAAAAGTGTGTTGTATAAGTTGTTGTATAAATATATTATCTCTAAGTGTTTTATATTCTCCTTTCTTCTACTTTTGGTTTTAAATTTAAAGAATGATAGGGTGCGTTTGGAATAATAGTTTAATTAAGTGTTCATAGCGTAAGTTCTTATTTGATAATCACTTAATGAATAAACTCTTAAAAAAGTGGATGAAAATTGAAGAGTGGACTTTGTACTTAAATTCTGCATAAACTTTGGAAGCTACTTTGAGGAGCTTATTGAAAATAAGCTGAAAACAACTTATGAACATGTCATAAGCTTTTTTCATAAGTTTACCAAAACACTTACATAAATGCTTATGTCATAAGATAATTTCTTCCAAACACCCCCACGGTTTGTTTTAAGTGATTTAGGATTTGCTTGTTTAAATAATTTAAAAATAATTTTACAATATAAATTTTGAAGAATATTTTTGAAATTTATCATATTAGGCTAAGTTTAGGGTGCACAAATTTAAAAAATTATTGTAGCCTACATAACTATATTTTAGCCACTGGATATGAATTTTAAATATCTAATGGCTAGAATATAGTTGTGTATGGTGCACCCTAGAAAAATCCATCATTTTAATTTCTAAAAATATTAAAATGATTTTTTAGTCTTTTCTTTTGTTAAAAAACTTATATAATTATTATAATTTTTTAAATGTATCTTTTAATTAAAAATTCCTAGAGCATGTTTGGATAATTAGTGTTGTGAACACTCATAATCACATTTAAATATGTAAATGAAAAAGCTTATTGTACCACAAACAGTGTGGTACACTATTTTCACCACACTGTTTAGTTTTGCGTTCCTTTCAAATTTTTTTGCTTTTTTTTTTTTTTTTATAGTTTTACTTATTTTTTATTTTATTATTATTCATATTTATTTATTTATCTCATTAAATAAAAATATAGATTAAGAAATACAACAAATGATCACATGGAATTTGTGTTAACCATTCCTGTCAACACGAGGTTAACTGTGTGTCCAAAAAGATGAACATATTTTTAATTGAGGTTAATGTGTACCCATTAGCGATTAACAGAATAAGATATTTGGTTAATTGAATTTGCGAGGTTAATTGCATATCCATTAATGATTAATGAAATAGTAAATTTGGTAATTGAATCAACATAGAACAATGATCACATGAAATTTATGTTAACCCTTCGTGAAATGCAATATTATAAACATGAGGTTAATTGTGTGTCTATTAAGGGTTAATGAAATAATAAATTCGGTTATTTGTATCAGAATAAACAATAATTGTTAACACGAGGTTAATTATGTGTCCAGAAACAGTGAATGAAATAATTATTTGGTTATTAATATCAAAATAGAATAATGATGATAAAAAATTTAAATCAACCAATCCAAAAATACACATTTATTATATTTCTTAATCTATATTTTTATTTAACGAGACAAATAAATAAAAATGAATATAATAATAAAATAAATAAACAAATAAAAACTATTAAAAAAATCAAAAAATCAAAACCGCAAAACAGTGGTACATATGTGTACCACTGTTTGCGTTACATATATTAGCGTTGATATATATGTAAAATTATTTGAAATATGTGTACACATACTTTAAATCAAAATTGATTTTACCACGTGATAAATTGTAAATTGATATTTACTGTGAAATTGTATACTGATTTGAAATCTGTGTGACTGTGTCAATGTTCTTTAAATCAAAATCACGTTTGAGTTGATGAACAATTTATACTGATTTTTACTGCAAATCTATTTTTAAGAGAAAATATTTGTAAATACAAATCATATTACTCCAACCTCATATTTTAATAAAATCAAATTTATTCAAATTGAAATTTACAAATACTTGAAAAAATATAAACACATTCTTTAAGGGAGTTTATTTCAAATTATAGAAACATATGGGAACATATTCCCATGTTTGGTATAAGTTTTAAAAATCATATTCTCGGGAAAGTGATTTATCCAATTTTAGTTACATTTTATTCCCATGGTGAGGGGTGGGAATTTACATTCCCATGGGAATGGAAGTTCTCACTTCATTTTACTATATTTTTTATATTTTAATTTTTGAAATAAATAAATTTAAAATATTACCGAGAATATTAAATATCTACCAAACATGTTTATAAATTTTACTCGAGAATAACATTCCTGGTAATAGGATTCCCGGGAACATTATTTCCAGGAATATAATTTAAAACCTTGAAACAAACTCCCCCTTAATAAAACTCAGTGTGTTCGATTTTGCATGTATATTTTTTTTGGTCAAACAATTTTGCATGAATAACTTGGCGGGTGAGTCTATAGTGGAATGCATAAACATAATGGGAGTTACTTTTAACACTCATTTTGCTATTCGTACCCTCATCCACCCCATTCCCATGGCCGCCCCACCCCCTTTCCTTCTCCCCCTTCTCGTCCCCAACACTAGGATGACAATTTCATACGGGGACTGCTCTCCGTTTGGGGCCCCGAAAATGGGGACTTTTTCCCCTGTGGGGACGGGGATGGGGAGAAAAATTCCCCGAGAGAGATTCGGAGACGGGGACCATTCTCTCTACCTGTGGGTTCCCGCCCCACCTATTATCTATAAACACAACTCACACACACACAAACACATATATAAATAGAATGGATATTTTCGTCTTTTCATAAATAATTAATAATTTATTATAAAAAATACTAGTTTTTTTTTCTATTTTTTTAATTTTTTAAAATTATTTATATCAATTGGGGATCCCCCGTGGGTATTTGCGGGGAGTCGAGGAACGGGGACAGGGGGGAAATTATACCCCGTACTTGAAATACTGAATAATTGTATTCTGATTGATTGAAAATAATACAACACATATATATACAAGCTATGACGGAATCAATTCCCTAGAGTTTTGGGATTAGGATTGTCGCGACCAGGGCCACACGGGGTCGGCGAGCCCGTGAGAAAAAAATGAAAAATGATTGAATTTTGGGGAGTCGCCACCAATTTATTTGGGCTGGGAAAATTGGAAAACCCGAAAATGATTTTAAAATGAAAACCTGGTCTGCGAACAAGAGATCCAAATTCGGGAGTCGATTATGTGTGGGGAAGGTATTAGCACCCTACAACATCCGTTAAAACGGTTACCCTTAATTAATTGTGCAAAATTCATTAACTTTTAAAATGTTATTTTTACCCTCTAAAAATAAAACAAAATTTATTTACATTCTTTAAATTAAAGAATGATGAAAAATTAATTTGAAATCAATGGGACAAAATGTTGAAATTTTATTTTGGCTTGACGGGAAATCCCGCTCCTACGTATCTCCAGATGCATGGAGAAATCAAAGCCACGTAGTTCTAAAAACGTGTTGTAAAAAGATCGATTTTGTTTGTTTTTTTTTTAAAGAAATTGATTTTAATTTTTTTGAAAATAAAGGAAAATGAGGAAATTAATTTGTTTTTTTTATTCAAAGAAAAGGAATTTATTTTTAGCAGAGTTGATGCTAGCAAATGATTATACAACGAACCCTTGAGATTATTTAAACGACATTATTGATAGAAATGCTATTCAATAAACGTCATTTATTTTGAGAAGAAACATTTTTTAGAAAAGATTTGAAATTTCGCATTATTGAGTTAGCAAATGACTATACTCAATATTTCCTCTTTACGTTATTGATAGAAATGTTATTCAATTAACGTAATTTTTGAAAAGAATTATTTATATATTTTTTTAAAGGGATTTGAGATTAACGCATTATTGAGCTAGTAAATGACTATACTCAATATTTTCCTTTTTCTTTAAATATACGTTAAAGGATAGAAATGTTATTCCGTCAACGTAATTGATTTGATAACGAACCCATTTAAAAAAATGTTTTCTTGTTTACAACGGGCAGACTATTGAGCTAGTAAATGACTATACTCAACAGTTCCTTTTAATTTGGGTGACATTAAAGGATAGAAATGTTATTCTATTAACGTCAAGGATGGAAAGGATAAATTAAATCAACTAATATTTACATGTACACATAATAAAAATTACAAATAATCAATTATTTACAAAGGAAGAAAATTAAACAAATATTTACATCACAAGTGTTAAATAAATAATTCTAAATATTAAATGAAATACAATATGGTGGATCTAAAAGAATTTACAAAAAAGAGATAAATGATCACAAAATAAATTTACAACAATTAACACATTAGAGTAAAAAAAAGGGGTTGGGCCTCAGCTAGCATCATTGGCCCAACAAACAACAAGAAAGATGAAAGAAGAAAAAAAAGGAATGGAAGTGATGGGCCACGCGGGTGCTGGCCTAAATTTGCTACCACAGAAATCAAAGGGTCACTACTCAGAAACACCAATTCCTCTTCATTTCTCTGCTAGGGTTCAAAATGGGAAGACAGATTATGAGAGGCGAAGAGGGTGGCTATGGAGGAGGGCGGCCGCAGGGTCGCGAGGATGAGGAAGAAAGAGGCTGCGGAGGTGCGACCAGCATGGCCGCAAGTGCGGGCGCGACGATGCGCGGCGCGACAGAGGTGGGAGGCGGCGGCTTTGTGCGGCGAGGATGTGGGAGGAAGAAGGCCACCTGACCGCGGCTGAGGCAGCCAGATGGAGGGGCTTGGCAGCGTCTCGCGGTGGCTGGGTGACGAAACGGTGGTTCGCGAACGGCGGCGGCGGCTGCGGAGGAGCTGGACAAGGCCGTGGTGGGGGAGGAGAGGTTACAGCCACGGTGATGGCTTGGTGACGCACGACGGTGACACCGTGCCGCGGCGGGAGGCCGCCGCGGCCTCCCTTCTTCTTCCTCCTCTCTGTTTTTTGGTTCTGATTCACTCCCTCTCCTGGTTTTCTCTTCTCTTGGGTTCGGTGGTGGTGAAACGGTGGCAGGGGTGGCCATGGGAGCAGCTGCAGAGATGACGGCGGCCAGGAGCAGATGCGCAACGGTCGCCAGCTATGGAGGGGGTTTTCTTCTTCTCTAATCCTTCCCCTCTGTTCATATTTTTTCTGTATGAGTCTTGCTCTGTATTTATTTGGGATAGATTAATATTGCTCTGTATTAGGCTCTCTTTTTAATTTTCCTGGTTCATTGTTATGGTTTCCTGTAAATTTCTTGTTTAAATATGGAATGTAATGGACTGTGTATTTGGACACTATACTGATTAATTAGGACCCCTCTTTTAAATTGGATTCTGGTTGCTGGGTTTTTACTGTGTCTATTGGATCTTATCACTACCCACACCACACATGATGAACACATCAAATACACACAGAGAGAATAATGAAATAAAGAGCTGTATGGTTTGAGATAAAAGGAAAGAAATGATACCAAGTTGCTTTATAATTTCAGATTGTGTATTTCAGTCCCTTCTTTGATTCTACTCTCACTTGGAACCCCCTGTAAAATGGCGAACCCTCCTCTGTAATCTTCTTCGAATTCTGAATTAGTTTCTGATGAAGCCGTGTGGTTTTTCTGTTTCCCTTCCCTTTGCCTTTCAATTTTGTGCTGTAAATTCTCCCCTTTTCTGATCTTTTGGTTATGAATGTATATCTCTTAGCATCCCCCTCTTTTTTTCTTCCTCCTTTCTGATTGGTTTCTCCCTATTTATAGGCAAAATTTGCCTTCATCAGTATGCAAGTTGCTCCTTACTTTGGAGCTGCCACCGCCCATGTCAGGTGCCCATACTGGTCTGGCCGCCCAACTCAGCCCAACTTGCACTGCAAATCAGCAGCTATTTCTCCCCTTTTCCTTTAATTTTAAAATTGAGTAAATGTGATGGGCTGTATTAGCCCAAAATATATTTTGATTCAAACTTCACAAAAAAAGCAAAACAAACAAAAAAAAAAAGAGAAAAGAAAATGGGCCCGACCGACCCAATATGATTTTTTTACAAACATTTAACAGCTTCCCTTTTTTAGAACAGGCCGATCTAATGGGCCCGAATTGGCCCAATTAATCTTTGATCTAAAGACAATTATTTTTGTTAAAAGGTTTAATTAATTAATCAGTTAATCAACTAATCAATTAATCCATTTTAATTTTTTAATTTTTTTTTATTATTTTTATTAAGGTAAGAAGGAAAAGATTACATATCATATATACATACACGAAAATAAAAGGAAAAGTAAGTGAAACTCCCGGACAAATTGGGTGCTGACAGAAGCCCCATTTGCTTGTTCTTTCAAACCAAAAGAATAAGCAAAATAAAGAAGCAACCAATTTTGTTTCGGACCAAACATGATTTTGAAGAAGATTGAAAGGAGGCATAGAAAGTCATAGGCCACTTGATGAAAGTCCTGGTAAATCACAAGACATACAGGGCAAATTTAGAAAACGTAGCCTGGAAAATCACAGGCGCGTTAATGGAAAAAGCTTGAGGAAGAAGAAAGAGAAAAGACCCGGAAAAACATCAGGTCAGTTGATCAAACTCTCGGAAACAATATCAGGAGAAAAGAAAAAGACCTGGAAAAGCATCAGGTCAAACTGATAAAACTCCCGGAACCAACATCAGGAGACAAAAGGAAAAGACCCGGAAAACCATCAGGTCAAATGATAAAAACTCCTGGAACCAACATCAGGAGGAAAGGAAAAGACCTGGAAAAGCATCAGGTCAAAATGATAAAACTCTTGGAACCAACATCAGGTCAAAATGATAAAACTCCTGGAACCAACATCAGGAGAAAAGACCTGGAAAACCATCAGGTCAAACTGATAAGACTCCTGGAAAACCATCAGGAGGAAAAGGAAAGACCTGGAAAAACATCAGGTCAAAATGATAAAACTGAAAGGGACTAGGTATCACAATACCTAGTGGGCTTCTTAAAAGCCAAAAAGAAAAGAACTAGACCTCACAAAACCTAGCGAGTTTTACAATACCCTAAAAGGAAAGGAACTAGGCTTCACAATACCTAGCGGGCTTCACAATACCCTAAAAGGAAAGGAACTAGGTTTCAATATACCTAGCGGGCTTCATAATACCCTAAAAGGAAAGGAAACTAGGCTTCACAATACCCAGCGGACTTCACAATACCCTAAAAGAAAAAGAACTAGGCTTCACAATACCTAGCGGGTTTCACAATACCCTAAAAGGAAAGGAACTAGGCTTTACATTACCTAGCGGGCTTCACACTACCCTAAAAGAAAAGAACTAGGCGTCACAATACCTAACAGGCTTCACAATACCGTAAAAGAAAAGACACTGGTGTCACAATACCCAGCGGGCTTCACAATACCCTAAAAGAAAGGAATAGGCTTCACATACCTAGCGGGCTTCTCAATACCCTAAAAAGAAAGAAACTAGGCGTCACAATACCTAGCGGGCTTCACAATACCCTAAAAGAAAGAACTAGGCGTGACAAGACCTAGCGGGCTTCACAATACCCTAAAAGGAAAGGAACTAGGCATTCACAATACCTAGCGGACTTCACAATACCCTAAAAGGAAAGGAAACTAGACTTCACAATACCTAGCAGGCTTCATAATTACCCTAAAGAAAAGAACTAGGCTTCACATTACTTAGCGGGCTTCACATTACCTAGCGGGCTTCACAATACCCTAAAAGAAAGAACTAGGTGTCACAATACCTAGCGGGCTTCACAATACCCTAAAAGAAAAAGGAACTAGGCTTCACAATACCTAGCGGGCTTTCTCAATACCCTAAAGAAAAGAAACTAGCTTCACAATACCTAGCGGGCTTCTCAATACCCTAAAAGAAAAAGAAACTAGGCCGTCACATACCCTAAAAGAAAAGAACTAGGCTTCGCAATACCTAGCGGGCTTCTCAATACCCTAAAAAGAAAAGGAAACTAGGCTTCACAATACCTAGCACCTGAAAATGATAACTAGGCAACTTGAACAAGATTAGAACAATCCCCAAACTTCTGGTGAAAAATGCTTGCAAGAAATGGAGTTGGAAATTTTGACAATTTGGGTTTCAAAACTTGATTTTTCCACAAAAACTTGGCATGAATTCAAATCAAATGTGAAGATTTCCAGAGAGACAACATTCCCAAAAATAAAATGAATTTTCTTTCACCATTGAGTCAGAACACTCAATCAATTACTTATGGATGAAGGGTGGTATTATGACGTATGGAAAAACAAAGAATCTTTTCAAGGTATTTAAGGTCAAAGGGAAGGAGCATGGGAATGGCAATAATTTTCCGCTCTGATATGGAAGTAAGAGTGCAATATGGATCTAGCCCCCAAGTTAAGCATCAATGTGACAAAAAAACACGATCTCTCAAGGTTATGGAAACTTGCACATTCTCGCGAAGAAGAATAATGAGCCCCCAAGTTAAAATTTAGACATTGATCACGCGCTCAAATTCCTTCTGATGGTTCTTGTTTCAAATGTTCAGTAAACAAATTAAATTTGCTTCCATCAACAGAACGTCCACAAGTGAATATTTCCTTCAGAGATTTTTTGTATTGTTTTCTTTTTCTTAGGAGTAAAATGTACAAGAAAATGCATATTAATCAAGTTGCTTTGTCTCGGAATTAAAGATTAAGAAAATAAAAGCAATCAATCTTTGATCAGGATGGACTTTATTGTACTTGTAACGTGGCCAAGGGCTAAATGGTATGAAGAAAGAAAACATATTAAGGCCCAAAATGAGTATTAAGGTTCCATTGGGACAAATGATCTGGTGCACAATGATACATTTTGAAACAGATAATTCAATTAAAGCGACGTTCTCAACATTTCCATTTTCTTTCTCCAAATTTTCAATTTTCATTTCTTTCTTTCATCTATCCTCAATCATGTTCATATTTCTTTTTTCAATTTTGATTCTTTCACATTTTCAGCTTTTCTTTTCTTTTTTTGAATGAGTAACTGTGAAAATGAGATACAACTTATACGAGTAATATCATGAATAACTCATGAGACTTGGATGAACACATTGTGGCAGCCCCAGTGTGGAGGCAATCCTTGTCCAGGGTTAATTGAAGAAAATTCTTTTTTAGGCTCAAACGTGGGTAGCAAGGGATATTATCAACGTTGGATAAAGAAACAAGGCCAAACTTCATTTCAATCATGATAGTGCTACTTTCAAAAGGTTTAATTTAGAGAAAAGTTTCATGAAAGATGCATTTCTCATTTTTTTCACCCTTTATTTTCTTCTTACTTCTTCTTTTCTTCTTTTTTTTCATTTGTTTTTCTTCTCTACTTTTGATTATGCTATGAATGACATTCCACTAACAAAAGATAACAATTTCATTAATAAGATAAAGGGACCACATCATTGTGAAATAGAAGCAAAAAGTTACTGATAGACACTGAGCGAAAGGAACAAGAACATGATCGAAACGTCGAGATCACACAAAAACCAGTAACATCTCAAAAATAGTTGTAAAACCAGCAACACCCCAAAACATAGTTGGCGCAGCCTCACTTTTAATGCTTAGGCAATGGATCATTTCCCACCATTGTTCCGAAGCCTGCTTTGAGCCCCTACTTCAAAATTTACCTGCCCTATATCTCTTAATTTATGCACACGAATTTTGAATGATAAGCATCTTTCAATAGAGTGCCCAACTTCTCCCATGTGGAATTTGCAACGTTCATTAACATTGTACCATTTTGGAGGAGGATTGGAGACAGGTCTCGGTACCTCTGGAGCAACCAAATTTGCTTTCAATAAAGTATCATAGAGTTCTGAGTATGAGATCGGCACGAGGTCTATTTTATTCTCTCTTTTCTTGGCTGATAGGGTGGATTTTGGAAGGTCGGTGGCTGGTTGGAAAAGGAAACATTGTTAACTTATGGGGGTGCGGAGTTCCCAACTTGGGATGTTCCTCCCTGGTAAGGATTGTGGAAGTTTGGAGGATAGGCTGGATAATGGTATGGATAGAAGGGTGGTAGGGAGTATGGTGAGGATTGTTGGACGGGCTGATGGGATATGGTTTTGGATGGGTAGTTTCCAGTGCCAACCGCATGGACCTCTCCTTCCTTCTTTTGAAAGTTCAGCTTCTTGGGCTTGTCATGAGGAGCATTCATCCCATGTAATTTCCCTTCTCTAATGGCATCTTCCACCTGTTCTCCAGCAATGACCACATCTGAAAATCGGTTGGTGACACATCCCAACAATTTCTCAAAGTATGCCCCATCAAGAGTTTTCACAAAAAGTCTAACAATTTCTTTTTCATTCAGAGGGGGCTGAACCTGAGAAGCTTTCTCTCTCCACCTTTGAGCATACTCCCTAAATGTCTCCGTCTCGGCCTTCTTCAGCCTCTGAAGCTCAAATCGGTCAGGGGCGATATCGGTCATGAACTGGTACTGTTTGATAAATAATTCCGCCAGACTACGCCAACTCCCGATCTGCTTCTTATCAAGCTGTAAAACCAAGTGAGAGCACCTCCAGCCAAGCTGTGCTAGAAACAATGAATCATCAGCTTTTCATTGTTATAATGTGCAGCCATGCTCCTAGTGTACATGGTTAGGTGGATCAACGGGTCAGTTTTCCCCTCAAACTTCTCAAAGTCTGGAACTTTGAATTTTGCAGGAATCTCCATGTCGGGGAACAAGTAAAAATCCTGCACATCCAGCTTCCCATAAACATCCATCCCCTGCAACGCTCTCATCTTCTCTTCCAACATTTCCATTTTGTCCATCATTTTGGCTTCTTCCTCCCTAACATTCACATCAGGGCCAGATGATTCAGTAACAATCACGACCTTGGGGGGATTTTCGCCATTGGTCTTATTTGACGGACCCCATCATCATTTTCATCATTATTTGAATTGTCATTAACTACCTCCTTCGCAGGGATCACCGTTTTTAGCAAGTCTAAAATTTGGCTGAAGCTCCCTTCCAGCCTTTCCATTATTTGTTCCATAGTGAGAGGGTTCTCATTTGACACAGGGATCTCGACCATTGTTGAGTGGTGAGAGAACTGTCTGGGAACGGGAACGAGTTTGGATAGGACTGCGTATGAACTTGTGCTTTGGCGCAATGGTGAAATCTGATAAAAATTTGGAAAGAATTAACGTAGGGGAATGTTATTCAAAATTGGAATATTTCGATTTTCAACTTTTATTTCAATTATATACAAGGAAAACGGGTGATCTTTTTTCAAAAAATTGAAAACAAAACTATTCACAGAGTTTGCGAAATAATTTTCATGCCAGGATGAGGTATTGAAAATTTGCACAAAGGAAATGTGGGGATCAATCATTTAAAGAAGGAAAAAGGCGAATTCTCCCATTGCCCTACAAAGGTGAGTCTTGGAATTGGGTAATCCTATGGTCGGACAAGTCCCTATTAAGTTTGGGAGCTATGGCCAACTGCCAGTAGCATGGATTCAGGGACAAATCTAGACCTCTAGAAATCATGGTTCCCAGATTGCCCTTATCACATTGACAAGGAACCTAGCTCGTGAATCAGTCATACGTAGGGATAATCCCTCTCAATATAACAAATACAGGATACCTATCGGTAACAATCTGAGTGGTGAATCAACTAATGTCACGTGGGCATCAAGCCCCTCAAAAACATTCGTTGAAACAACACCTCTTATGCCTTAGCTTGCCACGGAGCTCGGGTATAGAGCTAGAGTTGTGCGAGGAGGCTGACAGGTGAAGTGCCTGCTATAGAGCATAGCAACCTACAAAGTACCCCCACCTGCAAGAGAGATAGATAACAATATGTACACAAATAATAGTCTTCTAACCTAAGGTTGAAGTAACATATTTACAACAGCAAAATATGTACAATGGCATTCACAAAGAGATAAGAAAAAGTATTTACAATAAAATATATAAAACAAAAGGAAAGAGGGTATAACAAACATAAAAAGTTAACAATTTTGCACAATTAATTAATAGGCTTGACTCTCGAAGTCCCCTAGCGGAGTTGCCAGCTGTCGCGACCGGGGCCACGACGGGGTCGGCGAGCCCGTGAGAAAAAAATGAAAATGATTGAATTTTTGGGGAGTCGCCACCAATTTATTGGGTTGGGAAAATAGGAAAACCCGAAAATGATTTTAAAATGAAAACCCGGTCTGCGAACAAGAGATCCAAATTCGGGAGTCGATTATGTGTAGGGAAGGTATTAGCACCCTACAACATCCGTTAAAACGGTTACCCTTAATTAATTGTGCAAAATTCATTAACTTTTAAAATGTTTATTTTACCCTCTAAAAATAAAACAAATTTATTTACATTCTTTAAATTAAAGAATGATGAAAAATTAATTTGAATCAATGGGACAAATGTTGAAATTTTATTTTGGCTTGACGGGAAATCCCGCTCCTACGTATCTCCAGATGCAATGGAGAAATCAAAGCCACGTAGTTCTAAAAACGTGTTGTGACAAGATCGATTTTGTTTTTTTTTTAAAGAAATTGATTTTATTTTTTTTTTGAAAATAAAGGAAAATGAGGAAATTAATTTTGTTTTTTTTATTCAAAGAAAAAGGAATTTATTTTTAGCAGAGTTGATGCTAGCAAATGGCTATACAACGAACCCTTGAGATTATTTAAAAAACGACATTATTGATAGAAATGCTATTCAATAAACGTCATTTATTTTGAGAAGAAAACATTTTTAGAAAAGATTTGAAATTCCGCATTATTGAGTTAGCAAATGGCTATACTCAATATTTTCCTCTTTTACGTTATTGATAGAAATGCTATTCAATTAACGTATTTTTGAAAAGAATTATTTTATATATTTTTTAAAGGGATTTGAGATTAAGCACATTATTGAGCTAGTAAATGACTATACTCAATAATTTTCCTTTTTCTTTAAAAATATACGTTAAAGGATAGAAATGTTATTCCGTCAACGTAATTGATTTGATAAACGAACCTATTTAAAAAAAATGTTTTCTTGTTTACAAACGGGCAGGCTATTGAGCTAGTAAATGACTATACTTAACAGTTCCTTTTAATTTGGGTGACGTTAAGGATAGAAATGCTATTCTATTAACTTCAATGATGGAGAGGATAAATTAAATCAACTAATATTTCCATGTACCCACAGAAATCAAAGGGTCACTACTCAGAAACTCCAATTCCTCTTCATTTCTTCTCTGCTAGGGTTCAAAATGGGGAAGGACAGATTATGAGAGGCGAAGGGGGGTGGCTATGGAGGAAGACGGCCGCAGGGCCGCGAGGATGAGGAAGAAAGAGGCCGCGGAGGTGCGGCCAGCATGGCCGCAAGCGCGGGTGCGACGATTGCGGCGCGACAGGGGTGGGAAGCGGCGACTTTGTGTGGCGAGGATGTGGGAGGAAGAAGGCCACCTGACCGCGGCTGAGGCTGGGTGACGAAACGGTGGTTTGCGAACGGCGGCGGCGCGCGCAACAAGGGCGACGCGCGCGGCGGCTGCGGAGGAGCTGGACAAGGCCGTGGTGGGGGAGGAGAGGTTACAACCACGGTGATGGCTTGGTGACGCACGACGGCGACATCGTGCCGCGGTGGGAGGCCGTGGCGGCCTCCCTTTCTTCTTCCTCCTCTCTGTTTTTTGGTTCTGATTCACTCCCTCTCCCTGGTTTTCTCTCTCTCTTGGGTTCGATGGTGGTGAAACGGTGGCAGGGGTGGCCATGGAGCAGCTGTAGAGATGACGGCGGCCAGGAGCAGATGCGCAACGGTCGCCAGCTATGGAGGGGGTTTTCTTCTTCTCTAATCCTTCCCTCTGTTCATATTTTTCTGTATGAGTCTTGCTCTGTATTTATTTGGGATATATTAATATTGCTATGTATTAGGCTCTCTTTTTTAATTTTCCTGGTTCATTGTTATGGTTTCCTGTAAATTTCTTGCTTAAATATGGAATGTAATGGACTGTGTATTTGGACACTATACTGATTAATTAAGACCCTCTCTTTTAAATTGGATTCTGGTTGCTGGGTTTTTACTGTGTCTATTGGATCTTATCACTACCCACACCACACACATGATGAACACATCAAATACACACAGAGAGAATAATGAAATAAAGAGTTGTATGGTTTGAGATAAAAGGAAAGAAATGATACCAAGTTGCTTATAATTTCAGATTGTGTATTTCAGTCCCTTCTTTGATTCTACTCTCACTTGGAACCCCCTGTAAAATGGCGAACCTTCCACTGTAATCTTCTTCGAATCTTCTGAATTAGTTTCTGATGAAGCTGTGTGGTTTTTCTGTTTCCCTTCCCTTTGCCTTTCAATTTTGTGCTAGTAATTCTCCCCTTTTCTGATCTTTTGGTTATGAATGTATATTTCTCAGCATCCACCCTCTTTTTTTCTTCCTCCTTTCTGATTGGTTTCTCCCTATTTATAGGAAAAATTGCCTTCATCTGTACGCAAGTTGCTCCTTACTTTGGAGCTGCCACTGCCCATGTCAGGTGCCCATACTGGTCTGGCCGCCCAACTCAGTGCAACTTGCATTGCAAATCAGCAGGTATTTTCTCCCTCTTTCCTTTTAATTTTAAATTGAGTAAATGTGATGGGCTGTATTAGCCCAAAATATATTTTTTATTCAAACTTCACAAAAAAAAAAAAGCAAAACAAAACAAAAAAAGAGAAAAAGAAAATGGGCCCCGACCGGCCCAATATGATTTTTTTTACAAACATTTAACAGCTTCCCTTTTTAGAACAGGCTGATCTAATGGGCCCGAATTGGCCCAATTAATCTTTGATCTAAAGACAGTTATTTTTGTTAAATGGTTTAATTAATTAATCAGTTAATCAACTAATCATTAATCCATTTTAATTTTTTAATTTTGTTTTATTTTTATTAAGGTAAGAAGGAAAAGATTACATATCATATATACATACACACGAAAATAAAAGGAAAAGTAAGTGAAACTCCCGGACAAAATTGGGTGCTGACAAGGATCAACCTAAATAAGGAAACTATACACTAAATCAAAGGAGAATAACTATCATATCTTTATAGAATATACAGAATATCTCAACATATATCTCAACACTACTCCCCCTCAAGCTGGAGCATACATATCATAGGCATCCAGCTTGTCACATATATAGGTTATCCTAGGACCCCCGCAAAGATTTAGTAAAGATATCTGCAAGTTGATCCTTGGAGGAAACTGAGGAAGTCTTGATGACACCGGAGAGGATCTTTTCTCTGATAAAATGACAATCAACCTCTATATGCTTTGTCCTCTCATGAAAAACTGGATTAGAGGAGAGGTATAAGGCTGACTAGTTATCACACATTGGTTCCATAGGACCAACCTTGCAAAACTGCAACTCTTGAATTAAAGACTTGAGCCACAGAAGCTCACATGTGGTGTGAGCCATTGCACGATATTCTGCTTATGTGCTCGATCTTGCAACAACACTTTGCTTTTTACTCTTCCATGAAATAAGACTACCTCCCAAGAAAACACAATAACCCGTTGTTGATCTTCTGTCACTTGCATCACCTGCCCAATCTGCATCGGAATACCCAACAATATTTGTATGTCCTCTATCACAGTAAACAAGTCCTTTTCCAGGTGATCCTTTGATATATCTGAGGATCCGCACAACTGCATGCCAATGACTCTCACTAGGGGAGTTAAGGAACTGACTTACAATACTGACAAGAAAGGATATATCAGGTCTAGTCATGGTGAGATAATTCAACTTGCCCAATACCAGTGGCTTGAACTTTTGACCCATCTGCAAGGGTGATATGATATGGAGTTTTAGGTGATGATAAGTTAGGGAAAAAGGAGACATTACCAGTTAGGTGAACAGAAACACCGGAATCCAAAACCCAAGATCCAATAGGCGTAGAATGAGAGAGACAGACTGTAGAATTACCAGTGTGAGCAATAGTGACTGAGGAAGAGGCATGTTGAGCTGCCTTTAGTTGAAGGTACTATTTATAATCATCAGCAGATAATAAGATTGGACGATTACCCTCAGATTCAACCTTGAGAATTTCTGCCCTGAAAAGAAAGGCAAAACAACAACTGTATATAAACAAAAAACACCTCCAAAGAAAGAGCTGTGCTCAAAATACACTCCGAGATAGCAACCAAACAACAAAACAGACCACCAAAACCAACAGGCAGCAATAAGAACAACCAAACAGACCACCTAAAGTGTGACCCACAACCTGAAAGGGGTCAAAACGGGAAAAGGAAGAGTCGACGAGTCCAACGAAGCAAGCCGCGTCGCGAATGAAGGCTGGGAGGGTGGCGCGTGGACCCCACGCGCCGGCGAGCTACTCAGAGAAAGACGACGCGTGAGAGCGCGCAACAACGTGGCAGATCGACGACTTCTGAACAACCTGGCGGCAGGGAACGAATTTGGTGACTTCCACATGCCAAAGTCACCGTAACTTTGCTCCTTTTATAGCCATGGGATAGATCAAGTGTTCTATATTTTGCCACATGTCCTAAAAAAAGCTTTTCTTGAAAAAAAAGTTAATTCTGTATATTGGCAGCAAAACAACGGCAATAATATTTTATAGACATTATCACTTACTAATACTTTATCAAATAATGATGGAGTTAATTAATGATATTAAATAATGATAAAAGAGTCGGGATCCGTTGACACCAGGTGTCAAATTTTAAGAGTTATAGATCAAGTTTTTAAAATTTCACAAAAAGGAGTGATTGACAGCTTCAATCAACTCTCTATATTATAATTTCTAGACCTCAGCGCCCTACTCTCTCTATCAACGATTTTTGACATTCTATCTCTTTCTCTCATTAGATTGTGAATTTCATTCACACTTGTGAGAGTGTGATTTTTCCCGATCATTAATACTGATTTTTTTTCTTTCTATTTGAATTTTTAAACAATAATAAATGTTAATATTAAATTTTGAAAATTATTAAGATTCAAAATTTTATTTTATTATTTTTTATTTCAATTTTTTCAATATATAAATCTTTATTCTTATCTTTATGATTTTAATTAATTTATTATATCTTATTATCAAATAATAAAATATAATATATTATTAGAATTTAAAATTAAAAAATTATCTAAAATTATTTTATTAATTTTAAAAATATTAATTTATTATAAATTTACTTTTAATTAAATAAAAATATACATTTATTCACATATTAATCGGGCTAATATACTAACTTATAGTCATCTTTGTTCTCGATTTTAGAACTACTATCAATAAATAGTAGCTATTTTTTTGCATATTTATCCATTCAACCTACTTTATGTATTAGTAATTCATTAAGTACCGTTTGCTGCTTTATCAGATTTATAAACAAATATTAGTAAGTGATAATGGCTATAAAATATCATTGTTGTTGCTTTATCAACATCTTTACAATGAATTAATTTTTTTTAAAGAAAAGCTTTTTTTAGGACATGTGGCAAACCGTAGAACACTTAATTTATCCTAGGGCTACATAAACGATTACCCAAGTAGGCGACTGAAACAAAAACGGTTCCCTGGACCAGAGAGCTCTGGTACCAACTTGAAATACTGGATAATTGTATACTGATTGATTGAAAATAACAATACAACACGCATATAAATACAAGCTATGACAGAATCAAATCCCTAGAGTTTTGGGATTAGGATCAACCTAAATAAGGAAACTATGAACTAAATCAGGATCATCCTAAATAAGGAAACTATACACTAAATCAGGATCAACCTAAATAAGGAAACTATCACTGAATCCGTCCTCCTGGCGGCACCAACGCACGCGGCCGCTGACATAAACGATTACCCAAGTAGGCGACTGAAACAAAAACGGTTCCCTGGACCAGAGAGCTCTGGTACCAACTTGAAATACTGGATAATTGTATACTGATTGATTGAAAATAACAAATACAACACGCATATATATACAAGCTATGAAAGAATCAAATCCCTAGAGTTTTGGGATTAGGATTAACCTAAATAAGGAAACTATGCACCAAATCAGGATCATCCTAAATAAGGATCAACCTAAATAAGGAAACTATACACTAAATCAAAGGAGAATAACTATCATTCTTTACAGAATATACATAATATCTCAACATATATCTCAACACCCGTGACAGGGATTGGGGACGGGGAGAAGTTAGAAAATCGGGGAGTGGGGGGTCACTCCCCGCCCCCGTCCCATGCGGGTGCCATCCTTGCCCAACACTATGGGTGGAAACAGGGCCTGGCCTGGCTCCTAATTCTTAAGTCTGAACCTGGGCCTGTTACCTGTTACAGGTCTTTTTAAGGCCTGACCTGGGCTACGTAAAAGTATAGCCTGACCTGTAAGCCTGTTTAGAAGCCTTTTATAACAACGCCTACAAACAGGCCTATAAGCCTATGTAGGCCAACAGACCTTTTTTTCTTATGGGTAGAAGGAACTAAAAAAAGGCCAAGAAAAACAAAAGACAAAACTACCTAAGACTCTCTCTGGAAACCAGAACCAGAGTGATCAAAAAATAAAGGAAGAGCAGCAAAAGGAGGAACATCCTCAAAAACTTTAAACTGCTCAGCTAACTGCAGATCTTTTAAATAGGATTTTTATATAATTAATTTAATATATTCTAATTTCTTATTATATTCTAGTTTTTTAATTATATTTATAGTTATTTATATAATTAATTTAATATATTATATATTATTATATTAAACAGGTCGACTGCCCTATTCCCACCCCTACCCAACACCCTCACCCTCTTTCCTTTTCCTTACTTCCCACTACCCCTTTCCCCGTCATCCCCACCCCCCTCCCTCAACCCCCTTCTCCCTAGGGGTGTTCACGGGTCGGTTTGGTTCGGTTTCAGAGGAAAAAGGAATCCGAACCAAACAAAAGTGTTCGGTTCGGTTCGGTTCAGATTTCGTTATTTTTTCTGCATTGACCCGAACCAAACCGAACCAATTAATACGGGTTTTTTCGGTTCGGTTCAATTGGATCAGAAACTCAGAAAATGTCATTTTTTACCAGTTCGGGATAAAAGAAAAAATACATGATTTTACCTAAAATAATACATATAACCTGATATAGAAAATGCACAAGATTGTTTTGTTGCTTCAAATTTGCACCAACCATTCAAGTTTCAACCAAGTATCAATAGTAGCATAACCAAATTACTAATAACATTCAAACATGAAAATTACAAACCAACATAAGTGCATAACATATTAACACATTGATAAAATTACTAATTAAAGATCATAGGAAAATTAGTCCTCAAATATCTTGATATCAAGAAAATCATAAACACTAACCGTAAAAAAAATGCATTTTTTTTATATATATGGGTTTGGTTCGGTTCGGTTCGGGTAACGGGTTGGGAAATCCAAACCCGTTACCCGAACCAATAGACCTCGGTTCTAATTGGTTCGGTTCGGTTCGGACCCGAATGAGAAAAAAATCCGAACCAATTTGAATGGTTCGGTTTGGTTCGTCGGGTTCATCGGATCGATCCGAACCAATGAAGACCCCTACTTCTCCCCAGTCCCCACTTCCCACTCCTCTTCCCCTTCCCCTCCCCCATCGTCCCCACCCTCACCCTCTTTCCTTCTTTTCACTCCCCCATCCCCTCCCCACCATCCCCTTTCATTCGCACAATGTTATAGCTTTTAAGTATTGGGTTCTAATCACGTTGCTAACATTAAATTATTTTTTTAAAAAATTACACTTTTAAAAATTTATTTTCAGAAAATTATACTTCTGGAATTTCACATCCTGAAGTTAAATAATAAAAACTTTTCTCATTTTTTTCGGACATTTTTTTCAAGTTTAATTTTTATTATTTGCTTTCTAGAACTTAATTTTAACTTCCTGAAATTTACGGGTATTTTTGATAAAAAAATAAAAAAGGGGGTGTGAATAGTAAAAATGGATGTTAAAAGCAACTCTCAAATCCAATACACTAAAAAAAACCTTTGGATCAAGAAAAAACACATTAAAAACCGGTTATAGCAAGTGAAGCACAGAAGATACAAAATTCATATTATTAACAATACACCCTCATTTTGACAAAAAAAAATAAAAATAATACACCCTCATATTTTATGAACCTGTCAAGAATAGCCTCCTGTCTTGAATTAGAATCCTTGGATAAGATCTTTTTATATATATATATATATATTTTGAATATTATGAAAACATTTTCATGATTATGAAATATGGTGGTATGTACATTTTTTTTAAATCATAGATATTCCCTATTATCAGGGGCAATCCTATTCGGTGTTTAGTGGGGATTGAACCCGAGAGCTCTTCTCACAATTTCAACCTACGTTGTCAATTGAGTCACAACTCTTTGGTGTCATATGTACACTAAATCAATTTTAAATTTATGGAAGACTTTTAAAAATATTATATATATATATATATAATATTTTTAAAAGTCCTCCATAAATTTAAAATTGATTTAGTGTACATATGATACCAAAGAGTTGTGAGTCAATTGACAACGTAGGTTGAAATTGTGGGAAGAGCTCTCGGGATTGTTTGAGTTTAATTTGACAAGTATTATGGGATTTTTTTCTTAAATTATAAACAAAGTATTCAATTCATGTAAAATCTTACAATTATATATTAAAAGAGAAAACATATTAAATATTATGAGAATGATATACATGATTATCAATAATCAATAGAATTTAAATTCAAAATTAAAAAAAATAACTTAAAGATCGAAGAATAATACTTTAAGACATTAAATCACATTTATCAATCATAACATGTAAAATCCCTGCATCTAAAATTGAAAATTTAATATTGTTATTTAATTGAAATTGTGGGATGATTTTATCACGCATTTACTTCTAACAAACTGTGGAATAGAATTGTATAGTTTCTTAAAACTATTTTTTTTATAAGTAAAATTTCATTAAAAGCACTAGGGTGTTCTAACCCAAATGCAAATACAGAAATTAAGAAGGAATACACTAAGTCCAATAATCGTAAATAAGCACTAGACTACAAAGGACAAAATAATCACTAGATTACCAAACACTGTGACACCCTTCTACCAAATATTCTTATATATTAAAGAAATTGCAGTTTTGAAAAGAAAAAAGTCTCACGTTAGGTAAAAAGGTTCACAGTCACTCTTATAATAAATCTCATAGTTTGAAAACGACTTTATTAAATGAACTCAAACTCCAAATATAAATCAATTATAAACAGCGAAAATCTCCATAGGAATAAAAACAATTAATAATCTCCTGCCATACAAGGCATCCAGAAGTTCATAAAAATACTCCTAATCTAGGAACATGGTAAAACCCCCAAGCACACCCTAATGTCACATCTATCAGAGCATACCCTTTTATTCATAATCGACACCAGTTGTGTCCTCATCAACACCTGTAAAATATATCCACAGAATACGGTGAGGAAAAGGAATACTACCCATACATACACATAGAGAATACCCATCCTCACCCACAACATCATTACATCATGTCATCAATACATTAAATCACCAATGAATAACATTCATCTAAAACTCAACATATAATCAATCATCTATATCAACATATACATGTCATGCCATCATTCCTATTCACAACACATAAACATATCCTTTATACATTCATCAAGCTCATCATCATCATAATCCCATTCATATATCATCATATAGCTCTCATACCATCATTCACCCAAATAATCATATATTCTATTCTCACACATAATACCCATCATCATCAATATTCATAACATCATTTAATAACACCATTTCATCATGAAATATCACACATCAATACTCATCTCATCGTCTACCCAAAGATCATGACTTGGAACTCCACACAATGGGTGCACCTCGTCAATCACTCTAGTTAGTACCAAGGTGGTCTACCGGTGTTACCACACACTATCTGATAGGTTGTACCCCCTCTATGGGCCCGCACAACGACATTCGACCCTAGGTTGTACCCCCTCTATGGGCCCGTACAATCACTCCTAGGTTGCACCCCCTCTATGGGCCCGTGCATCGAACGCTCCATCTTGATCCCCTGAGTTGTACCCCCTCTATGGGCCCGTACAACTCAGTTCACCTCCCGAATTGTACCCCCTCTATGGGCCCCGCACAATTCAGGTCTCATCACATATGCTCAAGGCATCTCTCCTAAGTTTGTACCCCCTCTATGGGCCCGCACAACTTAGATAACATCATCATCAAAAGGTGATATACACCATCATCATAAATCATCATTATCATGCATTAACAAGCTCATCATCAAACATCATCATTATAAAGTGATATACACTTATCATCATCATCATTCACCAATATGCTCATCATCAAACATCATCATAATAAAGTGATATACACTTATCATCATCATCATACACCAATATGCTCATCATCAAACATCATCATAATAAAGTGATATACACTTATCATCATTCACATCATCATCATAAGTGACATGCACTATCATCAATAATATCATCATCATAAGTGACATGCACTATCATCAATAACATCATCATCATAAGTGATACACACTATCATCATTTACATCATCATCATAAGTGATACACACTATCATCATTTACATCATCATCTTAAGTGATACACACTGTCATCATTTACATCATCATCATAGTCATCATAAACAAAATCAAACATCGTCAATCATCATTATTATACTCGTCATAAAGCACCATCAAACAACATCAATCACTAAGGATCTCAAAATCCACTCTGGTAATCGATTACCAACCTCTAGTAATCGATTACCCGCAAACAAGGTCTCTGGTAATCGATTACAACACCCTTGTAATCGATTACCCGCAAGCAAACTCTCTGGTAATCGATTACAGCACCCCTGTAATCGATTACCCACAGACAAACTCTCTGGTAATCGATTACAGCACCCCTGTAATCGATTACCCGCAAGCAAACAGTGCTTCTGGGTTGCCCAGAACACTCTGGTAATCGATTACCACATCTGATAATCGATTACCCGCGACGCAGATCGCAGATTTCACGATTTCTCACCTCTCTAAACCCATCCAATCAATCCCTAATCAATTTTTTTCGTCTAAACATCATTCATACTCATTATTAACATTAAATACTCAATAAATCATCAATCTATTATAGATTACACCATCAATTCATCAAACCCCAATTTCTCAATCCCTAATCACCCCTTTTTCAATTATCTTCAATATCATCTTTACTCTCATTCAATAATTCGTCAATACACATACAACAAATCATCAATCATCAGATTATATCATCATTCTCAGTTATTCATTCATAAATTCGAATTATACATCTTAGATTACTATCCAAGTACCCCCTACATGCATATACAGACAATACCCTCTCCCCCACCGTACCTTAAGCGAAGCTTGATCACAGCAAGGAAGTCCTTTCTTGAATTCTTGGCGTTCACTCCACAGCAACTCTCTCTTGAGACTCCGTTTCTCCCCTCCTTAGCGTTTCGCTTACTGACGAATGATACGAATGAGGATTAGGGTGCTCTGTTACCCCTCCTTACAGAAATACTAATTGGGCTTGGGCCCACTCTCACCCCCTTATTCTATTTTCAATTAAAATTACCTTTACGAAACAAAACTAATATTAATGACACTCCTATTATTTATTTCCCATTAAATTAATTATTTTCTTAATTAATCTCTTTAATTTAATTAATATTTATCCTAATAAAATTTAGGATGTTACAACTCTCCCCTCCTAAAAAGAAAATTCGACCTCGAATTTTACCTGAAGCGAACAATTCTGGATAAGATTCCTTCATCTTCTCTTCGAGTTCCCAAATGGCACTCTCGGGTGTAGGTCTTCCCCAGATCACCTTAACTAAAGGAATCTCTTTACCTCGAAGTTGTTTCAACCCCTCCGATCCTCAACTCTCACCGGCATGGTTTCCAGTGTTAGGTTTTCCTTAACCTCAAGATGATCCGACTCAATCACATGCGAATGATCGTGAACGTATTTCCGGAGTTGAGAAACGTGGAAAACGTTATGAAGATTAGACAAGTGTGGAGGTAAAGCGATTTGATAGGCAACATTGTCGACTCTTTTAAGGATTTGGTAAGGACCAATAAATCGAGGTGTAAGCTTTCTAGACTTTAATGCTCTACCAACCCCAGTCCACAGAGTGACTTTCAGGAATACATGATCCCCTTCTTTGAACTCTAACTCCTTCCTTCTCTTATCAGCATAGCTCTTCTGCCTACTCTGAGTTGTCCTCATCCTCTCCTGGATTATCCTAACCTTATCAGTGGTCTGCTACACTATCTCAGGTCCTAATGCCAGACTCTCACCCGGCTCACACCAACACAAAGGGGTTCTACACCTCCTACCATACAATGCTTCATAAGGCACCATACCTATGCTAGAGTGAAAGCTATTGTTATAGGTGAACTCTATCAAAGGTAAAAAGCTATCTCAACTACCCCCTTGGTCTAACACACAGGCTCTAAGCAAATCCTCTAAGGATTGGATGGTTCTCTCGGTCTGACCATCAGTCTGAGAGTGACGAGCTGAGCTAAGCCTAAGCTGGGTCCCGAAGGCCTGCTGTAAACTCTCCCAAAATCTAGAGGTAAACCTGGGATCTCTATCTGAGACTATACTAGATGGTATGCCATACAATCTTACAATCTCACTGATGTACAACTGAGCCAACTTCTCTAAAGAATACTTAACATTGATGGGAAGGAAATGGGCACTCTTAGTTAACCTATCAACAATGACCCAGATTGAGTCATGTCCCTTCGTGGTCCTGGGCAAGGCAACTACGAAATCCATGGATATACTATCCCACTTCCACTCAGGTATACTTAAGGGTTGTAGCAATCCTGAAGGTTTTTTATGCTCTACCTTAGCCTTCTGGCACACTAAACAAGCACCCACGAACTTCTCTATGTCCTTCTTCATCCTAGGCCACCAAAATACTTTCTTCAAATCCTGATACATCTTAGTGGATCCTGGGTGGAAACTAAGCTTACTTTTATGCCCTTCTTCTAGTACTAATCTCTTAATGCTAGGTTCACTAGGCACACACACTCGATCTCCAAATCTCACTACCCCATCGGTACCAAGTGTAAACTCTCCACCACTACCCCCTTCTATAGCCTCTCGCCTACTAACCAAAAATGGATCCTCTAACTGGGTCTTACTAATATCCTTCGGCAAATCATTACTTACTCTAGTCATTCCTAACCTCACACTGGAAGATGTTACTTCACAAGCCAAACTTAGATCTCTAAACTGGGTTAAAAGATCCATCTCTCTAATCATCAGGAAACTAACATGGATAGACTTCCTACTCAAGGCATCAGCTACTACATTGGCCTTACCGGGATGGTAACTTAACTCGAAATCATAATCCTTAAGAAACTCTAACCACCTCCTCTGCCTCATGTTCAGCTCTTTCTGGTCAAACAGATACCTAAGGCTCTTATGGTCACTAAAAACCTCAAATCGGGAACCATACAGGTAATGTCTCCAAATCTTCAACACAAACACTACGGCTGCTAACTCTAGGTCATGGGTAGGGTAGTTTCTCTCATGGATTTTCAATTGCCTAGAAGCATATGCTACTACTTTACCCTCTTGCATCAATACCCAACCTAAACCCATCTTAGAAGCATCACAGTATACTATGAAAGGTTTACTAAGGTCAGGCAACACTAACACTGGTGCACTAGTCAACTTCTCCTTAAGGGTTTGGAAGCTAGTCTCACACTTACTATTCCACACATAGGCAACTCCTTTCCTAGTCAACTCGGTTAAAGGCAAAGCTAACTTAGAAAACCCTTCTATGAATCTCCTATAGATCCCAGCCAGCCCAAGGAAACTTCTAATTTCACTTACTGACTTAGGAGCCTCCCACTTAAGCACAGTCTCTACCTTAGAAGGATCTACGCCTATACCTTTTCTAGAAATCACATGACCTAAGAAACTCACTTCTTCTACACTGTACCCTCACTGAAACCTCCAAACTTGGAGCCTCCCGTTGCACGAGAATACAGTTTGCCCTTGCTGGTTGATTGGAACTTGTTCTGATTCCTCACAGGCCCTCCACTCTTGTGATGTGCCACGCTAGCCCTGCTGCCTTCTTCATAAATTCTGCACTTGTTCACCAACTCGTGAAAGCGCGTCATCCCTTGGTAGTTGAACACTTGCTTGATCTCCGGACGAAGACCGCTGAGAAACTTTACGCACTTTGATTCTTCCTTAACAACTCCCTCATATGTAGGACATAATCGAACTAACGCTTCGAACTTGGATATGTAGTCCGCCACGGTGCCATCTCCTTGTTTTAACTCGAGAAACTCCATCAGCTTCTTGTTACGGATATCGTGAGGAAGGTACTTCTCAAGAAACAACCCCTTGAAGTTATCCCAGCTCAACGCGGTGCCCTCATCGATCATCCTCTGATATGTGCCATGCCACCAGAACCCGACATCCCCTGATAACATGAACGCAGCCAACGTAACCTTTTACACCAACGGCAGTTCATCGTTCTAAGAATCTTATCGATCTCGAAGATCCAGTCAGCAACACCATTGAGATCATAACCCCCATGAAAAGTAGGTGGATGGTTCCTCTGGAACCGAGCAAGCCAATCCACCTCATGATGTTGGTTCAGGTTGCCAACAGCCTGTGCCATAGCCATTAAGGCTTCAGCAATCACACAATCATTCCTACCTCTTCTATCCATCACTTTTCTTGGTTCACGGAAAAGTAGGGGAATCAAACAAACAATCCAATCAAGACAACACAATTCAATCAATCAATAATCACAATTATATAATTTAATAATCATATCATCATTCACACATAAAATTTTATTTAAAATTTTCTTTCTTAAAACATTTTCGCAAAGATTTTCTTCTAGCAATGTTATTGACAAAATACTCTCCTGAAGTTGTTACCTCTTCTCTTATCAGGTTCAAATCATTAGGGTGGCCAGTCCCAATCACTTGAAGCAAGATAATCAAAGACTTACCAACCTTGCATGACACTGAAAATCTAGAAAAATCAATAATACACCTTACTCAATCTACATCACAATTTAGCACCACAGAAGCACAACAAATACATAACTCAAGGTCGATGAACCAACCAATCAAACAAACAATTAAGCCAAAGCAACACGATTCACTCACTCACTCAATCAATCAATCAATCAGATTAACACATCAAAAGCATAGTAAACTCATAACTCAAGGTCGGTGAACCGACCTGCTCTGATACCAACTAATGTGACACCCTTCTACCCCATACTCTTATATATTAAAGAAATTGCAGTTTAGAAAAGGAAAAGTCCCACGTTAGGTAAAAAGGTTCACAGTCACTCTTATAATAAATCTCATAGTTTGAAAACGACTTTATTAAATGAACTCAAACTCCAAATATAAATCAATTATAAACAGCGGAAATCTCCATAGGAATAAAAACAATTAATAATCTCCTGTCATACAATGCATCCAGAAGTTCATAAAAATACTCCTAATCTAGGAACATGGTAAAACCCCCAAGCACACCCTGATGTCACATCTATCAGAGCATACCCCTTTATTCATAATCGACACCGGTTGTGTCCTCATCAACACCTGTAAAATATATCCACAGAATACGGTGAGGAAAAGGAATACTACCCATACATACACATAGAGAATACCCATCCTCACCCACAACATCATTACATCATGTCATCAATACATTAAATCACCAATGAATAACATTCATCTAAAACTCAACATATAATCAATCATCTATATCAACATATACATGTCATGCCATCATTCCTATTCACAACACATAAACATATCCTTTATACATTCATCAAGCTCATCATCATCATAATCTCATTCATATATCATCATATAGCTCTCATACCATCATTCACCCAAATAATCATATATTCTATTCTCACACATAATACTCATCATCATCAATATTCATAACATCATTTAATAACACCATTTCATCATGAAATATCACACATCAATACTCCTCTCATCGTCTACCCAAAGATCATGACTTGGAACTCCACACAATGGGCGCACCTCGTCAATCACTCTAGTTAGTACCAAGGTGGTCTACCGGTGTTACCACACACTATCTGATAGGTTGTACCCCCTCTATGGGCCCGCACAACGACATTCGACCCTAGGTTATACCCCCTCTATGGGCCCGTACAATCACTCCTAGGTTGCACCCCCTCTATGGGCCCGTGCATCGAACGCCCCATCTTGATCCCCTGAGTTGTACCCCCCCTCTATGGGCCCGCACAACTTAGTTCACCTCCCGAATTGTACCCCCTCTATGGGCCCGCACAATTCAGGTCTCATCACATATGCTCAAGGCATCTCTCCTAAGTTATACCCCCTCTATGGGCCCGCACAACTTAGATAACATCATCATCAAAAGGTGATATACACCATCATCATAAATCATCATTATCATGCATTAACATGCTCATCATCAAACATCATTATAATAAAGTGATATACACTTATCATCATCATCATACACCAATATGTTCATCATCAAACATCATCATAATAAAGTGATATACACTTATCATCATTCACATCATCATCATAAGTGACATGCACTATCATCAATAATATCATCATCATAAGTGACATGCACTATCATTAATAACATCATCATCATAAGTGATACACACTATCATCATTAACATCATCATCATAAGTGATACACACTGTCATCATTTACATCATTATCATAGTCATCATAAACAACATCAAACATCGTCAATCATCATTATTATACTCGTCATAAAGCACCATCAAACAACATCAATCACTAAGGATCTCAAAATCCACTCTGGTAATCGATTACCAACCTCTAGTAATCGATTACCCGCAAACAAGGTCTCTGGTAATCGATTACAACACCCCTGTAATCGATTACCCCGCAAGCAAACTCTCTGGTAATCGATTACAGCACCCCTGTAATCGATTACCCACAGACAAATTCTCTGGTAATCGATTACCCACAGACAAACTCTCTGGTAATCGATTACAGCACCCCTATAATCGATTACCCGCAAGCAAACAGTGCTTCTGGGTTGCCCATAACACTCTGGTAATCGATTACCCGCGACGCAGATCGCAGATTTCACGATTTCTCAACTCTCTAAACCCATCCAATCAATCCCTAATCAGATAAGTATATACCTCCCACATATAAGTATATTTCTCACCTTAGTTTACCAAATAAAGTACAGTAATAATCAATCCCTAATCAAATTTTTACAGATAAGTATCAATGGATCGAAATTAAACTCAAATCATAAATCATCCATGCAATCTTGTTTTTGCAGGACCACAAAAAACCTCCACAAATGTGGCCCATTTTAAATAGTCCATGAAAAACTAAGGGAGCATAAGGATTATGCGATCTCGCTACAAAAATTGCTTCCCAGGGATTTGAACTAGCATTCTACATGCAAGAATCATCCATGCATTTTGTGCATTTGATGTAAGACTCTGCAAAACTTCTAGGGAACTCAAAATGAAGGTAGTAAAATTGCAACATGTGGCAGGTACATGTTAATTTAAAACTATAGATAAGCTATTTTACAAACATTTCACTTCAGTGATTAATTTCTAGCATTGTAGTTTCTTTGAGAACCAGACCAAACAGAAGCATAGGCTTAGCCAACTTGAATAGTATCTCTGAAAAAAACTTCCTCAAATAGCTTGGCAAGACAAAAGCACCTATGATAATTAGTAAGTGGCATATGATAGCAGACTTATACACAGTTAGATGAGATGGAAAGGTTGCACTTGTTTGGTGACAGCATGGCATTGGTAAATATGCATGAGCCCTTGGTTTTCCTTAAAAGAAGCTCAAATGGCCTATTTGGTTTGAGAAAACATTTTCTGTTTTTATTTTTTGTTTTCACTTTTAATTACAAAAATGTCATCTTATTTTCATTTTATTTCTAGTTTTAAAAAATTTGGACAGAAAACAATATTGTTTTCATTGTTTCCTATACAAATTTTTCAAAACAGAAAATAAAATGAAAACAATGTGATATTTTTATAATTAAAACTAAAAACTTAAAATGAAAACAGAAAACGTTTTCACAGATTAAACAGGCCTTTTGCTTCAAACTAACAGGCTTGATGGGATCAAAGCTACAACAATCAACATGTTCTTACAAGCTTTGGTCTCCACATCCTAACAAACCAATTACTTTCTCCAGGCTTTTGATCCATGGTCCGTTTCTTGTTGTTTATTTCAGTGTCATGGGAAGCTTCCACTTTTGCCACACTCTTCAAAGGTAACTGTGGACTAGCACCTGATGAAGATTCTACCATTCCATTCACCATTTCCAATACCTCACTCATCTTTGGGCGATTCTTAGGATTTTTTACCAAGCATCTATTAGCTATCATAGCAAGTCTCTGGGCTGACTTGATAACTTGTTTCTTATCAAGTCTTGGATCCAATATCAGCTGAAATTTCTTTGCATCTGATAGGTATGGCCTTATCCATTCCAACAGCTTCTGCTCACCCTTGGGCCGGTTTCGATCTAAAGGGCGTCTACCAGTAATGAGTTCATAAAGAAACACACCATAGCTCCAGACATCATTCTTTGATGTGAGACGTCCAGTTTGAACATATTCAGGAGCTGCATATCCCATTGTTCCTACAACCTGATGAACATAAACAGCCATATGAACATAAGTAGTAGTATATCAGATTCAATGGATTCTACTTATAAATGGTTGAGTGCTTCTGTTTGGACAATATGCTACATCTTGAACAATAAAATGGGTACCAAAAAAGGGGGTGATTTAACCATCTATGTGGATAGTGATACAATAAACCCATTTTTTAACATATGTTTGACTTTCATAGATGGTTATATAAAGACACCAAGAGAGTTCTTATGATTTCCTGATCAAAATATTAACATGATCATTTATTCAGCCCTTTTAGATCGTTAGGAGTTTTATAGACAGTTAAAATTCAGGTCCCTATTCTTATGTTGAATTTCTTTCCTTCCTGATGAATAATCACTTGAAAAGATCAAAAGCAATTACCTCTCTGCATATGTTAACCATATATATAATATATTTACAACTGTATACTATAGATTAATAAAGAAACATAGCTATACCGCTGTTGAGACATGAGTTAGTCCATCTGATGGTCCCAATCTTGCTAACCCAAAGTCTGATAGCTTTGCATTCCACTGTTCATCCAAAAGGATGTTTGAAGATTTAAAGTCTCTGAAAATTATCTAAACAATGAGCATACAGTAAGCATGACATTAATCAATTATTGCACCAATATCTGAATAGTGAATAAAATATGTTCAAAGTATTCAAATTTAGCTCCTCAAAGCTTCCTTTCTTTGTTCTTTTGGGATGTGGGATATCTAAATATGCAGAAAACAAATTTCTAGACAAGGCTTACTCAAACTGAAGAGGAATTTAGGAAAGTTATGCTATACCTGAAAATCCATTTCTTCATGCAGGTATGTTAATCCACGAGCTGCATCCTGGGCTATTTTTAATCTCCTACTCCATGGGAGAGGAGTCCCTGATCGGTGAGATAAATGGTGCTCCACACTTCTGTTTGGCATGTATTCATAAATCAGAAGGCGCTGGATTCCCCTTTCATCATCATCAGCACAGTAGCCCACTAGTTTCACAAGATTGGGATGCTCAACAATGCCCAAAACATTCACTTCTGTCACCCATTCCTTATGCCCCTGCAAGCCAAAAGTTATGTAACAAAATTAATGCATAGAAAAGACTTACACATAATTCCTATCTTGTGGAGCAATCAAAGCACCTTACTTAACAACAAAAATCTTTAAGCCTCGAGTAAGTTTAACAAAATGTATACTACCTCCGGTCCTATTTAACATAGGACTAAATTATCAAGACCAAGGAAAGTCTTGACATCAGTTAATTGTAATTAATAATGTCATAATTTTAACTTTCATTCCAAAAATATCTTTAATATTAAATAATCATTAAAGTAGTCACTCATGCTTCAATAGTTGGTCATTGAAAATAACGTAGTAAATTCATTATCATGGGAAATAGATAAGCAATGGACAATAAATTAAGGGTATAAAAGGAACTATGTTTCTTCTATTTAGGACAAGGATAAAACATCTTTTTGTTTCTTATAAATAGAACCGGAGGTAGTATTATTCTAACATCTGATCATGTCTACATGGAGCATTTTATGTGACAATTCAAAGTACTTAAGTTTTATAATATATTCATTATGACATGTATTATATGTGTTAAAACAGATAATGATGTATACAACAGAGTAAAATGACTACTCTAGTGCATGGCAACACCTATTACTAAGATAGATACCTCCTGATATTGCAGAAGCAACTAATTTTTGAGGAGGAAAAAACAGCAGGCAAACCTTTACCTGCATTCCTCTTTTACTAAGTTGTTTAACTGCAACTTCAATTCTTCTGGAAGGGTCCTCTACACTTCTTATTAATCCTAGGTAGACACACCCAAACCCACCCTCTCCAATCATAACAGAACGGCTGAAATTCTTTGTGGCAGATTTCAGTTCAGATACAGTAAACACTCTAAGGTTGCTAGGTCTCTGGGACAAATTGGGAATTGAATTCCTCCTGAGGGATTCTGAGCTGCCATTGTCTGAGACATCCTGAGAATTCAATTCAGAACCAGATCTTCTAACCTCAGCCTCAACATATGTGGAACTCTCTGACCGACCAGATGCTGATTGAAAGCCTTTTGGTTCATCTTTCTTCTCTCCATAGTAGAATGAAAAACACTTCATTGCAGTTGACCTTACTGCATTTTCAGAAGGGAGAAAGGAAAATTCAGAAACATATGGCCATTGAAAAGCAACACTGCATCTAAAGTGAGAGTCATAGATGATGAAAACTTGTCAAATTAAACTCAAAGAATTAAAAAAAAAAAAACTCACTTGCATCAAATAACCGTATCATCAAACAACTTCAGAACCAGCCTTAGCAGTCTAATTCCCCCTGTCAACAACTTCAATTTCAACAATCCAAATATAAAAGTTTTCAACAAATCAAATCTTTTTCTTTCATTTTCAACAAAAGCTAAAGAAGTTAACCGCATTCAGAGAACATATCCTGACCTAGGAAATCAATTTTAAACTACAGAGAAGTTGAGAACCTCAAAATTGGCAGCAGAAACAAACTGTTGTGTTTTGGGAAATAAGATTAAGAATAGAAAGTTTCCAAATTTGGCATCCATACTGCAATCTGAAAGAGGAGATACCAAGAAACGTTTCTACATCTTCTGGGTCCTCAATTGCACCCCTTATGTGTATAAAAAGAAATACAAGACAAAAGGAGAGATTTTTGAGGTTGAAACTTGAAACTAACTCACCTGTGGTGTAAATAGCAAAAAACAAAGGTTTTGATCTGGTAATTGTAAGAGCAAGGAATAAGAAAATCCCGTTTAGGGCAAGATTCTGAAGAGGACCACCCTCTTAATCCATTGCTAACAAAAGTAAAGACTTTGTAAAATGAAGAAAAGGGAAGAGAAGAGAAGTCAAGTCCCCACACGGCAGCTGGCCAGGTCACCTTAGTTTACCAAATAGTAAAGTACAGTGATAATCAATGAAAGAAACCTACCTTCATTGATTTTAATTTTAAGATGAAAAAAGAAAGTGCAATGCCAAATTGCCAATGCAGTGTGAAAAGGGTAGGTTTGGATTTGAGTCCAAGTAAGCATTAGATAGAGCCGTGACCCGTGAGAAACGGGAAGAAAAAAACACTAGTCTGTGACTTTGTGTTAATTAAGGTTAATTTTTAAGTGGCCAACATTCATCAAAACTCAGAGACAAGGTCGCGGCACTAGTTCATTGGCTCCTTGGAACACGGATGTAGTATCAAGTATCAACATATTTATTTTTCATTCGATATTCTAAATTCACTTCAAGTTAGGGCTAATCTAAGCTCAGAGTTCAAGAATCAAGAGTTAAGTATTATAACACTTTGTTTGTATAGAATTATTTTATGATTTTTTAAGTTTATCTTGAGTTAATTTAATTCATTTAAAAAAGATTAAGAATTTGTAAAAAGAAAATAAATTTAACTTCTTTTAAATTATTATGAGTGACTTATTAAAATGATATCGTGTAATAGATAAAAAAAAATGTTCCTTCATGATATATATTTCTTTCTAGTTTTGGGGTTTTCCCCTTCATTGTACCAAACACAATAAAAAAAGTTTTTATAATTTTAGCAAAACACAAAATAACATTTATTTTATATAAAAATTTTAAAATAAATATTTTTTTGCACAGCGTTAAAATTGTAAAAACAAATCAATTCTAAATGTTAATGCATTTAAGTAAAACTTATTTTAAAAAATTAGAGCTATTTCAATATTTGTTATTTAATTTATAAAGCTCAAATTCAACACTGGTTGTTTCTGTGACATGTTGGGACGGGTTTTACTTGTCTTTAACTTGACCCCGGTTTTTTAATGGGACAGTTTTATAGATATAAACTCGTCCATATACTCGATGATATTTGGGTTTAAGTAGGACAAGACCAGGTTGAGCCGATATATATACAAAATATAATCATTAAACAATCATATAACAATATTAAAAAAATGTTCATATAATTAGTAAATATATTGCATGCAATAGAATTCCTCTTAACATATACACTATTTTTTGCTTTCCTTAAAGTTTGGAACATTACTAAAACAAAAATAACATTATATCACTATATAACTTTACGTATATATAGAATGCATTTTTAAAGGTACATAGAGAAAATTTAAACTCAAAAACCATATCTAAAAAGAAAAAATAAGGTTAGGTCTTTACATAATAGAAAATTATAAGTAATAAATATTATATTTATATACAAATGATGTGTTGGGTAACCCAAAGGTTAATCCGAACTCGTCTTCAACCCGATGTTGGGTCATCAAATGTAACCCGGTGAAACTCAATTTAGTCTTATTCTATTTTGTACGACAGAAACAGACTCGACTCGAGTATAACGGATTGGGACGAGTCAAAGGGACAGACCATGTTTTCAACACCCATATTCAAAAGCGTATTAAAAAAAGTACAAGCTTCCTTATCACTTAACCTGTGATTGATTCGAGAGAATGTATAGAGAGAGAAAGATGTTCGCAAGAGAGTTGGGAGTGATCAATTCAACCATGAAATAAATCATCTCCAGTAACAAAAGAGGTCTTGTGTGAGAGAGTAAGAAATAATTTTTTTCCTTTATTTTAAATTATGAGTTTTACTTATTATCTTTAAAAAAATTGTTTTGTTCTCTCTCTTACACAATCACATCCCATTAGTAAGTAACATGAGTAAATCTTGATTCACTCAATCAACCCCCGATTGATTATAGAGTATAATAATTTGAGTGAGTTCCACCAATTTTTATTTCTCCTCGTTAGAGTGGAGGTGAAATGATCAAATGACAACTTTACCCTGATGTTTATATTAAATGGGACAAAACTTACACCCAAAAAAAATGAAAAATTATCATATTTACGACCTGAAATATAATGCAGTATTATTATTTCGAGGATATTTTTGTCTCTCTAATTATTTATAAATCTATTTTATTTATTTCTCCATTATCAAATAACTATCTAAATTTATTTCTATTCTATTTCTATCTTATTTTTCTTATATCAAACAACATCAAATTCTATCTATAATTTCTTCATTTCTCTCTTTCATATTTTTCCCTAATACCTATTTTTCCATTTTATACCAACAAATTAAAGCATTAAACTAATTGTTAGAACACAACAAACTGATAGTGTACATGCAGTAGATAAAAAAATTTGTATTATTACATGATATAACGAGTTGTATAAGTTATTTAATATAAGACAATGTATATTTAGTGATTTGTTATATTCAATTCAATTATTAAACAAATAAATTCCACACACATTTTTCTTAGTAAAATGAAGGAAAGCAAAATGCAAAAAGCATACAATTACTAGGTATATATCCTGAAGGTGAAAGGTGTACTGTATTCGCAGAGCGATGTGGAGATGCTCATTTAATTTGTTGTTGTTTATGGTCAGTCATTGACTCAAAAGGTAAAGAAAGCAAAAAAAAAAAAAAAAAAAAAAAAGGAAATTCTATGGTACAATTTGTATTTTTAATTTTTGAAAAGACTTTTTGACCCCCTATAACCATAATCATGTATTTTTTATTATATTCCCCCATTTTTTTCACATTCTCATTCACAATGCACATGTATTTTATTTAAAATCTATTTTATGTCTTTGAAATAATTTAGGACAGAGTACACGGTTTGTTTCTATGTAATTTTGACCTATTCAATAAAAAAATGACAAGAAGGTACCAAAACCCTCTCTAACGGGAGGGTACCAAATTGTGAAAAAAAAAAAAAAAAGATTGGAATTGGAAAGTAACGAAACCGATGCATTGCATCGCATCAATAGGAACCTTCCTCCACGCTACCGACACAGCTTCTGATTGTTTGATTGACCCAGTATTTGTGGAAATTATACCATCCTGAAAAACATGACGTGAATTTAATGAAATTAATATTGTGGTAAAAAAGAAGAACATATTAATTAATAAAATCCATTCCACTGTTTTTGTCTCGAATTCATGGTCAAAATTTGAGTTCAATAAGCAAGCTATTGTAATCCAAACATCGTGTCAATTGTGATTTGTTTTAAACCTTAGTTATTTTATGTTTCGATTAATTTACAATTATAACCTTATTAAATGGCTAAGCCACTGGAATTATATTTATGCTGGTGAGATATTTAAATAGTTTACATAACAAGGATACAAAAAAAATCTTATTAAATAGTTTTCAAAAATCAAATTTTCTCTACAAAGTAACAAAAGTTAAACACCTCATTGGTATTTTTAAAAACAACGGTATGTAATCAGAACATTTTTACATTAAAATGATGATTAATTAATTAGATTGGATAACGTAATTCTTACTATTTTATTTGATCTAATAACCACCATTAAATCTATATAAATTATGTTAAAATTCTTATTATTAGCTGTTAACCAAATTAAACTACTTTAATTTTGGAAAATTTAATTTTAAAACTGAATTTATTCATTCATTTATATATGTGTGTATGTATAATTAAGGGAGACAAAGCGAAAAAGTTCAATAAAATAATACTTGCTAGCAATGCATCACACGCATAATTTATGTTATATTATATGTATTATATTATATTATTTAATTTTATTTATAGTAAAGTACGTGTTAGTTATATATGTTAGTTAAATATAAAAAAAAGTTATAATACAATGGTTAATATGGAAATATTTTGAAATAAGTAGCGTTTTGTACAATAGTTCTTATGTGGGGAAGATTATTTTTATATGAATCTCAATTTATACTTAATCGTTAAAGAATAATTATAAAATAAAATAAAATAAAATGAATTAATTTATATATATAATATATACACAAAAATGTTTCTCTATTATATAAATAGTAGATGGGAATATCAAAATTTAGTATAATTATAATAACAATAATAATAATTTAAACTTGATATTGAATAAAATTTTATAAAAAAAATTATAATATTTTAAATGAAAACAAAAGAGAATATATTATTGAATTATTAGAATAATTGAAATCAAATCCTACCGAACAAGAGTCAATTTAAACATATGAAAACATGAGAAATTCAATATAAGAATAATTTAAATTTCATATTAAATCGATTTTGAATTCAGATAAATTATTTAACATTTTTAAATGAAAACAAAAAAACCGGTTAATGAACATATACAAACTTCGAAAAGGATTTAATGTATATAAACTGACCGTGTAAAAAATTTTACATGGTCTCATTAATGTGATGTTATATCATTTATTGAATTTAATAACACATAGGGTGTCATACTATGATGTGGCAACACATCATTGATGACCGTGTAAAATTATTTTACGTAGATTGTCAGTGTAAACTAAATAAACCTATATCATGCTCCACTAATAGACATATTGGTTGAAACAAAAGTGTATTATAACCCAAACAAATTTTACTTAGAAGTTAGAATTTAAGGATTTCAACCTTTTAATGATAGGCTTAAATATATTTTTTTGTCCCTCTAAAATACACACGTTTTTATTTTTGTCCTCCTATTTTTTTTTTTTGTTTTATCTTTTCGTACCCCTAAAATTTTCTTCTTTTCAAAATAGTCATATCTGTTAGAATAGTTAGATGTGATTGTTAATATCTATGTTGACTTATCTTTCTCACACATATGTGATATCAACCGTGTTAATATTTTAGTTTTATAATTTATTTTATTACCTCAAACTGTTGAAAAAATAAATTCCAAACAAATAAAATTAGAAAAGCAATTTCCGGACACTCTCTCTCAAAGAACATTCTTCTTTCTTCTTCAACTCATTCCGCCATTGTTGTAGAGCTCCATTATCGCTGATCAGAGACAGACACTCCATTAATGCATATCTCTAAGTTGTACTTGGTAGCAGGTATTTCTTCTTCAACTTGTATACTACAAAGTTCCAAATTTGAAATGGCTTACGGGTTTGCAGTAAATTTTTCAGACTCTCATCATTGTGTTTCTCACAACAATATATGTGTAAATGCGAGGAGAAATTGATTTTTCTAACATCTAATACATCATCTAATCCTGGAAAAAAGTTTTGGAGATGCAGATTCTAGAATGTAAGAAACTTCAATCCCTAAATTATTTAGTCCCTCTAATATAAACTTGTTTTCAATTTAGTCCCTCCAATATTCCCTCTATTCCATTTTAGTTCACCGTGTTACTCTTGAGGAAGTTATTCATTTTGTTCTACAATTTGTTACAGACGCCTAACATGTAATTAATTATTTTCGTTGGTGTGAGAATGGTAATAAACCTAGTGAAGTTTGTCCAAGCCAAGAAGTGGATGAATTAAAAAAAGAAGTGGCAAAATTAAGGAAGAAAGTGGTCAAGCTGCAATACAAGCTTAAAGAGGAGAGGTTTTGGAGGAAAATTATGGAGCGTCCGCCTCAAATCAACGACAATTGAGCTCTAGAAGAAGACAACAATGGTGGAATGGACTGAAGAAGAAAGAATAATATTTTTTTAGAGAGAGAGAGGGTCCGAAAATTGCTTTTCTAATTTTATTTGTTTGGAATTTATTTTTTAAACAATTTAAAGTAATAAAATAAATTATAAAATTAAAATATTAAAACAGTGGATGTCACATATGTGTGAGAAAGACGGGTCAACATAGATGTTAACGGTCACATCAACACTCTGTTAACTATTCTAACAGTGAGGACTATTTTGAAATGAAAAAATTATAGGGGATGAAAAGATAAAAAAAATTAAGGAGAAGAAAACAAAACCGCGTGTATTTTAGAGGGACCAAAAACATATTTAAGCCTTAACGATATAATTCTCTTTTTTTTTTTTTGAGAAACCTATACATATAGGCTGGTTTCATTTTTTACCATAAGAGTATTTTTAATCTTGGTCCAAAAATCATTATAGATGTAGTTACGTGATTAAATCTTGGATCAAGGTGGTGGTTAGAATATGCTTAGATAACGAATTTGAACTTTTGAAAAAAAAACAAAAACTTTAAATATAGCAATATGAAAAATTGTAGGCTTTTGTTAGAGAGTGGGAAGTCACTTCAATCAAGGGGGGAAAATCAAAATCTATAATTTTGACCTTTAATTATTAGTGGTGAAGACATAATGGTCTAGAGTACTTTGTCCCCTAAAAATTCTTGAGAGTTGAACCTTGAAGCCTTGGAACATTGAGACTAAAGCAAACGTGTATCCTTCAATCTAGCCTCCCATTTCTCTAGGCCATTTCTTCATCACAAAACTAGGACCCTTTTCACTTTGACCCAACACCAATGAACAAAAAAAAAAAAAATTCAATTTGTATTCACCCATTATCATCCCTTCTTGCTGCTACTTTCCTTCTACATTGCATTTTTGTTTCTTAGAGGAGAAAAGTGGTTACGCATCGTGGCACATGCATCATGTTAATTAACTCTTCGTAACTTCTAGCTGACATGGTCTTCACTTGGCGGGCTCCATATTATGGAACTGAATGGAATGAGGAATAATGCCTCATTGGTCTCTCTCATTTTATTCTTGTCCGGTTTTGTTTTCACAAGTCTTCTACCACGGTTTCAATGTGTGGATGGGGGTGACTCTTTTGTACCCTCATTTTACACTAAAGAAATCTATAAGGAGCTTGAAGGTCTTACTACGGCTTTAACCAGGAACATCAAGGAAGATTTAAACTTCTGCATAAAAGATGCGTGCGTCATTTTATATATATTGATATTGCAATTGTCTTCTGTAACATAGTTACTTACATATTCACATTTGTCCTAGTGATTAATTAACCATAAACTTTCCCATCTTTCAGGGAAAAAGATTGGGAGGAAGCTTTTGATTTTAAGGGAAATTTGGAATTTGTGGATGCTTGTCTTAAGCAAAAAGGTATTGGTTACAGTTTCTATAGTTTGGAGAATTTCCTAGAAGGTTGTAGTTATCTATCCTCGGGATGATAAAAGAAGTAAATACAAGATTTCCTTGATCATGACAAGTCGGACTATCCGACCTCACGTGGATAGTAGATTTTTGTGGGTTGGGCTAAAAATCCAGAAGTTAATCGGGTTTTTAAAATAAATGTTCTAGCCCTACATTTTTATGGGCAGTCCAATTTTTTAAGGTTTTTGCAGCTTTATTGGGTTAGACTAAAAAGTCCGAGAGTTATTCAGACTTAAAAAATAAAGGTACGAACCCTACATTTTAGGGGCTTTTGCGGCCTGGCCCGATCAGGCTAAACCATTTTGTTGGCTACCCATTATCTAGTGCCAAAAACATAGTTTTGTGGAGTCAATGAATTAGAATTCATAGATTAAGAACCTTATGGCATATACTCAATATTCACCCCTTTCCCTGTGCTTCAGTTTTAACTTTTTTTTTCTTGAAGCAAGTTATTGTCATTTTTTTATACAAGTTTCTAAATATAATGTAATATAATTGGCAGGTGATTTCAGAGATCGAATATGTACCACTGCTGAAATAAGGTATTATTTTCGCAGTTTCTTCGAACAAGGGGCCTCAGCTACCAATTACGTAAAACCTAACAAAAATTGCAATCTGACTTCATGGGTTTCTGGTTGTGAGCCTGGTTGGAGTTGTAGTGCAGGCCAGAACATTGACCTTAAAAAGGATACAGATGATATTCCTTATAGAATTGATGATTGTCAACCTTGTTGTGAGGGGTTTTTCTGCCCCCAAGGATTAACTTGCATGATAAGTAGGTGATTCCTCTTAAAATAATACCTTTAATAATGATGGAATTATGTTATGAATAATTTTTTCTTTAGTTTGTTATTAAGATACTCTTTTCAAATATGGATCTCTTTTTTTTTTAATCTTATGATAAATGCATACACAAATATAATATGTGTTTCTTCGGCTTTGGTTTTGATAGTTATCATGCTAAATATTCTTTAGTTAAAAATGTTGAAATTGTCTTTTGTGTATGATAAGTAGCTGCTTTAATTAGTATCATGTCTTTAACTTTTTTTATTTTTATCCTTAATGAAGCTTGTCCGCTTGGTTCTTATTGTCCACTTGCAAAACTGAATCGAACAACTGGATTATGTGATCCGTAAGTTCTAATGTTGACCTTAATTTTCTCAACTATAGTTTATGTTTAGTCATGAAATATATTCATCAATATTAACAACTCTAAGTCACTTGAGTGGCTAGGTTGGGGTGGGATTTGAACTTAAATGGTGTTCATAGTTTCAAGTCATGGTGACGAGTCTTTGATGTATAAAACAAAACAAATTTGCAGATATAGTTACCAAATTCCTGCAGGAGAAACAAATCATACTTGTGGTAGTGCTGATATTTGGTCTAGTGTTGTGAACAATAGTGATATCTTCTGTTCTCCAGGATCATACTGCCCAACTCCAACACGCAAAGTTTCTTGCGACAGTGGGTATTAACTTATTCCAAACCTTCTTTTTCTATTACCTAAACTATCCAAAATAATTTTGTTGCAAAATAAGATGTCCTTTAGATCATCATTACATTTGTCAATTGGAACTTGCAAGAATGAAGTACTAACTACTAATAGTGTGTTTAGTTTACAATGTATCCACATTTCAAACGTGGATCTGAGCAGAAGCTACTCTCAGTAGTGTTTGCCCGGATCCACATTTGAAACGTGTTTTTCGGGTAAACCAAACACACACTAAGAATCTATACTCACTGACATCTTGTTCTCCAATTTCAGATATTACTGTAGGATGGGTTCAACTCATCAAAATCGTAAGTTCAATGTTTTTTATAATCATGATTTAATGTCGTGTCATGAACTAACTCTCCAAAGAATTTAAATTGTTAAGTGAAAACATAATAATTTTTATATCTAACACGCTCCCCCATGCAAAAGGATTTTCGACTTGAAACATACAATGTAAAGGCTCATTTCACCTTGAGCAAAAATATTAATTTTTTATGTATACGAATAAAGGTAATAATGATTGATTTATGTATTATTTGGTCATAAAGGCTCTAATACCATGTCGTGAGATGAATTAACTCAAGCAAAAATTTAATGTTGTTAAGAACGACATTAGATTAGAACCTTACATTGTATTGTTCAATTTTGAAGGATGCTCTAAGTTGAGTTCCTGTAATCCAAACACAGCAACCCAAAATATGCATGCGATTGGCGCTTTGCTTATTGTAAGTATATGTTGATCTTGTATTTGATGTAAGTAATTTTTGAGTCACTATTATTCATTTTGCTTAATTGTTTATGCAATATTAAAAATATTGCATTTTAGTTCACTTTTTTCATGCTCTATCAAGATTTTCATATACAATTTTTTATCATCCCTTTTCTCAAGGTCCATTTCATCATATTTGGTATTATTTTACCCCTTGTAGGTTGCATTGAGTTTTATTCTGATCTTCATTTATAATTGTTCCGATCAAGTTCTAGCTACTCGAGAAAGAAGGAAGGCAAAATCCCGAGAAGCTGCAGCAAAACATGTAAGAGAAACTGTACAAGCTCGCGAAAGGTGGAAATTAGCAAAAGATGCCGCTAAGAAAAGTTTGCAACAGAGTTTAGCTCGCACCTTTTCTCGTAGAAAATCAATAAAACAAGTAGAGCAATTGCCAAAAATTCCTCTAGATTCATCAAGCAATCATGAGCAATTAACTACAAGTTCTAAAGGCAATGAGAAAGAGCCTAGTAACCTAACTAAAATGTTAAACTCCCTTGAGAATGATCCAAATAGCCATGAAGGATTTAATCTTCAAATAGGAGATAAAAACATTAAAAAACAAATAGCAAAAGGAAAAAATTTGCATACACATAGCCAAATTTTAAGGTATGCTTATGGTCAAATTGAGAAGGAGAAAGCTCAGCAAGAGCAAAACAAAAACTTGACTTTCTCAGGAGTAATTTCAATGGCTACTGAATGTGAGGTGAAAACGAGGCCTGTGATTGAGGTAGCTTTCAAAGATTTAACTCTCACTTTGAAAGGGAAAAACAAACATCTACTAAGGTGTGTAACTGGTAAAATCGCTCCTGGTCGAGTGTCTGCTGTCATGGGGCCCTCAGGAGCGGGTATTGTTATTTAAACAACATTTCTTTCAGCTTTGGCAGGAAAAGCAAGAGGATGCACTGTGTCTGGCTCAATTCAAATTAATGGCAAATCTGAATCCATTCATTCATATAAAAAAATTACTGGTTTTGTGCCACAAGATGATATTGTGCATGGGAACTTGACAGTGGAGGAAAACCTTCGTTTTAGTGCAAGGTGCAGGTATCTTATTTGCCTTTGACAAGCTACTCTTTGAATTTGTTATCTCTTCTAAAAGTCATTGCAATGGTTTGCATCATAATAAATTAGTACACTTTATTGTATATCTACAAATCATGTAGGATGTGTTTATACTTTTAAACTTTGGTTTTTTATAAAGCTTAATGGTGTTATTTGGTTCATTCAATCTATGTGAGACAATATTTGTTGATGGTTGTTATTATTATACTTCTATATCTATTGTGGGTAAAATATGTTTTTGGTCCTGCTAAAATATAGCCCAATTTAATTTTTGTCCTCGAAAATCTTTTTTTTGGTATTGGTCCTCTCAAAGTGAAAAAATATGTGACATTTTGATCACTCTAATTAATTTTTACTCCATATAAAATGCACTCAATTTGATTTTAATCCTCGTAAAAAAAATTTATTTAGTACTCGCAAAATACGTGGGTCTTGATAATTTTGTGATTGTCAAAGACACTGAGGATCGACCTTAACAATTTATATTTTTGTGAGGACCAAAACCAAATTTTTTATACAAGGACGAAAATCAAATCGAGTGTATTTTACAAAGATAAAAAATATATATTAGCCATTTGTTTTTCTATTTAATAATTTTATTGTTTTGATTAACATGTTGTTTCAAATCTTTAAAAACAAATTTGAGTAATTATTATATATACCAACTTCATATTTAACCGTGAAGCGTTTATGAAGAAAAAAAAAATGCGTAAACCTCTTTTTAGGTTTGATGAAGTTACATGGACATTATTATCCTTATTTATTTTTACTTCCTATCTTTTGGTGTGAACTTGTTAATGGTTTGACATATGTCCTAACTTTTATAACAAACTTTTAAAGATTTTAATATGTACTAGACTACTAATAGAAATGATGGATAAAAATAAGTCATTGCATCTAAACTTGTTAATTTTTTTGTTAAACCAAAAAAAAACTTGTTACATAGTTTTCTTGTTAATTTTAAAGTGAACCTTTATACTAAGTACCCGATATGAACACTTGTTTTTATGAGAGGTACAGTGTAAATGCAATAGTCATTTGAGACTTATAGGTTGATTTCACTTTTGGTCTCCTATTATAGCTTATGCGCGATTTTAGTTCTCTATATTTTTTTTTGCATAATATTGATCCACCTAAAATTTTTAATTCTGAATTGGCAGTCCTTTTTACACATACTTGGAGTCATTAGAGGAGCATATTTTTTAGGCATATTCATTATTAGAAAATTTAGGGGATTAAAATTTCGAAAAAAATAGGGGATCAAAATCACGAATAAACTATAAATGAGAGAATAAAAATGCAATTAAACCCTTTTCCCCCTACAATTTTGTATATTATTTTTAGTTTATAATTCTACTCGCATCTAATTGTTTACCTCATTTAAATGGTTGTTTCTCAATACTGGAGACTTCCTGCAAACATGCCAAAACATGATAAGGTTTTGATTGTTGAAAGAGTGATCGAGTCCTTGGGACTTCAACCAGTGAGGGATTCTCTAGTTGGAACGGTGGAGAAAAGGGGGCATATCTGGAGGACAAAGAAAACGTGTAAATGTAGGGCTAGAGATGGTGATGGAGCCTTCATTGTTAATCTTAGATGAGCCTACGACTGGTTTGGACAGTGCATCTTCTAGTTTACTTCTTAAAGCCCTTCGACGTGAAGCTCTTGAAGGTGTAAACATTTGCATGGTGCTTCACCAACCAAGGTAATACATTTCTCTCTCTCTCTCTCTATCTATTACTACCAATTTTATCTCTAATCATATGCATTTATAACAACTCTTGTATTTTGATTTTGTTGTTTTGCAGCTATACTTTGTTTAGAATGTTTGATGATATAATATTTCTTGCCAAAGGTGGACTTACTGCATATCATGGTCCTGTTAAAAAAGTAGAAGAATATTTTGCTAGCATTGGGATCCCTGTTCCAGATCGTGTGAATCCTCCAGACCATTTCATTGACATTTTGGAAGGTTTAGTGAAACCAAGTTCAGGTGTAACTCATGAAACACTTCCTGTCAGATGGATGCTTCATAATGGATATCCAGTACCCACAGACATGCTTCATCTTGCTGATCAAATCGCCACATCTTCATCTGCCTCAGAAGAAACTGATGTGTCCAAGGGTATTGAGGAAGCTTCTGATAAATCCTTTGTTGAAGAATTGTGGGAGGATGTGAATAGTAGTGTTCGGATCCAACAAGATAACATAGAGGCAATCTTCTTAAGAACAAAAGACTTATCTAATCGAGTAACTCCCGGTGTAGCTCGACAATATACATACTTCATTCGGCGGTACAAAATCCTATGATTTATTTAGGGATACATAAATCTTGTGAGTTAGTATAAATAAAAATGCTCATAAATCCAATTAACCAATACAATTGAATTTCTAAATTCTTCTTATCAAGCTTAGCAACTTCATCTCCTAATAAGAAATAAAATGGAAGATGTAGCTTAGAGCCATGTATGTTTTATGAACATATGCATGTATTTATGTATAGGTATTTAGAAAGTTTTCCATTGTGTACTTTTCATAATGGAAAGTAACATTTCATAAATTTCTTTAGTATGACATTTTGTTGCAAACTACTTTACAGCTTATTTTGAATGAGTTGTTTATCCTTTCAAACCATAGTGAACAATTTGTTGTGTTTATTATATTGATTGATTTTTTTAGCAAGTTAATTAATTCCTTTCAGGGTTGGAAAGCAGCAACTGCGAGAAGCAAAATCTCAAGCAGTTGACTACCTTCTTTTATTGGTTGCCGGTGCTATTTTAGGAACTCTTACCAAAGTAAATGATGTAACATTTGGGTCCCTTGGCTATACATATACTATAATTGCTGTCTGTAAGTTTGAAACCTATATTCTCTTTTTTGTATCACTTTGCTTATTCTAGCTCGGAATTAAATCTATCCTATTTTTGGGTTATTTTAGCGTCTACTTTTTTGCTAGATTGATTATCATTATACGAAATTTTTGTTCTAACAACTCCCATGAATAAATTGAAGTTTTTAAAGTTTATTTTATTTATCATTGGATTACATGAGTTTTCCATTTTGACTTTTCCCTAATTCTTATTGTAAATATGCAGCTTTACTTTGCAAGATTGCTGCTCTCAGATCATTTTCTCTTGATAAATTACAATACTGGAGGGAGAGTGCTGCTGGGATTAGCAGTTTGGCCCATTTCTTGTCCAAAGATACAATAGATCTTTTCAACACAATCATCAAACCTGTGGTTTATCTGTCCATGTTCTATTTTTTTAGCAACCCAAGATCAAGCTTTATAACTAATTATGCAGTTTTGCTTTGTTTGGTATACTGTGTGACTGGCATGGCTTATGCATTAGCCATTTACTTTGAGCCTGGTCCTGCACAACTAGTATGAATCATATATCATTGAACTCATTGTAACTACACATTTCCTACATGATGTTGATGATAACAACATATGTTTTTATTTTGGTTCTCTTTTGTCATTTGTAGTGGTCAGTGCTTGTTCCTGTCGTCATGACTCTCATTGCAAACCAGAATAGAGGTACTACATTTATGAAGATCTTAGTACAGTTATGCTACCCAAAATGGGCGTTGGAGGCCTTTATCATCGCAAATGCTGAAAGGTTTGATTTAATTAGTGACTTCTCTTCTTTTACTTATATAAAACTAACGACTTCTCTTTCCCCTTCCTTTTGATGGAGTATTATGCACATGCTCTCATCCGTAAACATAAAAAAAAATATACGTACACATACATTTATATAAATCTATATTGATTTTCCCCATTGTTATCTTTTTTTCCTAATCTAATATTATGTTTGTGCAATGGTTAAAAATCAAGGACAAATTTCTCACATTAAACTAGACACATAGGCTTATTAGTTACACAAACTCCTTAAAGAGTTTTCTTTTATTTATTATTCATATAATAATCTTTAATCAATTCAAGGTCATGTAATTGTTAGGTCATATTTTTTCTATAAGTTTGAAACAACATCATGAGTATCAAATAAAATAAAGTATGTATAAAGTTACAAATTGGGCTAGCAACATAATGTAATTGGAACAAGCCTAGTTAAAGAATGAAAGAATGACTTAATCAAATAAGAGAAAAATGTGTTTTAGATCAATGTAAAATAACCAAGTTTTGGTGTTGATCCTTTCAGTTTTTTATTTAAAGCACCCCTAAATCTAAAATTTTGAAAAATGTTTTTATTGGTGATGTGGCAACTGCCAAGCTAAAAAATCATCACGTGCTATGTGAATTTTTTTTTTTGCTTGCCACGTCACTAACAAGGACGTTTTTTAAAAGAGGTACATTTTAAGATGATGCAAATGAAAAAAAAAATATTTTGAGAACTAAAACCCAAACTCACTTTTTTTACAAGGACAAACAACATATTTTGCCCATAAAATACTTAGTTTATGCCATGATATCCAAGGCGGTTTAATGAGAATAAAACTAGGTAACTTGTAACTTTTATTGAGATGGTTTTATATACAACATGAAACTTAATAGTAGATCTACCCTTTACTAGACTTTTAGAGTTTATTTCTATGTCTCCTGGAAAATGGCAAGCCCAATCTTGGAAAATGACTTATAATTTTTATATTACATCTGAAATAAAATCTACATTTTTATACATCAAAGTTACTAACTTAGTTTATTATGTAATGCTCATGTTTGGAAACTCATTGAGGTTTTAATTTTTGCCATATAATTTTTTAAATCGTGTTTTTCTTAGGCACACTGGAGTATGGCTGATAACTCGTTGTGGTTCACTAATGACGAATGGTTATAATGTCCGCGACTTGCCTATTTGCTTGATTGCCCTTATTTTGAATGGTATAGTTGTCCGAGTCGTGGCTTTCTTTTGTCTGGTGGTTTCCCAAAAGAAGTGATTTAGGATGTGATATTTCAATTATGATCCTATTGTACAACCCATAGTTTATCATATGTCATGCTAGATTCAACCAACCAAGTGGGATTAATTGTATAGGATGTTATTAGCATATTAGGATTTTAGGTGAAGTATTGTTATACTAACACTTACTCTAGTATAAGTAAAATTGATTCCTTTCTCCCTCTTCTTGGCTAGATAAACAATGATTAGTTTGCAAAAGTAATTTTTAACTTCTAATATATGTATGTAATTTATTGTAATCTTGATCATTATTTTTCTAATTAATGATTATAACTTATACTCTTGTAACCTTCATTTTTTATGCCCTAATCTTTACTTTCACTTTACTTGTCTCTCTAGAGTCAACCTGATGTATACGTAGATATAAAACAAATTAATATTTTAACCACTTGTGCAATACACATGATAACATCCCTATAAAAGATTATATTTTTAAAATTTGAATAAAAAATAAAAAAAATAGAAATTATAACTTTTCAATACTAAGAAATTTTTTATTTCATTAATTAATTATTTTATTATAATTTAAAATAAAATAGGATTGCATTGATAAAAACTTTATAAATCTTCCATTATTGACAATGAACATGGGCGCTTCTTGAAAATTCAAATTTAATAGTATAGGTAGTAGATTATAATATGAGAGGTCTATCTTTAAAAAAATAAGTGACCTATTTTCTAAAAGATGAAAAACTTATCTTTTTGGAGAGACAATAAAATATACTAAGAAGTCTATTTTTATAGATTGTTTTCCTTTTATTTACTACCCATCAATAAATAATCCATAGCTTCCTTTTATTTTTTGTGAAATGAGAATATTATTAATGATATTTTTTAACACAAAGTAAAAACTTTATTAATCATTGTGTTTTGGTTTAACTATCTGTGTATATAATATTTTTTAATTAAATATTTTTTATATTGTATAATATTTCAAGTAGTAAAATAACACAAAATCATAATATATAAAGTTGTAATTTAATATAAATAATTGGTAAAATAATACATATCTATACATAATCATTAAATATATGTCTTTATTTATTTTAAAAATATTTTAGATTAAAAATGAAAACATTTGAATTTTTTGAAAAATGATTGGTTTAAATCGGTTTTCACCGGTTCGACTAGTTTTTTTTATTTGTTCTAATTGGTTTTGAGACCTAGCAATTTTTTAGGGTTGAATGGACCATTTACTATATCAGTTCTCGGTTGGACCGATCAAATTAGTCATTTTAGGGATGGAGAAAAAAAAACGTACTTGTGGATATACTTGCATATTTATAAAATGAGTGGGGATCAGTATTATACTACCCGCCCTACGAATATATGCATGCTTATTAAAATATTGAGATTTTTTATTATTTGATGAGATAAAATTTAATTTATATTATTTATAATAATATTTTAATATATTAATACCTTAATGATATTATATAATATTAATATAATATTATAGTGCATTATATGACATTTTTTTTCTTTTTTTTTTAATTTTTAAATTATTAAATATTAATGAATACCCGCGAATACTCGCTGTAAATATGGGTATCCATTAATTTTAGCGAATATAATACGAGTGCCATATTATCCGCCTTGCCCCGCTCCATTGACGTCCCTAATCGGTCAATATGGGTGGAAGTAGGCCGAGTAAAGTTAGGCTTTGTAAGACCCAAGTCTGACCTGCATTATATTTCCGTTGCCCAACCCTGGTCTGTTACATGTTATAGGCCATTATCCCAAGCTTAGTCTGACATGTTTGAAAGCATGATTTGGCCTATTAGTTTGCTTAAAAGTCTATTTCATATTATGACCTTTAAATAGGTCGATAGGTCAATCTCTAAATAACCTAGTATATTTACGGATTAACAAACTTTTTAATAATGTAAATATGTCATTTACATATGCCTTTAAATAAGCCAACATGTAAAATTAAAATGTTATATATTATTATCATAGTATTTATTATGTATAATGTATTTATATTTTTATTAAAAATATTATTATTTCCACCGGTTTCGGTTAAGCCCGATTTTCAAAACTATGCTCATGGGCGAAGAGAGTGCATATAAATTAATCGAAAGTCGATATACACGGCATTATTACAGCAAGGATGAAGAGAGTGCAATGCAACATAAAATAAAAACCTCATTCATTCGCAACACGTAAGTAGTCGTTGGTAGTGTGACAGGGAAACTACTTGTTTGTATATCTTAGCAACTTTGGGGGAAAAATGCAATTTATGAAACCGGCGTTTCGAAACGCCTGCTACCGCTACACCTTCTTTTGCTCCTTACGCTTAAACCCTAACCCCTTTGTCCTCGTTTCGCTCCCCGCTTCGCCGTTTCTCAGATACGACGAAACGTTTCGCCCCAAATCGCCCGTTTCCTGCTTCTGTTCGTCAATGGCGGGCGGTGACGGTTCGACGCAGTCGCTGGAGGAGCATTTCGGTGTGTTGAGAGCTCAATTGGAGCAATCGGGAACACTGCGCGAGCGAATTCGAAGCGTCGTATCGGAGATTGAGTCCACCGCCAGGTTCATGTATGCTAACCTTCTTCTGGTGCACCAGTCTCGTCCCACTCCAGGTACCAAAATGCCATGCTTTTTCGTTAATTTTAATACGACTGCATCTCTTGATGTAGTTAGTGATAATGATTTTGTTACCTATTGCACGTTGAATCTTGATGAGGTGTTTGCCTTCACTCACTCTGTGCTGAATTTGGATGGTTTATTATGTTTTGTTTATGCTTCAGTTAATTGTAGCAAGGCAATAGTAGCTTATTTTTTGACAAGTGTTTCCTCATTATCCTATGTATGTGGTTTTTTCCGTTTGAATAGAGCTTTTAGAGAAGGCCAAGTCTCGAATTGATGTGCTAAAGGAGCAGTACAAGCAACTTGCTGAAATTCTTGGAGGGTGCCCTGGGCAATACTATAGGTGATTTAAGTTTAGGAGGAATTTCTGTACTGCTCATCTCCTCTCTAGTTTATGTAATGTTTTTGTGTTCTTTATTTGTAACCTATCTTTGTTTCCACATAATCTAGGTACCATGGTGATTGGAGGAGTGAGACACAGACTGTAGTTTCGCTGTTTACTTTTATGCACTGGCTTGAATCAGGAAGCCTTCTTGAGCACAAAGAAGCTGAGGAAAAACTTGGCTGTATGTCTTAATACTCTCTTGTGGTACTAAGTACTAACTGACGTGTGGATCAATGTTTTATTTATTTTTTATTCTTTGGGCATGGTTGCATTCATATGTTGTTGTCATTACTAATTGAATACATTATGAGGTCCTAAGTTTCTAACCGGTAGGGGAATTTGAGCTCAAACTGTTCTGTTCTGTAAAAGGTTGTTCTGAACAACACTATATGCATGGATGAATGTTGCTTTAATAGGATTTGGCTCCTCTAAAGTGAGAGAGTTACTTTAGAGTGTAAAATAATCAATTATAACCATTGATTTGAAAGTTAATGATTGATATTAAACAATTTCATATTTTATCATGCACATGCATGTATGTGATCATAATGTCAGCCATTAATTTTTAAATCAATGGTTATTATTTCTAATTAGTTTTTAAATTAATGGTTATTGTCACCCATTGAAGAATGGAGACTATAAATTCTTGAGCTTGTGATTGTAGTAAACTTATAATTTAATGCACATAGCTTAGAGTTGATAGTTTGACAATTTATTTGTTTATCTTCTATATGTACCATACTCATTCATGTCTTTTGTGACACAGAATTAGTGGCAACAAAATGCTTTTTTCTTGGGGCAAAAATGTTAACTTCTACTTCATGCTCGTTCAGTTCCTATTCATTATGAGATATATAAGTTCTTTATGTTTATCGTTAACAACTTTGCAGTGAATAGTTCAGAGTTTGGTCTAGACATTGAAGACTACCTAATAGGTGAGTGTTCTAACTTCTAAAGTATGTACTTGCTCTAATTGTTTGTTTCTCAATGATGATCATTAGTTGAGATGAATATGATTCCCTTCTTGCATTTTAATTTTTTCGAGGCATGCTTCTTTCAGTGAGTAGTGACCAATTTAAATATGATTACTGTCTAAAGAAATGGGTGTAGCAATTAGAATCAGTAGGACTCTCTTGGCAGGGGAGCAAGACAACCAAATGTTATCATCTAAATTCATGGTTTTACACATTTAGTAATTAGGGCTTACAGAATATGTTCAGAACTCATGATTCTTAATCCTTTTATTCCTGTCACTCACATCTCCACCTTTTGATTTGGGCCAATAGCTCTAGCTTTTGTCAATCATAGATGCTTACATGGTCAATTATGATTTCACAGTTTTGCCACATATACTGATATTGGTACATTTTTTGTCATGTAGGTGTTTGTTTTATGTCTAATGAATTGGTAAGAACACTTTTCCTCTTAGCTGTTACATATCAACTTGTACAAAATCGGGGAGATATTTCACGCACTCAATGTTTTTAACCTTTTAGTCAAGAGGAACACTAAGACACATGAATATGTGTATACTTGCACCTTCATGGACACAACAGATTATCAAACTTCTGTTATGTTGAAAGAAAATACATCATGACAGTTGCTCAATATTTTGCAATATAACTTTGCAGCCAAGGTATGTGGTGAATCAAGTGACAGCTGGGGACTATGATTGTCCAAGGAAGGTCTTGAAGTTCTTAACAGATCTCCATTCTGCATTCCGTATGCTTAATCTTCGAAATGATTTTCTGCGGAAGAAGTTTGATGGTATGCTATTACTTGTACCTTGTCACATGCATGATTTCTTTCCTTTCCTGTTGTCACTGTGTTAATTCATCAAATAATGTTGCTGGCCTTGCATTCTCAATGTTGTGAGAAATATTTATCATTTCGAAGAAAGATTGGTGCATTAACTGTATATGTAACAAGTAACAGCATTAACATCACATAGTTGTCTTCCTTGAGAAGAGGAGTAATAAGCATATATACTAGCAGAGCATTCCTTGCGCAGTCGCGCCCCCCTTCCCCCAATATTCGGAATGTAGGATTAACTGCAATTTATTTCCTTTACGTCTACCTAGTAAATTTTTAATTGCACAATTTGCATAACATAATTTGCATAGTCTGTTTTCAAAATGGAGTTATATTCACTTGTACCATTTGTTTGCGTGGCATGATTCCACCATTGACAGGCATGAAGTATGACCTAAGAAAAGTAGAAGAAGTTTACTATGATGTTAAGATTAGGGGTTTGGCATCCAATGGTGAATCAATTGGAGATCAAGGAACCGAAGGATAATCTTAGATTGCAATAGCTGTAGACCCAAAACGAGAACTTCAGTACATGGAGCTTTATTGATTTCTCAACAACTATGCACCTTAAGACTTGATAGACTCGGCTTTCTGTTAACTCAGCTGCAACTAGAATTCTGTTTCTGATGGTTGATGAAAGGAAGTAAAGGTTTATCAGTACAGTATAGATTCTGTCAATATCTGTGGCACTGACTCTTTCAAAGCCATTGTGAGAACTGAGAATGCAGTCCCTTTCTTTTAGATGTAAAATATAGCATGTTAAAGTTTATTAATGCTTGTGGACTTGTGGTGGGTTGAACAGGGGCTTTTAGTTCAATCCACGCCGGACAGTCGAAGTCTTTCACTCTTTCTTAACCTTTTTCTTTTCTTTCGGCTAACAATGAAGTGAATGAAGTTGTTGTTTCCGTATTTTAAAATAATTGTAAAGAGTTCAATAGATAATAAAAAAATTGAGAGAATAAGGGAGATAATTCATTGATGGAAAAGAAATATACATACGGGAAATGGGTGTAAAAACAAAACCATGATTCTAAGAGGATACTTCTTTTGTGCAAGATTAAAGATATCCTCCACGAAATACAATTATATTCATACAATTATATTCGAGTCGGGTAAGATTTTGACAAAGTTTTTCTTTTGAATATTTAACGTGACTGCATACCTAGGACTCGAATTTAAGATTATTGGTTAAGCTACATGCCAGAGGAATGTAATTGACTCGAATTCGAGACTATTAGTTAAGTTACATTCGGAGAGAAAAGAAATTTAATCTATGAATGCTAACGGCTCCAGTGACAGCGGATAAGAATATTTGTCAAAAAAGATTGTTGTTCACATTTTACCTCTCTTAAATACATTCGTTTTTTTATATCATGGAAGTACTGAATTAGTAAACAACCTGCTAATTATTTTTAAGAGGTAAAATTGATGATTTTGATCCATGGAAAATATTAATGAAACAAGAAGGTTAATTCCTTTGTGCAAGGCTGCAAGCAATCGACATTGTTTATTACAATCAACAAAGTAACAAAAGGCCTATACAAGACAGCGGAATTGAGCTAGTTCTTATGACATTTACCCACTAAACCCACTCCACTAGAACCTACAACCTCAACACTAACGAGGAGCCTATGCCAGCAGTTCATACATTTTATACGAGTTAACCATATAGTACAACATAACCTTGGACTATGTTATATTAACCTCAATAACTTGCAAGCGCTAATAAAGAGACCTATTATTTAGAGCACCCTTTGATAATATCATCATATATGACCTATCCACATTATGTAGCTCTCATGCATGGACAATATGTTTGGACTTGCCATCTTCATTTCTATTACCACCTGCGTTAGGCTCGGCATGGTGGTTTGCACTTTGAACTCTACTTTTTGGGTTATTGGTATTGATGTTTTCCTTTTCAATGTTTTCTATTACTTTTCCCCTTCCAACGCGGTTCCTCTGCTCTTGACCATATATTCCACCTAACCCTGAGGCCCTTGACTCCCTCAAGTGAGAGGTCACCACTATAATTGCGAGAAAAATTGCTAAGAGCTTCATCTGGAAGCACTTTACCTTCTGTGCTTTCTAAATGCAAATGAAGGCTTAGGCTGGCATACACTATATAGAGAGAACTGCCTTTATGCACTATGAGGTGTCAATTTTATATTAAATAATTGTGGATTTGTCCAAATATGACAAGAGAAAGTGGATTTTCACACAATTTCACTATGACAATCGAGGAAAATCTTGTTAAACGATAAGCATGGAGTAGGATAATGGTATAATACTACTACCTTTATTAAGTGGAATTATTTGTACGGGATTTCTTGTTTAAGTGGGTGTTTGTGTTTAATTTTCATGAAAATCATTGGATGTGGTCCGATGTTACTCTCAATAACGTTCGGATACACGTTTATAACATAATTTTGATAGAAATCAAACATTGTATAAGTTGAATTTTTCCAATAGAAGTCAAATCAGATAATGGAAATCTTTTGGCAGCTTATGGGTTGATCTATCTGGTTCTATAGACGTTTTTCTTTTTCTTTTTTCTTTGTTTATTATTCTAAGAAGGCAGTAGTGGGCTGAAGATTTGGTTTTCTTTCATTTTATTTAATATGCTCTTAAAGTACCTGCATCACAAGAGTTGCATTATCCTTTCATTTTAAATTAAATAAAATATTAGACAAAACTGTGACATAGAAGAATATTCAAGTCCACTGAAATTATAGATGCCAATGTATAATTAAACACATATCTTTTACAATAAACCATTATTCTATTTGAAAATGCAGAGATATTACAAAGGTGAGCAAAGATTGGGTCAACCATGACTGAAAGTTTAGAACACATCACACATTTTAACAATAAAATAAGGATTTATTCTAACATGCATTATCATACTCTGCCTAGAAGATTTGATCATAAGAGTGATCATTATTATTCTATAGTGACCGACCCAAATCCTCCAAGACGGTGGAGCAGATTGGATTCAATGACCAGACCAAATTGTCTAAAACCAAGGTAGGTTTCCACTGACTCAACTGTAAACTAATTTTTGGATTTCACACACTATTCTGGCCAGAGGGCCATTGCTTCCCAAAAGGAAGCATGGAGAGGAATTAATAGAGGGATGTGAGTGGGGGCACTTAGGGACAAAATAATAATGTGGCATGAAACACCAGCTCATGTGAACAGAGGAATGCACGTGGAATGAGTGATAAGCTAGTCAAATCAAATAATTTCATTGCACAAAATGGATGATGTATTGTAAAATATATGATGATAATAGTTCCTTGAGTTGAGTTGAGTTGAGTTGTCAGTCACCAGCACTTCCCTATGATTTTGCTTGGTCTAAAACACACAAAGCTCCCTCACTCACTCATCATGAACCTTATCATATCTTAACTTGTAGAACTGTCTCATCAAGCCTTGAAAACTCTCTCTTATCACTATATGCTAATGTTGTGCACGTATCATTGGATTTGGGCATGTGCAACACCTGCACAGATATGATGTAACAATACCATTGCTCTCTAGAACTCAATACAAGATAGATAAAAAGACCCTCTTACTAAAAAAAGTAGTCATTGGTAGATATAAACAGGGATAGTAAATTAGTGTAAAATCAGAGATCGCAATGAACATAAATATGAATCCTGAAGTGTCATAAATGAAAGTTAAATTTCAATGTTTATGTTCATCAGGATTTGAGAAAATGGTTGGTAATAAGGGCGAGGATGTTGGACTTGAATTGCATTTAGCAATATGAAATTGAATAAAGTGTTACTGTTACATAGTGAGTAATTTCACAAGATCCACAGAAGGGCTTTTCAAAAACATGTACTTACTTCCTCTGGTCCCTATCGTATCTGTTTAACTGCAAATGATGTGCCAAACTAGAAATGCTATGCCTTTCAACCAACCAAGCACAAAACCACATTTGTCTTAAAGGAGTCAGTATTCTGGTTCTCAATCATCTCTGTGGAAGAAGAAGAGTGGACCAGGAAAAAAGGAACATCAAAACCCCATCTACCAACTATTCCATTTAAAATGCTGAATGCTACTCTTCAAAGAAAATTAAATTTCTAACTTTCTTTAAACAAATTGGTAAAATTAACTTTCCTTTTTTTTTTTACTTTTGGCTATTCTTGCTGTATTTTGTTACCCTTCTCTCAAGCAACATTCATGACACTACAATGATAAGATTCATCATAAGATTAAAATGGATAGAAGGAATCAAGTCAAACATGTCACGTTTACCGAGGGTCAAAACTTTCAGGGTACAGAACTCTAACTTCCATTCTCATCTCTGCCACATATTTTCTTCCAACCCTTATACAATGCATCAGCATAGCCCATTTCCTGTTTGCCTGATTGAAGCGACTCAGAGATAGTAAAATTTAAACTTACTTTACATTGGAGCCAATGCTACTCTTATTAGTGTGAGTGTTTGTTTGGTTTCTGTTGGGAATAGTCAGAATCAATTTTGTTGAATTGATTTTAAATCACTTTCATCTAACATGTTTAGTAAATCGTGCATCATTCATTTTTTATTAATGATTCTATAAATTTATCAAAATTAATCCAACTGTAAACCAAATAGACCTTTAATCTAGACCAACGTTTTAAACGTGATTTTGATGAAAACCAAACACACGCCAAGTAACATTTTTGTACAGATGGTACCCTCTTGATTATGCCTTGCAAGATATAAGCTTTTCCGTGCATGCACAAATTCAAAGATTATTCAACATAAGTAGTGTGTTGAAACCAATCCAAATAAGAATAATAAATTCACAATTCACGTCAATACATAGGCTGAAATTGACAAAGACACCAACATTCTACATAGAAAGTGACTGATTAAATTCGTTCATCCCCCATCTCTCATAAAACATGTGATTAATCAACTAGTTCCACTCCCTGACAGACCTTAAACCAAATAGACCCAACATTCTGGATGCACTCAGTTTCTTCTTCAATTTGACCCACTATCTATTCTATCTAGCATTCAACCAACATCCAATAGTCTCATGGACATTTAGCTTAAGCACCTAGCACCACAAAAATTTCACAAAAATCTGATACCTCTGTTACAATATCTATCCAACATGTTCCATGTATTAGAAACGGATTTGAATCTTCTTGTGTTTCTTCCCTCATGTTATACAAGATAAAGACACAAAATTAATTAGGTATGAATCACCATTAAATTCACTTTTATGTTTTCTCTTTTCAACATGAAAAGGAATATAAAGAAAAAAGAAAGATAGTGTATAAAGGGTGGTAGTCAACTAATCAAATTAATTTAGAAATACTGCTTCTTAAGTTACCATATATTGTGAAATCTAATCTAAATTTAATATAAAAAGTCTAAACGCACGTAAGAGAAATAAGTGGGTTCACCCATCAGTACTTCATCATCCATGAAACTTATCCCATCCCTCATTGATATCTTATCTTTTCCTCCCCAAGTTGTGGGGTCTGAACTTTAAGAACTTCGAAAGGTCATTGATAATGCACTGGCCTTCAAGAATCATAGAAAGACAGAGAACCCTTACATCCCGGGAAGGATATTAATTTTTTGAACATTGAATTAGAGTCATCTAAACCTTTTTCAGTTAGTCTTTAAATAATTTTTAATTCTGATAATTTATGTATCTCAAACTCAAATAGTGTCTTTGAATTTATATATGTTTCATAAATGCAATCATGGTATGGTGACAAATGTAGATGTTTGGCAAATTTTTCATTTTAGCAAGTAACCAAAACTCTGTCTTCAAAGTGGAATTTGGATGGAGGCAGAACACATTTTCTCTTTTCTTTTTATCTAATAATTTGGGTATCTTTATCTAAATAATATTATAAGATGTATATACATTCTTTAAGTAAATCTTTGTCTTAAGTTATCTAAATAATATTCATTCTATCAAAATTAACTTTTAGGGATAGGTTTTAAACATAATACTTTTCAAATACTTATTTTTTTTTGTAAAATTAAAATGCTCTAAAATCAAATTTATAAACTTTAATACAAACAAATGCTAACAAGACAACACTTTCACTTTTATGTATATATAGATAAAAGTTGACATATATGCATGTTCGTACAGCTTCGTATCAAGGTGCAATGCTCTAAAGGAGCTAGCAACTATCAGTATCTGACACATTCAATAATATACATTGGATACTGATATATTGGCCATTTTTGTATTGCCATAAGCTAGGAATCATGTCAACAACCATTTAATAGTACAAGGCATTGGTACTTGCCGTGCCGCAACTATATAAACCTTTTCATTTTCCAATTCCAAGTACTTCATGTACTTTTCTCCTCTACTCTCTCTCTCTCTCTCTGTTTCTCTCTCTCTTTCAGCACATAGCCAAAAAGCAAACACTATGAAGGGAAAGTTTCTAAGAGGATGTGTTAACAAGTGGAAGAAAATGGGGAGTGGAGTGATACCATGTTCTTCCTTGGATTACTGTTGTAGATGGGCTTTGTGGTCTTCCATGCATAAAAGGGACTTCATCCCAAATGATGTCCCAAAGGGTCATTTGGTTGTCTATGTAGGAGAGAATCACAAGAGATTTGTCATCAAGATTACTTTACTCAACCATCCACTCTTCAAGGCCTTGCTGGATCAAGCTCAGGATGAATATGATTTCACAGCAGATTCAAAACTCTGTATTCCTTGCAATGAGAATCTTTTCCTCAGTGTCCTTCATTGTGCCAGCTCTCCACATAAAGAAAGGGTGTTTGTGTGTGTCTGAGAAATCATCCTTTGAGTCATTAGGTCATACCCTTGAAGTTCTAACAACTATGTTGATATGTAGCCACTGTATGTTGTAGATTGATGCGTAAGTGTCAGGTAGCTCACCATGTTGTATCAATTCAGGAATAGTGAGGTTCCTGTTATGTTTTGTAGTCTGATTAAACTTACATTAAGTTCTTTATATCTTTTCTCAAATTCAACAACATATTCTTAATAAAGGTTATTTAATTTTAAAAATGTTATCTACATATTATTATTTGATTCGAGAACTTAATAGAAAAGATACTAGGAAGGAACTTGATGGAAGTTTGTCATTTCAGTTATTATCAGAGAAAGATGCAGAGTTAGCAAATGAGCAAAGGAAAGTCAACTCGACAAGTTCCTGACTATAGATCCTGATCGGTGGCAGTGACTAAATACATGGTATGACTGTGACACATTTAAAAGACATGGAATACATAAATACCAACTTACACATAGCTAAAACAGACTGTTTTAGTGTTCTGGGGTTAAAAAGTAAAGCAGCAATGAATTATGGGTCTATAGAGGAACCTTAGTGTGTGATATTGCATAACATGGTCCAGATCAACAGAGATCATAAATTAGTAATTAATTTTCAATGTTAACAAATTAGATCAACAGAAATTGTAAATTAATAGTGATTTTCAGTGTAAAAAAAACAGAAGAATGCTCAGACGCTCAAGGGGCCTGATGAACTGAGACAGCAGAGAAATTTGATGTGTTCAAGTAAATTTTGAAGTTTCACGTCATTTTAGTGTTCACATACCATTTTCTTAAATAACTATATCACAAAAATGAGTTTGAAGTATTACAATTTATATTTGGATTTTTTTTTTTCTTATAGGTAAAGCTATAATGAAATTTAGTATAAATTTTTCCATCAATTGCAGAAACTAATTTCATAACGTCTCTATTCAAAGGTAAGTTTAGAGACAAAATTAATCTTGTTTCAGAGCAACCAATATATTAGTATAGTAATCAAAGCATGTTTGCAGCCACTCAACATGATTCTAAAAATGCAAATATTTTTTCAAACATGCACCAAAACAGTGACTGCGTATAGATTTTTTTGAACATTTGGCTTTGTTCCTTGCACCTTCAGGTAAAAGGATATTTACTTGTAGCTTGGGGGGAAGTAGAGAACAAACGCATTAACGCATTTCCATCAGCGGAAGAATGATATGTTTTTGTGTGTGTGTTGAACATATTGAGTGAAAGCATTAAAGGTATTACTCTTATCCATTTAACTATTCCTAGATGATTAAGATTTGTATTGTTTAAATTTATTCTTGATCATCTATTCATAGTCAATATTAACTCTTCTCAAACTCTAATCTGATATGCTTACTACATAGTGTATATATATCGATTAATAACAGTCATACCAGAGTAGTAGATACGTGGGTGAAAATAATGGTCTGCCAAACAGAACAATCATCATCTAGAGATAAAAAAACACCAATGCAACCAAAGACTCATAAACAAGCAAGAGGAATTTCAGACCACAATACTCACGAACTGCCTAGAAATCCACTGCAACTAAACAAGGCTCTGCAAGCTGCTTGTCAGAAGCAGAAGCATTTTTTATTTAACAGTTGAGTTCAATGTCAATATGCAAGGGAGGAAAATCCAAATGCAAGTGTAACTCTAACAGATAAGACATGCATACACTGTCGGGCAGATAAGTAAAGGTGGGGCAATATTGCCGTCGGACCTGGTAAGTCTTCTTGAAAACCACCACCGACCACAAATATCGTTCCTCATTTCTGAAAGTATAGGTGTGCCATACTGCTAGAAAATAAATAAATGATTGTAAGACAGGCACACTCGATAGCTATAGAACCACGTAGACGTAGCTTCTGCCTTCTGGTTAGCACTGATACTTATTGAGGCTGCTAACTGTCAAGCTCAGTACAATTCAATATCTACTTTTTTGAAGGAAACTGGAATGGCAATCTTTGTTTCTTTTGCCCAATAAAATATGTAAATCATTAAGGAATGGTCACTTCCCCTCCCAGAATGGGAGCCTCTCCGGTATCCGGACCGGAGAGGTCTAGTAAACGAGAGATGGATAAATTCCTTGGGTGAGCCCCACAGGCCCTATGGGGCTGACCCAGGAAATGTATCTATCTATCTGGACCAGTACTAGAGAGAAATTGAACTCTCCCCTCCCCTCCCTTCCCTCACAAAGTCACAATGGTCCTTTTGTCAGTCCGTCCTGAGGCTACCTGGTTCATAAAGAACCTAGCTTGTCCATTGGCTAGATGAAATAGATTACCGATCAGAAAACCAAGATAAACCATAAGCTTATTAAATGAAACCATAGAAAATCAGAAAGTCATAAGGAAGCATCTTGCATTTCATGCAGAATTGCATAGAAAATAACCTAATTTGATATTATTTAATGGGATTGATATGAGCAATAGGGAAGAGTGGGTCCCTTAAAAGAATTTTAGTTTTACAAGATAGCCATAACCCTCAGCATGCCACCCGAGGGAAACCACCTTCAAAAGACAGTTTTAAGTAAATCATAGAAACTCGTATATCTCATTTAATTTGGCATTTCGTTTCAGCCAATAACTGTGCACAAATATTATACTCTCTTTATATCTTCCAGAAACTGAACACAAACAACCAATATGAAGAAACCATTCATTAAATTGCAATCAAGATGTAATTGCACACTCTGTTTATACTTCAGTCAGTTGACCCCTTTCCAGCTAACAGAGCATCTATACATCAGAACCTGCATTCCTCAATGCTAGTTAAAGGGGAAAAAAGGTTCAAATCAAGAAGCCATTAAATGACATAAGATAAGCATATCAGCCACCAAACAGAAAACATCAAGTATTAACTCTGACTACTATACATCAGTCTTGCAGAACCAAACGCAAAGCCCTTCAGCAATTAATTTCACCTCTTGGAATGCCCCTTTGCTATACCCTAATTTTGTCATCAACCTAATTTTTGCCTCTCATTCAAACCATACCAAAGTAACTCCATGATGTAAAACAAATTTTATGATATTTCTGCAAGATGATTTACACATGCTGCAAGTGTAGAGGCTTGTTTAGCAAAAGATGTCGGTAATCATGCAAAACAAATGTAAGTTAATTTAGCCTGATTGGAATTCATGGAAACTTTCTAAAATGGGAAACAATGCATAACTCACAATAAAAATTGTCAGTTCTTGCAGATTAATGTGCTTTTCCTTGTTCTAGTAGATGGCTTCCATTCAACTCATGCCGCAAATTGTCCATAAAGAATCAAACATATTACCAAATAAACAGAAATGCCATGTAGTACTTTTTTCATCACAACATAACTCCATTTTTCATGGAGAAAAATCATTACCATTCTTCATTTCTCAAACCTTGTAATTTGTGACTATCATCACCAACACATATTGCATGAACTAATAAAATGATTCCATGAGTAATATACATATGAAGTATCCCCATTCAGAATATACACAAGAAGTATATCGGCTTTCTGGTGAAGTACATTCAACACATTGTTGGTGACAAAAAACTATAGAATGGCGGTGATGGCCAACAGGGACTGCAAAAGTTGGGAGACATTAACATTTGAAACATTGCTGCTACTTGTGCATCACAATCAAAAACCCGTGTGATAAACCGTCATCATCACCACCATGTATCATCTGTGACCTTCAATCAAGCCCTCCAATTCCCTCTGCCCAAATCTCCTACCCTGTAGATTAGCATCCCTATATCTGGCCGAAAAGTAAAACACAAGCCAAGTAACCATGAAATAAACCTCCATGGTGGACTGAAATATCTTGGCGAGAGATCTCCCGCAAAGCCGACCTAAAACCCATCTCACAAACGATCCGCAAAGTACAGCTTCCAAGCATTTTATCTGTATAGCTTGGTTCAACATGGTAGATATCAAATAACAACCTTCCCTCACAATCTCCCTGCCACTCCTCCTGGAGTCCACTATGGCAACCCAGGCATCAATAGAAAATATAAAAGCCACAAAGGTATCCATTAGAAACCAAGTGAACAAGAACCCAGAAATCTCCTTCTCAAAACCCCTAACCCAAGGTGACATAACTGAGAAGGGCATCAATTTCAACCTAACAAACAGCTTGAAAAACGAGTACTGGTCCTCAATATCACCAAAATACCATAGACCCAGAAGCTGAGTCAATGCATCCCTCACAGCCCACCTCATCAGAATAAACCCTGAAAGCCTCTTAAGTCCTAATCTGCAACCATCCCAAACTAAACCAGTAACCGAACTAAACCTCCCTACCAGATCATTAACAACACCAACGAAAACAACACCTAGCACGCACGAATACGTAATCAGGAAAACCAGAATCACCCATCCATAAGCCATGGACAAGAAACTCACCAGAACGAACAGCGTCGCCGCGTCACGACGACCAACCTCCAATCCCTTCATAAAGAATTGCAAATCAACACCTTTCTCCATATCTTGCCCGTTCCCCAAATCGCCCTTCTCGTTCTTCTGATCTTGGACTTCTTTCTCCTCCTCATCCTCCTCGTTTTTATCGCCATCAATCGATAATCCTTCGGCCTTGAACGTGATTCCGGTGCGAACCACCTCCGAAACCCTAATTCCATTGTCAGCGACAAGATCGGAGAAGCCCGATTCAAGACCGAAGGGTCCGAACGCGACGAAGCTGCCATTAACAGGAGGTTTGGAGTTGGAGCCAAAGAGACTGCGGCCATCGTCCTCGTCGCCGGAGAAGAAATCGTCGTCTAGGGTTCCGACGCGCGTGAGGTGGAGAAAAGGAGCGCGGCGGCGGCGTAGAGCGGCGACAGAAGGGTCCTGGGAAGAACGTAGGCGGTGGTGGTTGGCGTTCCCGGCGAGGTCGAGGCGAGAGAGGAGGGCCCTGAGGGAGGGATCGCGGTCAATGAAGGAGGTGACATGAGAGGTGCCGTTTTCGACGACGGTGCGAAAAGAAACGATGAGGAGAGAGAGGAAGAGGAATGTGAAGAGGTTGGAGGAGAAGAAAGAGGTTGCTTCTCTGAGGAGTTGTGCAGTGGAACGCAGGTTCTGCAACCGAGGATGGTCGCTCATGGCGGTTTCTGCGATTTTCTGTTTCTTGTTTAGCGATTTTTCCTTCTTTCTGAGTGTGCGAGAAAGCAGAGAGGAGGTGGCTGGCTATACCGTCGCAGTTTCACGCGCTCCGGTGGGGCCGTGATATCAACGCTCTACGTGAGTAAAACAATTAGATTAGGTGTGGAGGAAGCCTTTACCCGGAAAATAAAGGGAAAACATTATTTTACAATTTTTCTAAATTAATCTAAAAATAAATAATAACAACTTAACAATAATTAATTACCCCCCCGGCTCTCAATTGTCGTTTTTTGGTTTTTTTCCTCGGTAAAGAAATTAATTATGGTTATTAATTGAATTAATGTTACATAAAAAGGTGACGACAAAAAGCATTGCTAGCAAAAGAAAAGGAACACGAATAATGAAAAGAACGTATTTAATTGTTTTTATCAGTCCCAATCATCCACAATAGTTTCAAAATTTAAGGATTTATTTTTAAAGAGATTTTTTTTTTCAAATTATGTTTCTATAAGAAGTAGAATTAAATACTACCTCCGGTCCTATATATATAAGAAATATTGGACTTAAATCATCAAGACCAAGAAAATGTATTGGAATATGTTGTTGATAATTAATAGTGTCATGAATTTATTTTTTTCTAAAAAATACTCTTAGTATTAAATGAGTGAATGAATGGGTATCTCTTTAATTACTCACAATAAATTAAGGGCGTATAATATATTTAGCAATTAATACAACTAAAAATAGTACTATATTTCTTATATATATATGAAAAAAATATTTTTGTTTCTTATATATAGTACTGGATGTAATATTTATTTATTGTTAAAGTGGTAAAAGAAGTGAATTAGTGTAGTACAACACCTTATTTTGCCTAGAACAAAACTCATATACAATTGTGGGAGTTGTATGACGTGCATAGTTACAGAAGTTTTTGTAAGCCATGTGATATAATATTTTTTAATTGGATGGTGTAGATTACTTTCTTTGAAAATGTGTTAGGTCATTATCTTGGCTGTGAAAATTGTAAAAATGGAGTTTCTTGCCTTTATTATTCATCTTCCCATTTTTCTCCTTCCTATCACACATCAAAAAAGTTAGTAAACAATTTTCTATTTTTGTCGGTACCACGACCGTACTTCGCCATCACCACCACGAGTTGTGCCATCTCTAACCCACAAGCCACCTTCACCATGCACTGCCATCGCTCCTAAACGACACTCCCCCTGCTTGAACCCTGATTGAAAGAATGGAAATCTGAGCGTGTGAATATGAATCTGTGTTATTACCAATTACCCTCTTTGTGTGCGATATTTGGATATTAATCACAAAATTGTAAGATGGCTATGGGTCTTAAGAAAAAGTATGTTGTGTGAGAACTACACTATTTGGTCAAAGAACTTATACTCAAATTGAATTTTTTTTTCCCATAACAACATAATGGTGTGCAGTGCTGGTGCGAGTGCGTTTGCTAATTTTCAAAGCTTCCAAAAAGAAAAATGCAACTTGCACAAACCTATTATTGTAGGTAAATACACTTGTGTACTAGTGCACCTTAGACTTACCCACAATTGTGTTGGTAAATTGTTACCCAGTTATAATATCACAAATAGATTAAATATCCATTTCAAATTAAAAAACTTAAACTAATACCATGGTCTCCATTATTTTAAGTCTCCATCATTGAAGTCTTTATCTTCCATTAACCATCCCCTTGCAACACACTAAGACACATTTGTCTTCTCCATGCTTCTCATTTGGTCCTAATATCATCCTCATGCGTCTGTAACACGATGAATTGCTTCTCTACTAGCTCTCCACGCTTCTTGTGTGAACTTTCTTTCTTTCTCATTTCAAGTCACATTGGGATCTTAAGTCTGTAGATTGTCGCTTTCCTATTGATTCTAACACAATTTATCACGACTATCAAATAAAAGATATTAAATTCAATGGCTATTGTTTGAATGTGCATGTAAGTTACACATCCAACATGTGATGCGTAAGTGTGTGTTTGGTTTACCCAAAAATCACATTTCAAACATTGATACGAGTAAACGCTACTGAGAGCAGCGTTGGTCTCAATCCATGTTTGAAACATGACTTTATACAAAACCAAACACACTATAAGTTAAAGAGAGAAAGAGAACACTCTGAGAATGTGAAATAATGAGATTACAATATAATTGGAAATGCGGAATATGTAGCGGATAATTGGGAAAGTGCGGTTAATGGAATAAAGGATAAGGGTTGAGAGTCAAGTTAACAAGAGAATAGGGTAATAAAGTTTGTCAATTTTGGTTTGACGTGGATTCTTAACCCATGTGTGATCTTATAATTTGACAACAGTATCAACAGTACCTACACAATTGTACATAACTTTTGTCCATTTACCTACATTGATTTGACTATATTCTCTGAAATCGTAATTCAATGACTATAATAAACAATTTCATTAAACATCATTCAAGAGAATAGGGTCAGTATATTGCAGGTCGAAATTCAAAAAATATTGTTCTATTTATAGACGTGTCCCGTAATTCCGCTAGGGGTGTCAATCCGAGCCGACCCACTATAGGCCAACACTTTTTTGAGCCGGGTTGTCCCGATTTAGTGGTGGGCTGAAATTTTACTAAGCCAACCCTTTTATGGGCTGCAGACCAAATTGACTGGCCCATAAGTCGCTAACTTAAAAAAATAAAAAAATATTAAAATAAATTGATCTATGTATTAATTTAATAATGTTTTCATCATTATAAACCAAAATTAAAATATAGATGTAATCTATTATATTCTATACCATTCTATATTTTTATTAATAAAATAAAGTATAATAAGTTATCATATTTTACTTTAAAATAACAAAAAATATACATAATAATGAAATTAAAATAAAGTATGTCAGTTGTAACAATCAAAAAATATTAGAAATAAAAAAAATTCAATATATATATATATGTAATTTTAACCTTAAAATGGGTACTAATAACACATGTAGTGTTAAATTTATCAATTATAGTTTTGCTAATTATTATAAAAGATTAAAAAAAAAAAGAAAAAATTGAGCCAACAGGCTAGCCCAACCCATTACAGGCCTGCCTGCAATGGACCACTCAAAATTTGAGCTAGGATGGACTGGGCTAAAATTGAATCGTGCTTGAAATTTCACAGCCCATCTCAACTCATATTGGGCTAAATTGATTGGCCCATCAAACTTAACCCATTTTGACACTCCTAACTTCTGCTACCACCACCATTGGGGACTCTGGTGGGTTTAGAAAAAAAAAACTTATATACTTTTTTTACTATCCTTTAGTACCTGCTAATATAAAATTTAGTTTTAATAATTCTATTAAATACACAACTTAATTATCATTGTCTATTGTCTAGTGTATTCAAAACAATAATGTTGGTATGAAATGATACGAATAACTACATCTATAAATTCCTATCCGTGCATTTGTCACTTATGCTTGAGTTGCATCGTTAGGCACAATGCGATTAGCTAATAACAATATTTTTGTGGGGAAAAAATCATTGCTTGTATACCGAATTGAAGGAAAAATAATAGTTTATTTTCCTTAATAGCGTATTTTAGTTGTTTTTTTATTTTTTTATAAACTATATACACACAACTCAAACATTTAACACAAACACAATAAAAAAAATCGTCTCTTTATTGAGTGCTACTGCTCAACAACTATTAGCATGTTTTTGTGCATCCGTTTATTTTTAATTATCAAATTTTTTTCTTCTACATTTTTACATTAAAGCGCTTGTCTTTGTCTTGAAATGCATGAACCTCCATTATCAATTATTAAACAAGCATACATTATTGACCTTATGGCACTTGATAGACTCGACTTTCTTTTTATTTACTCATTTTTATTACTTAAATGAGATAATTACAAAGAAAAAGATAATAATGTGTCTCTTTATTTCTTCTAATCCCCCCTATTAGTATATTTTTTTTGAAGAAAAATGTCAACCATTTTATTTCTTTTATTTTTTTGATCTTTGTAGGCTCTTGAAAAAAATTTTGCACTTGTGTCTAGAAAATGTTAGTTATTTCTTCTCCTCTTCTCCTTTTAATTTACATTTACATTCGAATTATTTTTTAAATCGTGCATATTATAAAGTAGTTGGATATTGAGTTAAAGCTTAATATAGTTACCTCTTCTTTTCTACTTATAAATGAAAATTTGATAGAGACCTTTTGATCAAGATGCACGGCCATGGATTTTTAATATGCACAATTGTGCATATGTATGATATCAAGTGGTGCATATGTTGCAAGGTTGTGTTTTGTGTCTATATCTTCATCTAACTCGGCTTTTAGGCCTTCTTATATGCTTTCCAAGTTTCACCTCCCTTTCTTGTTATTTTCTACCCATTTCGGTCTCTATTTGTAAATTTTCCTCCAATTGTTGCTTTATCCACCATTCCCACATCAATTTGAAGAAAATGAATGAAAATCGCATGCAAAACAACAGGGAAAAAAAAAATAATTAACCTAAATTCTTGCATATAAAGAGATAAATGACAATTTATCACATGGACATTACATAATCAAAATAGTTTATATGTGAATGAAATGACTAAAATATATACTCTAATTAATTAAGGAAATATAAACGGATTCCTTAGTTGCTATAATCTGTACCAATGTCATCCACTTACAAAATAAAGGTGCATGTTTATATAATTCACTTCCTTGTTTGTATGTAGCATAAAATATTATCCATTTTCCCATATTATATGCAATTAGAATAACATTTTAAGTGTTTTTCTTGAAAAACATTTTCATTTTATAAGGATTTCCCTCTAATTTATATTCTAAACAAATTGAGAGCGCCTAAATGATAGTCTGGCATGATTGTACCCCTCTAAATGGGTCTAATAAAATGAGCGGGCTATAGAACACCCATAAACAAAGGAGGTCGCCATTGAACGGAGTAGGCCACAAAACACACAAGATGCACAAAACATCCAAAGTAGCAGGTCGCAGATCGCGTCGCTAGGGAAACAAACTAGTGGGGAAACTAGAGAGCATGTCGAGCAACGAGCCGCGGAACCCACAGACCAAGGAGAGCACGCGTTGGTGGTTGGTGACCGCAAAAAGACTAGTGGCTAGTGGGGATGGGAAGCGGTAAACAACTACTGAGTACCTGATTATGGAGAGGAGGCTGGAAGCGTTATGCATGAGTGCAATGTGATATGTTTTCGAGTAAACTAGTACTTTCATCCTCGACTTTTACAGCGTCTTGCAGTTTGGTCCCTCACTTTAGTAAATCCCTCCGTTAGTCCCCCACTCTTACTTCTGTCTTGCAATTTGGTCCAAAACTGTAAACAGTGTTAAGTGACTGTTGACTTGGCACGTTAACTGACACCTGGCTACAAAGTGTTTCAAAAACTACGTCATTTTGGGTTTTTTTAAGCCTTTTTCATTCAGCCCTAACAGTCATATCCCCTCTTTCTTCTCCATTCTCCTTCGCCCTCTGCTTCTCTGTTCTTCACCATTGTTGTTGCTTCCTCTTCTTCATTTCCTGCTCGTTTTTGTTGGTTCTGATTATTCCCTTTCTCCCTTTCTTCATCTTCATTACAACTCAGTCAATAATAAAAGATTTTGGGTAAAAGATAAGAATAGGAAAATACAAATTCTACCAAAAAGAAGAAAGTACATAAATTGTAATAACAAGCAAACTTGGCTAAGGAACATTAACCCTCCTTCCTGTGAATCTAGCAAACGAAGACCAGTTTTGACCATGCCTTCCCCTTCATCTATAACCATGTCAGCATTTTCATAATGTGCTTCCAACAAATAGGGCAACCTCAAAAGCAAATTTCCCAATGTTGGAACCACCTCCTCAAACCACTTATTACGTTCCTCTCTAGACATCAACTGAAACAACAGATCAAATTTTTAGTAAGTTGATTAACGAGTCTTTGTTTTATGAATCAATTTGCTGTAAGCAGCAAAACCCATGTACCAAAACACCTAATTTGGAAGACCAACATTCAAAAATTGAAAAATGTGGTTTTTAAAAGGTGAAGTTACATGTGTATTACCTCGTCAAAGAAGAGGGGGTATCCAAGTGCAGCAGAAGGGTCTAAAGGTTCGAGAGAGAGAAATAGAGTTCCTAAGGTCAAAAATGGTGAGGAACAAGAGATGGCCCGAGTTGACCCAGCTGTTCCAAGTTCTCTGAGTCTTTCCACCACTTGGGACCGCCAAAACAGAGAGGAAGAACGCATCACCGGTGGTAGATATGGTAGGATCGAACTCAAGTCTTCTCTCTTTTCCATCGTCTTTCTTTCTCTTCAGTTCACCAATCTAAACTCAGAAGAAGAAGCAAAAGTGTTGCTCTTTGAATCTGAAACAAAGAATCTTTCAAAACAATGGAATCGCATAGTACGATATTTTTAAATTTTAAAAATAAAATCAAGAAGAATACCTTTTTCTAATGAAGTAGAAAGTCAAGAAGGTTGCAATAACACATTAACTCACTTCGCCCCATTTACATCAACATAGACGACTTAGAGCTAACATTGTGTTGCCTCCTTTCATTACTATTGTTCATGGCTTAGTTGTGATGAAGAAGAAGAAAGGGAGAAAGGGAATAATCAGAACCAACAGAAACGAGCAGGAAACGGATAAGAGGAAGCAACAACAATGGCTAAGAACGGAGAAGCAAAGGGCAGAGGAGAATGGAGAAGAAAAAGGAGAAGTAGAGGGTGAAGGAGAATGGAGAAGAAATAGGGGATATAACAATTAGGGCTGAATGAAAAAAGACTTAAAAAAAAGCCCAAAACGACGTAGTTTCTGAAACAGTGTGTAGCAAGGTGTTAGTTAACGTGCCAAGTCAGCATTCACTTAACACTGTTTACAGTTTTAGATTAAACTACAAGACGAAAGTAAAAGTGGGGGGCTAACGGAGGGATTTACTAAAGTGTGGGACCAAACAGTAAGACGCTGTAAAAGTCGAGGACTAAAGTGCTAGTTTACTCATGTTTTCTGTCTTACTTAAGAGTAACTTGATTTAAAACAATTTTTAACTTTAAATACAAAAAAAAATGATTAAAAAGCCAGGTAGGCCCGACTCAAACCAGCGAAAACCCGCTTTGGCTCACAGGTCAAGTGAGCCAGACCAGATTAACGTGGGATATATTCCACTATTTTCCTAACCCAACCAACCAATGAACTAGGTTGGCTCACCAAATTGGAAAAATGTTGACACTTCTAATTGCGGTTGGGTGGGTGGGTGTGCATGTGTGAATGTCTTAATTTTAAGAGTGCATAAAATTCTGAAATCATTATTAACCCAATAAAATTTGAGTTTTGCCTAACTCAATATAGGAAGAGACAACAGTTGGACTTGGTACATGATTTTAAGCATAATAATGCCATCATAGTACTACAAATACATCTAATTTCAATTTTTCGTTTCCCTCCACTAAAACATTTATTCTCCTTGGGGATTGAAAATCCAAAGCCGGTTAGATAGCAACTACCAAAATAGAGCAGCAAAAAGGCTTCCTAAACTCTGTCATGGCAACAGAACCGAGAGATTTCATTCAATGAAAATCAGGCTTCTCTGGGTACGTGCAGCCAGACCTTTGGATGATAACGTTTGCTGCATAACAGCCAGCTCTCACACATTCTTCAATGGGCTTCTCCTGAACCAACTGTGAAAGAAATCCTCCAACAAATGCATCTCCTACAAACACAAAAAAGAAGAGTATGTAACCATGTTTGCAGAAGCAATTTGGATGGACAGAATTGGCAATTTCATGATATCCTGGTATTGCCTCAATAATCGTATCACAAATAAATTAACATCATGGAATTTCCAATTTGGTTGCAATGTTGCATGACAATAAAATACGTTACAGTTAATTTAGAAGGGGTCAAAGAGGAATCATATGTTTGTGTTACAGTTAATTTAGAAGGGATCAAAGAGGAATCATATGTTTGTGCGTACATGCATGAGAGAGTTATAACTTGCAGCAAAAATAACCAAAGTTTTTCTCACTAGATAGAGTTTGCTACTTATATCAAAGAACACCATAATTTCCTATAATAAATAATAACTATAATGTCTAATGACAAACCACTTAAATTTAAATCCTTTTAATGGTTTGACTTATTTTGATTTCTCTCTACCCCTAACTGTTGAACTATCATTTATATGATCTACCCTCTTTATTAGTGGTTTTACGGGACTACTCATATATCCAAACCAAACCTCTTAAAGCAAGATACTACCATCTTTTCCACAATAGATGTTGCCCCAACTTTCTCTATAATGCTTTCACTTCTGATTCTATCGCCATTGAAGACCATGCAGGGAAAATTTTACACTTAAACATAATTGCATATGCAAACTAAGTTCCACATTTGAACTCCTAAAAGCAGTAGCATAGTACCTGCTCCATTTGTGTCCACTAGTTTCTCTTTAGGTAACAGTATCACAGGGAACTTTTTCACCTTCCCATCCTCAGCAACACAAACAGGATCTGAACCCTGTGTGATAACAGTAATCCGTTTGTGTGTTTCTGATGCCTTTGGCCACTGAGAAATCTTTAGAGCTATCTCCTTCACATTGTCAGTCTAGAGGATATGGGAACAAAAGTCAAAAGACGTAAAAGGTTAGCATTCAAAACCAAAACAGCAAGCCTACAGACTGGTAAATAATGCTTACCTCCCAGCCATGAACTTTAGAAAATGTTCTTGCTTCAGTCTCATTTCCAAAAACGAAGTCCATATATCTGAATCCCAGAAAGGGCATGCTTTAGAACAAATATGTAAAATTTCATTATTTTAGTTTACCAGAAGAGGATCCTTACGGCAGAGCTTTTTCCTGTACATCCCTGAAGAACTCACAGATAAATGGGGCAGAAAGGTTCATCATGAAGATCTACATGCATGAATAAAATAGAAGTATCAGGAACTGCCATTAAGAATGGGACACCAATTTTTCAATCATATTTTACCTTGTTAGATGCAGCAGCATGTTCAGCAACTAATTGGATGGAATCTGGTGATACAGTGAGGAAAAAGCCAGCAATATAGTAATACTTGGCCTTCTCAACTGTGGAAGAAAAAAAAAGCACAATGATAAATGTCAATTACCTATAATTACTTAGATTTGAAGAGGAGATAGAAATTAAAGAGAGCCTGCATAAACCACGACAGGGTACCTAATGCCCAATTTTCTGGTCTCTTCAAATGATCAGACTTGTAGCAATTTGCGGCTGATAAGTTGGCGACAAGAGACCTATATTTAGATGCAATATTCAAATGCAAGGGTTCAAACAATTGGTTTGCAATCAATCAAGTAAATATCATGCTCAAGAGTGGAGATGTATATTTTCTTTGAAACGGCATAAAAAAATTCAACTATTAAAAAAAGAAACAAGCAAAAAACATAAAGAAAGCATGATGAGTAGACCTTTCACCGCCAATTACACAAACAGCACAAGTTCCGGTAGGTGCACTTTCATCTTCATAGTAGTGAACCTGATTGTGAATTGGTGATGAATGAATGATTAAGTTAATTAATCTAAAAAATAGCCAGTACAGATAAGCAGAGACAAGGAAAGGAAAAGATGAATCATAAGTTTAAACATACATTTACACCAGCAAGTTTTGAGTTCCTCTTCATCTCTTCCCCAAACTTATCCTTTCCTATGGAACCTATGTAACTTGTGGCACCAGGCACTTGAAGCATCCACTGTAAGAGGCAAATATAAATGGTAAATTACTCTGACCAAAGCTACTCCAGATTCAGAATACTACCAACAAGGCCGGTCCATACCTGGGCAACCCTGATTGAATTCTGAGTGGCACCTGTCAATACAAAAATTGTAGAAATTATCATTAAGAAATGTGCACTTCCTGAGGGGGTTGTTCAGTGTGGTTATGATTTTAAATACTATAGCAATACTTCAGATCTAGTGCATTACCTCCAGCAATGTATTCCACATTATATTTTTCAGCCATTTCTTCGTACCTGAGATGATTGTGTGGGTCATATCAAATGAACTAACAATGAATATTATGCCCCCGTAATTAATTCAGTAAAAGGAATTTGAGTCGGGGAGAGATATCTCAAATCTAATCAAAATAGGAGGATGAATGTGTAAAATAAAAATATTTGAAATTTTAATGGTTCAGGTTGAGTGAGATGATACTCGATCAAAAGCTCAGTTGCCAAAGCAAATAAAAAAAACCTTCATAAATCATACGAATCGAAGCCAGCTATATACAATGACAACTTGATAGGGCGAATAACACCATGCATGACTCTTAACAATACAGCGAATTGAACAAACCAGTACAACAGAACAGAGAATTAAAAACAGTGTCGCGTAGGGATGAAGAGAGATATCTTACATTGGTTTGTGTTTGTCCTCCGCGAGAATTGCATTGTTCAAGGTGATATCATATCTGCCACACAAACACGGGAAAAAATTGAAAAGAAATTCATTCATAACAACAAACACGAGATCTGATCCGCGCCATCATGAAATGCAATATCACCGCAACGCAACCAAAAGAAATTTAGAAAAGTGAAACCAATAGCTTATTACACAGAGAAACAGAGGTGAGAGAATAGAAAAATTAAGGAAATGAGAGGTACTTTTGCAGGAAGGGTTCATCGACGACGGCGGAGATGTCAAGGAGAGGGTTACCCATGCCGAGGAGAATGCCATCGGACGCCATCGAAGATAAGTTTCAGGAAGAATGTAAAGTAACTTATCAAAGTGAAAAAAGAAATGAACAAAATGGAATGGAATCGTTCCTTTGGCTTTGAGGTTGCATTTAAATGAGTTTGCACCGATTGACGCAAGCTGGGCCTGCATGGTACTACCTCGAACTTAGAGTTGTCTAAGGCTCTAGGTCCGTTTGTTGTCAGTAACTCTTACAAATTCTAATATAATAATAAAAAAAATACGATTAATTGAAAAATATGACAGTAAACTGCTTAGCCACTTAGGTATAGTAATTCTATTCAGTTTTTTTTATTCGGTGGAAATAGTAATTCTATTCAGTTGATATTGAAAAAAAAAAACCTAATAATTAAAAAAATCATTTTTTTTAAATTTAAAAAAACCAGAGATAAGAAACTGTTTAATGAAAATAATTAATATCTATTTTTAAAATATTTTTTCCTTTTTTATTTTTCTCAATTAATATTTAATAATTTTCAATCAACTATTTGTATATTACTCCCTCTGGTCCTATTTATAAGACAAAGTACACAAATCTATAAGCATTTATTGTTTTTTCTCATGTTTACTCTTGTTGACCATTAAATGTTTCAAGGTGACACAATTATTATAGTAATAACATTTAATTTTAAATAGGGGTAAACTTGTAATCTTATAGACTAATTTCTTGAAAATTAACGCATTGATTACTTTTCTTAATATGTGTGTTTTTGTCTGAATTATCCTATAAATAGGACCGGAAGGAGTACTATTTAAATTTTTTCTATCAATTAGACTCACTTTAAGTATTTCTAAATTAGAATTTTAAAAATCTTTATTTTTTATCATTAAACCTTTCTTTATTTGTAAAACAAGAACAAATATGAGAGTGGCATGTAGCATGGACTTTGCAAAGAAAATGTTGCTTATAATATATAATATTTTTGGTTTATGATCACGGATATTCTCCATATAAGATAATTTTGTTCAAATTGATATTATAATTTATAAGTTTAAATTACAAAATCATTTAAAATTATTACTATATTTGATTAATTGTGTGTATTAATACATAATTTGTATAGAACCATTGTAATTTGTTATAACTCAATATACAATTAATATATTAAATAGTAAATATAATTAATTAGTAATCATTGAAACTATTTGGAAGAATCTCATAATATTAATTATATTTTTTATATATGATAATATTAATCAATAATATTAATTATATTGATTGAAGTAAATATGAATTTGATTAGTGAAATATTTATAGTAATTTCATCGATTTGCAATTAATACTAATTATAATGAATTAATTGATTTAATTAGTTTTTATTCATTACCAAAGAATATGAATATATCTTAATATATATATAGAAAATTATATATCTATTACTTTTTGAAAAGTTAATAAAATAAAATAAAAATACAAGTGAGAAGAATAAATATGATTTTGTGTTAACCACAGGTATCCCCTCTTACTAGAGGTTAATCATAGTTAAGACTCCTCACCCCTCCCGAAGAATGTGTTTAATGAGGATCGAACGTGGGAGCTCTTCCCACAATCTCAGAGCCACAACCCTTTGGTATGAAAGTGGTATTTAATACTAGCCTTAAAGAGAAATCCATTATTTTATAATATAAATATTAGATATTATTCCTTACGTGATAATATCAAAAACTTAAATTTATCTTTCTTTTTGTATTGAACTTAAATTTACTTTTAAAAAATGTTTGTTGTTCTAAAATATTTGGTAAAATATTATCATACTGTCATAATACTTCAAATCATTCTATATGATTCCCTAACTTCAGCTCATGTAGTACTCCACTGGGTCGATTGATTGTAAATGTGTGTTTGCTCTAGTGAAAATCATATTTTAAACGTGGATTCAAACCAACATTCTCCTCAATAGTATTTGACCATATTCACGTTTGAATTGAAGTATGATTTTAAGGTAAACCATACACATTGTAAATTGTTTCTTTATTTGAAGTGTAATCTCCTTTTTATCATCATTATTTAAAATAAAATGTTCACATCAATTTACTTGTGACAAAAGTAAGAAAAAAATTCCGATTTTTTTGCAAATTTATATTTTGTAAGCCAAATGTTAAAAAGACTAATTTGGAGGCTTCACTTCTCAAAAGTGTGGAACTTATTTTCCTCCATTTTTGAAGCCTTCTCCAATAATTTGTGATTATTACTTGAATCCGTTGATTATATAACTACTGCCAGTTGTCTAACAACGCTGTTGTTGTTGAATGAAAATGACCAATGCAATCGAGTTCTTTGAGCTGAACACAGGGTTCAAGATCCCTTCCATTGGGTTGGGCACCTGCGATGTTGAACCATCGAAAGTAGAAAAAACTCTCACCACTGCGATTAAGGTATAAGACAAATTCTCTTTCTTTCTTTCTTTCTTTTTTTTTTTCCATCACCATGGAGTCAAGTCGGATCTCGACCCCTTGAGCGTTTTGCTAGTGCTTTGAATTTGAATAATTTTTATTCTCAATATTATTCAAATTCAATAACCACTTTAGTATTTTGCACTTTTTCTTTTAATGTAATAGTTTTATATATATTTGATTTCTTTAAAGTGGAAAATGTACTTTAAATGATATAATATATATAAAAATATCTGTTGATTTATAGTTAAAGATCGTGATAAAAGAATGTACATGTGTATAACCAAATTTATGCTTAATTCAGGTTGGATATAGGCATATTGATTGTGCTCAATTTTATGGCAATCAACCTGAGGTAATAATAATTAATCATGATTTTTTTTTCATTATTTTTAGGTTTTATTTTTTTTATTTGTAATGAAAAGATATAAACTTATATAAGTTAGAAAAGTTTTGTCCACAACGCGTAAATTGTGGCATGATAGGGATAATGAGAGATATAGAGAAAGATATGGTGTTTAAATGAGTATATGAAATGTAATGTAACTACCTTTGTAAGTGCTTTTTGAGCCCGGAGGCTTTGCCTGCCTTGAACTAGACACCGTATATCCCCTCACTCTAGATTTTATGTCACCAAAAAAAAAATGAGTATATGAAAATTTGGGGTATCTATATATCATTACTCCATTACCTTGTGTTTGAATAGAGAAATTTAAAATTACTAAAATTCATGTGTTAAAATAGTAGAAAAAATAATTCTAAATGACAAATAGGAGGATTTTTTATAACAAATAGGGGAATTTCAAATGACAAATATTGAGAGAGAATTTCAACATTTCTTATTTATGTTCAAACTTTTTAGTTTATCATTGTCAATTCCTCCAATTTTAACAATTCACTCAACATTGTCTATTATAATGTTGAGAATTCTAAAATTCTTCATCCAAACACAAGGTTAGGGTAATACTTTGATATGTATATGTGGATGTTTACACATAGTATAGAGATAAGTGATAAATATGATATGTGAAATGATGTGATAGGAAGAAAGATATGAGGAGTATTAAATGAGTGTATGAAAACTCAAAATGTCCATATATCATTAAAATTTTTATTATGAGATGGCTCAAAACTCGTGCTTATTTACATCATAGTTTATTTAGTCGGGTGCAAATTCTTATTATAGATGGATTAAAAATGATCAATTTATTTCAGGCATTTAACATTTTTTTGCTTTATATATTGATTTTTATAGATTGGTAATGCTCTCAATAAGCTTTTTGATGATGGTGTTGTAAAGCGTGAAGACATATGGATCACCTCTAAACTATGGTTTGTATAATTATGAAAGTTTTATAGACTTTGAGAATGTTAGAAAACATGTTTGCATTTGATTGTTGAATGAAGGTCTTTTGGTCTTAATTATTAACAATTTTCAGGTGTACAGATCATGCACCAGGAGATGTGCCAAAGGCATTAGATAGAACTTTGCAAGAATTGCAACTTGATTACATTGATCTTTATCTAGTATGTATCATCTAAGTGGTAATGCAATTTTTTGTTAACAATGTGATACATTGCACGCTATATAAAAATTCGAACAACTTAAGTAAAATACTTTCATATCATATAGCAAATGTTTAATTGAGTTTAAACAGAATAATCAAGGGTTCAATCTCATTCATTCATTTTTTTCTTTACAATGTGTTTAAATTATTCAATTGATAGATCCACCTCCCGGTTAGCATGAGGAAGGGATCAATTGGATTAAATCCTGAAAATCTTACCGTACCTGACATACCCCACACATGGAGAGCAATGGAGGCACTCTTTGACTCTGGTAAGGCTAGAGCTATAGGAGTGAGCAACTTCACATCAAAGAAGCTTCAAGATCTGTTGGATGTAGCACGAGTACCTCCTGCGGTTAACCAAGTGGAATTGCACCCAGGATGGCAGCAATTAGAGTTGCATGAATTCTGTAAATCAAGAGGAATTCATCTATCTGTAAGTTAAACAAAGATATATAAATCACTTGAAAGAGCTTAGATTCATGCTAGTGCATCTACGAAAATGAATAATTATTAAAATACAATTCTGTTAGTGTGTTAGTCAGTTTTTTAATCTTAGTTTTACTTAGGGATCGTTCGGTGATTTGGAGTTTTCAGTTTTTGATTTTTAAAAATTTTAAATAAAATTTTTACACCTCAAAACCAACTTAAAAATTTTTTTTTTTTGTTTTCAAAACAAACATTTTGAAAACCACGAAAAGAGGTTTTCACCTTTTGGTTTTATGTTGTAAAAATTTGATTCAAAAGTTTTAAAAACCAAAAACTAAAAACTCATATAGCTACCCGGAACAACCACTAACTTTTTGCCAATTGAAAATGATTTTGTAACATGTTTTTTAAGTGGTGGTATCTCTAAAACCATACTTGTATTATTTATAACTATATTTTGGATGAATTTCTCTTCAGGGATATTCACCATTGGGGTCACCAGGATATCATAAAAGTGACATCCTCAAGAATCCAATTATCAATATGGTTGCAGAGAAATTGGGGAAAACTCCAGCACAGGTGGCTCTTAAGTGGGGCTTGCAAATGGGGCATAGTGTGCTACCTAAGAGCACTGATGATGAAAGGATCAAGGAAAATTTTGATGACTTCAATTGGTCTATACCCGAAGAACTCATAACCAATTTCTCCGAAATTAAGCAGGCAAGTATTTAATTTGATCCAAATTTCCATATAGTTCTTTGTCGAAGCACTGGTTCACCGTGTATGTGTGGCACAATAATAATTATGCTCAACAAATATGATGAAATCTTTATGTTTCAAATAACACATGGATTTTACTGATGCAGGAAAGGATAATTAAGGCTGCTGTATTTGTTAATGAGACTTTTGGTGCCTATAAAACTATTGAAGAGTTGTGGGATGGTGAACTGTGATGTGGGTACAGCATTGCGATTCTTAAAAGTCCACTTCTTATGGAACAAATTGAATGTTCTTGTTCTATTATTACCTTTTGGATTTATTAGAGTTTGTCACATCTTTTATCTTTATATATAAGTAAGCCAGTGAAATCATCTTTGAAACATAAAAGAGGAATAAAAGAGTAAATTTCTAAAAATAATAAGTCACTTTTCCATTTTAAATTGTTAACATTAGTAATCATCAATAATTAGTTATAATAATTATGTTAGTGAAAATATCACTACAATTATTAACTTATAATAATAATAATAATTTATTCTCTTATTTACTAAAAAAGCCTATAACTTTTGCTAATTTTTATCTTATAAAAATAAATAATTTAATTTGTTTGAGAAACTATAAATATTAATACCAAAAAAATAAATAAACATTTAGCTTTTAAAAAAATAAATATTTGTATTCATTTATTATAAAAATATTTTAATATATTTTAAGAAATATATAAGAAGAATAAAAATATAATTTAAAAATTCTAAAGCACTTATTAAAAACAAAACCCTTTACAATTGCGATAATAGTAATTATTTAATATTGGTTATTATATCATAATTAAAGTCTTTTTATATTTTCAATATTAAATTTATCTAAAAAATTTGCAAACTTTGCTTAATTATTTTAACCAAAAACCTTTTGCTAAATTATATTCAAATGACAAAAATCCTTTATTTAACGTTCATTAATTGTTTCCTATTATTCTTTTAATTTTTCAATGACAATAAAATAAAAATTTGGGTCAAATCTTTAAGCTACAAGTTAAAAATTAAAAGAAAACTCTTCATAACAAATAATTTATAGAGAAAAATCAAATCAAATGAGAATGCAACTTTACAATAAAATTTACTAATAATTTAGTTATAGGATGAAAATAAATCAATCACGTGTGATTAAAAAATTTAAATTTAATTTACTCAAAAAATGGTATTAAAATAAGGTATAAATTACAATTTGTGTTGATCATATATTATATAAAAATTTATTATTATTTAAATAATAATGTAAGAAAATATCATACAAAAATGAATATTTTAGATGAAAGCTTATAAATATCAAAATTAAAAGTACATTTTTTTGGTAAGTGGGAAAAGAAATTAAAAGAGTGTGTTTGTTTCAAGGTATGTTAAAATATTCCCGGGAAAGTAAGCTTGGGAATGTGATTTTCCCACGTTTGATTCAAGTTTTAAAAAACGATTCCTGGGTATTATTGATTCCCGGGAATGTATTTTACCCATCTTTACCCACTTTTTATTCTCATGGTGAAGGGGTGGGAATCTTATATTCCCATGGGAATGTTAAAATAACTTCTCACTTCTACTTCATTCTTTAATATTTTTTATATTTTTAATTTTTTTAATTTTTAAATTAAATCATTTAAAAAATATTCCTGGGAATATAAAAAACATACCAAACATACTTATATAACCCGGGAATAATATTCCTGGTAATAGGATTCCCGGGAACAACATTCCTCGAAATATGATCTTATACCTTGAAATAAACTTCTCCAAAATACACTCTAATTGAACTTTTTAATATAAATTTGACTTGATTGTAAGTGTTACTTTTATTTTGTTGCTTTTTAGTTGTAAAAATATATTAAAAATATTTCATAAAAATTATTGAATTTTAAAATTGAATTGTGTATTTATCCATAGAATTTTTAAATATTTTTTATAATATTTGTTTAAATACCACATGGGAATAGATCTTTATAATAAGTTTATTAATATTTAATTATTAATTTAGTATATAGATTACAAGAGGTAGATATAATTTGTCCGAGGATGAAAAATTTTCACAAATTATATATTTTAATATTTAATTTTAAATTATAGGGCTGAATAGACTTATAACACATAGAAATAATTTTTTTAACAAAAACACAATAATATCTAAATCATAATAGTAAATTTGTATGGAGACAGTAATTTAAGAGTACAAGTATAACACACGGGGATGACCATTCTATATGAATATAATGGTATTCAACTTATAATAATTCAGATAAATACCTCTATTTTTTAAGCAAGATTTTTATCAAGAAACAATGTTAGAGGAAATTTTTTAATCCTAAGAATATTAAACTTTGTTTTGATTATATCTACTTGAAATTTTATTACCATTTTAATTATAAAGTAAAAAATATCACCTAGGATTAAACATTATACATAAAAAGTCATTAATATCAAAATTAAAAGTATGCATTAATTGAATATTTTTAGTATAAATTTTTATCAATTGTAAATATATTACTTATAATTTGTTGTATTTAGTTGTAAAAACATTTAAAACAAACACTAATTAATAAAAATGATGAACTTTTTAAAATG